>PDGT01000002.1:10155026-10259456 GCA_003671415.1 Megathymus violae
TTCCGCGCGCACTCGCACATCGAGACCAAGCGCCGCGAGCCGTGGCTGTACGAGCCTGCGACCACCGCGCGCATCCGGGACGCAGTGAGACGCCGCTACGCGCTCGTCGACTTCTGGTAACTGCACACGCGTTGATCATGCGTATTGTTATGGGGCGGTCGACGACTTGGTGATTTGAACGTCAGGTCACCAGTGTATGAGGGGCCGAGTTCGAATCCAGCGTGCGGCTTTATTTTTTGTTTTGGGGGTATTTAAAAATTATTTCTCTTGCTTCCCTAAATGAATACATCGTGAAAAAAATGCATATCTGAGAGTTGTCCTTAACGTTCTCTAAAATGTGTGAAGTCAATCCGCTGTGGGTTCGCTCGTGGTTGAGTTGCAATTTAAGAAGCGTATCGCATACTCCATCGCACTGGAACAATCTCGATTATTGAAGAGGGTAGTAGATAAAACGAGTGTTGGAAGATCTTATGTCCCGGCTGCGGCCTTGAGAGCTAGTACTTCCTTTCTTACTTCCTTTTCATGTCCTGGCCGACAACGCATCAGTGATACCTTTGATCTAAATGATGTCCACGGGCGACGGTGACCACTTACCATCAGGTAGATCGTCTGCTCCGTTTGTCGGCTATTTACATAAAGAAAACACTTAGTTATTAATTAGTTAATCTCGATAATAATGAAATTTTATCCACTATAGTTTTTATCATTGATATCACCTCCCAGTTTTTTAAATACTCCATTAGGTGGCCCTCGGGTGATCAGGGGTTATCAACTATTGAAGGTAATTGTGAAGGTTGGATGGTTGTATATGCATTGACGAATAGATCAAGCCTGACATGTGACCGTGCCTTTCATCTGATGATATTTGGTGACTCCGATTGTGGACGTCATTAATATGAAGGGCATAAATCACGCCTTGCCAGCCAAAAAATAATCTGATATTCCGCTTTTGAACTGGCTCTCAACTACATTCAATACATTGTAAAAATCATTTCCCGGTGATTACAAATGAGATATTGCAGCTTAATACAGTATGATATGACCTATTCAGGTACACGTTGTTCTTTGAGCACCACCGCGACGGGCTGCCAGTGATGAGACCCATCTTCCAGGAGTACCCCAAGGAGGCCGAGGCGTTCACGATCGATGATCAGTACCTGTTGGGTAAGTTAACTGCTGCATTTCAATATTTCACTATTAATCCCATAAAAACAGTTCCACTCCTTGTGTTTATTGTGAACAGTTGAGCTAAATAGTAATTAGAATTAAGTAAAAATTACAGATAAAAAGTGTAGTGTAGTTAAAACTCAGACAGTGTGATATTATAAATATTTTATATAGATAACGGTGGTGCAATGGTTATTGTGTAGCGATTACTGACCATCTGATGTGGTAAACTTAAACATAATACTATTACAAACATATCATTGTTTTATCAGCCGTGCTTTCCATTCATGTGACTATATTCTAGTAGACAGTAGGATGTAACTGCATGAATCAAATGAGATGATAAGCTAATTGCGATGCTATATTTCTTTTTTTTTGTATGACTGTTTTTAAGTCAGACTGTGACCCCTCCCCTATGCTAGAGAACATTGTAGGTTATTTAAACGTTCAGTCGAGGAATACGAAAGTTGCTGTAAGCAATTAATTACACATGAACATGAACTCACCGTTACAGGCAAGAACCTGCTGGTCCGCCCCGTGGTGGAGGAGTACGTGAACAGCGTGAAGGTGTACCTGCCGGGCCGCGAGCACGGCGCGCTCTGGTACGACGTGGACTCGTACCAGGCGCACCGGGCCGAAGGGTACTTCGCCATCGACGTCAACATCGGCAAGGTCGGTCGTCCACAAGCGCTCGATCAAAGGATTAAATCCTCTTCAATTGTAACTTGTGTCACCGCGGACGTCATACGGTTTCATTGTGACGGGTGCACGGGTTTTGTGTATTTTCACATCGATGTTCGGTCGCGGATTCGAATGATGGCGGTCGCGCGGTGAAACTTGACAGTTGACACTTGACAGACGAAGTTAGCTCGACAACTTTGGGTAGAAGTAACAAAGAGTTCTATGTACAATGCTATGTACACCAACGACGGTAACATGACGCTGTTTTCACCTGAGTCGATTTAAACAGATGTCTATTATTATGTGCCTACATATAATTTCTATACTAAGAAATTTGATGAACGTAATGTATTTATCCTGAAATAGAACTCTAAGTCTAATCTTACTCTTTATATTGCTATGTTGTGATGAGTAGAGTGACGTCACGTGACGTAACGTCGCGTTGAGTGTGTCGGTTGTATTCGCTTCGGTAATACAAAATTTGTATTACAAATACCGTAACTTTGCTCTCCAATGCATTTACAATCATCTCGTCCATTAAGCGTGTGACGTGGCGATGTTCCGTACGGTGCTAGCGTCTGAACGCAACGGGGAATCGTAGCGCGGGGATGCAGTTTTGCGTACTCTTATTTAATTTTTTTGTTTAGTACACACAATACAATCACAAAAGAGATTGCATATAAAATATATATAAATAAATATATACAATATATATACTATTTTATTGATATCTATACTAATAATAAACTGTAACGGCACCGAATCTGTAAATTATAATGATAGAGTTACTGTAAAGTTTGTTATCGATATACACTGTAAATACATATATTGTTGTATTTTTTTTCTGTAATACATACTAAAACGACTGAACAGAGAGATCTAAATGATCCTTAGTACATTCGAACTCATGTAATCTAAAATACTTTCTGTCTCTGAAAATCAACCTGTTTCCATGGAATTTTCCAACACAAAACGAGGACGAGTCAATAGTTTATTTAATTTTTGTCTATTGCCCGCCAGATCCCGGTGTTCCAACGCGGCGGTTCGATCATCCCCCGCAAGGAGCGCGTGCGCCGCGCCACGTCGCTCATGGCCAACGACCCGTACACGCTGGTCGTGGCGTTGGACGAGAACGTAAGTTTGTGACGTCACACTGGTCGCTCCACACTACAACCACTGAATAATGTTAATACACTTCATACACTACTTAACTATTTGCAACAGTTTCATTACGTAGGTCAATACATACATTTAATCTTTAATTACCTTACCATCAGATGATTCATATGGCTTACGTTAATTAAAATATATATTTTGAAGACTGTTTGGACATGACTTTGATTTATAGTCACAAGTATTAGTAAGTGCTGTCTGTATTTTCAGTAGGAAAAAATCCCTTAGGAATCTCTTGCCGCTACTTCTTTCGGGACTACTCACGGTATAGACTTGTTGAAGCGATGGCGTAGCCTCGCTTACGAAAAAGTGTTTGTAAAAGCGAAAAACTACGAATGAAACTTCAATAATCGATGATTCGTTCGTATCTCGTCGGCAGAACACGGCGGCGGGCACCATCTTCATAGACGACGGCGAGACGTTCGGATACCGCGACGGGAACTACATCTACGGCAAGTTCTCGTACGAGCCCAACTCAATGAATTACACGTAAGTGTTTTACTTAGTTTCATAAATTATAGTACATTCGTCACACTCAATATATATCTTAACAATTTGATCATTACAAATGTACGAAGTGTTTCACAAAAAGCACAAGCGACACAGACTCACAAAGTTCCCAACCTCTTTATAATATTAATATAGTTATTGTTAGCAAGGAACACAAAATTATGAAACAGCGATGCAAATTTACACAATAATACATTTACGGTTGTTTTTCTAACAGCTTCATCGACCCGAAGGCGCACTACCCGACACGTTCGTGGGTGGAGCGTATAGTGATCGCGGGCATCAAGACTCCGCCCAAGGTGGCGCGCCTCAAGCAAGGGGACGCGACCACGCCGCTGCAGATGACGTTGCACCGCGGAAACGACGTGCTCGTTGTGAGGAAGCCCGGCGCCAACATGGCCCACGAATGGACCATTGAGTTCACTTATTAAGTTTGTAGTCCATTGTAAGTAGGTGGGACAATTTTCGCCCTACAGACTCGTTGGTTGAATCATGCGACGCAAATTTAAAATTAAACATAAAGGTAAATGAAAACAGATTGCCGATAAGCATTGATAGTACACTCTCTGTAACATGATATTGGCTCGTCCCCGGGATATCACCTTATCACCCAGATGAACATTAAGCCTTTGAATTCTGTAAAGTCGAGTCATTTTGCATATTAATTCAAAATTCAATCGATCAGATCAATTGCTACACTGCCTTGAACCCTGTTAGAAACAGTAAAAAATCCGGTACTGCGTTGGAATCCAGATTTCTTAAGTAATGGAATACCAATGAGCGCATTGTGTCATTGTACTCAATGTTTAAAATTTTACGTCGTTTGATGCAATTAATGATTCATGATTCTCGTCATTTATCTTAAACCATGTCATATGCGCGAGTTCCGTAGTGGGTTATTCGATACTAACAATATTAAAATCGATTTTAGATGTTAATGCCAAAAGCGTATTGCTAACAATTCGATGGCAGTAGGCCGTCGTATGGTAACGTTTTATACCTATTTCTAGTTGTAGGATATCGATATTAACACGACGAGAAGCGTCTATAGACCGAAAATTGCCACCAGGCGGGGATCTGAGCTCGTTTACTAAATAAATTTTGGTCTAAATTCATGTTGGTTTTGGTTAATATTGATCTTAGCATAATTACAAGGTGACGTTGATGTAATAATGCGCATAAACGTTATGAACATTATAATTTATATTTAATATTAATAATGAAGTTTGTCTGATTGATTATTTATTTAAATAATTTCTATATTTTGAATCACACAAGTGTATTTACTTAGTAAAGGAGCTCGAGCAAGCTGCTGTCACGCAGATCAGTTACAATCAGTATGGGCACTGAAGCAGTCGTGGTATCTACGAGACGTGTTTGGTGTGGACTATTGACTTGTCGCTATTTATTTTAGCTAATGTGACTATTGTTTAATAATATAGTTGTGTAATTATATTAAATAAATCTTTTGGAGGTTCACAGAAACATGAATTCCCCTAGGATACCGTTTCTTTTACCGAATTTCTCGACGCGTTCGGTCGCATATCCGCGTATTGATATCGTTCCCTATGTGAAATGTGGAGCTGTCTTCGCATACTTCTCACTTTACTTGTACGCTAAAACTGAAGGAGACATCTGCCTGTTTTACACAATTTTTAAAAGCATTAGACACTTCACCGAGTGAAGTTCAGTACGGCGTGTGTTTACCATACATGTGGCTCGTGGTCGTTGCCGTACACGTATCGGGCAAAACGTAGCGAACTCGCTTGTTTATTTTGCAGCGTTGTAAATATTTAATTCTACTCTCGAGGACACGAAACAATGTCTTGTAGATACCGTTTTTAGTTTCGTCACATTAGATCAATATTTTTTAATCAAAATTACGTGTAATATTTTGTAGTTTTTGTGACAATTTTACTATTTCATCCGTAAGCTGTCTACTTGAAGTTTTCCTTGTGTTATTCAAAATACATTATATTCTAATTTTTTTTTTTCAACCAATTTCCAAGTCATTTATTTCAGTTCGTTTTGTTCTTGTATAAATGAATTAAAATATATAACTTCGTATCCTGTTACTGACAACTTTACAATAATAATAATTATTATTATTATCCTTTGATTTGTAAGCCTCAATTCCTTCTACGCTGATGTTGGATCGTACTCCGTCAGCCACATAGAATCGTCGGCGTGAATAAGAATACCGCATACACGCCTCGTCAAATACAGGCGATTACAAGGTGAACATATGCTCCCATGTATCCAGAAGGTCAGCAACTATCTACAGATGCTAATAAATACTGTTAGTTGCATGGAGCGTCAGTCGACTGACGTGCGCAGCGAAAATGCGCAAGACTGACGCGCCATACAGCGTCAGTGTGGTGCCCTACGGCTCGGAATACGTATTCTTACACGACGACGCACGCATCCAACTTAAACATGGGTGGAATTATGGCGTGATGTCGTAGACGCGTACTCTGAAGGTGCTCAAGTAGACGGCTTACGACGGTTTAGATATTAAGCCTCGATCCAGTGGTCGTTGATCCTAAATGTGGATTCTTATTGTCTGTACACACTATATAAACACATTTGTAGATCACATTGTAACCTTTAAGAACCAATTTTACCTTGAGCATTAAATATTTCGTTAGAAATTGAAATTTGAATGTGAACTACCAACGTCGGGGAACTATTTCTGTTTCTAAAGAAATATTGACTGCCGCTCTTGTGGATAGTTTAATGTTTTACCTTAAGTATCTATGAAGGAAATTGTTTTATCATTTCTTGTGATAATAAAATAGACTTTTAATAATCACACGTTTTATTTATGCGTTATATATAAATATTATAACCTTTGCCTAACACTTAAATTACACTTTAATCAACTTAAAATCAACAGGCACTGAAATTCAACTTTTGATTCGCTCAAACAGCAGATCGAGCAGACTAGCTTGAACACAGGCGTTTACAGCGAGTGCAGTCTTCCACAGAGTGCTGGAATGGGCGATTACTCATGGATATACTAATAGATCAAATTTGGTCAACCTTAGAAAAAATATGAAATATTTCAGTTTTCAATAAACAATTAGCTTTCTACCGTGGATAAACTGGTGACCAAATAATGTCAACCTGGCGATTTAATAACAAATTCGACTCCGTCATGAACTTGGCCAACTTTGACAAAATAAACATGAATTGGCCTAGTTCGACACAAAAGGCAATTATATTACACCGCGAGGGTAGTAAGGAAATGTAACAATTTGAATATACGACAATCTGTTTTGAACTACGGTAAATAAATATGCCCCATATTTGTATCATTGCTTCTATTGAAGGCTGACAACATAGAAAAATATAGCTGTATTAATTTACAGGGCAGTTTCCGATATGGAGAGAACTATTAAATACCCTGTGGGAGACAGCCGCATCACCAGCCGCCATTTCTCGACACATGGAGTACTTAAAAAGATCAACTTAACTCTATTCATATTCACAACACGAGTATATACTATTATCTACGGACATAAGCAACATCAAGCCCGTGAACGAGCGCGCCCACCGCCACCGTCACGTCCGGCGGCCGTGCTGTAAACGCACCGTCGACCACATTGAATCGCGACCCATTTGCGATAATTCAAACGAATTATCGCACAATAAAATCAATTCATGTTCTTTTCGAACATACGTTTTGCACCGAAGACGTTTTTAATATTAAGAAAACTGTGTCACTACGTTTAACTCCCGACACGGAGTAAAAAATTCTTGAAAAATAAATATTAAAGCGTTATAAAACAGTACAAAGGGTGTACGTGATTATTTAGATTTCGTTTAATCAAAAGCATCTTTTCTGACGCAAAATCTATAAATCATCGCGGAACAGTCGTATCGGAGCAGTTTGTGGCATTATGTTAATACTTGAAATATAGATGACCGCATCGTGCCAAACCAATCATCTGGTCATATTTCAGCCGAGGCATGGCCTGGGTGGGTGCCGAATTTAAGGCGAACTGGTTCACACGTCCTCTCGTCAAAACGCATTAAGTTATGTTGATTTATTAGAAGAAACTGTTGCATACGAATCGAATGGTTTAGCCGTGAGAAGCTTATAGAGAATTATTTGTTACGTTCACGATAACTGCAGAGTTGTCTGCGATTGATTTTGCCATCATCCAAATATTACTCTTATTCCGTGGCCACCTGCGTCCTCGGATCTAAAACCTGTTAAAAATTTGTGGGGTTTGATGATTGCAAATGTGAGATAGCAGAAAGGGAGTACGCAGTAAGTACTTGAACAACATTACAACGGAACGGACATTTGCACACACCTCGTCGGATCAATGCAGTCTAGTGTAGACTGTTGGAGATTATTGACAGAATGGTGCTTATGTTGAGTGTTAGATGTTTTTAGTTGTATTATTTATTAAATATTTTTATTGCTATTAAGATTTTTGTTTCGCTGATGTTTCATATCTCCTTATTTCGTGTTTCAGAGTGCAGACTTACTTCTTCATCTATAGATTATCTGGCTAAGAACGCACAAGTGCGAAGTTATTTCGGATTTTATATTTTAACAGCTTAATTCTGCAAACGTACTACGTGACCTGCAGCCTTACTAGTTCACGTGCATGTCAGCGGTAACACAATATACAAAACACGATTTGTATAATACAGACGCCGTACGCGAGTTGAGGTTTATTGAAGAGAGAGTCAAGAACCGAATATTTGGATTAATTTTGACCTAATTACTTTTAAATGACTGTAAGAAAATAAGCTTGCTCATGGGTCACGATTCAATTTAGTCGATTGTACACCGCATGGAAAACACATAATGCCGATAACACATTCAGCTTTGCACTTCAATTTAGATGATGAAACTAATGTAAAGAACGGCCAAAGGAAAATTATTTCCAGTAGAAGTGGCTTATGTTCCTCCTGACTTTCAAATGACAAGAGATGCAGCAGCTCGGTTCTTGAAGCACTTTAATTGTATACTGTATGAGAATAACCGACGACAAATTATCGAAAACGAAGTGAAACAAAGGGGATGCGAGCAATAACAAAGGTCAACAAACAACAAAAATAACAATATATCGACAATCTCAAAACAATGTTAATTTTCAGTTAGAACAGTCTCAAGAGTACGGTTCTATCAAGTAACAATCAAAAAGTCATATGTAGTATAAAGTCAAGGTCGAATTACTTTCGGAAGGAAGCCAACATGAATTAATCGCATCACGATACAAGCCGCCTGCGTGCGCGCACCTTAAAGCACCAAGATAAAAAGTAACAATTAAAAGACGCCCTTACAAAAAGTTGCTAATAAACTTTTCCTTTGATAACGCAACGTCAAAACGCCGACACCTCGGTTTTGAGTGACATAGAAATCTTCATCTATTCACCTCGTATCTCGAGATCTATCAGTAACAGTACTGTGGTAGTCCCGCCAACAAACCGAAAGCTCCTACTAACAACTCTTGTGTAGCCAACAAATCAATGGCAGAAATCCTTTAGCCTAAGTCTGACTGCGTGGAATTAATATTTGTACTGCTTCGCGATCCGGCCCACCGCAGGGCAAAGGGGTTGCTGGAGGAGTTAGTGGCCAACTCAAGTGTCAGCCGTTATGATATCGCACGAAGGTTTAGCGATTGTTATCGGGCGTTAACAACACAAATTCATTAACGTGACCTTCGAAGCACGGAAGCGCTCCAGAAGTCACTAGGTTCACCTAACGTGTTATTGACCGCGTTCGCAGTCGGTTAACTCGACCGTTCACTTCAGATCGACACAAACCGTTGGACTACGAGTACCGCTTATTTAATTTAATATACGTTACAGATTTACAAACGTATTTTCACCAATCAAATCAAATGTTTACAAAAACTTCAATCAATTAACAAATATATTATTTGTTTTGGAGTGCAATGGGCCCCAACCAATGGGCGCCAAGTACCTTAATGAACAACAAGCGAGGCGAAGGAGTCAAATCTTTCCTGTTGAACGTTGGATTGAACCACGTCGTGGATGACGGAGTTAGTTGTTAACCTGTCTGGCAAGGTACTACTCGTCCAGAGTTCAACAAATATTTCTTACGCGATTGCAGTGTCTAAGAGCTGATAATAAACGGATCCATGGCTTCCTTGCTGGCTAAGAACGCTTCCGTGATGCCTGTGACGTCTCATATGTACATCGACGGTTGTGATCACCCGAGCGTTCGAACCACCGGATAGTATCCAGTGGTCCGAACGCTTGTTTACTGATTTTGAACATAACAAAAGATTGCCAAAAGAGATATTGCAGGGGCGCCTAACAAATTATCAATTAACATTGATATGCGCACTAGGAATATGAAAGCATACCATACACCATAGTACAATTACCTAATATACCTTTAAATACTTCATATCCATATTTATATGTATGTCTGTCTATTAGTCTTCTTTGATCTGGGATCGTCATCGTCTCTATGAATTATTGTATTGTCTTGACAGAAATTTGTACCAATGTGAGCCTTACTAATTATTATTTTAAAATCGAATATGAATAGAGTACAATTGTAAAATTAACAACACCATATTAAAGGCAAGATAGGCTTACTTAAAAAATATTCTAGTAGGTTTGTCTTCATTGGGAAACTCGATGAAAGGGTGAGTTTGTTTATGATCCAGCATATTGTTTTCAGTCGAGAATTTATCCCCACAAATATCACAGGTATACTCCTCCCCCGAGCTCGAGGAAGGCTCGTCTTCAGCTTTCTTCTTCTCAGACCTCTTCTTCTTAGGTGTTTCCTTCGATTTCTCTTTCTTGGACGTCGATTCCTCTGGTATCAGTGGTACTCCCGTCCTTAAGAACTCCCTCATATTTAAATGTTTCAAAGACATTTTATGTTGATTTAATCTGTTCTCTGAACTACACTGGTATTCACATATGAAACAAACGAATTTCATGACGCCTGTATGTATTTCTGCGTGAGCCTTTCTTTTTTCAGGTGTAGCGAACCGAAAATCGCAGAATTTGCACGGATACTTCCTTTCCTGGGAATGAAAACGCATATGTGACGTCAACGCAGTTTCGTCCTTGCAAATTTTTCGACACTCGACGCACATCACGCCCTTCTCTACAGTTTCCGTTTCGTCTACACTGTCAGTATTATGATGTATCCGCCTGTGTGATGTCAGACCTTTTTGGCTAATGAAAACTCGTCGACAATCCGCGCATTGGAACTGAGATTCGGTCTTTAATTCTGGGCTATGTTTTTCAATTTGGTGCAACGCCAATTTGTCAGCTTCATGGAACTGTAATTCACACTCTACACATTTCCATGCCTTGACTAATTTTGAGAACGCTTCGAGAACATCCAAAACAGATTGGCCCTCGACTTCTGGGTGAAAAGTTTTTGTGTGATTACCGAAATCGATTATCTTGGAAAAGGTACCCTGACAGTGTGGGCATGTGTAGGGTTCCTTATGGTCTTCCATGACGTGACATTTCAATTCCGTTAATTCTGAGCAAGTTTTCGCGCACATGAAACACTTGAGTTTCTGTTTTCCTCGCATCACTTCAGATATCACTTTATACTCCATGAGTTGAACTTTCTGATGTATTTGTAAATGTTTCAGCAACTCCTTTCGCGTATTGTAATCTGTTGGACAAAATTTGCATGGAAATCGTTTCCTATGGATTCGCCTTCGATGTAACGCGAGCTCGTTCTTATCGTTAAACTGTTTATTACAAGATTGACAAGAAAAACACGAATTTATATCTGGAATCAAGTTATGTGATCTTAGACAGGTTTCCAAACGACTCCTTCTCTGAAAGACGTTGCCACAAGTGCATTCGTAACCTTCCTTCTTCATACTTTCATGCTTAATAACTTTCATATCAAATTCTGATTTGCTGTCTTGTCTACTATCACGTTCTTGTTTATAGCTTCGTATCCGAATCGAAAATTTTTCATCTGGATCATCTTTGATTTTCTTTTTTCTCTTCTTTACGCCTTTGTAATTTAAACCAGTGTCTTGCGCATTACGTTTTTTATTGCGGTTTTCTATTCTTGCTTTCCGACCTGCAACTGACGAAATATTAGAATCTTGGTTTCCATCTGTCTCTTTTTTTGTTAGGTCATCTTCTAATACTTGGAGCTTTTTGTTACGATTTTCTTTTTTCGTTTTTTGTCCTTTTATAAAACCCAAAGCGCGCTTTTCTATAGTATCATGTATTGACATGTGTCTTTTAAGACCATAGTGATTATGACATACTTTGGGACATTTAGGGCAATAGTAATTTTTCTTCTCTACCTTTTGAACACCTTTTTCACCTTTTGCTTTCAACAATCCATAAGCTTCTTGTTCCAATGATAATTCATTGCCTGTAATTGAATTCAATTGAAAAACATCACCATAATTAGTGAGATCACTTTCATTAGGTTCATAAGTGGTTGGTAAAATCTCTTCTGGGTTAGCCATTTCAGACAATGCACTATCAGACAACATTGGATGTATTTCCATAACTATGGTTTTTGTGGTTTCTGACTGAGTCAATCCATCCTCAGGGTTGGTTACAGTTGATGTAGTATTTATAATCTTATTGGATATCAAGTGAGTCTCTGTCACTGTCAGTTCTAACTCATCTTTTACATGAACTTTTTCTAGATCCAATTTGTGATTTTCCTGCAACATTGAAAATGATTTCACAAATAAAATATTGACTGTATACTATAAACTTTGATTAATTCTTTTCAAATGTAGCTACTCATAGCTCTATGTCAATTTTAACTAATAAACAAAAAAATATTAAATTAATTAAAAAATAAGTATGCTTCACTCCTTCGTAATTAAGAATATTACATAACATACCTCCAGACCCCCATAACATTCATTTTTTATGTTGACATCATCTTGTAAACAAGCCTCGACATTCCCCAAGGCAGTTGCATCATTGCTGTCCATACTACCACCATCATCAAAATTGGGATAGTCATATGACACCAGTGACTCTTCTCGAGCAGTTTCTTGCTTGACTTCAACTGTCTCTTGTGAGCATAAATCGCCAATATTTTTATTGGTATTTCTATGACCCATTTCTAGCTCTACAGTTAAATTCTCTATATTAACATTATCAAGCAGCTGCTTTGTTTCCAAGCTCTTCTCGAGAGTGTCATCTGGTAATTCTCGTTTAATTTCTACCTGTACATTTTCAAATGGATTATCATCAAGAAAATCTTCATTTATAAGGTCATCATTTAAATTTTCCGGCTTTATATGTACTATTATATTGTTTTCCAGAACATGTCTAGTAGATTCTTTTTTAGACTCTGTAGGACATGGTTTTTCAATTTGTATATTTTCGCTTATATCTAATTGTGCATTATCAGATGCCATTTTATTTTTACTGAAATCAAAATTAATATATATATATATAAAATTGTGCTATATACATCACAAATTACAATAAAATTTTCTTTGACAAAAAATATGTTCATTTCATAATAAGATTTGAAATAGATGGGTAATATGATCCAGCTAGGGAGCTAATTAGGTAGTGAAGCTATTACAAAATATTGTTACATTAATAATTAATAACCTTATTGCAATAAAATAGACAAAAAAGGCCAAATATACATTACCTTTTTATTTTAAGTGTGTTTAATATGATTATTAATTATTCATAAATAGAGGGGAAACTTTTCATAAATTATTATTGTGTATTAAATTTTAAGAAATGTCTTAAAATATCATTATGTAGCAATAAAGGAACAGAATCAGTCCATTTACATCACATACAATAAACATATAAGAATAATGGAAAATGATAAAATTCAAGTTAGTGTTTCACAATAAGAGTTCTTTAAATTATGTCATAAATAAAAGTGTATATTTTGCATATTACAAATATTGTCTATTATTTCAAAATTATAATGTTGCATAACTATAAATTGCATCTTGATGCCTAAAAAGTTGTATGGCATGGAATATTCTAGATGTTTCTAAGTTCATTATTCATTTAAACATTTCATATGATGGGTTTCATGATTCCAAAGCAGTTCAATAAAATACTGTTTTAAAAAAAATTGAATATGATGTTAAAATAAAAGAATAAAAAGTAAAAAAGGTGTCAGTAACCGAAGAGAGCTAAATAAAAATACAATAAATATTTTATTGACTTACCCTCAACACTATTATTGTGCAGATTTAATTAGTAAAACACATTCATCTTCAATATATGATTTTTATGATTATTTTCGAGTCATATTCGAGTCACTTTTCATATACACGACGAATAGATAACCTCTTTTTTGAAGACGAGTGAAAATGATTAATTAATTTAACTGAAAATTCAGAACAAACGTACAAGTAACACATCAATTCTGTTAATTTACATTCCAGTTAGTTGTGTCAAACATTTACTAATAAAATCAATTATACAAACTAACCATGATCCTAAATTTGCAATGCAATTAATATACTTTTGTGTTTTGGTGAAACATAGTTGAGTGAAAATAATTTCACGTTTCAAAAATTCCAAATAGGAGCCTGGAAAATGGAAATATAAAGTTGACCGCAATGACAATGATGGATGTTAACATGACAATATTGACAACAACGTTTTTTTTAATTCAATATAGAATAGATAAATACATAGACTACTTAGACATATTACGTTTTAATATTTATAATAAGTATTACCCATCATAGTTAGAACAAATACGGTTTTTATTATTTGTGTCCAAAAAAGTGCTGTACAAGATTTGCTATTTCGTTACATTGAAATAATTATAGTGTAATTTTTTTCTCCCTGCAGTTTTGGGTCATAATAGATAAGCCGCCCTAGCCTGAGCATGTAGCGCAGGCGCAACGCCATTATCGATAAAAACAAATGAGTCATCGAAGGCAGGTGCACGGCGGCGGTGCGGTATACAAAGGGTGCTGCGATATTATTATGTTATGATCATTGTTTGTCAATTGTTATGTAATTTGTTTTTCATCATTACCCCCACCTAATACCTGCAAATTAATGCAATGCTAATTTAGTACATATATCGAAAAGAAGATAACGTAATCGAACGTTTCGTAAAAGAACTGGGAAGATTAAGTGAAGCATGCAGAAAAACTTCAAGATGAAGACTTGAAGAAATCTCATCTGGCAGAAGAATTCGTAATTCATGTGGATGACGATGACTCTGATGATTTTTATGTAGAATTTTAATGTAAATACTTTTAGATTTAATTTTGGATGGATTGAAGTTGTTATCATTATTATCTTTTTTACTGTTCAATTTAAACTTATATTAAAAATAAATATAAATACTTATATCTAACTTGTTACATAATAAACTTTTGTACTTATAGTTTTTTAATACATACATACCCAATTAATAATTTATTTTAAATTATTATTATTCTTATTTAATAGATACGTTGTTTTATCTATTTTTCTTTCATTTTTATCACAATCCCACATAATGACAAAGCTAAATACACTATCGATAACGCTTATCGACAACAATAATGCACATCACTATGCCCGCCCATAAGGCCCGTGAGTGGGAGAGAGAGCAAAATACTCGCTTCACCGCTCCGACTTTTTATAACGCAAACTGCACAGAGAAAAAATTATGCTATAGTGCCATAGATACACTCATATTGCCTCGCACAACACACTTTTTACCGATATTTGTATAGTCAAACTACGCCATTCACTTCAACAAACCCTTACCGTCAGTGGTTCCGAAAAAAGTAGCGACAACAAATTTGTTCAAAATCTTTAGTAATTACTAAAGATTTTTTTTTAACTTAAGTGTTAGCAGTCTTATCTCAAGTCATTTAGTTTGTAAAAATCGTTCTTCATAGGAATGCTTTTGACATGAGTTTTTAATTTATAGCATTTCCAAATACTAACGATATTTTACTATAAATATTTACATATTTTTTTTATAAATGAGCTACCAATTTTGTTACGTCTAAAATTTATACAGTCAGTGTAGCCCTATTCCTAGAATTCTACTTAAGAAAAATATCAAAGTATTTTGAACGTTCTTCATATTATCTAAAATATATTGTGATATAAAAGATATTGTTTTCTTTAAATAGATTTCTAGGCGAGTCTGCCTGAGGTTGTAAATGGCGTGTATTGTTCTTTTCTATTATACATAAATCGACTCAATATTAGTAGCTGAACTCCACAACAACTATTCACCAAAATGAGTTTAAAATAGTTTGATTATATTGTTATCTAATATACTTGCTAAAGACACGGCCCAAGCGTGAAACTATTAAACATGGGGAGGAGAAAGGTGGTGTCACAATTTTCGTACTTTTATAACTACAGTACCGTAAGTAAATGTGTATCTGATTATAAACTATATGGTATCTTCGTACTGTCACTTATCACTGTCAGTTAAAGTTCTATAGTGCACACAGATTACTATAATTGTAGCTAGCTAATAGTGCAGTCCAATAACTCTCACTAGTCTGTACAGATAGATCCGCAAGAAGTTAACTTATCTTTAATTCTTCAATATTTTTAAAATGAACCATGTAATGTACAGTAAATTTTAGCAACTCAAGAACGCATCGTTAAGACAAGTGGTGGTAAATTCAATTTTGATTTAGTGGATTTGCTGCTGAAATTCAGAATTTAATGTATTACATCTTCCTTTTTTTTATATTAGGATGGAATGCGTAACAAATGGCGAAGGTTGTGGACTTGCAAGCTGTCGTAAAACATATAGTAAATGGAAGTTTCGCCGATAGTTTGTGTCGTTTATGTCTAATGCCTTTGGGAGATTGTTACGAAGATGTTTTCACAAAAGTGTGTAAAGAGGGCAAGGAGTACTGCGTTGCGGATGTCCTGAATGAGGTCTGCCAAGTGCAAGTTAGTAGCAGTTACTTTGATTTACTTGTTTAGTTAGCGAATTCAGATAGGTTGGATCAGCTATTTGTTACTGTGTAGGGCGAACCGGTAAGTACCTATGTGCTGGATGGGTGTCGAGTAGGTTTTCGCGCGTGGGAACCTCAATTTAAGCAGAACCTAACCCATGATGCTAGAATCAAAAATTAAATATATGTTCCCTAAGAACAAAGTTTATACATAAAGGTTTTTGTTCTTTTACTGTTGTAAAGTTTTTATTTATGACACTTATTATTTCAGATTATTCATTCAGATGAGTACAAAGTATGTTCCGATTGTTTCTTCGAAGCTTCATCAGCGTATAAATTTTATCTTCTATCAAAACATACAGAAGAAATCCTCACATATTATGTCAATGAATTGAACAAACATATAGACTCAATCGATGTCCCAGAAGAATGTGTTTCTGATTCCATTTGTATAAAGATGCCAATATTCATTCCAGAAATGGATATATTCAACTATGATTTATCTGGGCTTTGTCTAGAAAATAATGATAAGCAGTTTCAGGATTTGCACAATAATGTGTCAACATTTAAAATTGAAAACGAAGTTTCTCCAAAACTAAGAAGGAATTGTAATCTAGGCAAAACTACAAATATTACAACACAAGAAGTTGAAGAAGTGAAGAAAATCAAGAAAGAGGATGGGGAAATCTTAATTATTATGTCTGAAAATGATGAACAATCTTTCTTCACACTAAGTGATGATAACACATTAGTGCCATTACAAAATGAGGATGTAAAACCTCAGCCAGCTGAGTTGCTTCTGGCGGGATTTAAACAGCCAAGTAGTAGTGACAGCTCACTAAAATTTGTTAATGGCAAAAGGCGTAGAAAAAGAAATCCAATGGATTACAAGAAGTGCAGCCAGTGTCCCGTCAAGTATAGATTTGTAGCTAAATTAAAGGAGCATATGAAAACGGATCATAATATTGATATTTATGTGTGTAAGGTTGGATATGATTACACAAATCTAAATAGAAGAATCTAAATATGCAAGATTTCTTTAACAATCATTACAACTAGGATTTAAACTAGGGATGCTATGGATATGAAATTTCGGATCTGGATATAATATTTTATTGGTTTTGGTTATGGTTATGGATATGAAATTATTTCAGATTATTTGATAGTTTCAGTGACAGTTACAGAGCTCCATTACATCCCTGATTTAAACACGGCTTTCATTGCATCATTTTTATATTCACACTTACAATCTCGCACTAAGGTTTGATGTGTGTTGGAGTGGATTAACACAGGTAGACGTTACTAAGAGCCATGATACAAGAATAAACATTTATCTGTTATATAAATGTTTGCCCTGACTAGGGATCAATCCTGGTGCCTCTCACTACTACCAACTGAGCTACGAGATTGTTAAGTAAATGCATTATGATACACTTGTTTGTCTTAGGAATAGGAAAGCTCTTTCCCATTAACTGAATATTGAGATATTGAGCTTCATAATTCAATAAATAATACATTAGTATTAATGAGGCTATGTCTCTATATGAATTCTAGTAACATATGTAATGGGTCAACATATACAATAAATAATGTACTGGGAAATACATGTCCCAAATAATGAATATTCCAAATGAGTCCATAGCAAGTTAGCAACTTTTAAGTGTGTTTAATTACCAGCATAACATAAAATATAACATGAACTTACTTTTGCAGGTATGTAAAGCAATAATAGAAAATGAAGATGAATTCAACAATCACTTAAAAACTCACACAGATATGCATAGGTGTTCTACTTGTAATGCTGTGTTTAAGAAGCGGGAAACAATAATAGCTCACTTTAAATCTCACGAAGCCATGAAGGAACTTAGCAAGACTAAAACTGCTCGCGTGTGCGAGATATGCGGCTGGATTCTCAGGGACGAAGACAGTTTGAAGGAGCACCATCAAGATAAGCACGTGAAGAAGTATACGTGTTATTACTGTGGGCGCATGTACAAGGGAGAAATAAGCTTTGAGGTGCATATAAGAAAACATGAAGCACATTTAAATTTGAAACAAAAGTTAGTTCTATTTATATTTTTTACTTTGCCAGTGGTCAGTTTCATTGTTATTGTTTATAAATACATAATTATTTTGTAATGTGTGAGTTAAGATATTGATCCTGTTAGTACTTTGTGTTTTTTGCTTACTCTATAAATCACTGTAACCGTTTCTCCCGATAGCCAAATTGCCCCAGAATGGAAGGGTTAGTAAAAAAAAAAGATTTTTGGTTTCTAAACTGCCCAAAAGCTGAGAGAAGACAATTATATTCATAACCATATTGTTACTAGTTTTGTTCAGGCATTAACATTTTTCTATTTTATAAAAATGATGCAGAAGTGAAATTATTAAATAAATGTTAAAATTATTAACTGTTCTAATGGGTGCGGGTGCTACTAGTAAACATAAGGCGTAGGTTTTATTGTGTGAAACGAGATTGGATTACTAATCACTTGTGATATACCACAGACGATATTTCTCTTAAATAAATCCAATATAGTTGTATAATTTGCAACTGCACACATTTCGATTACAGGCGAAATTTAATTTTAAAGAAAGAGTCATCGAAGGAGAAGCCCTCAAAACGGAGGCACGAGTGCACCACCTGCTCCAAGAGCTTCGTGGACCAGCGCTCGCTCATGTGGCACCAGCGGCTGCACAACGACGAGAGGCCCTACGTCTGCGAGGTGAGCGCCAATTGTGCCCTGACACATAATTATAATCTGTTCTAGTTCGAAGACTTGGCGCCAGTACCATCCATAACATAGAGTCTAGCACGAGTAAGATGCGCAATAGGTAGAACAATTATTTACATAAATTATTCGAATTTTTGCCGTGGGATAAATTCCAAGGCTAAACTCGCAAGGAAAACCAGCGGTCGTGGTTTGACACTACGGTTTAGGTAAAGTTAGCTAATTATACTTATTAAACGCGTATATTTTGTATATATAGTACAACTGAATAGTAGAATAGAATATTTTTCGAAATAAATATTCTTTTTTTACATATCAGACGTTTTCACACCGTTCTCGTATACACAGAAGTGTACGTATTAGGTGGGTACCTAATTATAGGCAGTTGTTATATTTTGGTCAGTTAACTACACAATTAATCGACAAATATTTGTGAATCAATATGCGTTAAATGAATCCGTCATACGATCCAGGTGTGTGGCCGCGCGTTCGTGTCAGTGAACCGCCGCAACCAACACGCTCTGTGCGCGCACACCGCCCCGGCGCGGCGTTGCCCCCTCTGCCCCGCCCTGTTTCACCTGCGCTCTATGGTCAACTCGCACATCAAGAAGGTTCGACTACACTCCTTTACTTACCTCATTAGTAACGCCGACTCGGGCATGTTGTTATGCTTCTTCAAGGTCCCCGGCCAAGACTTGAAGGCTGCTATCTAACGTTAAACCACACCGTTCGAAGCACTGATGACATTTCACCGTTAACTGTCACTAATTACTACATTAAAATAATTATGTTAAGCATTAATTTAAGCTGTGCCGTGAGCATTCCTAGGTGAGATCTCTGATATCATGCATCAACTGCTCTAATTACAGCAATTGAGCATAGCATTTCATTTGAACGTGACAGTCCACTGCAGCCTCGGATAATCCGCATGACATTGCAGACTTAACTAATTAACGGCAATCATGAGTATTCGTTGCTGTATTAAAATGTATAACGTCAGTTGTTACACCACGTATCACCTACACCGTTCTCGGCCCAGGTCCACTTACAGACGCACAAGCGACGCAACCGCAGCAGCAGACATCAGAACGTGTTCTGGCGCACGGAGCCCGTGCCCTTCCAGGAGCTCAGCGTCGCCGTCCAGAACGACATCCTCGAGCTCAAGACCAACCAGGTGAGCGGGGTTAATGCGATTCGATCGCTTACTTTAAGACTGTAAAGGGCGATCGGTGTCCATGTTCGGATTGATGATATTGAATAAACATTTTTTAACTTTAAGTCGATGCTCGACTACAGTCCATTTGATATTGTAAGCTACTCTGTCATGATTATATTATTCGTGTTATTGAGACGTTTCGTGACTTTACTTGTAGGCGCGGCGGGTCGACCTCCAGGCGAGGACGAGTTTGAAAGAACAGGAAGACTTCTTAGATGCATATTGCACTGTCCAAGTGCCGCTTGCAGGTAATTGACAGACATTTGACATTACACATTTTATCATTTTTTTTTAACATTTACACTCACACCCCCGCACTAGGATTTCCTGTGTTGCGGGTGGCATGGACATATACAATTATCACATCACAAACACCCATGACCCGAGAACAAACATTTATCTGTCACATAAATATCTGCCCCGGCCGAGAATCGAACCCGGGACCCCACGCTCGGCAGGCAGGGTCACTACTATCTGGGCTACAGGGTCGTCAATGATTCTATTCTCGTCATGACCATGATCCATGTGATTAGTTCGAAAAATCAGTCAAGATACAGAAATTGTGAGTACCCGTTGCGGTTCAAGGATAGTTTTTTTTTTAACATTAGTTGATCCTAAGAGATGCTCAGAAATTTTTTTAGAACTCATAAGGGTATCGGGTACGGTTCCTGTAACCAGAGCATGGTATTACTCATACCATATTATGATCATTTATATTTTTTATGAAATATAAATGTTAAGAGTACTTTTAAATTATATTTTATATGAAATTTTATATTAAGATAAATGAAATAAATACGTTCTGTAACTAGTTTTAGCTTTTCAAAAAAGCCTTAGTTCTTTCATAGTTCTCATGCTGCCAATGATATAATCAAAAAAGAGACAGTGCATTTCTATTATAAGTACATAATTACTCACAATTATTTTTGTTACAGAAAACGCCACTCCGAATTTAATGAATCATATACAAAATTAATTAAGACAAGTATTATTCTACATCAATTGTACATTGTGAAATAAAATTTTCATATAAATTATTTTTATGTCTCTTAGCACAGCTATTCCTAATTACATATGTGTTGTATGTGTATATAGAAACATTATAAGAATGTTCTCATGGACTATAATTAAGCCGTTCAGTCCTGGCTTGAACTCAATTTCTTTATCAATTCATAAGTGATATCCACAAATAAATAGCAGTCACAGCCATCCAGGGTCACCTTAGACCAAGCAGGGCACATCGTTCGAGGCCATTATAGAAAAGCATACACCAATCTGAAAGTTAAAGTCACAAGTAGGTAAGATTCTGTGGTCATATTGCTGTATATCCTAAGATCCTAGTAAGATTAAAAGTTTATAATAGTTACAAGTTAATACAAAGGGCACTACAAGCCCTTCAATGAAAAACATGGCATTGACCCTATGGTTTGTTTCTGCTTTAGTACTTTTGAAGTGAAAGTTTGCTTCGTTAACTATACAGTTCTTGTCTGTGATCTTCTCATACAATTTTATAATCTGACTGATCATACACGAAAAACATGTTAATTTACGCTTTGTGCACAATTCAATCCTATCATATCATGATAATCCTATAACCGGGATGGGTCGTAGGTGTGGTAAAAACAAAACAAATTCCTTTTAAATATATATTTTGTTATTTTTTATTTATTTAAAGTATTTTTCAGATATATAATACGATATATAATAATAATTTGCTAATATGTATATACAGTTACTATACCGAGAAGGTCCTTACCGACATCTACATTTAAATCTTACGATCTAGATGGAATCATCTTTGTTAAAACACATTTCATAGAAAATACTATTGTAATTTTAATAATAACATGATTTCTTATACTTGAGATTATATTATCAATACTATCAAAATATGAAAAAATAATAATAATTGAAATTATATGTACGGTTGTAATACATTATTATCCAAGAAATTGGAGACATTTTGATAAGCTGGACATTGTTATACAGTTTTTATTGGTTTGTACACCACTGCATTTGCTTGCAACCAGAATATTAAACAATACTAGAGCCCTGACCAAGGTGGTCCACTTGCAGCAACGGTGTCAATGGAGTTAAAATGGTTCATTTATAACTACCCCTAACTAATAGCTTATGTCGTGGTTGATTTCGGCATATTACTTGTTTGAACTGTGAATAATTTTAATTATATATTAGACACGAAACGGATCGCTTTTTTGTCGGATACCGAACATCCAGTCAACCTCGTTTGCGGATGCCCGCCGGATGTTCAGCCAAACACGGAACACTTAATTTATCACGTACATACATATAAGGCTTCATTGAAAGTAAAATTAGAAAGCCGTTTCAACTTCTTAAATCAAGACTCGCAACTACTCGATTGCAACTTGCCAAGACCCAAGATTCAAAACAAACCACTTCGGGATTGTTGAAGCGGAGAGAGCCGCCAAAAGATCCTTTTGGACCATCAGTCGCAGTTCATGTTCATCAGCGGTTAAAAAAAAAGTAGAAGAGAAGAGACTACAGTCTGCTGTATCTCGTAAGGTTTATGACACGTTCGGGGATTGCTTTATGACGTAGCGAATGAAAACAACACCAGTTATTAGGCTCACAATCAAGTAAAGAACGCGATTACAAAGGCGCTTGATTTTTATCTGCACTCAGTGCTCATTGGTCACGATCATGTTCCTTATATTTTGCTAGAATATGTCTTTCAGCGCCTTCCAGCAGCGTATACAGCGAAAAACTTCGGAAGCTGGGCTTGCATGCGAAGACAAGCGAAACCGTTTGTTTAATTCTGAGAAATTGGTATTAATGCCCCTAGTGCAGTACTAGTATTGATTTTCTTTGTATAGTAAAAAATTATGATTGTATTTGATATTTGGGTTAGATATCGGGTATCCATCCGGCCGGATATTAAATTTAGGTCGAATACCGGATATCCGTTACATGTGTAACATTTCATCAGTATGCCAAGATATTGAAGAACTAGCTAGATATTGAACACAAAAATATTAAATTAATCATAATTATGAGGAGTCAATAATGTAATGCCAATCAATCGTTATATCAATTTAGTGAGGAAATATCGGAAGGACACGCTTACGATTAAGTTTAATTTGACAGTTGCGTATATAAGCTATCATTTTTTACTATTGCTTTGTTAATTAATAATTAAATTATTATATGGTAGTCAATTATCTGAACCTCAATGGAAAGAAATCATGTTATCAGTAGTAACAAGTGGCTGATACTATTTTCATAAAAGTATTTATAATTTGAACTTCTACAGTATCAGATGGTGAAATTTTCAAAATTTTAGAACATAACTTGTCAAAAATACGTCTGTCTAATCGCGCAGTCATTTTTATGTTAATTACTCCACAAAATTAAAATTTTATAATTTTGTATGGACAGAAATATTCTATTTCTCAAATAATACGATGATGGTAGATATTTCAATGAAAGTTGTAGCCAGAAACGATGCAAGGGTTACAAAATAAAAACACGCATATTGTATTTGCATCATCCTGTATTTTAAAAACAAATTGAACATCTCGTTGAAACACAATAATAAATTTTCTACTTACAGTAACTATGCTAGATTTTTAAAAAACACAATGATGCATATACACCTTGTATGTTCAATACACTATTGAGCTAAAGTGAGTGAATTGGACAAGTAGAAGAAATAGTGATTTTTTTATTAATATATTTACATAGACTACTATTTCTTTTTATGACAAGGCATTTTGTAAACATATTATTTAGCCCTTTTAATTATGTAACACGAAAAGAATGGCAATGCAATTTGATAAATAAAGAATTTCTTCCACTTTGTACTGCAAAGCTCTTTTCAAGACAATTACAAAGGAACATTATAACTTTTTACATGAATGTAAAAAACTGAAGATTCGGTCAAAACTTAAACATCATTTGCTACGTTCACTGAACTTTAAACAGTATTAATAAAATTATATATCATAACCTGATTTCAAAATTATAAATCTAGTGTTGTTCACCAAAAACAATATCGAAAATCGACTTGGTCTATCTAGTTCAAAGACAAAATACTTTTGTAATATTTAAAATAAAAAAAATGGATCAAATGTTTCACCACCTTAACTTTTGGGGGTTTGTTAAAAATGTAATATGTTGATGTATCATCACTGCGCTTGCCAAATTCCATACGTGCATTTTTAAATTTTTATTTTTTGAAGTTAAAATAAATTCCGTTTTATTATGAATATGTCAATAAAAACGTTTTTGTAATATACGTAACTAGAAACTAGTTTAAATAATTCCATATGTGTTTTGATCGTTTCATTATTTGGACCCTTGGCAGTTGCGCATATTACATGAAGGGTTTTATTGACATATCCATAATAAAACTGAAATTATTTGAAGTGCAAAAAACAAAAATTAAAAAAATGCACATATGGAATTTGGCAAGCGCAGCGACGGTATATTGTCAATGGACGAGAGAACGACCTCGATTGAGACGATGATATTGTAATAAATGAATTGAATGTTCATTTGTATAATTCCCTTACAAAGAGCTATGAAAAAGTCAATACGGAACTTCGACTGAACCAAACTTACTTGACACCGACAGTGGTCCATGCGTCGGCAACCTGCAATTAAACAATACCTAAGAGAAATGTACTTTTCCAAGGCAATTTATTAAAAAAAAAACACCTATTACACCTGAACAACTTTCTTTTTTACGATAAAATGCATCGACTAATCTACAAAATATTGAAGACTTACATGTAACAACGGTGTCGCCCCTGTGCCACGTCATCCATATACGAATAAATAAAAAATATATGTCATATAAAAATTGCATGTATTTCCGAGCGCGTGGCGTCGACGTCGCGACTCGAGTCGCAAAATGCATTCGAGACAATCGTATAACACAAGTGTCTGTCTACTTACCAAAAACGGTCCACATCAATTTTACGACAGAAAAATTGCACCAAAACAATCAACATCGCGTCACTTACACTAAGATCACATTTGTTCACGGGTGGACGTCACTGAGCCGTCACGTGGTCGCGTCAGTATTTACAGTATGATCACCCTTTACTAAACTTAACACTACATAGTCCTCGGGGCCACTGGAGTCTATTCTTAGGGACGCCAACACAGCCCCAATTGAGTATGTTAACGGCAGCGTTAATTTAACAAGATGTAACACGAGTCTGTCGATGACGGCGTTAAGTTAACACAGCCTACGTAGGCCCACTTCACTCGAGTCTGCCGTTGGCGGGGTATAATGTAGCACGGCGTGTTCAGGCCCACTTGAGACGGTTTTTGGCGGCGTTCGGTCCGTAGATGAACCGCTGCCGCCATTCCTCGTACTGCTACGTGCACGCTATACTGTTCGACGTGGACGGGCTGTGCTCGGAGGGTTGGCTCATCGGCTTTTCGGTGGCTTTCCTGTCTTCGGTGACAGTGTGCGCCGGGGCGGTCCCGTTGTGGATGTTCACCTCGTACACGTTTGAAGAGTTGGAGTCCTCGTTGTACGAGAGGAGGCTCGCGTCTTCCGTCTGCGATTAAAGATAAATATGACAATAATAAAATCACAAACTTACACAGTTTATAAGACCATAATAATACTCTAAATTATGAATAATATTGATGATATTAGTCCTTAAATTTCTTTGTCTTCACTTTTTTTGTCCTTTGTAATTCAATTTCACAGAGACAAGAATTCAAAGTGACAAACATATGATAGCGTCACCCTCGTCCACCGTCGCACAGTCGAATGAGCAAGTCTATGAAAATGCGTAACAGAAAGAAGGGGGTAAGAAAGTATTCTGGGGACCATTTTATGACTATTTATTTAATGCAAAAATGTATTCAAGTCGAAAAATATATAGTGCCTGAATGAAAAATGAATGGGCTTAAATATATTTTTATGTCAGTACGTGGCCGTGTAGAATATGAGTTTCATAATAATCTACAGTAAAACACAAGAGACGAAACAATGAATAGAAACATAGACGACGGACAAGGTCGAAGTTATTTGTCACATTTATGCAAAATAAAGTTTGTGAGAAAAGAAATAGCTGCTAAAACTTTCTGAACATACATCATTGGTAGTGGGATGCGCAGTTAAAGTACCTTACAGACATGAATAAAGCAATTCATGCTCGACCACCAATTTCTGTTAGATCGTAATGCGGGGTTAATTCGCAATGGTACTTCCATCCTTTTCTTGTAGACTTTTTCTAACCATGATGCAAAATGCTGAACGGACAAGCGCAGTATAGCAATATCGAAATGTCCACATATGCCTCTGTGCGTACTCACGCTACTCTCGGAGAGGCGCTTCGTCTTCTTGCCGGCGGCGGGCGGCGGGGGCGGTGGCTCGTGCTTGCGCTTGACGCCGGGCGCGCTGCGGTCGCGGCGGATCAACGACGCCGACAGGTACTGGTGCAGTTGCTTGCGGGGCACGTGTCGCGCCTGGGGAACCGACCGCATTCATAGATACTGAACCGTATCGTACCGGCTTCAATAGTTTAATCGACGATAATGTCAAATAAACTAATTACACATGTTATCGTTACAGAGTGTGAAGTACCTAATTATGCCCTTTATCAGCCATTCTAATAGAAATTTACGCATGTTAAAATAATTCATTATGTTGTGAGACAACGAAGGCAAATAACCGACGCTACCCAAAACAGTAAGACGTTAAATGAAAATTATCCATAAATACCGACCACCAATTTTCACCTGTCGCGACACTATCGCATTGTAACCCACTTGACCCCTCCCGGTACCGTCCACCGCGTTGAGACGACTACTGACTCTTGTGTAACTCGTAGTGTGTCGTATCACGTCGCTGTTGAAAAATCGCATCGCATTGCAATCGCGAAAGCGGACGTTTACGAATTTAAATACACGTGATTTGTTCAACACTTAACAAAAATGCTCAAACACTCGCACTAGTAATCCGTGTTGTGAGTGGCATAGAAAAACACCAATAAGACAACACAAACAACCTTACTTAGCATACTTATTTTTATTATTTTCTTTTCTTTAAATTTCACATAAATATTTGCCCTGGCCTTGAATCCAACCTGGGTTCTCTCGCGCGACATGCCTGTCGAACGGGACGTCGTCACTATCAACCTGGCTACAGATTCTTGTAAGAAGAGAAGGCAAAAGACTAAAGAGAAGATTCTTACGTAACGCGATCACAACGTCCAAGTTGAGTCAACATGTTCCCTACACCCGTACCCGCACCCGCTAAACCGTGTTATCTATAAAAATGAAACCCATCAGTACACTCACCTCGATGGTCATCCCCTCGCGCAGCATACTCGTGTGCTCCGCCTGGTAGTGGACGGCCTTCGTGAACGACGAAATGTCGTATGTTAGGTCAACGTTCACGTTGGTCTTCTCGAACACCAGCCCGATGAACCACATCGAGCACACGTTCGCTATTATCTCACCCTGGAAACGTAATTCACCGTTGCATGTTTATAAAATCGTGGCCGACTTTTTGACATCAGCAGCAGAAGTTTGTTTCGGTAAGTTATATGGCAGGGGTCACGCAGAAAGTTTTGCGAAAAGTGGTTTTTGCTATATATTTTGGTAATACAATTATAGACAGGTAAAAATACAGTTTAAAATATCCGTCCATAGTCTTCGCGAGCTAAATCGATGTGCCGTGTGTTAGTGAAAAATTAATTTAAATCGGTGACATTATTGCTCGATGGTTTTTTTCATTT
The DNA here is from genome assembly GCA_003671415.1 of Megathymus violae. Taxonomy (NCBI): domain Eukaryota; kingdom Metazoa; phylum Arthropoda; class Insecta; order Lepidoptera; family Hesperiidae; genus Megathymus; species Megathymus violae. Next base: position 10,183,123 of record PDGT01000002.1, read on the forward strand.
TAAATGTTGCCTATATCCATTCATTGATTGGAGAGGTAATCGGGTATTACCTAACAAATTTCAAGAGCAGTCAATGACCTTGACAGATGAACGCAAGTTAGGTACGACGTGACTAAATATGAGTAGCAAGTTGCATCGGGAAACATTTACGATATTTTGCTCGAGTACCCTCAGTGTCGCGTTGGGTGCACCACGGCCATTGTCCAATAGCACGTCCACGTGGACTAGTGCCGTGACGTGATTGTTAAATTTGGAACCGGCACATCTCGACGAGTTTGGTGATGATTTCTTTTTTAACACGATGTTCGAAACAAAGCGCCAGTTAACGGTAATGCCGATAGCATACCTCCGCTACGTAAACAAAACGGCGAAACCGCAATAGTTTCGCCGTGAGTTGTAAGTTCTTAAGAAGTGAAATTCCCCGCGCTAACGTACAACACTGATGAAGATGTTGTCTCTTTCTAACATAATTTCGGTTATTTGCTGAGGAGTCGTGTATATCTACGCCCGCTGGCCGCCGTTTCGGAGCGGTACCGCGTGTGGCTCAGACAATTTACGACAGCGAAACTAGGGAAACACTCCGAAAGCGACGACATTTTCTTCAGATTGACTTTTCTCAACTATTCTTCTGCTTGCTGGGTCTCGCTACATGTGTAGTACTGTTGCGCAGCGAAACTTGAGCGGCGAGTTCGCCGATATGGTTTCGCAGCGGAGTTCTGCTACAGACATAAACCTATTTCAAACTGAACTAACCTCGGTCAAAATAAAGCGGTCGAGACACACTGAGAAAATTTTGTTTCAAGTTTTACACTGCGACGGGTTGTTGGTTGTTAATTCCAGTCACAATTTAAAATAGTAGTACTGCCGTACTAATGGTATAGATGGTGATCGAAAGGTGACCCACAAGACTACTTGTTCCGCCATAAGAGTCCGTTCGCGCTCTGAACGCTCAAAGTAAAGGTCTACCGCGTACAGTCCTCGTTTGGCATCGTGTGACTTATTTTTATTCTTAAAAATAAAAGCTTGCTCAAAGGGATACAATTCGAGTATGCTGTAGACGAGGTGGATTGGGAAACACAATGGAATAAACATTGGTTTAAATACATTAAATTTTGTATCGTGAAATGCTACTGGATAGTTCTTACAAACGATTGTAATTATCATTAACAGTGAAACTTCATCTTTTGGTTCGCAAAACCCACCGACCGCCACGTTCATACAAATAGTACACGATGACAAAACAACGAGTTCGTTTTGTTCCTAGACATAAAATAATACACACTTGCATAACGTACAAGAATAGATAATAACATTAAAAAATATATTTAATAACATTTAAATGTAAGCATAAATAAAATAAATATACACACACACTGATAAATATCTAAAATGTCTGTAAATAAATAAATTACATCAAACCTGGTGTTCGATGATCAAAATGAGAGCTTGTTCAATTAATATAATAAAAAGAAATATTACTTTACTAACATTTTCATTCTTTTTTACCTCCGTTGCGGGCTCCGTCGGTACCGGCGCGCCTGTCGACAACAAAATAAAAATAAGTAATACTAGGATTTCTTGTGTTGCGGGTGGCACGAACAAACACAAATATGACGTTACAAACACCCTTGACCCGAGAACAAACATTTATTTATCACATGAATGTTTGCGCCGGCCGGGATCGAACCCGGGACCCCTCGCTCGGCAGGCAGGGTCACTACCAACTAGGCTATGGGGTCGTCAAATCCAACAGTTCACAATCATGTCTACACAGAGGTAGGGGGAGCCCCGTTCATGATTTTCGGAGCTCCTTTCTCCAGTTCAAGTCGCGTATAGCGGTCGAGCGACCCGCCGTTTCATACAGTGACGTCACTTATATTGTATTTTAGATGTAGCGAGTCTCGTCACTACTGGCAGGGTGCAGCCCCCGCGGGCCCCCTTGTCACGTAGGCGCAGTCTTCCCGCGCGATACGCAAGTTGATCTGTTTTAAGTGTCGTTGATAGTTAATTATCACATCCCTTGTGAAACTTGTGGAATCATAGTTTTAAACAGTAATACAGTCCGTTAATTGTCGGCCACGCTATAAAATATTAGCTGAAGTTATCGAAGCCCATTCAACGGCAGGCGCAGCTGGAGTGGTAACGTGGGTCGCGGTGAGCGGCCGGACGCGGCTAGTAGCGGTGTGTAGTGGTGTACAGTGGACACTAGTGACCTGGCGGCAGAGCGAGCGGCTGGCCGTTGTTCGTGTTGAGCGGCACGCTGTTGTAGCACTCGGGGTTCACGTGCGCGATCGTAATGTGCTGGTTGCGCTCCAGGGTCGCTGCAACGTACAACGTTTACTTTACATCTTTATATACACACTGTAGCCTCTCGACGACCGCGCTGACCGTTCTGATGTCATTGTTGTCGTCGTTCAGTCGAGACGCCGTTCACAGTTGTTTTCGGATCCAACTGCGTTAAATTCAATGAAGCGGTCCCTTATGACATAGTAGTATCTATGTAGTATTAGTCAATAGGAGAATACGGTTATATTTGTGTCAAATCGATTCTCGATTAGCGACAGAGTAAGAAAAATACTGAGTATACTTTCTACAATCAACTGTTAAACGACTAACTACTTCCGGTGATGTTTCGGCGAGCCAATTTTTCCGACCGAAACAACGCCGATGTACTGAGCTTCTATATATATTTATTATTAATTACATTCTATTATTACTACTATTGTCGCGTTCGTGAATTCGGATATATATACGTATATTGCCGACATAAATATTAAGTAAATAGGCACACATTGAAGCCCTTCATAGCTCGACGGGATTCTATCAATCGTATGTGTTCGACGGAGTCACATGTCCGGAGTCCAGATCCTAATTATTTTTATCGTGATTGTGCCGTGTCGGAGACATTCGGACGGTATATTGACATCCGAATGGGTTTGACTACTAACCCGAATTATTTAGTATTGGAGCAGCGTAAACTACTTACTGGTTAGTTACTAATTCCCGACACGAGGCCGGTATTGGAATGATGCGTTAAATCATCTTCACTCACACTGGGTGGCGCTGATGGCTCAACGTACCTCTACAATATAATTTGTCAATTGATAAAATACGCCCTACCCAATGTATTTAAAAATCAAACACAGAGACTACGTCACAAACATGTCCATTAGTCGAGAACAAACATTTATCTATAAGTGCCTGTCCCCAGAATGTCCTACCCGGCAGGCAGACTCACGAGCAACCGGACTTCGGGATCGTCGAATACATTTATCGGATAGCACGACTCACTGATGAGGTGTCGGATGCGGCTCTCGATGAGGCCGCACCACTGCAGCTGGTCGACGGGCCGCGCGCTCGACGCCAGCAGCACTATGAAGTGCTTGTAGCGCGCGAAGAAGTTCGGCGCATCGAACAGCCGCTCCCACCCGCACTTGCCCAGCATTATCTCGTCCGTTATCGCCAGACCTGTAGATTTCATTCATCATCATTACCACCCAAAATTAACCCACGGAGAACTCACGGGTGTGCAGGATTCCTCACGATGTTTTCCTTCAACGAAGTAAGTGGTAATTAATTTGTAATATGCACATAATTTGCAAAATTACAGGTATGCGCAGGATCCCGGTCGAGCCTCCTGTTCGAATCAGGAGACCGACGATCAAAGTCGGTTTAATCGATGTACCTCGTCCACTATCGAGACAATGGACACATTTAATGAGCTGTTTTAATAATACAGTTTAAAAATGGAACAACTTGCGTCAATGGGTGACGTCATTACCCATGTTGATGAACTGACTCTCATATCTATTAAAAATGTTTGAAGCTTAGTACCATATTTTGTAGTGTTAATTATTTTTATATAAATATCGGATACTCTTGTTAACATAACATAACACATATACTTAGGCTATAATAGCAATAAGAATCTGTTGAATTTTCTATTATGCTGTTTAAGGTTTTCTACACTACTATGTACAATTGCAATAGGGATGTAGACTATTTAAAAAATATGTATGAAATTGATGTAAGCTTAAAAAGGTTTTTGAGAAACAAGAAAAATAAAAAATAATCAAATTGGCCACATTTTCTTTGTCCAATATTACATTAATGCGGAGCAAGATGCGTTAATACATTACCTAGTCTGAACTCTTCCATAATTACTGTCCTTGTTGAAGCGGAGACATTAAAAGTGGAATTCTGGTGAGGGTAGGCGGGCGTGATGATTGGCATTAGGTGGAAGCGGTCCGACACATTCACCTGTTAAAATATAATCATACCAATAACAAAAGTAACGGGGCAGGTTCTGTACTTTATTATAATTGTTTATTTCAATGTAGGTTGTTACTGACATGGAGCCCAAAGCTTTTTTCTTTAATTGTTGTCCGTTTGTCTGTCTGTCTCGTTGTAAGCCTGTCTATATGCACGTATAACGCGGTAACTACGATTTTGCATGTTTGTAACTTATATATTATAATATATAACACTTTTAAAAGTATTAAGAGGGTAATTAATAAGGTTTTGTCTGCTTTCTGTACCTATTGCAATATTATCTATGCTGGTATTATAAAGAGAATGCTAATTTGTACTTGTGTATATGGGAAAAGTATTTTCCGGAACTGCAGCACGTGTTTGAATTTTTTTATTATTTTATTTAACAAATAAAGGTACATTCTTCCAAATGGACATAGACCACATATTTTGTCTTTATATTTGTAAAATAATGGATTGTTTAACCTAAACGTAGTAAACTGCATACCACATGAAATGAGCTGCAAGGTGTAAGTTTTCTGAAGTGAAGTGAGAATGGGTTACTTGTGAATTTGTAAATCTAAAACTAAACTAAATGTGTTGTACGATTTAAAATAACCATACACACTAATAATTCATATTACAACCTAGTAGGCAGTAAATTTTTTCTTTTTTCATATTTCTCGGCCGACAACGCATCAGTACCTATAGTATTACTGATATATTACATTAGTCCATGGGCGACGGTGACCACTTACCGTCAGGTGGCTCGTCTGCTCGTTTGTCGGCTATTAACATAGAAAAAAAACTCTACTTACAGAGAGAGCTAGTGGTTCTAGGTTCAATGTTTACGATGTTACAATTGTGCATGTGTAACATAAGATTATAATTTAATTTGACATTACTTCAGGCGGGTTCCACACAGCGACTCTGTGCGGCGCTTCTGCATCGGTTTAGTCGCGAAGCAGTCGCTAAGGATCTACCCTTACACGTACTCGTACACACGACAGTTGCAGTGATACAGAAACTATACATAATTAACGCAAACACAATACAATCACGACGTTCGATATGTTTGTTTGGTTGGTTTTTCGTTGACAGCCACAGCGCGATGAGGCGAATTGAAGTTGGTACAAGTTTAAACACAATCTCAGTAAATTTTGGTTTTGAGAAACAAACATAAACGAAAGCTGCGTAATTACACGGTCCACTCGTTTACAAGTGCAAGAACAGTTAGTAGCCATTATGAATCTAAATTTAAATTATTACAAAACCACAAAGAGAAGTTATCAAAAGTCTGCATCGGTAAAAACTCATGTATGTGTCAACAAAAGCGGGTGATTCGCATCAATCAAATTCACATGCGCGGAGTAGTGTTTGCACCGCTGCAAAAAGACGCCGTGTGCAACAGCTTTTAATCATATATAAGTCCAGCCCACAACACTCCTCTCGCTCAACATACAGTGTCCGTGTTGAGTTACATTACGACAGCTCGGTGCGTCATGAGCTTGGAAGTAGCTTAATAGCTAATAGTTAAAGAAGCAACAAAGGATTTAAAAAAAGATGCTATAAATCATATATGAGACGTATAAGAATGTTAATAATTAAGATTATTTGTATAGAATGAAGCGTCAAGTTGTAGGCTGCATTTTAACAAACCTACTTACCCGTGGGTCCCAAACTGGAAAACCAAGGTTGACGGTGTCCGGTTGCTTGAGCAGCACTGGCTGAGGCCATTTCCACTGGCTGAACACGAGGAAGAACTTGTGCACCAGCGTCGCGGGCAACGCGTTCGGATACAATTGACAGGTCCTAGCGACCAACATGGCCCACGACACCCCACCGAGGTAGCCTAGTGTGTTTGAGTAGATACCATGACCTGCAATGGGAAAATTCAAATACATAAAATTTTGTACAAATTATTTATATCGCTCTCTGGCTGCGACAGATGAATGTTAGTTCTTGTCACATTCGATGTGCCGTATATTAGACCTTGCATTGTGTTTGAAATGTGCGACAAAACTAATACATTTTCAAGTTGAGGGATAACAATACCCGACACCTTCACACTATTTTACATTTGAGGGTATTATAAAGATGTGTGGTTTACAAAGAGCTATTTACCATATAAATTTACTACTAATAGTTGGCTCTTGTAAGGGCTGCGGTAATGGTGTATCCACACCATGGTTATTATTTGTAGAGCAATATTAAAGTATTAATGGACAACGTTACATAACAGAAGATTATCTGTTGTCACTGAAACATTACGTAACATAATTTGTCAAAGAAAATTTCTCAACGTTATCTTAACACAGCAAGTGAAGCGTGAATGGTATAGAAGTATCTTGGTTTTCTCGATTACAATCAAGTTTTGTTACCATCGATATGGATACGATTAGATACTTTGTAGAAATAAGCGACATTTCCACACGGCACTTATCACGTTGCAAATTCTTACTTCAAACAATAACCGAGTACGGGTGCACCATAACTGTTGACCGTACCCGAGTGTCAACACCTCATCGATCAGGCTACCTCTGTACAGTTATAATGAATGTAACGCCGTCCGAGGGCCACATACGCTTCGCCCACAGCTTTATCGCGCGCAGCGTCAGCCGGAAGTTGTTGATGTCGGGCACGAGCCGCAGGATCTCGTCGGTGACGCGGCAGCCGTTCAGCGAGCGCACGCACTTCTGGTCGAGGTTCTTGAGCAGCATGTCGTCGCGCAGGTCGAACGAGTCTGTCGAGAGCGGCGACGGCGACGTTCAATAATAACATTTGGGCAGGTGCAGACGGGTGTCGTTGTGGATGGGGGTCGATATGAAATTTCGGATCCGGATATGGATACATGAATAGTGTTGTACCGGGTTCGATTAAGGTTATTAGATTATTAGATTATTTAGGACTTGTAAAGAAAATATATGATGACAAGGTAATATTTTGACTTTCTGCCTAGGTTTTATTTAGTATTATAATAATGGAACAGAATAGCTTACAAAATAAATAGTAAAAACTGCCTTAATATGTTCAAGGTTAAGACATAGAGAACCTGTCATAACGTATTTTATTTAGACTCCACTCCTATCCGAAATTATCCGAAACTTTTTATCGGATTCGGTTACGGGTTTGGATATATTTTTATTTCAAAAATCCGATAGTTTCGATAATGGTTACCGAGCTCCATAACATCCCTGGTACATACGTTGTCAGTAGAGTAAAAAAAATAAGCAAAATTTATACCGTAATGGAACGGAACCTGTACATTTTTTTAAATGGCAATGTATGTAGAATTTGTTGAAGTGTAAACTTTTTTTTTGAATTTTTTCTGTCTGTCTAAACATGTATAACATCCACAGGACAGATTAGATGAGTCTTAACACATTTGGAGATTATATTATATACATAGAATACTTTACATCCCTGAAAATGTGTGTGTTCCCGTTGAATTTTCCAAAACGAGACGAGAGCGGGATGGAGGACTATTAATTACAATAAATTATGGTTAACAAGCCGGTTTCCCGCGTTTTTCTAAGAATACGTTTTTGTAATGCTGCCAACATATCGATGATGCTTTTGCCTGTACATCTCCAACATGAATATTCCATCGAATTAACGTACCCGGTATCTCCTTGAGCGCGAGTCTGGCGAACAGCAAGTCGATCTCGATCCCGTCAAAATTCATCTTGATGACCGGCACGAACGCATCCTCCACGGCGCGCAAGTCCTTCACCTGAAACGGTACGCCACGGCCGATGCATCACCGGCTCGACAGACTCGACGTCGAGTGACAATGTGTTACACTTAAACGATAGTCAAAAATAATATGTTTAACGTTTACCTGCTACGTAAGTGTTCAGGACCTTATTTCATACCAATAATAGAAGTTAAGAAAAAAGAAACTAACAAAAAAATTATTCGAGAACATCTATAATATTGAATAAAGCACTTTCGTAATTTAGTTTCATTGAATCATAGTTCCAGTTTTGATGCAAATAAAAAAATAATTGTTAATTTTAAAATAATATTAAAGTTGGAAGTATTTTGTTAAAAATCAATAATAACCTTGAACTTAGTAGACTAAAATTTAAACAAATCGCTCGAGAGAAAATAAAAGACCGAATCTTAACGATGTAGTGAAAGCCAACATGCAAATCCTCAAACTGATTATAGATCATGCAAAGTCGAGGAATGGGTGAGTTAGCACTTAAAACTGTCCTTCTCGGTGGAGGCATTAAAGGAGTTATTTTATGGCGAGGGTACCAATGAGGCACTCTAAATCTTATTCTTTCAAGAAGTAGCGAGCAATATATGTTATTCTTAACAAGTTTAAGTAGGAACTGAAGATCAAGAACATCTTTACGTTTCTCTAAGGGAACAACATGAAACTCAGCTAGTCTTTCACTATAGAATACCTCCCTGATCTAAAAATTTGTATTCCGAACAAGGCACCAGAGAAACCTTTTTTGGATTCGCTTCACTCGTAAAACATGTACTGCATAACGTGGACGCCACGCAGTGCTACAATATTCAAGAATATTGCGCACTAATATATATATATATATATATATAAAGAACATGGCCAATGTCACAAGAATTCCAACAAAAGCAACGATCGACATACTGGTCGACCATTGTGCACCCCACTAGTGGGTCAGAGCCACAGTCGCCCAGCGTAAATAAATATTGGTAAATTGAATGACAAGTACTTACAGTTTAATAAAAGTTTGAAATATCTTTGCATAGTTTAACACTTTGTTATACGAGAAATCCGTAAGTAGTGACCCTCAATATAAAACGAATATTTTTTATTTTTTACCTGAGGTTGCAATTTGAGGAGCTCATAAAAGGATTGGAAGTAGTCTGTCCTGTCGATGTGTCGGGGCGCGACGCACAGGGCGTCGATGTCGGCGCCTCGGTGATGGACCTGCACGCAAGAGATGATACCACTTTAGCATTATCGTTCACCAAAAAGGCCGCATCTTGCCCGTTCAACATCAGCCTCACAGGAGTAAAGATAATCTTTTCTTAGTGTTAATAACCCGACAGACAACCATTCGATGGTAAGTGACCACAGTCACCCGTGGGCGTCCGTAACGTCCCTGGAACCTTTTTAACAGACCTTTTTTCAGCTATGTTAGCCATCAAGGCAGGCAGGTACAGAATGTCACTCCCAATCTCGACTTAGGATTGAGGATTCGTTGTTCACCAGGATGCATTACATTGACGGTAGGTGTGCTCAGACTTAAGGATAAGACTCAACGAAGGAAACTTAAGAGTACTTTCAATACACTTATGAAGGCTTCCAATAATTTTAATACTAATAGTAATATTTTTTGTTTTCAAATAATTTAAAAAGAAAAGTAAACTCCCAAATTTACAGTCGTTTTACAATTCTACAATTTGCAACAAAAATGTACAATAACACCTGTTAGGTAAAATCAATATAAATAATAATAATAAAGTAAATAATCATTGACGTGTAATATGTAAAAACCAAATGCTAGAAGTTCCTCAACTTAAATCATAAGTTCCACCATTTAACCATTTAGCGTTTCGTAATCAATTACTTAAAATAATCTAAAAACAATATTCCTTAACTTCGAAACTCAACCATCGACGAACTTCAATATAAATTGAATATAAGTTTGATAAGATTGTTATTGTTTTCTAAACGTTGTAAACTCGACGGTCACCCGTTTAATTTCAAGGGATCCTGTGTCGTCCTCCTCCACCACCACCACCACCACCACCAACGGTAAATGCAGTGTACGAACTGGTGATTGAAAATGAATCTATTTATATCCCAAGACGTCGCCGGCTGTGCACTATCAATTGGATAACGAGTCGCAGCGCGGGATCTTTGTGTTGCGATGGAAGTGTCTCAATTTAGCAATTGGTTCATACGCGGAACCGATCAGAGGTAATTAGTTGTAGGTAATTTCTTTAACGAATATTTTCCTTCACGAATATGATGACACTTTGAAAATACATTTCATAGCGTGGAACAAGATTTAAAACGGGATTGACCTATTTATGTACTTTCAATGTTAACATTTTGGTGATCGTTTCTTAGGTAAGTAAAGGATGTCCCTGTAGCTCGGGACCAGAATAGGGCTACGGTATCTCCTGCCTGTCGTGAGAGGCGACTAAAAAGGGCTTCCGGGGTTGTGGGCGGCTAGGGTGGGAGTTCAAACCGTCCAGTCAGGGACACAAGGAAAGATCAGAAGGTGGGAGATGAGCGGAGGCTCATCACGAGCGGAGCCCGGCGGGCCACGCGCTCAGAACTCCAGTTGCGTTCCGTTGGAGATCCCGGAGTCCTGTACATAGCGCTGAGGAAGGCCATCGAGGGGTGGTTTAAGTGCAGTAAAAATCCCACATAACCCGGCATCGCTCCCACGGCACTGGGTATCTTTTGAAGGTTTCCCCCTCGAAAACAAAAGAAAAAGGTAAGTAAAGGCTGATGCGTAGAGAAAATTTAATGGATCTGTATTATGTATCAACGTTTTTTCACTGTGGCGAGGCTAGTTTCGATATATTTAATCATTTGCGATATACGTCTTGTGTGAGACTAACAAAAAAGCCTAGTAAATGTAAGAATCAAATTATTTACTACAAAAGCTTCGAATGTTTCAGTTGCAATACTGAAGTGCCAGTTGACAAGCGACTTCATCACTTCCTTCTTAAGTCTGCATCGCGCTCAATTTACATTTGTCCATGAGCGGCGGCAGCCATTAATCATCCGGCGACCACTGTATTTGACGACTCCGCAGCCCAGTTGGTGGTGATCCTGTCTGTCGAGCGAAGAGTCCCGTGTTCGATTCCTGACAGACATTTATATGACAGATAAATGTTTATTCTCAATTCGAGGTTGTCTCTGATGTGTTATTCGTGTGTGTCCATACTACCCGCACAAAAAAATTTAGTCCTACGGGATGTGAGTGTGTGAACGTTTATTTTATCATCTATCGATATGTCAGCTGACGAATTATTCGTGTCATAAAAAATTCACTCACCCCAAGTCTGTAGGATCCGAACGTGTAAATGTTCCCGCCGACGGTGTCCGCCACACTGGGCGGCATGTTCTTCCGCAGTGACTCGTCGCGGATCCACTGGCGCACGAGCCGATGCAACGAACCCAGCACCTTGGCAATTGAGCAAAAATAATTAACTGATCATATTATTAATACATTAGATATTTTGTAGTTTATACGGTAGGAACATCGAGCTTGGGGTTTAGGTTTAATTTTCTGGTAGGGTATATACTACATACCAAGTTTCATTAAGTTCCGTCAAGCCTTTCTTTAGTTATAATGGGACACACATATATATATATATATATAGTATGTGATTGTGCAGATTGCAGATGTAGTAAAAGGATCTATGGTTAAGATTGCCAAGAATATAATAGTCATGTCACTGCATACCTCCATGCGATGGTGCATCTCTGCTTCAGATTCAAACACTCCATAAGGAACCAACGACTCCTTTAATTCACCTGTCTTCTCAATGTCTATTGGTTTGGGCCCTGGACAACAAATTTCAATATGTTATTGTAGTGAATTTTTTCATCAAACTTTATAACAGTACACAATTTGAGGTCCAATGCTGATGGAAGCTCTCGTGATACAGAGCCAAAAATTATTGACAAACATTTCATATGACGTTTAAATTACTTTATTCATACAGTATATTTATCATTTTAGATAGTAAAAGTAAGTTTGAGCATCAGATTTTAAAATCAATAATGAAAATAAAATCAATAATAGTTGTAGAAAACTGCCAATGCAAAATATTGAACTTCAAATTGAGCTATACACCTAATTAGAGTCTATCATAAATGAATTACTATTTCTGATAATGGAGATGACATATTACATAAATATTTATTGGTGACCCTAATACCCTTCAAAATAACATGAAGTATTGGAATGTGTAATCATGTCTAATATTTCACAGGAGCTAGATTAAGAGTACTATTCTCAATCTCTTAGATAGGAAAATATAACATCAATGTACCTTTTACCATATACTCAGTGAATTTATTATAGAAAAAGTCCATATGTTGTCCTCAACAACTCTGCTGTGATGTGACTGTAGATTATGTTTAAATATTGGAATCATTTATTTTAGAAAAATTTTACAAGCAAATGACTTACCTGCCATAGATATAGCAGAGGTCATGCCCAGTGTCTTGAGATTTTGCTGATTTTGGTGCTCATTACCTTTGCTGCTATTGTTTTGATATTGTGTGTTGGTATGTGAATATTGTGATGCTGGCCACATGTTGCTGCTTTGTGTTTTAAGCTTAGGGTAAGATGGTAACTTATATCATTCAACTTAAACAACTATTGGTGGGAGTCTCTTTGTAAACATCTATTTAAATTTATGGTATCCCTGTTGGGACTGTTGGGCCTGGAAGTTGATTCAATCCTGTAACAATAAAATTATAATATATAAAAGTTAATGTATTTAAATATACCTTTATTCAGTTAGCTGGCAGGACACTTTAAGGTGATATGGTGTAGAATTCTAAAATATATAACCAAAGTCGATATGTGATTTGACTTCGGAAATATTCAAGACACTTTGAGTTAAATGGTATAAATTAATTTTTCAATTACAATATGTATGTAAATAATCAGTTTTGCAGCCATTTTTTTATATATTGTAATTCTTGATTTCTTTTAATTATGCTTAAACTATATTATATTATTGTGGTTTGTTTTAGGAGATTTTTAAATGATGTTAAATTTATAAACACTTTAATTGTGATGTGCACTCCTGATTTTTTAACAATACATCACAGAGTTCCACATATCATGGTCACAGTGGTACTATGGTGACAAAGGAAAACTCTTGACATGTGACATTGAGTTACATATTTAGGTAAATGTTAAGAAAGAAAAACAATCAATATGCTGTAATGCAATCTATCTATTAGAAGCAACACGCTTATCTATAAATAGGGCCTGTCATGTTTCTTCCGCAACAGTCTCACCATGCACACAATCCATGTAAATATTGGTAATAAATATTGTGAGTATCATCTACAAATAAAAATGTGCAGAGGAGTTGGTTTCTCTGGTTTCTTCTATGTCTTAATAAAGCACTTATCAATGCATATCCGCAATGCCTATATAAATAAATTAGTTTGAATTTGAAATAAGCAGATGAGGCATGTATTAGTAAGTAGGCAATTCAACTCATAAGTTCTATTACTGGGGAACTGCAAAACTTTTTGATGATGAAACTATATGTAACAATAATATAAGAGCCCACAGGTTTATAGATGTCTCACAGAAGCTAACTGATGCCATAGCCTTATCCATAGTTTAGAAGAGGGCACTATAAGCAGGGGTGGTTGGCTTGTCTTTAAGGAGAGATACAGTCCCATTACACAATTTATTATAGAACTGATAAGTTTTATAAAATTCTTATTTCCACATTATGGTTGTCACAAAAACTTGAACTATCAATTAATTCTATAGATTTAGGATACTTCGAGAGTCACTATACCTGATAATTTAAGCTTCTATTATTGTAATACAACAATGAATATTCTTCATATTTAAAGTGAAATATTGACACATTGAATAATACTACAACTCGCAAAGCATAATGTTTGTTTGAGGGAAAATACCCAACAATTATTTTACAATTATACAGAAGTTTCCTGAAAATGGCAATAAAACAATATGTTTAAAATATTAACTCAAAAACACATCGATTCTAAAAAAGCTGACTAAATAAATCTGGAGTTCATTCACTTCTTATAATTTTCAAACTTATTGAGTTCTGTCATGTGTGTAACATTAGATCTACATTTCAAAGGTTAACGTTATAAAATTAATTCTAGAAAGATTGGAAATATTTCCGTGGCACGGTGCAGCCCCGTCCAATCTATTGTTCTTTGTAGATGGCCTTAAGTCGCATATTCGGAAATGACAGCTATTCAATGGTAACTTACATATACATAAGTTGCAAAATAGTCGTGAATATTGCACTTTACATCTGTTATAAAAACCATTAGAATTTTATTATAACACGAAATATATAAAGAACAAGAAAAGCTCACGTTGCGACGAACTAGTTACGTTACTAGGATTTCTTCAACACTTCTACGCTAAAGCAATGGTAAAAATGCTCACCAATAAACTAAATCATTTATCCAACTTTACAGCGTTACTCATAATCAAATAGTTCAACTCATAATATTATGAAATGAACAAACTAATCTACAAACAAGCGCCCAACAGTCGCCAACAACAAGGCAGCCATTTTAACAAATGGCGTTTATATGGTAATGATGCTAGAATAAAAAATTGCCAGGCAGAAAGCTAACGAAAAAAATAAAGGACGTAGAGAAGGAATAGTACCTATACTCGTCCGGTACAACACAAACAAATTAATACGAAAATTGCTACGATGCAAAGCGTGGCTTAAGTATTGTAAAGTCTCTTTTTATGCGGATTATTTTTATGCGATTTTGAAGTTCTGCGGATTGTATTTCATCCAAAAATTTCTTGGACAAACGTACATATAGGCTTGTTTAGGAAGCCCGCGTATAGACAGTCTACAAAAAACGTTGAACGCTCAAAGCTCTTTACATCCAGATGTCAGTGATTTGTTTTTAGAGTGAGCTTTTGCAATTCGGGATTCCCCTTGTACATGATGTTTTGTTCATTTTTATAATAAAATAAATAAAAAATAAACGTTTACACAGTCAAATAATATGTAGGTAGTTAAAATTTTGCTGATTTCAAGTTGCAGTAATAAGCAGCACGTTTTTATTTCCGGATTGAAACGTTTAAAGTGAGTGTCGTAAAGTTTTATTTTTCAATAGACAAGGTTGTTGCCTTCTCAATATCGTGTCTAATTTTTTCTTATTTCTTTTCTAAGATTGTATTTGCGCCAATGAGGAAAAAAAAACATCAAAGATAATCAATTTCGTTGGAAACGAAAATTGCAATTTTAGATCGCTTAGCAAAATCAGAAGGATTTACGGCGATTAGAAAACATTTTAATTTAGGCGAATCTACTGTAAGAGTAATTAAGAAGAATGAAATTTGTGAAAGTCCATCGCCTTTACCGCAAATGTCTATTGCAGAGACAGTCTCTTCGGATGATGAAGGTGATTTGGAACCACTTGCAAATGGTGCAAACCCTTATCAGACAGTGATAATGATTAAAAAATGTAAAACTATATTACTTTTCTATTAAATAAATGAATTAAGTGTGAATACAAGTTTATTTTAAGCTTTTATATGAATTTCTTTCAGAATTTCGAAGTAATTTATTAAGTAACCTATTTCTTTGAATTTCAGCAAACCTTTTTTATGCGGTTTTAATTTAATTTTAACTCATTGTTTTGGTTTTATGTGGTTTTGGAAAATTACGGAACGTACCCCTACATTTTCAAGGAAAGTAAAGACTTTTTTAATACGATTTTTTTTATATGCGCTTTTTTGTAGAACGTATCCACCGCATAAAACGAAACCTTACAGTATTTACCACTATTTTCAATGAAATTTTTTTTGTCACGTAATAAAATTCAAATATTTTTAAAATTGAATATTAACACAAGTAATAAAATCATTGTACACACTATAAACAAATATTTACAAATCAGGTCTGGCATAGCCATTTTAGCTTGGGATAATTATGTTATATATATTTTTTAAATTTACGATTTTGGTGAAATAAAGAGCAAGGTTGATTTGAAATGCCATACATATATATTATAATTTTTGAAATAAAAGATGCACAAGTAATAAACCGCCTTCGCTTGCCTTCAGAAAAACTACGTCTTACGCTCAGAAATAGCACCTGCATTGTATTAGGACTTGGTTTTTTCCATGTATGAATTAGAAATATATTAATTTTGAACTTCTTTTATTTATGACCTGATTAAAATGAAACGATCTTTAAATATTAAGTGATACATTACAACAATACATGAGTGATAACCATAACGAAATTGGTTAAGCAGTTTCTGAGATTAGCACGCGCACACACACATACACAGACACAAATGATAACAACTATTGTTTTGGATTCTATTACATTAACAATGTATGGAAAGCGATCAGTTAGCATTTTATTACATGAAAACTGCTTTTCGACATTTAAACTAAAAGTAGATTTTAAACAGAAAGTTTTGTGCTACTCTGTGGTTTAAATGGTTTGAAAATATCAATATTAAAAAAAATTAACATTAACATAATCTTTGTCAACATTGAATTTTAGCTATTTTTAATGAATAATAACATAATAAATACACTAAATGATTTTATAAAACAACGCTCAAACTGCGTTCAGATTTACGACATTCGTTACTTTTGCGCATGCTCCATTGGCAGGTTTTCTGTGACGTATCTACGACGATTAAAAAATACTGCTGAAGTTGTTCACATATTACTATCTCATTTCACGTGGTACCAAAAGAAAGGGATTGATAGAGAGCCGGTTGATGTTTTCGTGTCAGCCTTGTGCCCATTTACGAGGAGTAGGTAAAATCCGCCATCTTGAGAGTGAATTCAAGAATATACGGACTTTTAGCGGAGTTAAGTGAAAATCTTTATTAATTTTATTATTAAATCAACGAACATTCGTGTACTACACGATTTTATAACATTTGTACAGGCCGTTCGCGTTAAAGAAACCGAATTTCGTGTCGGTGTATATATGAAACGCCGAATTCTTTCATAGTGTTTATGTGACAGGAGAAGATACTGTAAGCTTTCTAATAGTTTTTTGCGTGTCTATTTCCGTTTTCCATCTCGACGATCGTTAGCATATACGTGAAAGTGAAATAGGAACAGTTAGTGTTCGTTCTGGATCCTTTTAAGGGTTCGCGATGTATTTTTGCAGTAGAAAATGCGTTTAGATGGGCGTTGTTGTCGTGAGCTCGGTACTGCTAAGTCAGTGGCGTCCTGGTGAGAGCGGGAGCCCGGCGAGCGTAGTGAGTGCGCGGCGGCAGCGGAGGATGCGAGCGGAGAGGGCTGGCTAGCGAGGTGTTAAGTTTGAACTGGTGTTAACGCAAGATGTCGACGACGATGCGGCCTACGTTACAGACGGTGCCGGAGGCGCTACCGGCGGACCACGTGACGGCCGCTACGCCGGCACCAGCCACCACGACGGCTGCTGCAGCGTCGTCGCAGCCGCGACACCCCAGGCCTATTTTTAAGGTAAGTTACCATTGCTATCTGATTCTCTGGTTACTGTGCTGACTTACTGCTAAATAGTGAATTCACGATTGTTCAAGCAAACGTGGTATACATTTTCTCAAAGGGTATATTCATAATTAAACCTTTGCATAGAAAAATCTAATTTAATTTTGTAGTAAAAGATGTATGAAGTTAAAAACAAACCAACTGATTTCAAAATTTATCTAATTCCTTGAATGTACAATTCAACTTCATTTTGCTACAAAATTACTACGTGGTACAAACACACAGTGGGGACATAAATTTGTACAAAATTAATACTTTAACCATAATACAAAAAATATGGTAACTGTTAGTTTAGGTACTTACAGGTCAATAACTGGTTAAGCCAGTTTGGTAACTTTTGTGTCACAAATTGGATTAATTTGTCACAGTTATATAACAAAGTTGTAAACAAACATTATGCCAAGTACTGTAGTTTTAGTTTAAATGGATCCTTTAAAAACATGGCTGTACATTGTTTGTTATACAGGTGGTATTTGTAAAAATGATTCTTAGATTAACTTGTTGTTTAAAGTCAGCAGATACATCCATTTTCTATCCATTATCCATTTGGTGATTTCATTATATTCCATGCTACTCCATTATGTATTATAGTGTAATATTATACACATAATGGTATATTTCTATATTATTTCATATAAATATATTCTTAGTATAGACTTTTCTGGATTTAATTTTGACAATTATCAACAGATCAAAACCTCATAGCAATGAATAATGTGCTGCAATATATACATTGGATAATAATAAAATTTAAGTTTTATTAGTTATCCTTTCCTTTTATTAAATACTAAGAAATAACTGTGCTAAGTACATTTGTTATTTAATCTAGAAAATATTTACTGTACCATGCAGTCAAAACTATCAAATCCATCACTGTATATCATTCTACTACAACTTTCTTTTACAGAACTATAAACTATGATATCTCGATTCCTTATTAATTATATCAAAATTATCAGTGCTGTAAAAATATTTTATGACTAGATCTCAGTTTATAAAAATGGAATCTTGGCACTTATTGAAGTAGTGGCAATTGAATTGGTCTTAAATAAAAATCACTAGAATTTAGTATGTTGAATTTCAATGACACATAATAAATAAGGTGGATCTTGTTAATCCAATAAGTCCTGTACTTTACCTTGGAGTGCCAAAGTGGGTAGAAGTGACAATAAATTCCCACATACTCAATTACCAATACTTAAATATGCTTGAATCTCTTGTTTACCAGTCAAAGTCTATCAAATCCATTCAGGGATTATGGTAATCTATAGTAAAAATTGTGTTTATAACACATTTTATTGCTCTCTGTTGTAAGCACTTAAGACTAAATTAAATCTTGTATCACTATGATGATGATCAAATGGATAAAAATGTCAGCTGGTGTACATATTATATGGTTTTATTGAAAATTTAGAACCTAGTTGTTTCTGACATATCAAATTTAAGTAATTAATATTTGGACTATTGCTAAATACTGTACGTGAAATTTTAAATAAATGGCCTTATTTAACCAGAAGTTCCACTTCACAGTTGTTAATAACAAACACATCAAGGAAATTATATGTGTTCATGATGTAACACCCACTAAGTGTTGTGTTTATGTAGTTGAATCCATATATAAATAATTTCAACATGATGAAAAAAGTATTTTTTTATTGACTATTATTCCACAGCATATTAGAACACAGTAAATTGAATGGACATTCTCATACAATACTGATATTACTTACTTTGAATATGTTGACATTAAATAAAAGAAAAATGTAATATATTAGATATAGATTAATGAACTCTTTCTATGTTGTTAATTACATCTTGATCCTATAAATATTGTACTGAAAAAATTACACAGTGACATAAGACTAGTAACTTATTTCAAATGGTAAATGGTCTGTCACACAACTATTCTATTAGTATATATTTAGTGTTTAGCTTGTTATGCAGTAATTATGAAATTTTACTTTATTTCATATACATTTCATTTCATACACATTTATACATTGTACATTTCATACATCATTATACATATACATTTCATATACATATCATATACATTATATAGCCACTATATGGTTGAAAAATTAATAGTAGAGTAAAAGTTCCAATGTTGAATATATTATACTGTCTCTTTTGGTAAATTAAATTATGTGTCTCTAATCTTTCATTATAATCAAATGAATGTTAAAAGGAGTAGGTTGCAAAAACTGGTTATTACAATAAACATGATATACAACTTAAGCATATAATTATATATATATATATATTTTATCAGTAATATAAAGCATAAGACTTGGTTACTCATCTTAATAATCTTATCTGGTTTCATTGTGGTGTTATATAAAGAGTTACACCTTTTGTTTTATTGCAAATTTAGTTGCCATCACAATGAATGAGTGACTCACAGTATTTCGATTGTGTGAGGGAGGTGTAAATTATATTTTGCAAGTAGAAATTAACTGGGCAGATTAATGTTTGAGATTATTCATTTTTTGATGATTTAATACATACAACAAAACATTTTAACCTACTTTAGCTTCTTTGTTGAAATTTATATTCTTGATTCTTACATTTTCTTGAATTATATTTCATTGTATAAAAAATGCACCTGTCTTAGATAACTATAGAACTATCTTTCTTAGCTTTTTGGAACATAATTTATGTACTATTTATTTGCCTATTAAGTGCCTATTAAATGGATTAACATTTCATAGATTTAGTTTAAATCATATTTGTATGGTATTTATTGATATTACTAATTTCTTTTCATATAAATCTTATTCTTGAATATGATGAAAGGGTTTACTAATTAGCACTAAGTCAGTATGTTTACTACACTTAATTACTAGTTTAAGTAAATTTTGTTTTTTTTTTTTAATTTTGTTAAAAGTTGTGCTGTCTACATTATCTGGGATGTGTATATATATATATATATATACACTCGTGGACAAAATTAGAGGAACGCAAAAAAAAGGTTTAATATCTCGTGTTATAATTATCGTGCGTACTGGCCACATACATTAACATACTCTATGAAAATAAAAAAAGTTTTGAAATGTTCTTTTTTCGAATTTCATTTGTTTTTCTGTCATTATTTTTTAATATTACGTTCTTTCGTACTGCGAAAAAATTTGCCAACTTTTGAATTTGAATGAAAATTTTGGTTTTGTTTAAATTTTTGCCTTGGCTTCCTTATTTATCGTGTAAAGTGTAAATTGTTACTGCTAATAAACTGAAAATGCCAGACCTAAATGCCACTCAAGTTGCCAGGGCTGTTACTTTAATTGAAACTGGACACACCTACAAACATGTGGCCCAAACGTTACAAGTATCCAAATCTGTGGTACACCGAGTTGTCAAGAGGTATCGGCAGACCGGACGATATACGAGACTCGCAGGACAGGGTCGTAAATGGAAAACTGTGGCGAGAGATGACCGTTTCCTTGTTAACCGGGTGCTCAGGAACAGGGCTTTAACTACTTCTGAGGTAAGAACGGAGCTCCAAGAAGTTCGAGGGGTTACAGTAAGCACAAAAACTGTGAGAAGAAGACTGAAATCGGCCGGAATAAAATCACATGTGCCTGCCAGAGGCCCCCTTCTTACAACATGCCATCGAGTAGCTAGACTTAATTTTGCTCGCAATCATGAAAATTGGAATGACGAAGCTTGGAGTCAGGTTCTATTCACTGATGAATCCAGATTTTGCCTGAAACCAGATGATGGAAGGGTGAAAGTGTGGAGACGCTCGGGAGAGCGTTATGCTCAGTGCAACATAATTGGAAAAGAGGCATATGGTGGAGGGTCAGTTATGGTATGGGGAGTTATTTGTATGGGGGCACGTACGGAACTGCAAGTCATTGAAAATGGATCATTAACAACAGTACGATATGTAACTGAGATTTTGGAACAAGTTGTTGTGCCATTTGCCCCTTTCATAGGAGACGGATTTGTTTTTATGCATGATAATGCACGACCCCATACTGCGGCCGTGGTTGTTGAATACCTTCGAGACCTTGAAATCAACACTATGGGGTGGCCAGCGCGCTCACCCGACTTAAACCCCATAGAGCATGTCTGGGACAAGCTTGGAAAACAAATAAAGAAAAGAATAATTTGAGAGATCTCAAAAACGCGTTACAAGAAGAATGGACCACCATCCCTCAAGATTTTATTGATAACTTGATTAGAAGTATGCCAAGAAGACTGGAAGCAGTTCGAAGAGCTAGAGGGGGCAACACTAAGTACTGATTACAGCCCACATTATAGCCTTTTTAAGCATTTATGAATAAAAAAAAATTTAATGTTAAGTATAAAAATGTTTCTTTCCTGTAAATTTTTCTTTTTTTCTGAATTTCGTGAATTATTATCCTTTAACTTTGTTTTTTCGACTCGCATTTTTAAAATAACGAAAAATAAGCAAAATACAAATTACTATACTTAATTGTCACAAATTTCCATGATATTTTGTTTTACACGCACTTTTTTTTGCGTTCCTCTAATTTTGTCCATGAGTTTATATATATATATATATATATATATATATATAATTTCCTTCTAATCCTATTTCTATGCAAATATTATGGCCAGAAGTAAGCTGCGGTATTATCATTTGGGGTACCTGGCTCAGCTCTTTGCTAGTTTTTCTAGGAGTTGTGGCGTCGTGTCACTATTTAAAAATAATTCGCTTACATACCCAATAACACATGTATGTAAAACACGGCCAGTGAATCATTGAATGATATTATTATAAAAAAAGAACTTGATCATAGTAAATTTGATTATTCAATAGAGAATATTGAATATGTAAATTATTTGTGGTACTGGAATCCGCCGTCGTATCTAATTTGAATTTTGTTACTGGCGGATGAACAGTATCCAATAAAGCGTACGATTTTAATCCAACAGTGCTTAATATTTTGGTTCGACCTTGTTCCTATTCGACCTGACTAAAATTTTCTGTTTTTTCGCGCGTATATTATTATTAATGATCTTGGCAGTATTTCACTCCCCATTGTGGTAACAGCACAAGTTTTAAGTAATAATGACCAGAGAATCAAAATAAGCTTGCATTAGCTTTCACCTCTTTGTATATTTGTTTGTGGTGTAATTGTATGGATTGCAATTGTAATTATATGTGTTGATGTGCTTCAAATTAATGTTATTGTTTATTTGATTGAATTACGTGAAAAATACAATACAATACATACCGCTTACATACGGAAGGAAATGTTAAAACAAAACCTTATATATATGACGACAGATGCAGTGTTGTCAATTGTAGTTGCTCACGGTGACTAGACGCAGTGGGATTTATACAACGATAAATATTGCCCATATATTGGTACATTTGTGTGATTCGTTTTAAGCAAAAACACTGGTATATTTATTATTGTTATTGTTACTCTCGGAGGTCTGGCGCATGTAGGACGTTTGTTTTTGTTATGGACGCGTAATGTTACCGTTTATTTATTCAGTGCGTTATCCTTATCAGTAGTGTATTAAACCATAGGCACTTACGTACCTATAATTATTTTGTTATGGAGAAGTTATTATGAATAGAAACGGTTTAATACAGCGTATATGTATAGGTAGGAAGAAATGTATGTGCAAATTATACCGATATTAACGTTAAGAAATAAATCAATACGAACAATATTATATGATAAGGTACTCGGTTTCCTCAGGGAAACATTGTGTGGTCACATATACCGCACAATCTTTTCCATTAGTCTCTTTTTCCGTTATTACCCTCTCGGCAGACATCCACCTCGAAAGAGAGAGGGGTTCCGGGATCTCAGGTGAACGTGCTGGTGCCTCTTATGCGTAGTGTAAAAAAGGCTCGTTGTGGGAGCCTTGACCTAATGTCTCCTCAGGTTGCATTTACGTTACACGCACGACAACTTGTTGAAACGCAAGTCTGTTTATTATCGTAAAATTTCTATTTGAAATTTATTATTTCTGTTTAAAAAGTATTGTATTCGCAGTATATTATACTTAACTATACCTAGGTTCGAACGCGGCTTGAGCTGAGCCGTTCGTCATCTCATGCATAGGCATGTCTACAATCTCCTTTTAATCGCCCTGTTGAGCTGTCATTCACTTGGAAATGTTTACGTTTTTTATCTTTATGCTAATATCGTTATGTCGAGTGCCAGTTAGGAAGATCTAACATTTATGATATCAACGTTTTTACAATACAGTTAGGTAGTTTGATTGAACAACGTGAGATATTAATGCATTGGTTTTTTTTTATATAAAATAAGTTAATGCTTGATGGTAATCCCACCTGATGGTAAGTGGTGATGAAGTCTAAGATGGTGAACGCACTGACTTATAATAGCCTATTCACTCTCCTCTTGAAGGCTCCCACATCGTATGTAACCGGGAACACCGACGCGGGCAGGTTATTCCAGTCCTTTGCAGTGCGCATAATAAACGAGGACGCAAACCGCGTCGTCCGTGCAGGTGGTAGGTTCACTGCGAAAGGGTGGATA
Organism: Megathymus violae; assembly: GCA_003671415.1. Taxonomy (NCBI): domain Eukaryota; kingdom Metazoa; phylum Arthropoda; class Insecta; order Lepidoptera; family Hesperiidae; genus Megathymus; species Megathymus violae. The sequence goes on from PDGT01000002.1 coordinate 10,207,100, forward strand.
CATGCCGTACGTCGAGTTGTTCGATTGAGGAACGGCGATGGGGGAATTAATTCGATCAATTCCTGCGCACACTCTCCAAAATGTGCCCTATAGAAAACCGAGAGGCTGGCAACCCTGCGCCTGTGCTTAAGGCTTTGCAGATTGGTTTCCACCAGATCTGGGTCACCAATGAGCCTCTTTGCACGCTCGAGTCCAACGCAGATAGATGACTTTTGGCAGCACCAGCCTAGATGTGACAACAACAATAACAACAACAGCAACAACGGTTGATGTACTTAAGTACTATGCGGTTTTGTTTACTTAATTTAATGACTGAATCGAATTCCACTAAGTGATTAGAGATTATACGTGAACTGTAATACGACAAAAAATTGCTATGTTCGAAGATTTGTTGCTATTCGTAGAGATTTTGCGCACTTTTCTACTGTCTCTGCTCCTTTTTTTTTTCTCGTCCTTTCTAATCTGATTTGGTAGAATTAATTCTGTATGTACGGTATACTCCTGCGATAGTCTGCTAACGTACGTAAATTCGGTGTGAAGTGTATGACGAGTTGTTCTAAATAAAGCTTTGGTAAGTTGCAGTTAGAATATAGGTAGAAAAAAAATATCATGATTTAGTTCGACTGTTCGTTATCTTTCAACGTCTGAACGACTTAATTGATCGAGGTCATATTCACACAATATTTTTTGGACATTATTCCTATTCGAATTTAATAATTTATATTGCATAACAACGCCCGCTGAACCAGCCGTTACTAAAATAGTATACCGCCTACAGCTGCACCATAGGAAAAACATGATACCAGTGACGATGATAATAATTGTTAGTCCAGTTAATGTTACGAGTGCCGTAAACGTACAGTAGTATCAATTAAAAGCGTTATAATCAACTGGACGTGGGGATCGTTTTGTAAACTCATTACGACTGTTATTATCAAGACATATTTTTTTTAAATAAATGAATCAGACTGATATTTTTTTCTACTATTTAGAGCATTCGTCTTTCATGAGGTCCGGGTAGTGCTGTATCATAATAGTAGACAAATTTTTAACACCTTCCTACTAATATTATCCCGTTAAACAACGTCTCCCCTCCGTCCACCGGGAGACCCCTGTCCTCACGAGTCCACGCCTGGGTAAAAAGGATGACCCTTGAGACGCGTAGATGCCAGACACACATGCCAGAAAGGGCAGTGGCGGAGGAAGACCCCAGTTAGTTTCTACCGGTAGCTTTGGATGGGACAAACACCCGCTAAGTCGACAATGGAGCAGGGTGCTTCAAGTAATTTGTTATTCGATGTTGAATACATACTTGTCGTAACTTTTCGATTTAAGACTTCACTGCCCGTCACCGGTGAACAGATCTGTAATATTCTCAGAAATGTGTGAAGTCGTCCAAACCGCATTTGGTCAGCGTGGTGGTCGCATACACATTGTGAGTGCGACCATTTATTTTTTGCGATGATGAATATTTATGGCTGCAATAACTATCTAATATCAGTCACTTGTATGTGGAAAGGGAAAAAAACTTTTTTATTTACCTAAACGAAGTACGCATAATTTTATCGATAAACTTCTGCCATTTTATCGTTGATTTCTTTTCTAAAGAAAGTTTTGGAAATGATATTTAATGAATTCTTTGAAAGCTGTTTTGATTGCCTCATCGGAATCGACTTTTTTTTCTTAACAAGCATTGTTTTGATTGCAAAACAAGTGAAAATCAAACGGAGCAAGGTCTGAAGGGTACGGTCGGTGCCGGAACGTTTTCAATCGCAGCTCCTGTATCTTAGCGGCCGACTGTTGGGCGATTTGTGGTCGAGTGTTTAACGTTTAATGGTGAGCTTTAACATTGTTTGCAGTTGTTGACAATGTTTGCAGTTGTTGGTTAAGTCATATTGTTGTGCATCATCAGTTTTACGACATGAGTTACGATTCGATTCAGAATTCTCTTATTATTGTGCCAATTGAGTAACGCAGAACTCAGGTGTGTTTCCTTTCGTTAGCGGTGAACGGTACAAACTCATCAACTCGAAGAATCGATCTTCGAGCATCAATTGTAGCGCTGATGCCACAATGGAACTCATATTCGAAAATAATGCGCTATTTTAACTTTTCTACAAGCGTAAATAGAACGTTGTCACAGCGATATCAAATGACACAAGAACAAACCGATATCCAATTTCATATTTTCCATAACAGCAATTTTGTAGTTTTAATTTAAAATACATAATTGAATTTTAAAACGTCAGATATTTTAGTTCATTTTACTGTATTTGTGAATCAGCTATTTCGTAGGTAAGCTTAAATATCTCTGTAATATTTACACTACGATTTGAACATATTTAGGCCTCAATCGAAATGCGTAAAGGGTCGTACTGAAAACTAACAATAACTGTTCGGTGTCATTGTAACTGAATACCGCATTGTCGAATGCACCATTTATTACAGAACCGATTTAATTTTAGTATTAATAATGCTATGCTAAAAGTGTGTAATTGCAAACCGTTAATTTTATAGTTAAGTTACTGTTTTTGTTGTATTTTTTTTTTCATTTCTAATTGATGCTTTAAATGTAAATTTAATTGTTTTACCATGGCCCACATACATTTTCCGTGTTCCTCGCCATTATTCCTATCTTTCGGTAGACATAAACAGTACATATCTCGATGGTGTATTCATCTTGGAATCTTTACTCAAACCTTCGCTACCGTCAAAGTAATTTACATTACTTGGTTATGTTCTTATTCGAAATGACAGAAATGACAAAGACTGTAGAGAAATTGCAATTTACCTCCGGAATGCATGCCTCCATGTAAAATTATCTGCAATTCTCCTTCACTTTATTGTAATTCTCAATAATACACGAATTAGCATTTTAAGACTTTTCTATAGCGCTAATATGAATGTAGATTACTTTAAAACACTTATTGTAGACCGATTAACGAACTTATTATTCTGATGGACGACTGAAATATATGTCTTATTGTGGTTGTCACTCTATTAATTTTTTGAGCGAATGATCTCAAATGATCCCCTTTTCGACATCGCAAGAACACTCAATTCTTGTGTGCACTCTTTAAGATCTTTCATAGCCCTTTTTCTTGCTTTTACCATCCCAATCGATTCACCATTGCTCATCCATCAGGTATCATTCAGGTCACATCTGAAAACGTCTTGAGTGTCCTCATAAGTATAGCTTTTATATCCATCCCTTTTTACGTTGTGGAACTCACTACCTTCTACTGTAAACGATTCAAAAACATTATCGGTGTTTAAAAATCACGTCACAGAATGCTACTTAGTTGACATTTATGGCAATGATATAAAACGAAATTTATAGCATCTACGCAATTAAATGTTACACATATTATTTGACTACCTATTTGTCTTTGTTACTCGCTATTGGTATTGCAGTTTCTTTAAAATATTTCGAGAAAAAAATACAGTATTTTAGCGCATAACTAGTAATATCATAACGATTTATTTAGGTCATTAATTCGGTAACAGCAATTTACAACATATCATCTAAGTAACAAACACTTGCGTATTGGTGTGTAACAAAACTTGCATTGTTATTGTTGAACTTACAAATCACCTAACAGTTAAATGTATTGTTCTTAATAACTTCGTTTATCGCATTAACGACAAACTACTTAATTAATATGTATTCCAATTTGCTGACTTCTAATTTCATATAACAATAAAAATCGATAACAGCACATTACCGACTATGGGGGCATCGATATCTACTTGTCAGAGATGAAAATCTATTTGTGTATTTAGTACTTGTATTGTAAATATTTATGACGAGCTTACACAAGCCTCACCTACGCGTTTCTGCTACTCATTTCTCGCCAATCCGCGAGCGAAAACTTTCAATATAAAACTACACAAAAACGTGAACATAGCATAGATTCTTGTTTGTTTTGGGGCTACCCGAACATTTTTGGTAGGTCGTAAAGATTCATAGCGGACGAACGGTGATGCACTTTCCAAATTTATCAGGGTCGCAGTTATGTCACGGGATGCACGGTCTAAAATTATCGCACGCCGGGAAACGGCGTGGGTATGGTGTCTTTAGAGAATCTCTCGAAATGTGTTGTGTTTATTATTATATCTAATTGAATCGTCATTCGTTTTCAGATATCTTAGTGTTTTTTAACTGAAAGTTGCGGTGAATTGGTGATTTGGTCCTTTTTAATTTACACGTGATTAGAATACTTGTAAAGTTTTAGTGGCGTGTGTTTGCATTGCACTTTTAAGACGGGTTGCTATCGTAAACATTTTTCGTTGTATGCTAGCAACAACGTCAAGCATAGAATAGAATATAGCAAATAAAATAAAAACGTTTACACACTCAAACCCCTGCTCATATATACATACACAAATATGGCATTACAAACACCCATGACCCGAGAACAAACATTTACCTGTCACATAAATGTCTGCCCCGGCAGGGAATTGAACCCAGGACCCCCTCGGCAAGCAGGGTCACTACCAACTGGGCTATGGGGTCGTCGGACTTCTTACTCTTAAGTCGTATACTCTTTATTGTACATCGTAACAACGATATTAAATATACAAAACCTAGCTCATCATGTGGAAATACAACAATCTCTTCCAGACAACCTTTGGATAGAGGACAAAGCGAAAAGAAGAAAGTATCGAGGGGTATAATTATAGCATATTAAAAGACACAAAAAAAAAGAATTAAAGACTAAAATTTAACTTGCATTTTAAAGGAATACAGGGACTCGGATCTATTGTTAATGTTTGTTACACCTTTCTAACTGCAACAGATTAGTTGCAAACACTGGTAACAGGTGAGCGGTCACTTCTAGTTAATAATTAACAACGAGGAGTCTCCTGATGGTAAGTGATCACAACTATCGATGATCATCAATCAGCAACAGTAAAGGGGTCATCAACGTGTTGCTGACAGGCGTGGAAGGTATGAATTCGGGAAATCATTAAAATTTCTGCTTGGGGGTCATTAAACCACACGTAGAACAATTTTAGAAACACAATGATTTTGGAATATATATATTGTAGTCAACTATATATACCATATATTGAAACTCAGCTTGGATCATTAGCTGAAGGTATGTTGATACATTAAAGACAGCAAATGATAAATTACACTTAATGTCTTCTTGATCTCGATGTCCAGAAGAGAAAGCTTCTGATCTCGGATAAAACCCTTCAAACCTTTTACGTTGAGCTCAGAACAGATTAATGTGAGACGTTGTGCGCTGGCAGTTGTTACAGTGTTCAGATTTGATAAATGCTATTCGAATACGCATACCTCTAATAAATAAAGTTTACTTTCCACGGTTAAATGTTACTGACCTTTTGTGCGAAGAAATGGCCTTTTAATATTAGCTACAGTTTGAAGAAATCCACAACTTTGAGGACGTTTTAAATTTGTTTTGTGTACTATGCGAGATGCTACTACAATAAGGAACGCTTTTTTCAAATAGGGTATCAACTAGAAATAATCGCAGGAAACTTCAGAATCTGTTCAACTAATACGAGGTATTATAGAATAATATACGTAGGCTACATCTCTAGAAAACATTTCTGAAATTGAACAGCTGTGTTGCTTATCGTTGAACGCTTATCCTCCAGCTTTATAGTATTGTATTTTCCAACATATTTATGTTTCCATTATATTTGGTTACTTGGGAGGCGTGTATTTTCACGATTGACTATTACACACTCGCTTTCATGTACATATGTGTCGCGCGTTTGTGGAAACGATGTGTCCAAGATACACGAGGGATTCATACTTAATACGAGAATCGGTTAGGATCATATGGATAGGTTACTACTATAAAAAATATAACTCTATCGTCCTTGTTTTTGATGTAGTTAGTGATTTTTTTTTTGTCACCTTATACATATGTTAGAAAGGTAGGATGAGGTGTGAGAGCCTCCGCCCATATTTAAATCTACGGACATCCTACGTTCTTTTGGTGCAGTAGTACTATTGTAAAGTTTTATCCTCACTGGTTGTAGTTTTGAAGAGCCAATTAATAAGATCGTTAGCCTTCTTGGTTCTCGATCCATCCGATTGTTTGGCATATTGTACTCCTACTGAAGCGTGACCGGTTTTTTCAGTAGATTATCGGTCTTTCGAGTTCGGATAATGTGGCATGTCCGTAGCCATGTTAGCCGGCTTATGTGAGTTATGTCAATATCGCCCCCTAGTCTACATTCTAGTCTAGTTTCAATTTTATCATTTCCAATTCAAATCCGTTAATAAATACTTACGATTCTAGAATAGTAATATTTGACAGAAATAAGCTCTACCTTTTTAATCATGAAGCGAAGATGTCTTTTTTATTGTTTATTGATTGATTACTGCACAAATGTTAGGCGATGACATACATTAATTTGCGAGCGTAAATTTCTTTCGAGTTTATTTTAATTCAGTCATACGTCGTTGATCGTGGTAGACGATATATCATTGTACTTTGATGTACTACGCTTAAACTAAAACAATCTTTACATCATAAATATTTGAACACCATTAACGCAATTATAAAACAAATAGAACAAAAAGGAATTTGTTGTAAAAAGAAAATCGCATTTCAGAATCTCGGAAAGTGGATTTAGAACTAAAATTATTCACGGCGGGCAGGAACTTGCGGGGGAGGGAAGTTTACGCAATTTGAACGAACGGGGTAAAGTGTCGCTTCTTCTCGGTGGGTGGGTATTTTAATTTGGTGATATTTACGACAGTATTTGCAAAAATGTATGCAATACTATCCACTTTGCGAGCAATACATACGTATATAGGTATGTGTACGCTTTGTCTTAGCTTCGTCCAGCTGCAGAAATAGGAACATCTGCGTGGACAGGGACATCTGCGTGTTATTACAATCGTATGAAATGTCTATCACTATTAATATTAGTTATGGTTGGGGTGTTTTAGTAGTTGTTATCTGTAATATTAATTATCGTTAATTGTATAAATAATGCTTTGCCTGCAAATTAATTAAGTAAATTAATTAGGTGTACAGAAATTCAAATTTTGTTGTTTTATTCTATTTAAAGATAGATGTCTTAATTCATAGGTGTTCGAATATTTTCGTATTTGTTAGGTACAGATCCTTAAGATTTTTCCAACTGTTAAAAATTTACCGACGCTTGTCTGATTACGACACAGTGTATCATGCGAGACATGTTCGGAAATATTTGTATGCGGGATGCGGACAGGTTCGCCGAGATTACGGAGTGAAGTCTAGACGGGGTAATTGACGTCGGCCGTGGAAAATCGGTTCGGTTTCTTCGCTTAATATCCACCCCCTCAGCTGTGTTGGTGAACGCAGGCTTTGTTTGTAGGAAACGAATAAAACGATCGATTGTTAAATTATAATATAATTATGACACGTTTTATTTCTCGTTGAGTATAAAGTAAAAGACCAATCAAAGTATTTAAATTTTAAAAATTATGACTTGTGATGAGCTCGAGTTCATTGATCTGATATAAAAAATATTTTAACAATTTCTGAAATTTATTTACAGTTCTATATATGTAAACACATCATTATATATTATATAGGACCACAATCCCATTTCATGCTGTTATATTTATATTTGTATTTTAACAGTACAGAGTGCAACATGTGTAAGAGGCGTTGAAAAACAATCTCTTGCTACCGAACTGCGAATTTTTGAAATTCTTTTATACTTGTTGAAACTTTCCATGATTAAATGTTTGAAACTCGCCATTGACTATTAATAGGGCTAAATCTATTTTTACCGACCGGTTGCGTGTTTAAATACGAGTAAGTTTACAATGTTACACGAAGGTGCTCGTAACCTAACTACACTATAGGTCGTGGGTGGTCGTATTTGGGAGTAAGTTCAGCAAAGCGAATTAGCTTGTGGCGTGTGGTTGAGATCTGATTCCCTAGACAAAGGTAACGATATTTGAAACTTAAAAGGTTTGGGAACGCCATTAAAAGGTAAATTGATGACTAAGTCATTTCGTATGTTCGACGTGTTCGAATTTTGTCATTGCTAATAAAATGTACATTGTCTAGGCCTTCGGATAAGGGACGAAGTGTAGAAACTGTACACTTATACCATGACAATTTAATATTCTGGAATGTACATATTTTATCCCATAGAGATAGATGTATTCATGGTTTGGTTATTGACTATTTTAGAAGTTAAATATAAATTCTTCGAACGCCCTCTCTCTCTATCTCTCTCGAAAATTTCAATCGAAATATGTATTTACATTTCAGAAAGACGGTGGTAGCTAGCACGACATGTTAAGAGGCTTACTTCCTTGGATGGGTGACGTACATTATAAATAAAAACCTACTCATGTACAGAAATAATTCAATAAAAGCGTTCTTTCCAATATGTGTGCTATGTTCTATTGCATAAGATAAGGTCACCGCGTATTTTTCATCTTGAAAGTGTGTTGTGAGTTGACCGACGCTGTACTTCATAATATATGTCGGCATAGTTGGACCAGAAGTCCGTGACAAGTGCATGTTACCGAAACTGGTCGAGTCCTTTAATGCGTATATCTCCTCTCGGTGTTGCATAAATACGTATCACATAATAAAATATTACTTTACTTAATGCATCTTGTTAATGTTGCTAGACCAGTCCGGTGTGAGTTTTACCCACACGTGAATAAAGATTTAGCACAGAGAGGAAGTTTTATTCAAAATCTACAGGTGTTTGAACTTTTATAACGTCCGGCAATTGCTGATGCAGTGGTGAGCGACTTTAGTCTCGTCTTGAAAGATGCAGTTCAGAGCGAAAGCTAAAAGCGGTTCCAACGTAATCTACAGGTGTTGGAATAAGTATAACGTCAATCAGAAGGGTGTCACTTGCAAGAGAATTTGGCTTAATTTCAAGGAGGATTATACCCAGAAATAAAGAACCTGCTATAGTTGATAGTATCAGGCATTATTTTGCGGAAATTCATTGTTATTAAATTAGTATTATTTTCCTTTGCAACAGTCCGCAAGCACAATCTTTTCAAAATCAAAAATTATGGCGACGCATTTGAACCTGTGTGAGGGTTGTTGTACCACGATATCGACCACAGCCGCGCCCTAGACTGCTTGCGTGTAGATTGTTCTCTGTGGTATTCTATAGTCTTGGGCCTTGAAAGTGATACCTGGTAAAGAAGTATTGGTTGATATGATTGGATTTACATTGATTTGTTGTTTTAGTTGTGATAAGGGGGTAGTCTTAAGTAGAAGGTAGTAGATACTACTGAAAAGAGTGTTGGCCATTTTAATAATCCGTCACTAATAGTTATAAGAATCATGATGAAAATAGACTTATTCGTTTCACTACGATTGTACACAATCATGGTTAACCGTGAACACAAAGCCTCATACCCTCACACTCCGCACTGTGATTCTCTGTATTGAGGGTGGCAAGGACATTCAGTTAATTAAGTCAATGAGACGTCAGAAACACTCACGACTAGACAACATCTTTATTTATTTACACAAATGTCTGTTGTTTCCGGGAATCGAACCCAGGATGAATGGCTTAGCGTACAGTGACCCTACCGTATTCTACAAACTGTATGACAAAAACCCCCATTTTTATTCACAAATGAACGAACGTAAATATATTGATTATTCAGATTGAATTTTTTTTTTGATAAAGTAAGTTATGTATATCTTGACAACAACCCCAACTAATGGTAAGTGGTGATGGAGTCTAACGTGTTGATTGCACTAACTTATAAAAGGCTATTTATCCGTTTGATGACTCCCACATCATAAGTAGGATCGCCTATATTTATAAGCAGCAAGCCGGTCCCCTTGTCTTTATTCGCATTCAATGCTAATATGAAATTCTGGAGGTTTACGACCTAACAATTATTCGTCATAGCGGGTTCTCTTACAACGCTCCCAGTCCATATAGGTCTCGAGGTTTTCCAAAAAGGATGCCCCGCGTCCCGGCAGGAGTTACCCAATCGTGTATAGTATGTCCTATTGTGCACGTACCGCTTGCTTGGCCGGTGTCGGATACCTTGCGTAGTAATTTTTTTTACTAACAATTAATTTGAAATCAATCTTTACTGTCTCAACGTGCAAATCGATACAGCCTTCAAATATTTTAAACATCATATGCGAAGTAATAAGGAAATAATTTAAAATCAATACCTATGTAGTATCATGTGTATGATTTAAATGTACATTTTTAATTTGACTAAAATGTATTTATCCATTAAGTTAATTTAGCGTAAAGCAAAAGGATAATTAATTTCATAGCAGATATTTTTGTTATAACCGTAGCCAATAAAGAAGACGAGCCGTCTGATTGTAAGAGGTCACTGCTGCACATAGATCCGTAACATAAATATGTGTTTAGTGCGACGTATTTCATTAATATATGTGGGCGATGTTACTATTTCGTTTACGACAACAGAAACACAAAAACAAAACGAATATTACCGACATTCATTAACAAAATCTACTATCTGCACAACTTTATACCGACGCACGTTTCAAATGAACCGTAGATGAAAATATACGTTTCTATAGTTCAGGTATGTAAAGAGAATGATTCATAGCCAGCATCGCGAATTTATCGTCCTGTACTGTCACATTTCTGCCATTGAATATGTATTGAGCTCGTGTGACGAGTCTACGGACGGTTTCCTCGATAACTGTGTCGATAGGAAGCGTCCAATGTCGTTTGTGAGCGAACACGCCCTACGTATAATATGATGTATCTTTCAAATGATAAAAGAATCTTTCAAGTAGGTGCCGCGGTTCCAAAGATTACCTTCCGCAAAACTTACAAAATTCTCATTCTCTGTAATATTTGTTAACACAGATAGACTAGTGACCCGCGCTGCGCTATTTTCCCCCTGTTGGGTTTGTAAATATTGCCGCGAATACCTTTTTAACTTATTGTCAAATGAGTTAAAACAACATATTAAATGTTTATTGTTGAATTCACGAAATTTTTGTGTTTGCTCGGAACCAAAGCAATTTTTCTAACCAACAGTTCACATTAATATTTCAACATTTCACAATGGACGTTAATGACGGTCATACATCACGTTTTTACGTATTCTTTCATTTAACTGAACTGTCAAGACTGTCATGTCTTGCTTGTTGAAGAACCGGTTGGCTGTATTGAAGAAAAATGTATTTCTATATTTTTCCTTTTTTGTTACAAGATATAACTTACTATAATCTCTGTATTTTTCACTATTTGTTTAACTGTGCGACAAAAATAGATAGACTTTATGTATATTACTTTTCCTTAGATTTCCTGAGCCTTAAAAAATAATATCAAGGAATGTACAACACAAGATAATCGAATTAAATCACCAGAACCGAAGCTTAATTCGTACACTGTACTCGCATGAACTTTCAAGTCTGCAAAAAGTCACACGAGCCCGCACTGGCCATGTAAGGCGCCGAGAGAGTTGACGGGGAGATTCGTCGGTTGATTTTCACGGTAAAAATGCCCAGGGCACTTTCTACGCGCTGATTGAATTATGATTGCCCGTTGATTCGATGGGATGATGTCGACGGCTCTTTAGCTCAATATCAGGTCAATAAGGAGCAACGTTTTTTGTACCATAGAGGTATTAAAACTCTCTTATTGAACTTAAGTGTGTTACGAGTACCTAAATGTTTGCGTCGACATCTCCTTTATAACATGACTGGTGAATATAATTTATTTGCACAGCAAATGTTTTCAAACGGTTTTGTTCTTGTGTTCACGTAACGGCGCAAGTGTCTGGTCGATTGTAAGGCATGCGTTAGTAAAATTAGTTACGTCAGGTGCGGGCGGATGGTGAAGGTAAAAATAAGCGCTTCCGACTTACAGTGGGCACTTTATTGTGTTAGTCCCAGTTGTCGGGCGGCTTCCAGCAGGTAGATGATGATGACGGTGGTTAAATCGATAATTACGGTAAACGAAAAATAACTCGATATCAGTGTTTGTTTATATTCATACAGGTGATATATAATTATATTATGTAAAGGATAAAGACGATTGAAGACTTATTTATCTTGTCATATATAATAATATATTTGTGTGTCACAACGAGACCTTACTTTTGGTTAGACACATTTGCAATTGTTTTTTTTTTCCCCTATCTTTCTTCCCCCTCCACCTAAACTTAAACCCTAGTATTAACATTCGTTCTTCGGTCAATACTTTTGAAGAAAATGGCAGTAACAAAAGGACAGACCGACAGAAATGCGAGTGACCCTATAAAAGATAGGTTTTTTTTTTTTAATTTGGGTGTACGGTATTCTAGGAATTACAAAGGAACGTAAAAGAAAAAACGCAACCGACAAGATCTATTTAAGTCTGTCGTTAGGAGACAAATTTAAACAGCGCCGGGAACTGTGGCATGTTGGTTTCTCCTCGGGGCGAGGTAGTTTTGTAAACTGGTCCGTGGAAAATGATTAACATTAACACAAGTGATGCATCACTGAATTCAGCAGTTTTAACGGAACGAAAAACATTATCTAAAGATCCAATAGCTCACGTTAGGCCGCCTTTGCAAAAGCCTTCTCGATCTCATTACAGTTACGGTACTCTACCAATTGTTCGACTCTTGGGGTGGGTTTTAATTTATCGTCGAGGTCGTAAAAGTTTTAAGCAAAAAATTGTTTAAATATTTTGGATTGGGCGTTAACTGTGAATGATATTTTTACAATTGAATTAACCTATCTGATGGACTTGAAGTTTGAAGTCGGTTAAAAATGTTCGAAAGCTCCAATAAATATAACACCAGGATTGTTCCTCTGTATCAGAATGAATGGCCTTCGAGAATCATGAATGGCCTTCGAGAGCCCTGGCCAATTAAGGCATCATTGTTTCCGAGAACTGCACGAACGGAAAAACTGCAACGTATTTTCGGCAGAAGTGAGAATATTATAAAATGATGTCATTCCTACAGTAGATACCTATCAGTGAAGATATAACAGAATTCCGTGGAGCTTCTGTGTTACCTCAAATGTGCTCTAACACATTTTAATGTACACTTAGCGGAAAGCGCGGTGTCGTTAAACGTCTTAATATATGTTGTAATCCTGTGTTACCAAATATTTTCGTCGTCATCACAACATTCCTGTTACAGGCGCCTCAGTTGTATCGTTGCGATTCTTTATAACCATTGACTGCGACACGACCGGCGAACATATTGATTCTGTGAATCAGGCAGTCACTTAAAAGTGTACACTAGAATCAAAAGATCGAACATACATCTATCTTTCGCGTGAATTTGTCAAACATCAAAGAACGAAAATTAAGGATCGCGCTCAAAGCCGTACAGAAAACTTGCGATATGAATCACGTCGCGCATTCCGGCGATGTGATATCACACTTGTTTACAATCATTTCGATAATCAAAATAATATAATTAATTAGCTGTTCCCGCGACTTCGTCCGCGTGGAATTCAACAAAAAAGTTATTTAGTTTATTTACTTATTTTTCATAATTTTAGAATTTTTCTAAAATAAAAGTAGCCTAAGCTACTCCTTATTACATCAGCTACCTGCCAGTAAAAGTCTCGTCAAAATCGGTCCAGCGGTTTCAGAGATTACCCGGAACAAGTAAAAAATGTTATTTTGGTATATGTACCGTATATACATTCATACACTCCAATTTTATTTATTAATAGTATAGATAATCTAGAATCAAAATAATAATATGTTGCCTTGGCAATTTAACAGTAACACGCTTATTACGATCCATTTTAGACCGACGGCGATGCTCACGAGACTAGAGTGAAACAGCGGAACAATTCATAGTGATTGGATATTTTTAATGTTTGTGAAAGTTCGTTCATATTTTAAATTTTCTTCCTATGATTCTATGATGATGTTTAAAATCTTTATCTAATTAATTAGTGTAATTGGTTGAACCGTGCTAGTGAATTTAAATAAATAATAAATAAAACACCTTAGTTGTGGATGGCATGGATATGCACAAATATGACATTACAAGCAACCAAGAACAATCCGAGATCAAACATTCATCTGTTATATAAATGTCCGCCCTGGTCGGGAATCTAAACCGGGATCCCTCGCTCGACTGGCAGGGTCACTATCAATTGGGCTAAGGGGTCATCCGAATGGTATTATAACGTAGCAATTTCATACGGCTTCCTTTGCATTGCGTTATATCGCGTCGCGATAACGCATAACCGGTAACCGATATAATAATGTCACATTGGTCTGTCTGCACATCAATAAAAACTGGAGTCTGGGGTCGTCGAATCAATCGACGCACGTCGTGGTCGAGAAGTTGAAACGCGACCGCTCCGCGAGCGCGCGGCGCGGGTCGCATCGCATTCAAGAAACGTAGCTACCTCGGTCGTGATGTGCGGGGAACGTTAATTCATCAAATGCCGTTGTCGCTACTGAATTATACTCGTACAATAAACACTGTGACAATGTGTCGGTTGGACAAGGTTGAGAACGGTTCGTTTTCATATGACGTTTTATTCTATATCAATCGTAAAAAGTTACAAATGTATCCACGTAGTTGTTACGTTTTAAGAGTTAAGTTCTCACACAAAACATTGTTTAATTTACTACACCATACAAGAACAAGTTAAAAGCTTAGCTTCCGCCTATCAAACATTAAGAATTTAATGGTGGTATATGTTTTAGTTAGATGTTTTTTTTTTATTATTTATAATACATTTTTACATTGTTAGGTATCTTGTAATATTATTAATTCTCAAGCATTTATCTCGCACGATACGAGTATTATAGTCTAACTTGTTGATTTAAAAAAATGTTAATGTATACAGCCTTAACTTAGGTACATTGGTGTTATTTGTGTATATACCCATGTGTTTTTTTTATGTTAATAGCCGACAAACGAGCAGACGAGCCACCATGATAAGTGGTCACTGTCGCCCATGGACATCAGCAAGACCAATGGTATCACTGATGCGTTGTCGGCCAGGAAATGAGAAGAAGGTTAGAAAGAAGGTACTGGCTCTCAAGACCCCAGCCGGAACACGACGAGTCGTTTGGCGGCTGACTCAAGCAGGAGGGTGGTAGCTAGCCAGGCGGGCTATACTAATATAGTAATAATACTGATAATATAATCCATACGCGAAGCCCTACCACCACCAAGCAGGCTGGCTTCTGTCGCCTCTTACGACACCCTGTTCTGCCAGCATGGGATTGGGGGTAGTGTTCTAAAGCCGCCCCAATACGGCTTGTGTGTGACCACGTGTGCTTTGTAGATCACTTTTTGAGTCAATATCCGACAAACGAGCAGAAAAGCCATTTTATCCTAAGCGGGCATCGCCGCCCATAGACATTCGTATCAAACACCAAAGGCAATCCCCGACGCGTTACCCCCAGAGATAGGAGCTAGCGGCTTGCTTTTATGACTTGCTCCTGTACATTCCAATCTTACCACGTTAAGAACATTTCACGGGTGATTCTAGGATATTCTAAATGACACAGAGCCCCGCGGCGGTGAACAGCAGAAGTCGTTCGCTGTGTCCTCGTCTAGTGTTCAACATGGTGCACCACCACCGGGCCACGTTGGCTTGCTCTCGAGTGTTTGATGGTGCCCTTTATATATATCTCAATTTAATGTTTTCTATTCCACTCTGTAGGGTGCGGAGACAAATGACAAAAACGGAGCATTTATAATTTCGTCATGTTTGATTTGATACCAATGAGATGTTGTATAGTTTTATACGCTGTGATATTTTCCGTTATATGTCATTTGAAGTTTAGCAACTTCAGAAGTAACTTTGTTTTTCCAAAATTGCACAAGTCCTCACTGCGTGTGATCCGTCACGCACTTGCTCGTTTTCTATGGTTACAATTACCTAAATTGACATTGTTCTATTATCTCTAATACGCCATAAATTCGGGTCCATATAAATAATATTATCATCCCTAACTAAAGCGACTGTTTGTTGAATGTATCTGGAGATTGTAATGGAAATGAGAGTCGTTCGATTTCCTCCGGGAGTGGAGCAAAGTAGGTTAATGGGAATTTTAAAGTATTTCACTACTTATTATTTTTTATTTATTTCTGATCTGTGTTGCATACCTACCGATACAGATTTTCTTTGGGTGCATTCAAAACCATGTTCTTGCCGTCATTGAATGTCCTAAGCTGGTACAATAAAGTAACCTTTTGAAATTTGTTCAAAGTTAATAATTAATATTTTGCGTATTTCCAAAATAACGATTATTTGAATTGATTGGGACGAATTACATTTTAATCGTATTGTATAATATTTCGATGTCATACATTGAACAGTCAGTTATGATATGAGTATATTGCATAAAGGAAAGTCTTTCGAGGGCACCTATTATGACGATCGATATGAACGCGTTCTATAATATATGGTTAAGAAGTTCCTGACAAAATTATGGCATTTCAAAATCATTGTGTTTAATCTCGTAAATAAACATAAACGTCTCGACACGATAATCAGATCAGATCACGTCAGATAGATAATAAAGTATTATACGAGTAAATATCTTTGCAAACAGATTTTTTATTATAGGAACTTCAAATGGGATTGCCTATTGCGCCCTAACTGGTTATAAATAACTTGACTAGAGCGCCATATACCTGACACTAATATAATTATTAATTTTTGAATTTGAGTAACGTTTTATTGTAGGCAGCAATTCAAACCATTTAGAAATATACAATGTACGTAATTGTCCAGGTTGTGGTTGACCGATTTTCAAGAGAACTCGAACGGTTCACGTCGTATAAAGTCGCAGTGAATAACCTTTATATGTTATTACATAACACGGTAACAATTTCAATAATGTGTTCCAAAATTACGCCCTGCCTTACTTGACGTCAAGGATTCGATAATGAATATTGTAACGCGCTTTTAAAGTAATTAACTGCCGCCGTGTCGGTATTTAAATCAAACTTAATGAAAACCTAACTAGTAATATTATGATGGTGTTTGCCACTTATGAATTTATCAACGAATGAGGGGTAACTTGCCTAAGCGTCTTACGAGTTGTATCAAACGTAGCACATTAAATTAGCATTGTTTTATTTGAGTAACCTACAACCTCCGGGTCCCATTGTGAATTTAAACCATCCAGGAATTTTATCGCAATGAGCTTGTGCCTTACATTTTAAATTCCAACTATAGTCCAGTTGCATTATCCGTATGCAAATGCTCGTAGCTCGCCGCGAGCAGGATGCGGACGGATGAGATTTGGCACAGCTTAAAAGCGCTTCGAGGGATCCCATTGTTGTAAACATGCAAATGAACGAGGGAGTTCGATTTCCCACGAATACGACATGAACAAATATCTGTTCAAATATCCTGTTCGTTTCGTCTAAATGAATACCAAAAAGTTTTACTAATTAGTAATTACTATACGAGTATTGGATGTAACAACGCAATGGTAGCCGTGGTTGAACTTGTGTCTAAGGTAAAGGAAAACCTATATGTACCTGAACGTTCTTCATTATGTTCGTAAAAGTGTGGCGGTCTCCGAATTCAATCCCTCTTTGTGAGAGAAGACCCGAGCCCAGCAGTGGGACAATATTAATTGTAATGATAATAAATGTAAGACCAAGCAGCGGTTGCGGTAAGCAGTGATACAATGATGAGCGGAATTTATAAATCCATGTCCCGTTCGGAGGGTCAGAATTCGATTTCTCGATTACTAATTTCTCGATTTTGAAGTTTGAACATCACTATAAATATTACAATATTGAGTGGAATATACTGACCAAATACATGAAGTTATATACGATGCATTTGTTCAGTTCCCCGTAATGTTCTTAACAGTATGCAAAGTAAACACAAAACACACTTGGCGAGCTTAGATGGTCTATTGTCTTGACCTTTCTTACTAACTACGTTTCGTCAGGTGGCTGCTTGTCAGCTTGTCTTGTGGTACCGAGACTACCAGATTAGAGGGTCAATATTACTGTGAAAATGTATAATAATTCAATCAAGAATAGTATACAAATTAACTGCGATATTTATCTGACTGGCTTAATGATTTGGTGAGAATGCTTTTAGCATTAAATCAATTTTTTCTAGGATAATTGTTTTTGAAATAATAGATATTAATTAAAATGAATGAACAAATGCATCTGATCGTACACCACATCGAGGCACAGCTGGTCTGATCTTTGACTTCTCGAGAAGAATAAATTAAAGATAATGAATGATAATATAATAGTGGATATAAAAAGGTTGTGTCTCACAAAGATGTGATCATTAGATTAATAGGACTGCATCACACAAACGCATTAGTGCCAATGTCTCAGAACGTTTTCTTAGCGATGACGCGGCCAATCTTGATAGGTAGGATATTTTTATATTTACTTGAGTTCGCGCATTTTTCTAATGGACATACGTATATAATAGCGTTTGTTTAGATCTAGAATGATCGGTTCGTGCATGGCGGTTCAAGTAGTGTTAGTTACTCAATAGCATGCATTGAAAGATTGTATCTTGTATTATATTTCAGATAGCGATCAGTCAGAATTTTATAACATACATAGATAGAAAACGATGATATGCGCCGACTTTGAATTCAATGGGCACAGGAATGATGATTGTTTTATTTAATACTAGCTGGCCCGGCGAACTCTGTTCCGCCTTAGAGTCAATGAATAAGCAGACTTTTCATTTTATTCAATTCAATTCTTTATTAGGAAATATAAATGTAAAAAATCAAGTATTATAATGATTCTTCATTGTTCATGTATTTTGGCGCATATGTTGCACTCTCCAGTTAAGCACCTTGTGATACACGACATTTTTCGTTTTATTATCAGGCGCAAGTACAAACAGCGCAGATGGTCTTCCGACCCGTGAACATGCCGGGACGTGTAAGCACA
The DNA here is from genome assembly GCA_003671415.1 of Megathymus violae. Classification (NCBI taxonomy): domain Eukaryota; kingdom Metazoa; phylum Arthropoda; class Insecta; order Lepidoptera; family Hesperiidae; genus Megathymus; species Megathymus violae. The sequence goes on from PDGT01000002.1 coordinate 10,225,947, forward strand.
ATATCGCGTCTTTCCAAGTTTTCACCAACAATCAGGATAGCAACTTCATCTATTGTTGGAGCGTTAAATGTTCGTTCGTGTGTTCCAGATGGTCGTTTATCTGCTCTTTGTAGTCATCATTTGGCATGCGTTCCAAAGCACTCTTGAACAGCCTGACCAACGCATGATGTTCGTGAAGCAGTTGCTGCAGATCTTGAAGAATTTCTCTTTTCATTGCTGCATTTATCTCTTGACGTTGATCAAGTTGTTCTTCCATGTTGCCCATGAAATATATTTGTAAAAATCTATGCTGTGCATCTTCGAGAGGTTGCAGTGATCCAATTCGATGGTGAATATGTCCTTGTATCTACAAAATAAAAAGCAGTGAGTATTTCTGATTTATAATCATTTTTTTGTATAATCAGCAAACATAATATGTAGGAATAAGTATAGTAACTTATTAATCTACTATATTGTATGTAAGTACAAAAATAAACAAATAAATACCTTAAATGTCGGATTAAATCCTCGTTCTTCGATAATGTCTGCCCCAGAGGAGGTTGGAAACAACCATTGCAAGAAAATGGCGTGATTCTGGTGTTTCGTCACAAAGCAATGAATGCAATGGCTCAGGTGGCGGAGTCAATAATGGCAATTTAATTTAAATAATGGCAAACTAAGACAGCACAATCCGGAAGTTTCTCCTGAAAACTTCAATGCGTCACAATACTCGCAAACAAAGTCCATTGGCCCAATACAAACGCTAGGATGCAAGCAGTAATTAGTGCTGCAATCATATCAAAACGCTGCTCGATTCAAATCAACACTTGATACATTTCTTCTTGTGCGTCGAAAATTATTTACTTCTTCATCTCTGTTATTAGCTTGACGATTTCGCATTGCCATCCGAGCCGTTTCACGGGCTGCCTCGCTGTTTCGTATCCTTCTTGCATTATTACGGCTTTGTCGGGAAAGATTCAATCTTCTTGGTCGCGGCGTTGTTAATGATGATTCAAAGAGAATACAAATTACTGATGATTATATATTTCTTACAAAATTTATATTATCAATTACGTTTAGCTATCATTTTTATAATTGTCAATTTTTTTACCATATTTAATCATAGACAAAATTACGTTTAACTGTCATTTGTGTTTTGTTATTCCATGTCAGATGCGTTTTTGCTATACCACGTTTTATACTGACTTCACGGAAACGCGGTCGAACGGGATAAAAAGTATCCTATGTCCGTCTCCTGGTTCTAAGCTACCTCTCCACAAATTTTCAGCCAAATCGGTTCATCCGTTCTTGCGTTATAAGTAGTGTAACTAACACCACTTTCTTTTATATATATAGATGAAAAAATAATTAATAAATTAATTTTATGAGCATATATATATATATATATAATGTTTAATCGATTAAGCTTCGGTTTGGATCGATAATTTCGGATATTAGGAGCTAGTGTGCGTTTCCAATTCATGCTTCCTTTCAAACGAGTCAAGTTTGAAGTTCATTACAATCGTCCACCGATCGCAGTCACCGCCTAACAGTAAGTTGTCCGGACTGCATATTTGTTTGCTCCTTTCAAATCGACGGCAAAACTGTCACCATAGTCTGCACTACATTGTTCCATGTTTTCACTTACCGTGTCTCGTAACTATATTATGAAAATAGAAATAAGAGGAAAGAAAAATGTGGCATTAAAGGATGTACAATAATAAACGTTATTTACTATTTATTTTAATATATATTGATACAGCAGTATGGAAAAAACCTTAACGAGCAATATAAGTCATGGGAAGTTGACGGAACTGAGTGTCTAAATTGAAGTCCGTTTCATTAACGCAAAGTTCAACGTCGTAAATACACACACACACACATATTTATATATGTATATTGGTCAATCATACCTTCGGATGCTTTTTCCAGACTTAGAATTTTAGACAGAATTCAGACGTTGGCTGTCACACAGCAAAAGAATTTCGCTTCTGACATTGCTTTCTGTATAACAAATTATTAGGAAACTACTAGGCACACATAATACCACTGAATCAATTTGAAATGAAACCGGTACGATGAGTCATGCCATGCGGTCAAGTTCACGCCCACGCACTTCATTACGAAGATCGCTTACATTTCGCATACTTAATATATTGAATTTTATTACTTAATATACGGTAGAGCGTTTCTTTTTTGGCACGCGTGAATCATAAACGATTAACAACTCGAGTTAATTTTCCAAATACGGATACGGTACGACAAATCATAAGTGAAAATTGTTAAATTAATGTGTTTAATGTCATCTGCCAATTTGTCAGTGTGACTCCACGTTGTTGCAGATTTATTGTGATCCTCGACGACAAGTCAACAGGGAATGCACTGTGACGCTGGGTTGTCGTCGGCGAGTCGTATTGACACGAGATACTAGGGCTGCAGTGTCGCATGTAGCCGCTATAAAGTTATTAGTAAAAGATTGACATGACTCAGACACTTTTCAAAAGCAGCCGGATACACTTTGTAAATAAATGCCATACATAGAAAGGCTAATAGTAAGTACCTACAGCCTATAGACATCTGTTTCCAGACTCGGTCGGTCACTGCAGGTAAAAATAAACTTTCAACACTGTCGAAATAAGAGGTTTGCCGCAATATTTTGTTTCTTCACGTTCCAATTGTGCATTTACAAATACACAGTGAAATCTTTCTTGAAATCTCCTATACTCTTACTTAGATTTAGTTACATTTGTATCAACAACGTTACTGGAACAATTAAGAGTATTTCTTTGAAGAGATGTTCTTTCTTTTGTGTGAAGAGGTTTTTAATTTACACAGACAGAATCGTATAAACGTTTGCGTACATTCAACACTGAATAGTTCAGCTCGTGTAATTGTTAGACATAAAGATTTAAACATCACTGAACGTTTCATGTTTTATAATAAAACGCTTTTTGTAATAAAATACTGTTTGTATTCTAGTCTTGTTACAAAGATATTTCGCTTCACTGTAAAAACTTTCCGGCGGTAACAAGTATATTTTAATATAATTCATTTTAAATTTGTATACTTATTCAATAAATGTTATAATATTAAAATGTGTGATATGCTATTTAGATTCTTGCACCGTTACTTCTTGTAGCAGAAACATTTGATTCTGTTGCAAATGGTGTTATATAAAACTGTTTGTTCTCGTTTGAGACATGTCTCTGGTATGTATCTCTTGACGATTGAACATCTCTGTTGCCGACGTTAATAAGTTTCATTGAAGTAACGTACAAAGAAGCCACCACTTACGGAACACCTGTTGAAATAACGCCGTATAAATAATTGCAAATTAGCATTTTGTTTTATTATAACAAAAACAACACCGCGACCGCAAAACTCGACCGCATTACATAAAGTACAGTGCAATTGCAATGCTTACCTTGTCGAGATTGCGTAAATCCAACAATTATAATTATCTTGTATGTGTGTATCGAGAAACTAGTCTTTCTCCGCGGCGATGTGCCTGCGTTTGCAACAAAGGAAAATTATACAAGACAAAATAACGGACAAAATTACTATCTACTCGCAGTCGATAATGCACAAGTAGGATTTTTATATGAAATTTCACACATGAATAGGTACTTAATTTAAAAAGTTATCCAATCTCTAAACTCACGGTAACCACTTATCGTCTTAAAAAGATCTTAGAATTTATTTTGAAGCAGTTTCAATCATACGTTCATGTTTCTTATATATCTTTTAACGGAAATTCTTTAAATTTTAACATACAATTACAGTCTGACTAAGTGACTATTCAAATTCCATGTACAAACAAAAATATTTTATAGTATATTGTTACAATGATAATTGTGCGAACAGCGCATGTGGTAAATGTTTCGTTGGAATATACGATGTCGTAATGGCCTAATATGCATCTGATCTAAGACGCCTAAACTAGTTTCTGTTGGAATTTGGATTATTTGTAACGCATCGTGAGTCACTATATTGCGCTAATAGTATCAGTTTATCGATGATAAATTTATAAAAAGATACCCGACCTCCCTAATTGAACGGAGATAGTCCTTATTTATTGGGAGAAATCATTAAAAGTTACTAGGCCGGTCTGGGAGAGTTTGCGGGTTATGTGGAATTTTTTCTAAATAATACGAATAAGCATGGATTAACTCCGGTTGGGTAAAAAGGGTTCGTAATATGCGGGACCTTGATATGACCTCTGCTTTTAGTGTTGCTTTTTTCCTTGAAATCTATTCAACCTATCTATATCCCAACCGGCAGAGTGGCGGTCAAAAAGTGGGTTTATTTACTGGTTACTTCTTAGCTTTCAGCGTATTCGTGACGGTCCTGGTATTGCAGATGTATACGGCGGTGAACACATGACGCGACCGCTTGGTTGTCGCCTGTTATCAAAAAAAAAATTTGAACTAAATGTATCACAGGTTGCAACTACTAATACTACGGGGTAGCTGCTTTGCAAAATTTTTTTATGACAATACCCCTTGACAGCGTCTCACCAAAGGCATCCATGACCCATTGCCGGCTAAACAGAAGTTAGCTAGAAGTCAGAATATTGGCTCTACGTAATCGCTCGATGTTTCACCGTCTTATGTATCGGCAGTTTAGTTAAACATAATTTGAGAAGTTTCGACGTAATTTATCTAATTTCACTTCGCGCTCGCCTCGGTCGTAGATCGTATAATATGGCTGATAATCGTCTAAAAGTTTAATATTCTCGTACCGAGTATATTTAGATTCCAATCTGTTATCTATATGGGAAAAATATATGAATCGTTTCGTATTTGAGATTTGACTTTGCTCTTATTATGTTAATACGGATATGGAATAAGCGGGTTAATTCGACATGTTGCAAGCAATTATGCAATTTGAAGGGATTCTACTCTCATAGACTGCAATGAACACATCCACTAACACGGAACAGGATGGATATTGCTCGTACACTGAATAATATGAAAACCAAGCGTGTCGTTTTTTCCTACCGACGTCTTGCAATGTTTTTAGTTGATGGGCACAACATAAACAAACTCTTGAGGTGCTCTTAGAATTGATGATACTATAATTTGGCATTTATTTTACAATATCACGACTTGCCACCGCATACTGACGCGGTTAAAGGTAAACTAAACTGACAGGCTCTTGGTGCACCCTGAGACGGACAGCTAGCAGTATCTAATCCGATTTCAAATCCAAATATTGGTTTTAATACCCTTCAAAGCAAAACGTAGGTCCTTTGAAACTTAGCAGCAGAATAAAATGTATGATGGTAGTTCAGCGTTAGGTGAATGGCACATAGATGCTTCCTATCGATCTGGATCATGAATGTGTGAATGGGTGGATTATGAGAAAAATTACTTGGGTACTTTATGTCAAAAGACTTGCTAAAGAATTTATCAGGTACAAAGTGAAAAACTAAGTGGTCAGGCATTTCGACGTACCTACTGGTCCTCGTGGTACAACCATACCGACATTTTCTCCAGGTGGATTATATGATAGTTGTAGCGCACACACGAGAATATATTAAATAAAATCATAAAAATGCCGTGTAGCTGGAAAACCGTCTTTTATTTTCATCTGACTGTCATATGTATAACAAAATTAGCATCTATTCTAAATATGAAAGTATGGTTTCTTTATACATTGAAAAAGAAAATAGGGTTCATAGCAAAAAGTAAAAAAATAAAATAAAAAGATTTATAGGTATCGCCTACAATAGTATTGAAACCCACTGATTGAAACTCGATTGGGCGATATTACGAGGGAACATAATTTTTCGGTTGAAGAACCGAGGTATTGATTTCAAGTAACGTATTAATAGGTATTGTCAGACCCTCTTCAAGCTATGTTTTCCAATACACCGCCACGGGTGAACGAGGTTAGCGCACCGTAGGAACGGTGTATGACACCCCGTTTCAACAACACACGTCATTCTACCTTTGATACATTTAATGGGCATACAATTGATTGGTAGTGAAAAGGCCTTCGGCTCCGCTTTCTTGTCAATGTTGGAATAATTTTTGTAGATTTAACAGAATTTCGGTCGTTTATTTATTTTTCTTTGCCGGTACTCTGATAGTTCTTGGATATTAATTTATTTTTAGTTTTTGTAACTATTGACATTTTACAAGCAAAGTAAAGTTTATTGAGTGATATAAATTAAGTCGTACTGAAAAAACTGTTTTTTTTTTAAATAACAGCTTGCTAACGTAGATCTACCTTGCTACGTGATCTATTTTTCACCGTCACCCATGCACATTTTGCAACATCACCGGCGTCATCGACGCATAGAAGTCCAAGATGGTAGCAGACCCCACTTGATGACCATTACAGATCATTCTGAATTCATTACGCGTTCTGTATATTTTGGCGTCGCTACTTCATTTACTTGGCGTTTTAATTGTTAACAATCTTGTATAGAATCTTGTAGAGATATATTCATCGAAATTCTAATTGCTTGTCTCAAACATTTGCTATTCTTAATCTTGCAGTCGATCAAGAAGCGTTTTCTCGTACGGCACAGAAGTAAAGTGTGATTTGCGTGTATAATAATCACCGAACATAATTCTATCTACTGTATAATTGATTGTTGACACGGTTTAAGGTAGTATACGGATTCATTTATGTACTGGTTTATTGCAACTTACAATTGCAATTATTGTTAGAGATATTGAGTAGGGTCCATGATTGTCAGTAAGCAACATTAAATAGGGTTCCAGTCCTTGGTTTTTGGTGCACTTGTCTCATGCACTGTTCCTGAGGACAACAGGGATCGGACCTGTCATTAATACTTACGAGCAATTAACAGAAGTAAATATGAAACTGAGGAATTAATTATCTTTCTTTCTTGTTTTCTGGCAGGTTCGCTGGATGACGTACTGCACACATTACTCTTTTGTAAGAAATTTTCTAAATTGTAGTAAAAACCGCATCAATTTTTAAAAAGAACTACAGGCAAGAGCGAGTCCGCAATTATGTTTAATATTACATACACAGAAGCACCGTTTACTATCTTGTGTTTCTGCAGCTGCTCCTTCAAATGACTAACCAAACCTTAAATCAAACTCATCCGTGTTCAGTGATTCCTAATTTCACGCCCACTGAAACGTATTTTATTTATATTCTCCGTCGTTTCGCGGCCGTACGCGAGGAGTGCAAAAACTGCCAAAAGCTTACAGGAGCGTCGAGCGTATTACGTAATCGAACATGGCCGTCCATATCGGATGACCGTTCGGGTCACAGCACTATGGTTAATTTTTTTTTACAATTTGTCGTCGACGTGGCACATCGGCAACACGGGCCACGCCGAATGCAGGCCGACATCGGACGGAGACGAGCGATTGGAACCGCCAATGTCATTAGTCTTCCGGTCGACGATATATTTAGACGACACCTGTATTGTTTTATTAATTATGCTTAATTGTCGCTCGTGAGGATAGAAATTTACCGCAAATTTACCGCTTGTTATCAAGGGCTGTGTTGCCAGTATTGCTATCGGAACTTGGAGATTGTAGTCATAGATATTTTAGTCCGGCTCAATCTTTCAATAGGTACATTTGTGCCCGACTTCAAGAAGGGCTTTTCCTATATATGTATGTTGTTGGAGCTACTTGTCAATCACCATTGACGTCAAAGTGAACCAGTGTCAAAAGATTTCTAAATAAAGAGTTACATTACAATGAATGTTAAACGACAATACATCGACAGACGCTTGATTAGCAGACATCGGATAGGCGTACCGATAATGAGAAAAGGGCGTTCGAACAATTGGCTGGGTTACTCACCCGCGGCGGCATCGGCACACGTTCCACGCTTCCGCGGTGACGTCACGGCGCCCCGCGCAACTTTCAAATCGTCGATAAGGTACTGTACGCGTAGGATTATTGAAGCAAAATCCTTGTGACGAGTAAAAAAAAGGGAATCTTATCCCAATCTCAATTGCGGGATTCATTATCCGATGCAATCCCAGACTGTCGAACATTATTATCATAGTGATTCGGGTTTTTACAGAAATTTATCGAATATTTATGTATCCAATTCGTTATAGGTATTTTCAAAGATAATTAAATATCGTTATATGAGAAATTAAACTTCGCAGGAAATAAAAATTACAATGTATTCCTGCGTAGCACTCATCACGTCCCCGTGGTTGATGCTGCCTAAATTTCATCGTTATTGACGTCATCTGCTCGCACGCCTCTTTGGCCACACATGGGTTTTGTTCTCAATTATATGTAGGTACTTGCCGTCCACAATCACAACCCGATCCCGATTGTCGATTGTCGAACGAGATTAGACTCGCGTATTGCACGCAGGATCCCGATATTTCGGGACCCCGGTAGTGTAGTGTCGCATCCTTTAGTGACGATTGACAACCGAAGAGAGAGACACAACTTTTTCACGGTCCAGACAATGTTAGAAGTGAGATGTGTGATAAATTTCGTCCTGAACACTCGATGTTGTCTTTTAATAGTTATAAGTATGACTTGTTATATATAACTCTTCGGCCGGTTGTATTAGAATTTATGACGTCGGAAGTTGATCATTAACCTGTCCATCTACTGGTATCTGTGGTGGAGCTGCGTGATGGAGTGCGCTCTAGGTGTCCCGTGTCTAATGAATTGCACTCAGTGTTGTGTGTTGTGTTGTGTTGTTTCGGTGCACGTGTTGTTGGGTATATTTAGATATATAGAATTATTTTTAAATCATTCTCTCCTTGTGTATGTCTGTTTAGGCTAATGGTTAGGTGGTCGTCGTGGTATTGACCATAAAGCTTGCTCGGTATAATAGGTTTGTAACGTTTTTATTGTGGTAAATAATGATTAAGGAAATAAATAAAGATACGCGTTCACAAACTGAAACCTCGGTGATACAAGGCATCATAAACACCCACGCTCTGAAAAAAAAAAAATTAATCACATAAATGTCCGCCGAAGCCGGGAATCGAACCCTGTATCTGAACACCTCGCTCGGCGGTTATGGTCACTACCAACTGAGACACGGGCTTGTAATTGTCGACCCCGTAGTCCGACAACGTAATTACATTGTCGTAGTTTTAATAATAGTCCCAATTGTCGACTGTGGCGTGAACTGGATGCTGGCTAAATTTAACCTAAGTGAAGTTTTACGATATGATACGAGTAGATCCATAGATAAAGATGATTATAAAGCGTCGATAGGACGACAGGTCGCTCGTGACCCGATTACCCCTTTATCGGCACTACTTGGCTACCAGCTTGGTCGACAACGACCACTCAATATTAAGTAGGCAGTTCTTTTAAAGTAGGTCGTACGGTTGCTCCAATAGGTTTCACACTTCAGAAATTATCTTCCGTCCTTTGACGATGGATGATTGCACGATGCTTTTGTTCTACGATGGAGTGCGCCATGGGAAGTTACTTTGGTTGTATATTGTTTCGCTTAGGTAATAGTGAAAATAAAATTAACTATTTTTAGCATTATAATTTAAATGTCTTATTGAACATTCTTTTTCACGGCAGTTGCGAAAAGCTTAAATCAAAAAGACATAAAAATTATTTGTCAAAAATTATATGTTTCTCGAATATAATCTTTACTCGATTTTTAATTTCTTTTCAGAATTGCGTGTGTAAATCGTATATTAACAGTTTAATATTTCGTCGGATGGACAAGTACTGCAGGTTTGATTCTTTCGCGCCCAGATAAAAGAGAAAGGGCTACTCTCTGGAGACGCCCGGGAGGGAAGCGGTGAATGTTCATGTATACCAGCGCAGCCGGCTGCGCTGTTGGGACTCCCGATAAACCTAACGGCCTACCCATTAAACACCACCCGAGGTTGGCTTTGGCCATACGGCCTCTAAGACTTCATCTGACGCGACCCCTCTCAGGGAAGAGGGGCGCTAAGCATGTTTGATCTATATATATATTGATGTATATAAACGCGTCAAAACTTGATGTACTAAGGCTATCAACCAAAGTGAATCCGTTTGCAGGGTGTCGGTTGAACCGCGTAACATCAGCTTTAACAGTTGATATTACAATTACACGCAATCTACTTCGCAGGGTGAACGATCCATCTATTGACGTGCCGCGCGTTAGTAGGTGTCGGACGTTGTAAGGTTTATCATACACTTGCGTTTGTGAGAAACGCGACGTGTTGCGTCTAGTGCGTCAAAACTGATACTGAGCCGTTTCCCGTGTAACACAATTAGTAACGTGACATTTTTTTTTCTCTCTGGAAGAACATAGTGGTATTAGTGTTGTAAAAATTAACACGTCGTGATTGTACAACCATTTGTATAACAAGTTATTAAATGGAAATAAACCCAGTTGCATGAAGTGAATTTCTTTTTTGTAAAATTCTGCTAGTTGATTGTTTTCGCTGTACATTGCACAAGTGTAGCTTTGATACAATGTAGAATTTTTATTGTGATCGTGCTGTGACACTTGTGCAATTATGATAAGAACCCTAACCAGGAGTTTGTACTTTGTATGAGCGTCCGTACAAACGCCATCTAGTTATTGCGATCCAAACTAATCTGTCTTATTAGTGCTGCGGTTAAGATAAATAGACTATCGGTAATGCTTCTCGTTATCAATAATAATAAATGAACTCTAGATGTGGAAACTTAATTAATGAAATGCCCACCCAAGAATACTTTATTTCCATTATAGAATGCTGTCACAAATACTAAACCATGTCTAACAAGACAATGAAACGCCTATCGCAGCTAAACAACAAAATTATGATAATCAATAATCAGATGTAACTGTAAACTTATTCAATCGTGTTAGGTTTTGTGTAGGCGGTGCGTAATTGGCGATCGGCTGTGAAATGAATCCCGTCTGCTTCATGTGTAGACCCTATCGTCACGCTACGCTCGTTTTGATTGATTATTGGACGAGTTACCTAGTGGCGTAAAATAACTCTGCGTATTACGTTAGATATTTTACTCGAACACAATACTGTATCTGTTGTTTTCACAGTGGATCGTTCGAAATAATTAAAATCAAATCAAGTTTATTTTTTATTTATAAAGTTATACAACAGTTAGTACATACATTATATTTTAAGTAAAATTTAGTAAAGTTACGTGTAAGGATCCGCAGGTTCGTGAAATGCCACAATTGTTCCGCAAAGACTTTATTGCTCTGCATCAGACGCTGTCGCACTCGTATCGTCGCAGGTGTTTCGCTTTTCTTTGTTATTTTCTTATTTTCCGTGTCCATTCTCTGGTATTAATTTGCCACTTAATATAATTTGTAGATTCTACCAAATAGAAAATTTGTAGGTTCCGCTGGACCCGGACCGTCACCAACACCGGCTAGTTCTACTGTGGATTACGAGTAATTAGGTTGATATAACTCTGTTTTGGTAATACTTCTTACCTCGGCTCAGGTAAGTGACATTCACAAATTAATCGTTATGTCTTAGGCCTCAACAGTAACAAGACAACTATAACAAATGTAAGCTACGACTGTGGTTCTACATGACATTTATTCCGGATATCATGAATTAGACATGGGATGTAGCAGCGACTGTTATTTTTCTACACCCATCGAGAACGACAATGCTCACGACAACTACAGTCGCATTAAAGTAGCTTGTATATCGCAAGCCTAAGCGCACGCTTATAGGCGGGAGCGATCTCGTGCGCATGTTTCGCATTGGACTGTTAAATTGGACGCGTCTACGTCGTTGCGTCCGCCGCGGACCTACATATTGTCACTATAGCTGTTTACGTGAATATTGAGTGACAATTGAATCCCTCCCAGATGGATGGACGCGCAGTGACTTTGTCTTTTTATACTCGTAAACTGGAACAGGTGTTAATGTTACAAACACACGTAAGATTGATTGACTGAAATGTACAGAAGTTGCTTGTCGTATTAGATGATTACTATTTGCGTTTATGTAAATTCAATTGTATGGAATCATTAACTCAAATTACAGAATATAACAGATATAAGTCGATCGTGTGCAGATACATATATCTTCGTATGATTGATAAAAGTAGTGCATTATTCTAGTTTTTGTTTTGTGAGAAAAAAATTGTAATAGTAACATTTCTCGACTTAGTCACAAAGGTAATTTGAATTCCCTCAAATAACACCTCGGTGCCGATGTATTAATCACATTGGTTTGTGAACACTGACCACCGTCACACTGTTACTGCTCGGTTCGACAAAAAATCTGTTTCTATGTTCTTTTCGTACCGACCTACTTTAGTTTTGTACAAAATTTTTGAAACGATGTTCATTAGTGTATCATTAAGTTGAGTGCTGTTCATAAAATCGCTTCGTTAAGTTAGCAATTGGTAGGTGCTCTGCAAGAGGGCGAGGGTTACTGCGGTCGTGTTGCGAGGCTTGTACGATTGGCTGGTTGTTAGTTTAGTAGTTGGCACTTGCGACTTGTGCAAAGTTGCGGTGCAGTTTTGTTTATTGGCGGCAAATAACACTATGATATGTTCACCAACTAACTCACTTTTTCAGATGCTAATTTTTAATGGATCTAACTACTGTGTGTTCTTCAGAAGGTCGTTTGAGGTAAAGACGACAGTAAGGTTGGACTTGAAAATGCGTGTGCCTAACGCAAGGAGTAGGATATGCGAATATATCAGAAGTGGGATGAGGGTAGTATTAAGACGAGTGTATGACACGATTATTCTACTTTAATCTGCTATATATTGAAGTAGTCGAATAGCAAAAGATTGGAGTATGTGTGAAAGAAGAAGTAGTACATTCGAGCTAACCAAGATTTAAAATACCAAATATTAAATTTTACTCACAAATTTGAAGAAATTAATAAACTAAATTCAACTAAATTAACACTGTATTTGTTGACTGAAAACCGGAAAATCCGCGGTCTTCACAAAATAAATATTGGTTCGGATTGTTGGAGACTCTCCTAGTGGCCTATAGCTCTAACCTGAAAGTTCTCTTAAAATATCTTGCATATATAGTTGTATTACAGATCTATAAGGGCATGTTATACTAATATGTTAGCAGCAACTTACGAGCTCTCGCGAAGGCCACTTTACGGTTAAGTTATAGTTTGCTGTGTGCACTCGGAGCGGCGGGCATTTACGAAGTTAGTTCGCTGATAAATATGTTACGGGTAACGTATAACTTCCCCGACTCATTAATGTGTGTATTGCAGATAAAAAATATAATGATAGCAATAGCTGTGACACGCTTACACATGCGTACACTGCATTACGAGACATCTGTTGTACCATTCGCGGCTCGGTTTAACGACCACTCGTTGATTCGTTTGTTTTTTCACGAAGTGAAGTTCACTTTCATATGCTCATCATTCAATTTGGTGATACGTAGAAACGGTAAACTACGCTAGTAATCGATATTTGTTACTCCGGTACATCTATCAATAAACAGATAATGCTGCGCTTTAATTGTACTAACAAAACATAAGAAAGTCAAAAGTTAGAACCGATGTTGCCATGCTCACGTTTGCCGTAAAGCTAACAAGTGTTCAGAAGGCGGCATATAATGAATATATAACTCGCACGCATATGAGTTAAGTTTACGTACGCCTTTACCCGGTCGAGCGATATTAAATTTTGAATGCAAATTTTTCTTTCCGTTCCGTTTGTTTCATGTGAAGAATGAATCCAATTATTTCCATCCACGTTGTAATGTAAGTATGAATTATTGTAGGTAGTATTGATGTTGTTTTCAATATGTTTTCTATTTTTTTTTATTGAAACTATAGTTACACAGTGCCCGTAACGTTAGCGGCGTAGCGGTCTCTTTGTCCATCGTTAAGTTGATTTCGACATCTGTCAGTGGTACTGTACCATAGGGTACCATTTTCATGTCAAATTAGTTATCATACTACCATTTTCGTATCGACCGGGAAACACCCGATATTAAGTGAACAAAGTTTAAAATCCGATTAAATTCGAAACCTAATCAATGTACAAGTTACTCGCAACGGTCCTCTATGGGCCATATTCGTAAAGTAATAAAATATTATTGTATTGTTATAGTGTATGTTTAAGTGTGACATAATAAAAAGTATTTTAAGAAAGTTAATAACAATTAAGTTTTGTGAAATACATTTTTTAAATAAAGGTCTTAGTTATAAATATATTCGGGAATCGATCAACCCAAAACCAAACTTACAAAAAGCCAGGTACACAGTTGCCTCTGTCGCAGGAAACTAGCTCACACTGTAAAAGATTTCACTGCAGGTAACCATCAATAAACGAAGTTAATCAATCCATTGAGTCCCGGGGGCCGAAATTACACGTGGATTGCCAGAAATAATAGGTTTGCGTATAATGTACATTTTATCCTTATATAATATTCTAATCAGAATTAGTTAGCCACCATATGCCGAGTTGTTATTTATTGCACAGCGTATTACGTCATCTAAACTATTTATAATAACGAAATGTCTTCACGGCGTTCTTACAATTCTAAACAGCTTCGCTTCCAGCCTGGGTCCTACCCGAACCGGTTAGGTGTGCTGCGGCAATAATTATATTTCATTCATACAAATGTGCGACATAACTGGTTTCGATGTATTTTTTAACGCGCTCCTGTGGACCTAGACGATATGAAAGTGTTAACGATGTTTATATTCGTCAAAATGTATATATGTATGTATGTAATTTGTCATACATTAATAATCAACTTACAATTCACTTTCCTATATTTTTTGAACAAAATTTTTCATGGTTAGCAAAATATTGCATTGTCTAGTCTAGAGGATCTATATAACGCGAATAAGTAGTTTAGTAATGAACCTTGAGTTGAAGCTATCCACCACAAGGCGGCGTAATGTGCGCAATCGGACGTTTCCGCCACTGAATAATAGATGTCGCTGTAAGGAGAGTTCGATGCGAACCGCGTTTGTTATATTGATTTTTGCTATCTTCTACTTCAAATAAAATAGTGATTGTACAAGATACGAATGTTTGAAAATACATATAATAATCTCGTAAAATATCTAGATATTAACGCTGTAACGTTTTATACCTTTGAAATGTTATACGTTTGACACTATATTATCTTGATAGTATTACTGGAACTGGTTTTAAATATGCGTTTGGGACAGACCAGGTATACAAGCGAACCTGTCACTTAACCGTCAGCTACACGTGCTATCATTTCAACCATACGTATGTATTAAGGGCAAGAATAGGAAAAAATATACGCAATACCATGTTACGCATGTAACGCATCTTTGAATGGGAAGAGATAGCCTTGGAGTTTGCTTTGCACTGATTACTAGTAAAAAGGCACTTATATAATAAAAATATGATATATTCAAATTAATACATATTTTAAAAAAACATAATTTTATACTTATATCATCTCGGTCATTTTAAATTTTCTACCCAGTTGAAACGAATTTCTTAGCATTCCATGGGTTCACCGTGCGGGTGCCGGTCCATCGTGTGGTAGAGGGAGAAACTTCGAGCAGTTTCCGGGACTTGCGACCCGGATGTAGGTTTAAAGAGGCCCCCTTTATGATGCGAAATATATTTAAAAAACGTAAAATTGGTGAATGGGTAAGTTGATATACACATACTTGATAATATGTACAAAAATGTATAATTAGACTTCAAAAACAAATTTACTCATAAAATATTATATTTTTTCGCTGTGTATTAAAACAACAGCATTTTGTATTGGTCTTTTATAAAATAAAGTTGTCAAGGCTGGACAAGGTCGGACAAGTTGATATGTCGCCGGTCGCAATTTAAAATTGCTTTGGAATTTAGGTACAGTCGGATAAATATTATGCCCGTGAGTACTAGTTTTTATTTTTCAACTTAGCCATTTTTGTATAAATAACGATAAATGGAGTACCCTCTAAGGTAATTATAAGTGAACCTGCCTGTCAAATCAATGAATTCACATTCACATTCCCCGCACTAACATATGTATGGTTGGAATGTATGGATATGAATGAAGGATTTCACAGGTGCCATTACCAGACAGCTTAGATAATTAGACACGTGAGCTCCAATATCCAAACGGGATATTGCATTAATACTATTTATTTTCCTATAGATTTCGTTCGACAAACATCGTAAAATGTAATGTGTTGTTGCCGATTCCTTTTATACATATCAGAAGCACTTGATAAGGCTATAGTACCTCCCAGTCGAATCATAAAATTATTATTTAACAAACAAGAACAAACACATTTGTCAATATTGCTATTTCGCTACTCGAGATATTCGCGATCAACAACTCTCCCGGGCCTCGAGTGTCGCGTATGTGAAGGTCACATCGCGAATTGCGCGTATCATCCACTCGGATCATGTGTCAAGCGTTGCGGTCGTATTGTGCTCGGACCTTAGACGTACTTGGCTGCTCTTCGGCGCCATCACCGCGGACGGCCATCTTGTCCGGTCGTTCAATTGAATGATTGCAGGGGGTCGCCGCGAGGATCGTGTCAAGGTGACGTATATCGATACTGACGAATGGACGTGGCTTATGTAGATTTTACCGACTTGTGACGAAAGTGTCCCTGGCAAAAATTTGAGGGTAAGTATGTCGGGTTTGCATTATACGTTAACAGATGGCGTTACGATATTTTTGAGGCAAGCTAAGTTGTCTGTCTGTATAGCTCAGAACTTGTAACCACCGTAACACGGCTGCCAGTCGGGCACTATCCTTGTCTTGTGTCAAGTGTTTACGATTCTCTGAAAGGCACAAGTAATCAATTTTATTCGTTATCTTTAGATAGATGTCGATGGATCTTGAAAACCATTTTGGCCTGATTAAATGCGGTTTTTCCTGTACAAATTCGAGGGCTACAGTGTCGAAAACAGTTAAACGTCCTTCAGTAGGGAAATCTGCAGCTGGGCACTTTTACAATAATCAAGACAAAGGCACACACCCCGTCTTACAATTTTGCATATAACTAACAGTTCAACACATTTATAAGTTCCTAGTTGGACAACAGTGAGACACCGATAGCGACGTATTTCACTAGACTTATCAACGAACATAAAGGCGGCGGTTGACGGTTCAGTGGGAGGCGTCTAAGGCTGCCGTGTTCCCCTTCATAATGCGATTAAATCATTCGCTGAACTTCTTGTTCCGGCTGCGGTGTAAGTTGGCGAGCGATTTTTTTGGGTCAATATTTTTGTTCGAATGCACCATTGTTGTTTGCTGTTACGGTCGTATGCATGTAGGGATGCTCTAATGATTTGATTGTTGCCTTCTGCTTGGAAGAACTGGTGCAAATATGTGAGACGTGTGTGGCATAAATTCTGCGATGCATACGTGTTCAATTGCAATTCGTTAATATTTCTTCAGTGCAGCAGGCAAACGGCGAAACGAGACGTGCTTTTGTGAAGTATGCCAGTGAACTATGTATGTTTTCTCATTCTGAGTGAGGTCTTAAATCGAACCGAATAAGGATGAGTTACAAGCTTCTACCATTTTTTTAAAATGTGTGAGATTTGCCAGATATACATACATGTGTATGATGTAAGCATACGGATAATTAAGCTTGTATCGTCTTGTTGCCCACTATTTCGTTCAGACGAGGATATCGTATCAAAAAATATTTGAGAACTCTTAAATTCTTCTGTATTCTTCTGTACCTATTAATTCTTTGGCAGATAAGGATATTCATTTGTATTGATAATAGGTATAAATCATTCGCACAGAAGTTGTTGTTATGATAAAAACTGTTGTGATTCTTGTTCCTTTTGATGGAGCGCGTTATATGAAATATAGATGAATAATCCCAGGTCTCGTGTAATTAATGGAACACGGACGAGACAGACGAAATGTCTGGTCCGACGTATTTTTTTTCTATACGGACGGTCGAGTTTGGTCTGTTGTGGTCACTTTCACAACTGTACTACGATTGTGGAATATTGAGTTTGCCCGGCGACATTATATGGTTTTTTAATAAATCTATACTAATATTATAAAGAGAGAGTGCGAATTTTGTGTGTATATTTACGAGTGTATGCGCAGGGCACCTATTTGAAAAGTTCTTTTACCATTTGAAAAGCACATTAATCTGGATAGACTATATATCATGTAGATGTGTATATAGTTTATATACCTTTCATAGAATTAGTAGGTATATTAAAAGTGTACGTAAATATAATTGGTCAACCCGAACGAAGTTGTAGTGGGTAGCCGGCCAGTCTATCAATAGAGCCACATTGGATTTGCTAATGTAATAAATAACTTGATCATAACAAAAATGTATATTAGTATTGAGTTCTCACGGAATTCAAGTTGGTAAATGCTCAACCGGCATCGAAGGTTACCCGTCCAATATTATAATATTTGAACATTTAAATGTGTCCGTCAATCTGTCCGTTGCCGGTTTACATGTAATTCTAATTTTCTTCTCAGTTAAGTGCATGTTCGCTGATAATTTGACGCGATACGTAATCACCTAGTTCATCAACGATCATGATTTACGAGTGTAATGTGTAATACGAATTTTTTACATAGCCGGGCTCGGCGCGGCCGCGCTGTTTGCAGTTTGTACTATCAGATTGTCAATGATAAAACATTACATATAGAATTGGCGTTTTGTCTGATCTGATGAAGTTAGGTGATTGTCTATTCCGGTGTTTAATGAACACTGCCATTGGATATTTATAACGAACCGAATAATGTGATCGGTTCGAGATTACTGTTGCGTTGATGCTTTTTTAATTGTTGGCTGGAAAATCAAGACTTTCACCGCGCCAATCCCTAATGTGATGAGTACTGGAAATAATGATGACACACATAACAGTCGGGTGTCTCAAATCTAATTATATTCCTTAGGGCACAAAAAGGTACTCTTTTACATCTATTTGCCGAAACATCGTCTCGAAAACGTTACCCGGTCGAGTCAGACTGCAATAACAGATAAATATTTCGATTCTTGTTCTTTAGCTTTTGTTTGTCCCCTTAATTGTATGCATGTGAATAGGTATATGCAATCTGCGATTACCTGAACCATAGTGAGCAGATATGAGTGTGTGCGTGGTTTATTATTTCAGTTTCGATTTAATTCTTTTTGCCAATATGAATGGTTTACAAACACATACAGAAAGAATTAGTGTTAGTAGATATCCTTCGGAAATCTGGGACAAATCGCCGAAATAAATTTTAGTCGGTTGTCATTTCTGACCTCCGTCTTTGGCACGATCAATATTTTTGGCCGGGCAGTACCCACTGCGCCTTAACTAGTCGCACGGTGCATGAGCAAGTTATGTCGGCAATAATCACTGGCCGGCTCACACCTGGCCGGTCGCGGTTACAAAATGACAACTGGTGAACGACATCTGATATTATCGTATAAAAATATTTATTTCATTACGTTTCTTGCTTTAAACACAACGTTTGTCTGCTTATTTGGTTCTGTTAGGTTGACAGGTCCGAATTGGGCCATCGATGCATGTTAGGCATGTCTGGCCAATGTTTATTGAGCCTTCGTTAATATTTCGGGTGATTATTAATTTTGTCGTACCTATACATAATTATGTTGAAAAGTGTTTTAACTTTATCTCATTACCATTTGGACGTTTATGTAATAATAACAGGGTTTTTTTTTTCTGCGACGGACTGCCACTGGCCAAATTTACTTTCACTGCAACTACAAAAGGTATGTACAAAAGTATTCAATAATTTTACAACTGAATTTAGCAATTTGCGCGCTTTTTGAAATTATGATAGAGTTAAAACATCTCATCGATATGTATGAGTTGCCGTAGGTACAGTCAAAAATGGATGGTTGCGTTTGTCAACAATGCCACTCTATACGGTAACGGATCGGTGCCGTCTTCAAATACACGACGATATGATGACGGTGAATTAATAATTTTGATTTTACTACAATTGTGAAGAATTAGCTGGCTAAGTCGACCGGTTGGATAAGGGATACGTTGTAGCGAAAATCACAGATAACATTCAGACGTAAAAAACTCGATTTTTCTAACAGTTTTCTATACAGTGAAATTATCGCAAATCACATGACACACAATAACATCAATCGTGTAAATTTCCAAGCGCACGGTGTATACCTACTGTAAACAAACGGCGTTATCGAAACGACAAATATTACACGTCTGGCTCACGCTTTACGTCTCTAAATATGAATAGTGTTTTATATGAATGGTATTTTATTGTATTGTCACGGAAGTAGCACACACACGGGCGTTTGGCCCACCGGTTCTTCTGGCGTTAATCTGGTCATCGAAGCCTTCGAAGCGGACACTTCACAACTCTCGTATACAAGTGGTTTTACTTACGGTCGTGTATAGATATCGATTTATTATTTCGGAAGGAATCATAGTTTCTTCAAGCATTATGCGCACTTACCATACCGAATGAAAACAAAGCGTTATTCCATTTTATTCACTGCCTGTTTGTAACCATTACAATGTAACCATATAACCATATAACCATAATCATTACAATGTAAATCGGCACGTATGTCTGTCTCTATCGAACCCCTGAAAGTGACAATCTAATCAGTTTGTTCATTATCGTATCCTTCGGCGTGTCCGGCAGGTTGGTCATTAACGGTCGCCCCTTTCAAATCCTTCTGCTCGGAGGGTTTGTTAAGTGAATTAGACAAGGCCGTGCGAGCCCTGCGCCTCGTTCGAGGCGGCAACGTTGTTTGAACAAAATATTTTTCATTTTATCTAAAGGTAAAAAAACTGTTGAAATATTCTTTTTGTCATCGTTTAGTTGAAGCCGGTTATCCCTCGCCGCGTGTTTGCCGAGCAATATATGTACGAGAACCTTCTCGTTGGACGTATTCAGTATTTGGACAATCCAGTTTCATCCCGATGGTGGTAGGTATATGTACATAATGATACACGGTGATCTTTACTTGACATGACTAGCTTAGTCGGCTTTATTTGGCCACCGTCTTCCACCGAATACGTTAATGATTTGTTTAGAACCTGATTCATACCCTTGGCGGTATATATACACGGGACTGGCGATCACTTTTGCCCTTTTATGAATTATGATCGATTTTTTTTTTTTGGGTAGTTTACAACCATTACGTAGTATGTCTTTGACCGTAGTTTTTGTAGGAATCAGTCAAACGAATTTTGATGAAGTGGCCGGATTGTCTGTTATAACATGCAGGCGGCAGTCGTCAGTCATTTGGTAGGTACTCGTATGGTATCGTTTATATAAAACATCATTACATAATCGTTTACACGCTCACACCCGCGCACTAGGATTTCCTGTGTTGCGGGTGGCGTGGACATCACAAATATCACATCACGAACACCCATGACCCGGGAACAAACATTTATCTGTCACAAAAATGTCTGTCCCGGCCGTGAATCGAACCCGGGACCCCTCGCTCGCAGGTAGGGTCACTACCAACTGGGCTATGTGGTCGTCAAACATGTCAGTAAAACAGTAAATTCTCCATTTAAATCCCAAAAAGTAAATTTTCTCTTTGAATCAATCGAGCAATTACATTATTTGTTCTGTTTTCGTGTGTACACAGACCGAGCGTCAACTCCGTCCACGTGAGATTTTGTTAGGTTTATTAGTACTGGCAGTTTACGTAGCTAATTGGAGATCAATAAGTAGCTACAGTCCCATTAAATTGTTGTTAAAATGCTTTATTTTAAAGATCACAACGTATCCCTCTTAAAACATGGTTCACTCGACGAGTTCCTTCAGAGCGTCAACGAGGTACTGTCCCGAATCAGATCGGACACTGTCTACCGATGAGTAGCGGTGAGAACGCACGCGCCGACAACAATGGTCCGTGTTGGTTTCGCTGCGGAGTGAGCCGCGCGGGTGATGGATACATTTTTGTACATCGTTAAAGGGTTTGTATGATTGCGATGATTGAATCTGCGCGGCCGGCAGTGGATAACCACAAACCGTCAAGGTGTCCTATTTACATGTACAATGATATCCTTAGATTGTTGTAATGCTGACAATTAAAAAAAATACCATTTGACAGTGTTCGTTCATTTTGGTTGATGCGAACATTGAAGTTGATGTGGTGATCATTGAATGATTTATCATTATGATGATTTATCATGAAACGTAATTAACGTAATTATGGCAGTGGGGTAAATTACTATAATAAAATTGTAAATAAATACCATTTACTGCTTTCTGTCGTACTTCATAACAGAAGTCAAGCGGCGGGGGTGCTTCACATATCAATCTTAACTAAAGGCTACGGTATCCTTTTCAATACAATTGCCCGTATCCTCTGGAGTGGACACAAATAGTGCGACCGCAAGGTGGTCGGCCAGCTGTGTTACGGCGTCATTGCACGTGAAACGTAACATCTTGATCGATGCCCGGCGGCGAGGTCCCGTGATGCGGGCCATTCACTGTCCTGTGTCGTTAACAGCTGTTTTATTGATCACTCGTCACAGTAAAGTTAAAAAAAAATTGATTAAGGATCAATGTGTTCGCTTTTTCAAGAAGTCAATCGTTATTAAAAAATATATTATGTAAATGTAAACGGTTTACATAACCAAATCAGATACAGGACCATTTAGAAGGCAGCGGCATGACTGCTTGCTAGTGCAAGAGCGGTTTCGTCACCGATTGCTTTACTTTTTAACAACTGTACTAGCTGTAGATAGATCTATCCGCAAATTGTATAACTTGAATCTCACAGGCGCTTTGCCAAATTGAAATAGAAAATAGTGAATGGATTGCTCGATGCCCACGACACAGTGGATGGCCCGCCACGTGACCAGGCGTCCAGTGATTGAGGATGCGTGGTCCGCCACGCCGCCGGCCGAGACGTGGCTTGCGGATTTTATATAACACGATGAGACGCTGAATACTGGCACCGTTTTTAATGGGAGGTGTTGCGGATTAATGTAGCAATACGTGCTATGTAATATTAATTGGTTGGTTCAGACCATATTATGCAATGTCAATATTTTGGGTGTTTTGTTTTCACCATCGTCGCCCGCCACCTTGCCGTAGAACCTGTTTATTGCTATGTGTATGGGGCATTTATTATAAACGTAACAAACGTTAGTAACAATAATCTGTATTTGTTCTTATCGATTAAGTTGGAGTAATTTATTCCGTAATCGATTCGAGGTCGGTGTTTAGATCGTTTTGTTTTAATATACATACGTGTTTTAAAAAGAAAATCGTATCATACATGGGTGTGCGAGTTTATAATTGAGGTTGTATCGCCGCCAAGGCTCATTACAAAATTACCATGTAGGTACGGGTGCCGGTATAATTTAAGACCTCTCCAACCGTTTGTAACGGGTACGTTGGTGTAGCTTGCCCTGCGGCGTGGACAAAATTTCTGACTGGACGGCGGTAACGCCATTCATTCACGCGATCATGATGATGGGAAATGTTCATTCATGTTGCATCGGATGTATCTGGGCTTCGGCGCTGGTTGCTTTTTTATTTTTGTCAATTTATCTGATGTTTGCGAGTGTGACCCTCACTTCATACACAGAAAGGATGTTTTTTGGATAATTTTTTTATCGTTTTTTTTTAATTCGCTTCAACGAAATTTAACTACTGTTGTTCAGAAACATAAACACCACTCAATTCTGTTTCAATAGTTGATCCGTTCTGTGATAATACAGAAACGTGGATAATGATATGAGTGATATTAATGTAACTTCACCCGCTATTTTTATATGTCCAGAAGGATTCCTTTGTTCATACATTCTGGCTATGCGTTTTATTGAAATCTCCATTCTGTTCGGCGTTACAAGAACTCTATTTACTAGTGTGCCTCTTTTGCATTCGTCCCGTCGTACGAAATGCACAGTCCTAAGCACGTTTCTCATCACAAAGTTAAGACTGCAATCGATTTAACCTTGATGTATTATCAGATACATGAAAACGTCTTCTTTATGATATAAAACTCGGGGTTTCCCCAGCCGGCTAACAGATTGCCTGAATTGGATCAACAATTTTTTTTTCTTAGATCCGTCACGAATTGATGTTCGCCGTCGAACATTCTGCACTATCGGCTACTAATCGTTGGGCTTTTATTGAAAGACACTTTTCTTTCTACAATTGTATTTCAAAGGACATACGATGAACGTAATCTGACATTAGAGAAAAGAAGGTAATTTTTTGCATGACTACAAAAAATATATACGCATAATAAATGTTACCAACTAAAAATAAATGTGTATTACATTTTATTCCAACAAAATGTATTATTATATTGTTTTGTGTATCACATAATTACGTAATATTATTGAATATTAAAATTAAAAAATTAATAAAAATAAACGTTTGGATTATACATACCAGTCAGCATCGTGATGATCTCACCGCAAAATCAGCTGTGAGTTTAATTTATGGGATTGCAGAACTACCATGCAGTATAAATATAGGCATGCTCGTTAATATCCCCATTTACATCGGTGATTGGTCGCCGTTGTAGATAATGACGCGACAGCCGATGCGTCGATAGCGAACTGAATGATTGATTGCACGCACGCCGCCGAGCTGCTTGCGTGCATCGTCAGCTGTGGCGCGTGTACCTACCGACCGACGTGCGTGTTTCACCTGTTGTGACTGTCGTAAAAGTCAACTCGCATTTGCTCATCAATGGGAATTATGTTGCGTCGCTAAGAAAGGGATAGTTTTGTGTCGCGAAGACGATAACAACGTAATAGGCGCCTTTGAAGAAATTTCCTTTTACTACTTAGTTACGTGGCGCGGGAGCCAACTGAATGTTGACTTTGAATTTGTGTTAACTTTTTTTTGTGTACAAGTTACAATATTGTGTGGTCAAGACAATTAAAAAAATTTAATGAAAAAGGAAACAACAACAACAAACAACAAGTGTCTGCTGCCGCGATGTGGGTTTATTTTTCGTCACTTAATCGGTTAAATTTTAAAGCGGGTTGTTAAGTGCCTACTTTATCCAGTAGATATAAAACATCCTCAAGTTGTGTGGAAGTTATATGAGAATTATCACAAATGTATTGCTGTTCCTAATTAGTTAGATGGAACGCTTCATTTTTAAATCACATCTCAGAAGACCGAAACACAAGGTCGGTTAAAGTAACTCGTTTGACAGTTGGATTATCTGTTCAGATTAAAACGAAAATAGAGAGTGTGTTAAAAGATAATACAGAGTTTCTAACATCTATTTCAAAACGAATCATATATTTCATACAAATTTATAAACCTGTTTCCTTCTTTCTATCCGTCTTCTGATCGTTTGTCTCAAAATGGTCAACGTAGGACAACGAACGTCGTTTTGCCATGAACACGCATATGAAATGTGGAAAGTTGCAGCGACCTCAGTAAAAAATTAAGATTAAGACACGCTAGTGGGTGGTAACGTGACGGCGTGTTTAAAGAAATTAACTAAGATAAAGGTTGAAATGTAATAATAACTGAGTGAAGAAGGGTTGTGTAAAAGATATAATTTACAATTGATAATTCATTACTGGCAAGGTCGAATGGAAGAAGCTATGAGAATTTCGGTATGTGTATTCAAAATCTATACAGATTATATTACTTCGCATCATTTTATTCTTACATTAAATGTTTAATCCTGAATGAAGCTTTTAGTTTAAACCTTGATTGAATTCACGAACTAATTTCTAATATGAGTAACTAAACAATAATCAATCAGTATTAGTGTGTCATTTCTAATACTAATTAATCAGATTATATTTGATAGTAGACTGTTCAATTACGTAACTATTTGGTGTGATAGTTAACGGATTTTTTTTATTCCATAAAAGTTTAAATAAACGCATTTCCAAAGTCAAGCTTACGCCGTTGCTTTAGTGAACTCCTTATCATGAACACGGTTTCAGTTCAATAGAAGTTCATCGGTAGTTGTAATAAATGTATATTATAAGTAAATTATATCAGATTGTAGGAAAATGTGCATCTTTTGTCCAACGATATAGTTATAGTATATTGGATGATGCTAAATGTTTGAGCTCAACGGCCTTCGACACTGTTTCGCCGATCACCATGAATATATGTACACACACACGCACGTAAGCACGCACGCATGCACGCACACACACTCGACGTTATTTTGGGTATCGGAAACGGTTGTAACGATTTGAATCTAATTTTGTATTTAGATTAGGTTTTGCTTCTTAAGTTTTCCTATATAGTTGTGTTTCCTGATATAACGCGTTTTTACACATAATATATTTTTTTATAACTATTTACGAACGCGATCTCGTAATCTTTTATGGAACTTGCATTATTGGATGACAATGGACAGATAATATCTTAAAATTTTGTGAGATTGCAGTTTATGATATGATTAGAATACGAATATGTTGAATAAATTTGATAAAATGGTTTAATTCTAAATATTTTCTATGAAAAAACACGATTTTATAAAATAAAAACGCCGAGCCTTACTCGGTCTCCCAAGGACTGATAGTAAAATGTGCACAATTCACGATAAATTAAATTCATAATCGATTCAATATGCAACCATGGGTGTGTACTAAATAAACACCTGAGCCTGAGATGAAACGCATCGATTGTAAATGTCAAAAATTTCATTGACAGCCAAAGGTTCATACCAAAGACGCCATAAAACGAAACGTCAAGTTAGCTCGAGCAGTTTTCTCCCTCGCAGAATTGCCAACTGTGGCATCGATCTCCCCCTGGGACCCATATTACCGAAACGATACAGAATTTATATAGAATGTGATTTACCTTTTAATTTGAACGACTACAATGTGATTTGTTGACTTGACAATATAATAATTGTCATAAAACACAGCGTGTTATTTTTTTTCAAAATATTTATTTTAGATTGGCTTTCGTGACGATAGACTTCCTAGTGGTGTTAATCGAGGAAGGACAGGGGTCGGTTGCGGCCTGGAAAATAGTTTTACCATAACAACAAACATGTCAAAATAGGTAACTTGTACTGTCAGTAGTACAATATGGTTAATGTCGGCACTTGCTGGGAATAAAAACAATTGGGCGTGGCATCGTGAAGTCGGGTCGTCGTAAGCCGTACGACGCAACCACCGCGCGCGGCAACCGGCAGTCGCGTACTGCTGCGTCGTCGCGCTGCACGTTCCATTAACGAATCATTCCAAATACAAATTTCGAATTCATCGAACACGTGCTTAGTTAAAAAAAAAACTTGTTTATTTGTTGTTCTATTCGGTCCGTGTGAGTGAGTGCTGTTTTTATTGTGAAGTGCAGTGGCGTACATTCTCGATCGGTCTTCTGTAGAAGATTGCTCTCGAGGACCAGGGTCATAGTAAATGATATTGTGAAAAATATATACAAAGTTCTCTGTGAAAAGTGTTCACGTGGGTTTGTATTACATTTGTTTTGTTGTGGTCACGAACGAGCCGGACCGGTTTCGCGTGGGGTTATTTCCATTATTTGCGTTCGTATTTAATTCTTAATGAATTAAACGTCACTATGTTACAGCAGTTTAATTAAAATGCCTGCGATACGTAAATTGTTATCGTAAATACGATGACATTTGCATTGAGCTCCATTTTATTTCTCGTTATTCAAATTTTGTTTTCCGTGAAGCAATAGTTATGTGTTTAAACAATAGTGTAACGGCATGATGTGTTTTGTATATTGCTTCCGATTCTTGAAACATGACGATTCGTAAACAAATCGCGATGTAGAAAATTCGTTCCTTGAGAAGTACAACGCAAAAGTTGTGACTTTTGATTCCATATATAAATTTGAATCTCTTGACAGTTACAAAGTAAAAATTATTTACAATATGAAACTTTTTGGGACAATACGACTTTGTGTAGACTTTTCGCCAACTTCGAAAGGTCGAAATGGGGATTTACAACATTTGGGGAAACTTTGTCACATATTTGTTACTTGAGCCCACCACTGTTTACTCAACTTTACGTAACATTTTCTTGACGGCGATTTCATTATGGTGGCGTTTGCCGTGCTAAATTAATTATGAGTGGTATAGTTGAATTTAACATGCGTTTCCACTTTTGAAATTTATTAATATGTGTACGAATACTCTGAAATCGTTGTAACCACGTCACATATAGCTAATGTCAATCCGGAATAATGTTTATTTCAGATTGTAAAAGAATATTTCACGTAAGTGCCGTGGCTCTGTTGATTACCCTCTGTATACATACAATCTCACAAACTTCGCACTCTCTCTTTATAACATTAGTATAGATTAGCCTTCTACCGAAGCTTTAACGGAAATTATGAAAAAGATTTAATGTAGACTGCAGCACTCATTGAAGCTCCTTTAACGATCAAAGAATCTGCACGCTTTAAGCCATATTACGCAGTTGTACTTCAGGTTAATATATAAGAGGATTGCTACTTGCGCACATAGCACATTCTTGCCCGCCTGTTAAAAACAATATTAATTAATCACTTTGTCTCAGTATGCATGCATTCATGGACACACGAAGATAATAAATAATGATAGTGGAAGTGTTGCTGCAGAAGCAAGGAAACGCGATAAATGATGCGATATTCATTTACTAAGAGACAGGTGATCGTCGGTTGTGATGATGATGTAGACTCCCGACAAAAAAATATAGTACATTTGCAGTTCGTTGAAGCATTCAGTGGATTGTGGGTTCTTCGGCTGCATAATAGATTATTACTTTGGTTTGATTTTGGTTGTCTGTTGAGAGTGCGATAATAATCTGTAGATAAGCAGAGAGCCTTCAGCTTTTTGGTAGTCGGCATGTGCATGTAAAAGCGGAAGTGACTTCCAAGCAGTCAACATAAAATATCAAGTTTACTGCACTCTACGGTGTGGTCTATGGCACTTCATCGTAAGTCATTCCTTCTACTCTTTAGTTCATTTCTTTCTACGTTTATTCTACCAAGTTCTAATTAGTCTTCTGCCCTCTACAATATAATAGTACCACATAGCACAGTGTAATCATGATAAGTACATTCGTAATGTGAAGTATACTTTTCTACCACCTAAAAACACTTATTTTAACATTTAATTACGTTCTTGTTATGGCGTAATTATTTTTAAACAATAGTGCACCTTCTAAAACTGCATTGCCGGACGATATCATCTTGGACATTTGCCGCAGGTGCCAAGTGTTTATATATAGTTTAAATAAACCGAACGCAGCGTCTCTTTTAGCAGCCGCCCTTAATTACTAGCCGGATATAAATAATGCACGTATAATCAACCTACATTTAACGCGCTCGCGTCATATCCAATAACTTTTGAAATCGCAATCTGACTGCTTCGACTTTATTCGTTTAATATTCAATAGATATGTTCTAGCAATAAAAGCTCCTTGATTGTTATTTCAATGTTATTTCTAAAATAATGGGTACCAGGTCCTGTTATTTAACTTAAAGTACATATGTCTTTTACGGTCTCTTATTAATGAAGTATAATAAATGCTTTCCGAAACTCGATTTTAACATTCATGAATAGTAATGTTACTTGAAATAAACCTTTCCCGCCAATCAGCCTGTCTATTGGCAAAAACTGTATGAACTCGTGTCGTAATTTTTAAGATTATCGCATTTAAACAAAGTGACTTAAAGGTTAGTGAACTAGATTCTTAATTGACGTCTCCCTACATCCCATTTCCTCCCCCTCAGAGTGAAATTTATCGGGGTATTAAGAAGTAAATCGCGCTTTCTCGTAACCACCTGCGGGTCCATACCCTTCTGGCGGATCTTTTTTCGATATTTTATTTTCTCACGGTAAGATAAATGTTATGTTCGTGGACTAGATTCTCATTTATTTACTCTTATCGTGAGGTAACACTGACTTGGATAGGTACTCGTGTAACATGGTAATTATTTATGTGATTTACTAGCTTTAGTAATGTAGAAAAATGAGTTGATTCAGAAATATAAATGGAATAGAATGCACCATGTTATGCATGGTTTTCATTGTGCATTGACGCTAAGTTTGCGACTGTAATATATTTTGATGCCTCTAAACTTCCATCACTTCGCACACGTGCAAATCCCATTCCACCTTATCTGAACGCTGGCGACGTCAACAATAGGAACTGTTCGAGACGTTCCGTAGCCCGTTGTTCGCCTACTTTGAAGCGTACTCGTGCCTCTAAGTTGACGCGGCGTCGCGCATCGCTTACAATAACGACTGTTGTGCGCCGTAATCGTATTGCTAGTTCCCAGTTTACTTCAGTTTGAGAAATATGGAGCAGTGAAAGGCGAATATTGTATATTTTATATAATTTTATATAAATAAAAAAAAATACATTGTTCGAGTACGGATTTGTCTATACTACAATAATATTATAAACAGAGAGTGCCAATTATGAGCGTGTGTGTTTATGCGAAAGCGAATGTCCGGCCGGAACCACGGCACCTATTTGAAAAAATTTTGATCAATTGAAAGGTACATTATTACGGATGGACATTGTATGTCCATCGAGTGCATATATGTAATAATGAATTATTAAACCTGAACGAAGTTGGGACGGGACGCTAGTGCGCAATAAATTGTTATTGTATTAAACTCCTGTTTGCATGGCTTTTCTATATATTTTTTTAATAAAACAGGATGATGTAATTAATGCTCTAGATTAAAGGAAGAAATATAAAAAAAACGTAGTATAAATAAAAATATGAATTTGTAAAAGCAATATGATTGAAATTTACATCATCATGCATTGTTACATATTTAGCTCAGTACTAACTAAATAAAAAAATATTCTTTATTTATTCTTTATGATCATTTAAAAAACAATTATTATTCTTATTCAAGCACAAATTAAATTAGTACACGAAATTGTGGAATAGCCTTTACATTTGAGAAATTTGCACCGGAGTGACCCACCTACTTTTGGCCAATGTTCAGAACCATCTTTTCTTATGTCTTTTGGAGGTGGTGGAGCTGGAGAACTTTTTCTTTTTTTTGATTGTAATTCTTCTAGGATACTGGTACTAGGACGCCCTCTTTTAGCTTCTTTGGTGGTTCCTTTGTTGCATAGCACAAAGGCCAATTCATTTCTGAATTGGCCCATTGTAAGCAGACTCTTTTTAGAATCGCCCCTTTCTTGAGCATTTTTTTTTTAAACAATCCAAAAGTTTATTATAGCAAGATCAAATAGATGAAAAAAAAAATAAGCAAATATCACTTTTTAGACCTAATTTTTATATGATTTCTGCCCAAAAACCTATCCATGAGATCTACTCCTCCCATATAATTATTGTATTCTTGGACAATAAACGGGCAAGTAATATCAATTTTTCCTTTTTTTACCTTGTCGAATCTATTGACTTTAGTTACCGGCAATGCTCCAGGATAAGAAGATAACAGGGTTACTATCTTATTATTTTTCCAAGCTACGCAACTCAAATCTATACCATCATGCATAGAAACTCTTTCCTCAAAACTACGTCTGGGCACAGATTTTTTCATGAAATCTTTCTTTTCTGGTAGTTTATTATTTGGTATCCTGTTTCGTTGCACAGTTCACAGTGTGTTAATTCCTGCTTTAGCTAAAAAAAACTACTAATGGCAGAGAGTTATAAAAATTATCAAAGTGTGGTTTTGCCTTCTTGGCACTCCCCGAAACAAACGTACTACAAGGTTTCGCGTTGCACCAAGATCTGGTTCATCTGGGAGTTTCTCTGAATTCTCTTGTCCAGAATATACCTCAGACTTGTGGGCATATCCCATCAAATCACAAAGAACATATAATTTGAAGCCCCATTTATTTTTTATAATCTAAAACATTTATTTATTTAAGTTTTTGAATGTTACAAAATGTAACGGAAATTTACGTTAACGCCAATAACTGAATCAGTGTGGTGGGGGTATTCCGATGCCATTGAAAGATGTAATGAAAACGGAACGAAAAGTATACAACTGTAATACCTTTTATATTTTGTTTTTAATTGTTCGTAATCATAATAGATGCCACCGATATTACGAGGGCACTTTTACATAATATGATTTTTGTTACCTATTATAACTTTATACAATGGATTTGTATAACATAAAGTTGGAAAGCAGTTTTACAGATTTTTACAATTTCCATCTAATATCTTCTAAAAATACGTTAAGTTACACGTTTATTTCCGATTCTGAACACCAAAAGCTGTGGACGACCCGAGGTCCTGACATCTCGGAGCCGACATGAAAACGATTTCAGGCTTGCGATTAATATTGCATCGCACATGTCGCTACAATCTCTGTTAGCGATGGATGGAAATAGGAGGAAGCCAATGTTATGTGTCGTGCGTATTACTTCTAAGTCATGATACTGTCATTTCGTGATTTCTTTGGGTGGGCTCGAATAGTTTCATACTG
This sequence comes from Megathymus violae, assembly GCA_003671415.1. Taxonomy (NCBI): domain Eukaryota; kingdom Metazoa; phylum Arthropoda; class Insecta; order Lepidoptera; family Hesperiidae; genus Megathymus; species Megathymus violae. Next base: position 10,258,147 of record PDGT01000002.1, read on the forward strand.
TCCCATGTCCAAACTCAAGAACTCAAAAGAGAGACTGGGTGATTTTTTAACTTGATGCTTTGTTGCGATGTCAGTGTCGCTTGCGCCTCTCTATTATTAATCTCTATTACGAAGAAACGATACATAGAGATAAAGGCGAAAAATTTGTTAATTATGACTTGCTTCGGTGAAAGAAAAAGTCGTAAATAAACCTGTATACCTGAGAGTTCTCCGGAAATCTCTCAAAGGTATGTGAAGTCTCTCATTAGGAGAGGAGAGGAGATGATGATAATTTACTATATGAGATTGGTAATTATCGTGATTATTAGATAATAAATTGTTATCTATGGTTGGAATTATAAAGAAACAACTTTTTGATATAACATTTTTGAAATCCAAATATATACAGATGAATTTTTACGTGTATAAAAAAAAGCAATTTCCTGAATTAGTAAACAAACACAACATTTCATTTGAACGGTCACAGCTTTACTTGTTGAATCGTCGACACTCGTCGTGCTTTTAATGGAAAGCTAGCACAATTAGTACGTCCAGCCAGACGCGATCGTCTTGTGAGCGCTTTGGATTTTCCGCGTTGTGATCGTTTTCCTTTATATCCACTTCTTGTAAACATTTCTTAACGGAAAAATCGAGTATTATTGTGAATTTCTGATTTTTGGACATGATGCCTATAGTCAAGACAATATATGTGAAAATGGTAATGTAATACCAAAATTGCTTACATCTAAGACAAACTTTGGGGCTGAGCGGTCATCGAAAGTAGTACGAAAACGGACTTATGCAAAAGGCCATTTGCAAACAATGCAAAAAACAGCTATGATTATGTTTTTTCGCAATGCGTTAAAGATGCGATTTGTTTAACTAGTTCAGTTAATAATTCACATGTTTTTTTAAAACCTTCCGATGTTACATACTTTTGCAGTAAATAAATAAATAATAAGTAATGACATCACAAACATCCTAGATCCTCGATCCTCGATCTTTATCATTTATGTGTCAAAAGAGTGTCCCGTAGGAAACACGGGCGTAGCGACTGAATCATTGACTTGGGTAACCATGTAACGTTCAGTTCAACAGTCGTAACCTGCGGCCCATTCACAAAACAAAAAAAATAATTATTGGTCTTACGGTGATATTTAGTGTCAAAAACTTGTTACTATAAAACAAAGATAGATTACAACAGCTTATGAATTCGGATCAGCTTCTAATACATCAATATTGTATATGGTGGGGACACCAAATCGGGACAGGCGGTGTCGCTCTAGAGCATTACGTATTCAGTACGACGAGTAGGTAGTATCAGGCGGGTC
>PDGT01000002.1:10259466-10317360 GCA_003671415.1 Megathymus violae
TTTAACGATAAAAGTAAAACACCCAACGAAACAATTGATTTAATAAAACCATTTATTTGAATGATTATTTGCTTTTGCCATTATATAATTAAGCTATCGCATGATGTCTTCACGACTTAGTTAACATATACTTGCAGTTGTTTTAACGATCATGAAACTTAATTCAATATATTTTGTTTCATCGTATTTTGTTACGTCATTGGCTCTTTTCGGTTTTTGTATAAAAATATGAATGCATAAAATACTTACCACATTGTACCTAATTTAAATTCTACACGAAAATCCGGTTTTATTCCGGCTAATATAAAACAATGCGTCTTGTTTTTGTTTGTAAATGTTATTCGCATTCATGTTTGTTTGGGAAACGTAACTAAGTGTTACCATTGTCATGATAACTTAACTGCAAAAAATACAATTCATATCTGTATAGCGTGATTGATACAATAACTGTTGTAATACTCTTGTACCTGGGTTTTTACCGGTAATATAAAAAGCAGATTTTTCTGGTTGGACGCTTCCGCTTTCACTGAAATAGTACTCAACAATGATTGCAATTATTTATTCTATTGTATAAATCTACTTAGATATGATTGTATAGAAGATATTTTTTATTTAGATATGTTTTTTGAGAATGTCTATACTGATCGTGTCTGGTTGTGATGACTTACTTAAATCGTTACTTTAAAACGATATTACAAGACACCCATCTTTCAGATATTGTAAATTATTATTGATGAATGATTAAGTATTTAGGAGACTAAAAACACTAATGATACCTAGGCAGCCGAATTTTATTTAGCTATATTTTTTTTTTGAGGATTCTGTATTTTCTTATAAAATAAACATTTTATTCATTGATAACGTTCTTAGAAATATAATATCTTGGTCATTCAATTACAACAGTTTTTCCTGAAAATTCGCTGCGTTGAATCCAGTTGAATTTAATACTGACTTCGAAAGACCCACAATAACTGAAAAGTTTTTGAAGTGTACTCGCGGGGAAGCGGGAAGAAAAAGTTTTTGCACGATTTTAATTATGCTGCGACAGCATTGTTAACTATGGAATTATACTCTGAATATATATAAATAATAAAACTGTATTCAGACCGAAATCTTTATGTAGAATATTTTTATAAAATGTTAACATATAGAGGCCGTGACATTATTTTATGGTGGTTTTCAGTGTTTATCCCAAACTACTAATCATATTGTGATGACACTTGGTATAATGTAACTTGTGTTATTCGTCATCATCTAAGTTACGTCTTTAGACTAATTGTAAGAGTAAGCCGTTAAATTTAGTTATGTTTGACAACAGCGCGCGCGGCTCAGTTCATATTTTCACAATTTATTTTCCGGACAGCTATATTACACACCGGTACATTTCCACACATCGGGAATATATTCGATTTCCATCCGGAGTTTTGTGGGTTCTAAAAATGTATTACTTACGATATAAGTTGGACCTTAATGGACTTAACGTATCAATAGTAATTATAATAATAAGTAACGCCTGATAGTGTAAACAAAATTATAATGTGTTATTATATTTTAATTATAATATATTATATTTATTCTATTAAATAAGATTGTGTCCATACTCATCAGTGGATTATCGGAAGGTTCTTGATTAAACGTCATGACTATTTGGTGTTTCCTCAATGAAGAAGGTGTTTGTCCATATCTTTAAATGTCACGTGTCAGATTACACGCGTACAACGACACACGCACACATCACAACCTGTTTGTTTGTCAGAAATTTATTCAAATTATGTCCAGGTATGAATCGCCGTTAAACATTAGAGAGACCGACTCGTTTCGGGATTTAAAAAGAAAAAAAATTACCTCTCTTATAATAGATGCTCCTCACAGATGGCTGGTTTATGTGATGAAAAGTATGACTATATAAAAATGTTCTCAATGCTCCATCAGCGTGTAATGGACCATACTGAAATGCGCAATTTCCTTAGCTGTCAGATAATATGTCAGCTTACGAGGAAGCGGAGGGGAAACGATGGGAACGCTGAATTTGAAAGGACCCAATCTCGTATTATTATGATGACGTGTAAGTGTTCTCTTATGGAGCGAACCTCGAATCGATTCAGAGAATTAAGTTATAAGGAATTTACATTGCTTATAAGTATTGTTTTTTTTAGTTTTTTTATATTTCGATGACATTATAACAATTAACTTCTTGTCAGTATCTTGAGATAAAGGAAGCCCTTTTTAACGGACTTCATAAAAGGAGGAAGTTCTGAATCCGTTTATTTTTGTTAATGTTTCTTACCTCATAACTTCGTCATTATTTGCCATTTGGGGAATTCCATTTTTCTTTGAGAAAGTATACTTCCCGTTTGGTCCTACTTAAATTTTACGAAAAATACAAATGCTAAGGAAGCAAAATAGAATTTGAGGCCTAGAAATTGACATTTTCCAATTGAAGTCGGTTTTTTTTTTGGTAAATTATTTGTAATTTTTGTTGGTACACGACGTTCTCAGCTTAAATTGTGTTAAGTAGAACTGATGTAAGGTTACCGTAGTTTTCACCTTGATTTAAAATGTTATGATTCTAGAAGATTATGTAAACATACGTGAGTAACGGTATTAGGAAGTAGTGCACTCCAGCGGCATGACGTTAAGATAAATGGTTGAGAAGCACTAAGTGGCTAGAGACAGTATCCGAGACGCGCTGTGACAAAAATACTCGCCTTGACCGACCGAATGAAACTAATGAAAATTACGTTATGTTACCATGTTTGGTTCAGAATGTAAATAACATTTTTTTTTTTTGCGCCCAGAGATGGTAAGTGGGCTACCCTCCGGAAAAGCGCGGGAGGGGGGTGGTGAATGCTTCTAGCATACCAGCGCAGCCGGCTGCGCTGGTTATGTGGGACTCCCGAAGGCCTACCCACTAAACACCACCCGAGTTGGCTTTGGCCTTGTGGCCTCTAAGCCTTCATCGGATGCGACCCATCCTTAGAGAAGGATAGGGTGCTAGCGGCACTCCCGAGGGAGCATACGCTTGTTGTTAACACTGAAGGTGTTGTCGAATGGTGAGACTATGTGGCGTCTTAAGGACGCTACTAACTGATATTGTTGGAATTCTTGACTGTGGCCGCCAGACGGCGGTCCAAGTCAGAAGATAACTTGTCGGGGGGATTGGTGAGAGCGTTTCTTGGCCGCCTGATTTGGCGGCCTGTAAGACTAGGGGCGGTGTAGTCCGCTGCCTGTGTGATGAGTGGATTAGAATGTTCCTCTGAGGATTTAAAAAAATGCTGTGCAATAATCTTTAAAGGATTTTTGAATGGTCGGAAGCTGGAGATCGAAGTGCAGGTCGGCGTTTCTCACGCACCAGTGGGCGTTGGTTGCTCTCCTGCAAAAAATGTTCTGGACAACTTCAATGGGATGAAGGATTTTGGGATCGGCGTGTGCGAAAACAGGGGCGGCGTATGACATCACCGGCCGTATGCAAACTTTATAGAGCGTTCGCTTGTTCCTGAGGGACATCTTACTATGCCTTCCCAACAGATTGTTGAGTCGGCCCATATAAAATCTGGCGGAGTTGGTGACTTTGCGTATATGCGGTCTGAATGTTAGTCCGGAGTCGAGTGTTACTCCTAAGTATTTGGTTGTGGTTATCCACGGGACAGGGGCGCCTAGCAGCCGGATGTTAGGTTCGTCATGTCTGTGTCTGGGTTTGAAGTGAAAGTATACCGCGGTGCTTTTGTCTGCGTTGACTTCGATTCGCCATTTGGTGAACCATTTCCCTAACTCGTCTACTGAGTGTTGGAGTTTGGAGAGTGTAAATAACATTGGGCGCTGACGTTATGTGCAAAAAGCCGTCTGGTAAATCCGAAGGTCGCTGGACATTTATGTTGATTAATTTAAATTACAATAATTAGTTAAATGGAAGTTAAGTTAATAGCAAATGATAAACTTTTTTATTCATCGTTTTTCATTTTATTTCATAGAGAATACATCTTTTAATTTGTAATGAATGGCAAATATTTTTTGTTTATGTTAATAGCTGACAAACGAGCAAACGAGCTACCTGATGGTAAGTGGTCACCGTCGCCCATGGACACCAGCAAGACCAAAGGTCGTTGATGTGTCGGCCAGGAAATGATAAGAAGGTAAGAAAGTAAGTACTGGCTTTCAAGCTGACACAAGCAGGAGGGTAGTAGCTAACCAGGCAGTCTTCACGGAAAGATTACCAGTTGGATTATTACCAGTAATAATAATAATAATGACGTAATAATAACGTGAAGCCTTACCACCAAGTAGGTTGTACGTAGGTAAAACACTGTTTTGCCAGCATGGCATTGGGGGGAGTATCCTAGGCCGGCCCAGTACGGCCACTATATATCCAAAATAAAAAAAACAGGTTAAGTCTAGGAGTATTTTCTTCATTTACTTTAATTTTACTTTAAAGTAAGTAAATACTGGGTATTAAAGGTTTTTTAAAAATAACTACCTTTATTATTCCAGTATCGATCAGATGACTTATTTAAAACATAATTTGCATTGGATTCGTGATCATAATACGGCCTATGCCTTTCCGCTGCCGGCGGTGCAAATATTCAGAATGACGTCAGCTCACCAGTACAATCACGAACCATTGGCAAGACGAGAATGTTTGATGAACATCGACGCAGTGATTAATGTTTTGTCAAGAATTTGCGAAACCATAACGAAGGTACACTATTGCACCGAAACAACATCAATCTAAACAGACAGGTCGACATCGATGAGAAAAAAATCCTTCGGCGAGAAAAGTCGGGATAAGTTGTTACAGAGAATTCGACCAACATTAGTGTAGAGATAAACAATTGATTCACGTGCCAGCTCACGAATAGTACTCGACTTCCATTGTTCGGTTTGGCTATTCGATACTTCGCTTTTTATTACTTTATTTATTTTGCTAGGGAATTGAAACAAGAGTTTATCTTGACAGTTTTGTGCCAGGGTCTCTTCAAATTATACCTGTGTGTACGATTAAAGCGTGAATCTATTGTTATGGTTTGAATCGTGCAATATTTGTGCATATTGTGTGATTCTAACAACCATACATTGTCAGCCTGGGTAGACTCATAGCCTAACAGGCGATCTGAATCTCCAGCAATAGTGTGGGCTGTATGTATATTATGTGATGGCGTACAAGTCACAGTTTCTTCACTAATGAAAGGCTCGTTAGCGTTGTTATCAAATCATTTACAATTCTTTCAATGCTATTATCTTTGGGGCAATATAAGCGTACCTTGGTATAACCGCGAAATCTTTATAACTGCTTACATTAAACTCTCTGCAATCCGTTCTTTGTTATGATGAAGCACTCCATTGATTAAAATCCGCTGTATTGTTGCCCTGCAGAGTTTCATCCGCCGTGTAGACGACAACGAACTGTTGCGATCGTTATTGCGAGTGCAGCGGCATCTGTCGCATCGTTCATCAACTTTACAAAGGACTGGTTATCTTTAATTTGCAGCTCGTTTTCAAAGAAACTTGCCGTAATTGAGAGTTCGTTGTGGCGTTCGGATGCTCCCTTGTGACAACCGATGAAGTATTGGATGATTTTTTTTGATGATTGATTATTTTTCTTGAATATTTTTTTGGGATAAAGACATAGAAATGTTTTATATATCTCAACGCTTATTGGTGAAAATTTATTTGTAGGTTGTTTCAAGTGATTGTGAATGAGAATGATTTTTGTGCGCATTCGTTATTTCTTAATCAACAATTTCTCAGTGCAAATAGGTACAGTGTACAAATCACGGTGCGAATCTCACGCAGCATTTTGCGGTCGTCATAAATATTTGGATAATGGATGAGGTATCTTACGAGAAAATGGCATCAGGAATAATTTTGCGTAGAAACATTTTTAAATGTAAAGTGAGTGTTACCCACTTCGAATTTTTACACGTTATTCGCTCACCTTTTCTAATATTGCAGTTAATCTGCATCACATTATTTTCCTTGCTCTTAACATTTTTGTTCTTTATTTTCCTTTAGTCAAAAGTTAACATAATAAATAAATCTCAAAAGCTGTAGTCTGCTTTAACCGTCCTACTTTTAAGCATAAATTGAAAAGTGTAGTTTTGCTGCTTTATTATTTAAGTTTCTATTAATTTTAGGCACAAAATTTCTTGAATGCTTAAATTAAAATTAAAATTTGGATTCCTTGAATGTGACCATACTCGTAACTGTGCTTTTTAAAAGCTTACGTGGTGCTCACATCCAATACATTTCCACACGCAGCAACTTGAATGTACAATACGGCATATTAGTGCTTTTAGTGTAATAAGTTTATTGTTAAATATCATACAGTTTTGCAAACGATGTTCAACATCTTTCCGTCAGTGTTTAGCATGTTGATAAATGAGCGAGTGTCAAGTGACAAGTCTGATCATTTGCTGCCCACGCGTTCACATGTAAGTTACCGTGTACATGCGAATGTCCGACCTGACGATTCAGTACTGTTGTTGTTGCGTGAACTGTTACGTTATTCTCAATAACGTGATTGGAAGTTCGGTTGATATGTTGCACACTAAAATGTTGTTTATGATTCCACAACAATGTACTGGACGGAATTTATGTCAGCCCGGCGGCCCGTTCCGACGTCGTTCCTGTTGAATAATTATATATATTCGTGATATATGCATGATATACCCTGGGCCCATCTAGAATGGAATACCTTTCAAATGTCAAAATAATTTATATACACAAGAAACTCGTAAAATTTGCACCCTTTCTTTTTATAATATTAGTATAGTTATAGATAATGGTTTCAGATTCGCCATTTATAATTTAATCTTGTTTATATGAAGTTATATGAGTTTGTTTCTTGTGAATTTAAGTGTGTTCTCCTGTTTCATCTTGCCCAAATGTACAAACAAAAGAGTCTTTCAATTGACGTGAACACGCCGAGCGGGCTGCAAACATCGTTGGACTGGACTTGTAAATTGGCACTTAACTGTGTTACTTATCTAATAACACATATTGTACGTGAGACTGTTCTACTGGTGTGTTGGTAATTTGGCGCTGAACGTTACGTGATGATGCGAAATAATGTTAGCGTGGAAAGTCGGCTTATGTGGATTTGCTTCGGCATAGTAGACTTATAGAACAGCCGTCTTTATACATATATAACGTTGACAATGTACGTGTGTGTAAATTATTATAGATTAATTCTGACTCAAAATACCAATTACAGATACTCAACTAAATATTTGTTATTCGATATATTTGTACATAACACAGTGTACGTGTTATGTACAAATATATCGATTCATATCATATCACAAATATTCGACATAGCACAATGTACGTGTTATGTACAAATATATCGGTTCACAAATATTTAGTTGAGTATCTATAATTGGTATTTTGATTCAGAATTATCTATTATTCTTGATTAAAAAAATTTTAAAATTACAAATCTTCAGAACTTTAAGAGGCATTAAGGCTGACATGTTAATTAGTATTGAAGATGAAGTTGTCCGGAGATAGAGATTTAATTTAAGAAAAAAGTACGTTTTTCCCGACTTGACCGAGAGAATAAAAGCATTTAGTTGGTTTCGGCGTAACCTCTTTTTGCATCTGCTTCCAGAGCTCATTAAGTGATATTTTTTATTCTGTCAACGGCAGTAACTGCCGTTTGTCAAATTAATATTTTTACATCTTATCTGTTAAATATCTGTAATATTCATTAATTATACTTCTTAATTTTGGAGGACTCATTGAAATGCTTGATTTCAAATTAGTACCAAAACTCATATTTCGTTTAAATACTTTGAGATTTCCTCGTTAAATCCATAACATATATCTTAAAATGTGTCTTAATGTGAATAATGAAGAACGACAGTGGAAGATTTGAATTTGTTATAATAGAAAGATAACGATGTACGGTGAGAAAACTACCAAAGTGAATCCTGTACTCGAACCTATTGGGATGCAAATGCGACGTAGACGTAATTAAAACACGACCAGCGGTTCGTGCAGTATGTAAATGATCCGCCACCGCGGGTTAGAACTGGCTACTGGCGAGATTGGATTTCGTTGGGGAGCCAGAAGCGACAGAACGGAACCACGGAACTTTCAACATTATTTTGCAATTTATGCTTTGAATTTTTAAATTTGAAACCCAATTTTGAAGCGGTGCGCTGGATAAAAATTGAGAAAACATTAATACAATCCAATTGAAGCGAGTTCATACGGATATAATATTTTTGGTGATGTTTAAATTTTAAATTAACTTCATCATCATAAAAGGGGTCTTTTTAGAAGCTTAAGTGGGCTCATGGTTTTTTTTTTTATTTAAAAATATCAATACTGTGTTAGTTGTACTTTTCTAATAGGAAACTGAAATAGTCATAACATTGATGCGTTTGTACATTTCACTTCCATAATTATATTATACTGTGATATTGTGCGCTTCCGCGATACTAATAGTAGTTTCATCAAACAATAATATAATATTATACTGCTTGATAACTTCAATTGCTAAAGGTCTACTTACATTTTACATTAATATCTACTTACAGCTCATACTATAATATACTCAATATTCTCTGATAATTTTACGGTGTATATTCCACATAAATATGAATCATTATACATTTTCGGAAATATTAATATTGTATATTTTTGAAATATTGTTATGATCTTGAATCGATGTAAAAGTATTTTTTATACATATTTCTGTAATTAATCTTGTTTACTAACCAAAACCTACATTCCTAATTGGTTCAGAAGCAGAATTGAGTTTAATTGCGTGCACCATTACAATGTGTGCGCAATTAGGCCGCACTGAGATATCAGCACGTTTTGCTGCGTCTGTTACAGGGGTTTATTTCAGGTTTAAATGTCAGAGCGTAAAAATATATCTGTTATCGATTCCAACGGACCCGTGACTCTCATCTCATCTCGCGAAGCATCCTTGTAGCAGCACCCGACACGTAATGTAAATCGAATTTGTAATGTAATACATATATTAAATAAAGTATATAAAGGACTACTCAATAAAAATATGCGCCCCCCCGAACCAATAGGTAACAAGTAGGGTGGATCACGCAGCTACCCGGGATTGGAGCGTGCGGCGGCCGGAAATCAATTAAGGAACCACCAACGAATCCAATAAAATGATTTATCACTTTGTCGTAGCGCGTTACATAAAGTAAAGTACATAATACACAAATACTTGCTATCATCTAATTTCAATAGTGCAGCTGATGAACCGCAACAAGACGCAGCTTCTTGAATTTAGAAACTAAACACCGTTTCCGCAACGCGCGTCGCGTGTGCACCGTAAAAATAAGGTCTACCGGGAGCCTCACATAACACACTCAGTGGGGTGTTGTTATTACAAACGCAATTAATACTAATTGCGGTTTCTGTTTGGCCTAACGGTTCATTTATGGGGAAATTAATATAATTGTAGATAGTTGTCAACTGTAATAACTCTTCAGACATTTCAGGCGAACAATTTCTTGAGCTCTTGCATAGTTTATGTATGTTTGTGGATTATGAATTGTATTTAGATTTCGGGGTCTCGGTGAAGATTACACAAGTTATCGAGAGCAAAAATTTCGCTCTCACGTTTAGTTTACCAGTACAGAGTAAACACTGAGATCTATCCGTTATTTAATTCAAACGAAGCTTTGAAACGTTTTGCGTGAATTGAAGCACTTGATTACACCGACTCGACGTTCTGTATCTGATTTCTTTATATAAATCAATTGCGTTACGTTGTCAAATAAATGTAGATGGGTCACGATCGGAGAAGCCGATGTCATGCCAAGGTCAAGGGCGATGACAATCAAAGACCCGCTTATCTGAGACGGTTGTGTAGTGTTGCGATCCTCGAGCAAACACGGAACACAGGGCGTCGGCAACGCGGTAAGGTCATTGACGTCATGCGTGTTTTATACTGTTTCGTAACTACATTATAACAGCAGTAGACATTCGTTGTTCTGAACCATATTTACATATAAATAATTTCGAATAATATCTTATCTATAGCGCAAGTGATCGGTTATAGAGTCATATTATGAACGTTATATGAAACTAATATAAACTACGCAAAACAATATAGGGTCAATCCTAGGTTAATTTTCAATTCTGTTTAAAATAAATTCGTGAGGTAATCATTAGCGAAATGATTGATGTAGTTCGACGCATTCTTTTCAACGTTAAAGGTCAAAAAGTTTAGCGCCTAAAACTTAACCCACACCTACTTAAAAATTCACTGACTTGTGTTTTCTTATCACATTCTGAATGGTTAATGTTGTAGGTACGTAACTTACTTTTTATTTTGGTTTGATGTCGGTGTTATTCACGATCATTATGACTGGTCCTCGCTGTCGTACGGATTTAGAATTAGAAGCGGTGGCTATACTTCAACAGTAAATCTTGGTGTGTCGCGAGGAGCTATTCAGGTGGTGATGCCATTAGGAGGCCAGGAGCTGGGCGGCTCGGGCTACGACTGTCAAAGGATGCTGGTGTGTCGGATTGACGGCACGCTGCGTGGATGTTACAAAATACGGCAGTCTACTGGCATTGGATCAAGTACCATTGGAAATTGAGTTCACGAGGTTTGCAGCTTACATTTGGCTCAAAACGACATTTCCCCGCCGAGCGGCGCGCTTCACGCATGCTCTCGCAACAGTAGTTTCAGTATATGGAAATCTGTTTATGGACGAATTTATTCTTACTAATTATAATAGTAAAAAAAAAAAACGTTTTTGCCAATAATTAAGGTATTTTTTAGGTCAATATGTCAGGATAATTTTATAAGATGAGTTAGATAGATTCATCCATATACAGGACGATTTATCGTTACGAGATCACATATTATTAGGCCACTGTTTCGATCACCGCGATGAACGGCGCGCGTTTTGTAACTTAGTTTACAATAGTTGTAAAAACAGAAATCATCAAGTCAAGTTCATGTAAGTAGTCTGGTATGATGAATGAAAGACACTTATCACAAATACTAATGAACGGCATGTGATGAAACAATAATTTTTATTTTCATGACCGCATGATCTTATATCTATACATATATATAATAAAATTCAAACTGATCACTTTCTGTACATGAAGGATATACAGTGTGTCCCGCGATAAAGTGCAACCCAGAAAGGGGGTGAAACTAGACCATAAATTATCGACAAAAAAATTGATTATTTTTTTTTTAATTTTTTTTACTATTTTTTATTGACGAATTAAGATTTTTATATCATAAGTAGACCTTATGTACTAAAAATAACGATTTCTTCCAAAGTAGTCGGTCGATTACGTTCAAATAAAAAAAAATATTATGCCAGATACTTAGCGGTAAGGAAAAATAACAATTAACTCTCTAAAAAGTGGAATCATGACTTTAACTTTGCTTTTTGTGTTAAAAAAATCATTTTTTTAGACTGTTTTTTTCAATGATCTCTAATTTTCTCGTAATTATGCCCCCAATACCAGGAGATTTTATGATTTATTATTATTCTCTACCATATTGTCTTCCTAATAAAAAATAATCTACGCTGTAACCCAAAAAACACGCTGGCTAAGAGGTGTTAACATTTCGTCATTAAAAGTCAGATTTTGATTACAAGTTTTAATCAAGTCATAAGTACGTACATATTTTTTACAGTTCTTATAACTAATGCATTAAATGCTCGAAATGTCCCCCTCTTTGCTGGAGGCACATTGCCGCACGAAGAGCAATTTGGTTTGTAGCTCTACGCACCATCCCTGGGTCACTTCTTATTTCATTCGCACATTGACGAATTCGATCTTGTAGTTCGGCCTCGGTGTTTACCGTGGTTTTATAGACTTTTTGTTTCATGACACCCCACAAAAAGTAATCGAGAGGTGTCAGATCAGGTGAACGTGCTGGCCAGCCCACTGGTCCTTCCCGGCCAATCCATCTATTTGCATACTTTTCATTTAAAAAACTTCGAACATTTCGCCCGTAATGAGCAGGACATCCATCCATCTGCAAAAACATACACCCTCGTCGCCTTGTGGCCAACGGAACTTCTTCTAGCAGAAATGGCAGTTCGTCTCTTAATAAAGTTAAAAAACGTTCGGAGTTTAATGTACTTGGTAAAATAACTGGACCAATTAAAATATCATCGATTAGAGCTGCCCATACATTTATTGAGAACTGCACTTGAAATGTAGATGCCCTCTTTAAGTGTGGATTTTCAAAAGCCCATTCATGTAAATTCCTGCAATTTGTGATTCCATTCCGAGTGAATTTTGCTTCATCCATCCATAAAACAGTTTTCAAAAACTGTGGATTGTTTCTAACCTTTCTTTGAATCCATGCAGACAGGACGCACCTTGGCCGATTGTCTACATTTTCATGCAAGTGAAGGACTCGCTGGTAATGGTATGGATGCAATCCCTCCTTTTTCAAAATTCGCCATACCGATGTCTTCGATAAACCGTGACGCGAAGACAAGCGTCTAATGCTTGTTTTAGGATCAGCAAACAAATCGTTTAAAACTGCCCGTTCTATTGAATTGTCAATAATTACAGCTTGTTCACGGACATCTCGTACTAATTCAAGTCCGATGTTGGATAATTTCCGGTGAACTTCTTGAAAATTGCGTGCTGACGGCACAAGTCTTCCCGGGAATGCGTTGATGTATGCAGAACGAGCGACTGTTGTGCGTCCACGTGACATTCCATAATAATAATGGATATCAGCGATTTCTCGCGGAGAGAACTCGGCCAATCGCGGTATCTCAACAATTCACAACAAAGTAGAGTCAAAAACGTAACAAAAAGTCAATAACAAAACAAAAACATAATATCGTAATAAAAATTCAACGCACAGCACAGTAGGAGTAGTAACAGCTATCAGCAGTGAGAATATCGGAGCGACTGACTAGTTCCCTACCCCACAATATCCCAAGTCGTATTTCGAATCCCTCCCCTGTCCCTTCCTACCTACCCTTGCTACAACACACAAAATGACACGTGCTGTTAAACCATTGTTGTAACATTGTTAAAAAAGGGTGTCTACCTGAGTGGTGACGTCAATTTTAAAAACTCTTAGCCAGCGTGTTTTTTGGGTTACAGCGTAGATTGTTTTTTTATTAGGAAGACAATATGGTAGAGAATAATAATAAATCATAAAATCTCCTGGTATTGGGGGCATAATTCCGAGAAAATTAGAGATCATTGAAAAAAAACAGCCTAAAAAATGATTTTTTAACACAAAAAGCAAAGTTAAAGTCATGATTCCACTTTTTGGAGAGTTAATTGTTATTTTATCCTTACCGCTAAGTATCTGGCATAATATTTTTTTTATTGGAACGTAATCGACCCACTACTTTAGAAGAAATCGTTATTTTTAGTACATAAGGTCTACTTATGATATAAAAATCTTAATTCGTCAATAAAAAATAGTAAAAAAAATTAAAAAAAATAAATCTATTTTTTTGTCGATATTTTATGGTCTAGTTTCACCCCCTTTCGGGGTTGCACTTTATCGCGGGACACACTGTATAACAAAAACTATTATTAGCGTTCTGTATTAACCCAATAGAACCCAAAACAATAGTTGTTAGAATTTTTGTCTATTGGTCGCGCTAATCACAGAAACGGCTTAACCGATTTCGTTACGGTTTTTACTAATGTATTGCGAAAGCATCACCTAATATTTATAGTTTCATTGCAATCATCCGTCCATAAATAAACAAGTTATAAAAGAATATATCTATGTACCTATTTCTAATTCCAATTCTAAGCGTATGGCGTAATTTCTCTGTAGCGAAGCGACGACGTCCAGATATTAGATATTAAAATGATACAATAACGTTTCAGTTTCTTTTCGTATTTTAAAAACACTTTGGGTCACGATCGATACAAAGATAGACGATCAGAAAGCCTCCAAACGATCACATCACAACAATCCTTCGGTTTGCTACACAGCCTCTGATGTATTGAAGAAATATTGCCACACGTTTCTGGATAGAATTTACCATGCAGTAATTTAGCTTATGGAATCTGTTTTGAATATATCAAAAATATTTTTTTTGTTCTAATCCCGTTCTTTGAACTATTACCAAATTGCCATTATTGTTTATGCTTCAGAGATGTGTTGCTCCGTGAATAGCGAGCATTACACAGCGTCAGGTGGAGTCGGCAAGGTCGCGCGATCGCTGGCGTCACCCTCCGACCGGTTTGTTTTTGTTCGTCCTTTAGCCATTTTTGCCGGATACTTTGTAACAGACTCGCGTGGCGCGGGCGCGGGCGCGTCGCTAGCCGCGGAATGCGAGGGATTTGTGGTTATGCAAGCTTCGATGCTGTCAGTTAATTTTGAATCTTTGCTTGTAGTTGAAATTTAGGTTACACAGCTAGCGAAGTTTGTAGCAAGGATACGTAGGAACGTCCATGTTGAATTTTGTTTTTTTATAAAAAACCCTAAACGCGGTTTTTTTGTGGGAAAAAAATTACCAACTTAAAAAAAATGCCTTTTCAAGGAAGTTTAATCATTTTTGTATTTTTAAATAATTGCCAAATCTTATATTAATAAATAATTTCAAACCACAAAAAGGTAAAGAAACTGAGATTATGTGGTTTAAAAGGCATGGCGTAACAAAAAAAAATGTTTTATTAACTTGTTTACATGATTATATAAATGAATATAAAAGTGTACAACTCACATAATTAAATTCCACGTTTTCATAGCTTTCTAAAAAAGTATTTCTTTTATGGTATCTATATTGCCTACATAAAAACTTCTACTTGTAAGTGAGAATTTATCTTTGTCCATCGTTTTGAATGACTGGCTATTCTTTTCTAGGGCATTTAGGAAGCCGTGTGAATGAAATTAAAATAAAACATATATTAAATCAAAGTTTAAAATAATAATTAATTGAAATCTTGCTCAAACTAATGGACGTGGTATCTAACAAATAAAAAAAAAACATCGATTTTTTTCGTATAAAAATGTCTATTTTTCGATTTTTAAAAATATCTAAAACATCAATAACTTCAGAACCATTGGTTTTTGGATAGTTTATTCCATTCATAGTTTGATAGGATATGAGCTATACTTTTGTCCCTCCAGATTTTTCTAGTCACCCTGTATAAATACAGTCAAAATAGGTAATAAATTTTCTGTGTTATTGCTAAGTCTATCAATGAGAAGAGAAGCGTTTATTCGGGTATATACTAGTACGACATCGAATACTATAGTAGTACGTAACACGACTGTCGTCTGGAGCTACCCACCTCATTTTCTTTTGTTTCGAGGTTGCTTTGTTTTGCGTCGCCCACAGTGCTATTTGCATCCATTTTTCGCAAACCTCACTTCATAGAAATGTGCCGATTGAACGTTACAATGTTTAATTGCAACCTGAGCCGTTCAACGTATCGCGGCAGCCGCCGACTAAGTGCCGATGAAAAACATAATATGCTGACGTAATCTGGTGTACCTGCGTCTCTGTGCGGTCTAAGTGATGTTCTTTGGTTTTAAGTTTCATGTAGCTTTATGCATACACTCACGGTACATTGTCGTATGAAAATATTCGTCTCTGTAAGTCGATGCTTGAAATTTAACTCGTAATGGTATTTTAGATTAGATTAGATTACTCAGTTGCGCTAGCCGTCGCTGGACAATGTTTCGATCGTGACTTGTTCGAGGTGGAAAATTAAATAGCAGTATTAAAAACATATGTTAGCGACTTTGGCGAGTTCCGTTTTCGCAATGGTCATTTGCAATACGTCTGTTTGTAAATGACATCAAATTGAACTTAGTTCTATTTTTCTATACAGTCCGCCTAGCCTGGCGACCATTGCAAGTAATTTGCAACCGACAAACTTAAATAAACAAGGATGGTATCCCTATATTACATTAGATACACAAGTTTACTTGGAACAATTTACTTCGCAGCAGTATCGGCAGCTACTACGTACCACCAACACAAGGAAAAAAATATATGAATGTTGATAAAAGCACGCCCTCACACCGAGACACGCCGGATATTATTCCAATCATGACATTATCCGGAATAATCCGCCTCTCGCCTCGCGATAATTTCAATTTGAAACGTTACAGGGTATAGCGCTAATTGATCGATCACACGGACCATTTATCTCGTCGTTGTCAATGTCAGTCGGTGTGTGACAGCGTGGCGAATGGCGAATACATTCAGGCTGCTCATCACACACAGCGAGCGATATTAGTACCCACTAACGGTAAAACCGGTTGACATAATGGATTAAGGCTGTCAGGGTTATAGTAATGTGGGTATTGGCGAGTTATTAATTAACTTATCTCGTAATCTAACGAACGTTTTCGTACAGACGACCGGCAGAAACGTCAACTTTTTTTTATGTTGTGGACCACTTGCTATGTCATTCGGTTTTCCGTAGACTCGCTGATTACCTTATACCTATTCAGTTTTTAAATTAATCGATTTCAAATGTAATTTGATAGCTGATATAACTTTGAAATATTTTCACCGGAAATACAGATATTATACTAATAATGATAAATGCTGTTTATTACGAAAGTATGATTATTTGATATGATTTCATGTAAAACGATATTTCCCTTTGTCTACTCGTGAATTAAATATACTATAGAAATTATAATATTTTTCAAACAATTGAAATGCTTTAAATAAGTCTGTCCCAAATACAATATTTTAAACAACAATAATTTTCCTCGTTTCTTGTATTAAGTCTAATTAAGTTATTTAATTTTTATTACCACTCGTTCGTACAATTGCACTTAAAGTTTTAATATTAATAACAAAAAAGAGACTTAGGAAAATGGAGCTATCTCCATTGAAACTTTATTACAATGCATTAGTTAATGAAAAATTAATTACAATTGATTAATAATCTTATACTCAGTCGTTTCGGCATAATTATCCGTCTAATTAATTGATGAGGAAAGTTGTAGCCGCAGTTGGTGCCAAGATTCGAATAAAAATTAAGAAATACTTAATAAACATAAAGCTCGCTCGGCTCAATCCCTCGGTGCAATTAATTGGTGCGGAGAAGCCTTAAATATTCAAACAGGCGCGTGACGTTACAGGGTTACCCTAGAGAAAAAAAAAACAATATCTATTCGATATTTTAATATTTTTTTTCCTTGGAACAGTGGATAAATATTTTATCTCAAATGAACGGGTTACACACACGGTTCAGAATATGACGTGGCGATATTTTTGTCTTTCAACGCATGGACACTATATTGTTGAGTCGCAATATAAATTTTTGATTCTACTAACATTTGTACACTGCGTATTTCCTCCGTAGACGTAACATAACATCATTCGGAAACCTTTAAGCACTTATAATGATTGAAAGAGTTATCTAAAGACACGGCCAAGGCACCGATAGCTGTTTATTGGAAAAATTTCTGTCCATCGCTTTGGATAATTTACGAGTATTATACCACGCTTGCATGGTTAGTGTGTGAAGTTAAATATACATATAACTTATGTTACCAAATAAATAATATTGTACATTTATAACAGACTGAAGTTGTACTCTGCTGTCATCTACTGAGGTACTGTTGCTGTTTAACTGTATCTATACGTACAATAAAACTGTAACTGATCGCTTTTTGTGCATGAAGGATTTATCAGAAAAACTATCATAAGCGGCCTTTATTGACGCGATATAACCCAAAACGATAGTTGTTAGAGTTTTTGTCTGTTTGTCTCTGCGTTTGTGCGCGCTAATCTCAGAAACGGCTTAACCGATTTTGTAATGGTTTTCACTAATGTGTTGTGGTAAGCGTCTTTTAACATTTAACGTTCGTTTCATTGCAACCCGTGCGTAGTTAAAAATAGAGTAAAACCCTGTCTTAAAACAATACAGGTGATATTTCTAAGCGTAAGGCGTAATTTTTCTGAAGCGGAGTGAGGGTGGTTTGCTGGTAGTAAATAAACTTTATAAGCTTTAAATATATGTAGAAAAGGAAATTACACCTTAAGACCTGGACGTATTATAGGATGAATATGCTGATGTGGTAACTTGGATTACTATCTTTATTATTTTGTAATTTGTTGTTGACTCTATGTCTTCAGCGACCCCTTAGCTCAGTTGGTAGTGACCCTGCCTGTCGAGCGAGGGGGTCCCGGGTTCGATTCCCAGCTGGGGCAGACATTTATGTAACAGATAAATGTTTGCTCTCAAGTCATGGGTGTATGTGATGTCATGCCACCCGCAACACAGTTAGTTAATCCTAGTGTGGGGGTGTGAGAGTGTAAACGTTTTTTTGTGATATTCAAACATCAGATCGCTTTCTACCACTAAACTGTGTATGCTATTCGATTTGTTAATGTTCGTACTACGGTTCACAGAATGATTGTTTGTAATGCTAATGAGAACGTACCTACTTGCGGCGGCCCACGTGTGTACTGTGTACTACTCGGTCGGTTGGTGCGTACACCGATATTGATGACTAAACATTACATTTCTGTGTTAGTTCCAACAACCAACCGACTAGAATCTTGTTTACGTTATGTTTGTATGAATGTTTTACAGATTAAAAAAAAAACTTACGTCCCCTTTTTTAAATTCCGTTAAAAATTTAGTGTCGGTTATAAATCAGATACTTTTCTGAATGAGAAATCTTTTGCACAGCTGTTGTATTACAACACTTCATTAGTAGGTACGGCTTTCATGTTATAAAATCTTTGCCTTACCTCCATAAAATTTATTTTTATGCCCAACGATCAAGTGTGCCTTTCGTCAGAAACAATGGATACGTGTCAATACTACTTATAGATTACTTTGTATTTAACATTTAGAGCAGCTTACAAGTATGTGTATGAATTTAATTTAATACTAGATACTTTTAAATTGCAACCATTTAAAATTAATGATAAAATTGTTTAAATTATTTTAATTTTTTACGTTATGTGCATTTTGTACTTTTGTAAAGTTTTCTTCCCCAAATGTTTATTTTACATACATACCTTTAAAAAAATCGAAAGCTTCTCAATTTTGTTTTATTGTTTAACAGCCAAAAAAATTGTTAACCACAAAAACACAGCTGTTACTGTCATAAACACTATCAACGCGAGCTAGAAAGTGTTTTGAACGTGATTGATTCGAAAGTACAATCTAATAATAAAGCGGAGACAAATTTAGAACAAGGATTAGTCATCGTGAACGACGTGAACTGTTGTTTTATTGAGTTCGTCCACAAAGGAACCTTCGCAGTGATTTCTCTTTTATTTCCAATGAATATATTTTTGCTATTGTCGTTTTTTTTGTATAATATATACAATACAATTCTAAACCTTGATCGTTACCTTGATTACCAGCAAGATACGATAGTTTTTATATCCTATTAATATCGTGCAAATTATTTGTACCGGTTCTACTCGTAATGCGCTTAATGTCTGTACAGCGTCGAGAGACATTAATGTAATTTGTAAATATCTTTTAAATATCACATGCGTGTCATGTGACTTAGACAGGCCTTCGCGTGTGTACATTCCGCATACACACACACATATACCATGTTACTGATAAAGGTTCTTTGTTAATAATTTTATCTGGATAACTTACTCTTTTAAAATTACGCTATTATTTAAGTTTCAAAGATTATATTCCGGTCACGTTAATGTCGTATAATTTTCGGTCCTTCGAGCTGTTCTTAAGTGTTTAATTTATATTCTCCTATAAATAAAGATATCATTATAGCTCAGAAATTACAAATTTAATTTAGAATTCAAAATATTATATACAGGGTGTTTGGAAGATAGGTGCAAAGCCGCGAAGGGCAGCTAGTATAGACTATTTAGAACCATTTGAACCTAACTTATGTTAGGCGAAGTGCCACTATTTTTTTTTTAGCAAATTTTAACGATTTTTGGTGAAAAATCCGAATGTTTGTAATTATTTGCTAATATTAGGCCATTTTGAAGGCAAGATCATTTATTTATTATTTTATTTTACTAAAGTAATGTGTAAACAATCTAGTTAAACATGATTAAGGCATTTTGTAATGAGAAATTTTTTTTACAGGTATTTGAAGTAAATGATTTATTTTAATATTAGAATAAACTGATTATTGGTGGTATTAAAAAAAAAACACTGATGGTGCTTTTTTTGTTCAAACATTTTTATAAATATGCCTGGTTATTGCTCTTTGTTTTGAGGTATCAACTAAGCGGATACCTCTCCAATTATTGAAATGAAGACCCACAAACCAAATTGAGACAGAAAATTAAAATTTGTAGGCGAAATAAATAAAACTAAATTTTAATTAAAATCATTTATTTTTCATATTCAAAATGTTCGCCGCGGTTTCTACCACAAGCACACGGGCCCGTCTTCTCACTTCTGTTGTCGGTATTTTCAATTTCATCTCCACTTTCATCGTCGCGAACGCTGAATTAATTCTATCAATTAACTCTTATATATATATATATAATAAAAATATAAATCATTTACTTCAAATACCTGTAAAAAAAATTTCTCATTACACAAATGCCTTAATCATGTTTAACTAGATTGTTTACACATTACTTTAGTAAAATAAAATAATAAATAAATGATCTTGCCTTCAAAATGGCCTAATATTAGCAAATAATTACAAAAATTCGGATTTTTCACCAAAAATCGTTAAAATTTGCTAAAAAAAATAGTGGCACTTCGCCTAACATAAGTTAGGTTCAAATGGTTCTAAATAGTCTATACTAGCTGCCCTTCGCGGCTTTGCACCGATCTTCCAAACAGCCTGTATTTTTAAGAGAGAGTGCGAAGTTTTACAGTTTGTATGTTGTATGATATTGTTTAAACGTGAATTGTTTCGGATGGATATAGGCTATATGTTGTGCATATATAAATTTATTATTCAACCCGAATGAAGCCGGAAGTCGGAGGCGAATGAATTAAAACAATGTGTACCAAGTAAATTTGGGACTCATAGGCAGGTACCTTCTATACGGCTATTATTCCGTTTGACAAACTAACACCAGCCATGGAACTCATTTAAATTTTATTTCGCTCTCGCCTTCTCAGCAAATTACTTTGTCGTTAGCATCGTGGCTACTTTTAGAACTTCAATTACTATAACCTATCGACGCTTGGTCTGCCGTGAAAGCTTTGCCGTGGGTCGAACGTAGAAAACTGACGCTAGGTAGAAATCCTCCTTTCCTTAGCCTCAATCAGCAACTGTCATTTAAGTGATCTCAGATTTTTCCATTTTTTCGGTCTTAGCAAACGATCTATTGTTTTATTTGAAGTAAGTTATAGATGTTTATGGTCGACAATAGTCAATTGACCTACCTGTTTCTTCTATTTTCACAACACAAACCTGTAGGTATGTAATTTTAATCGATTTATATAAATTATTCTGTGCAGAATGTATGCATCTACTTACCGTTTAACGAAGTAAAATTATTCTCGGTGCGCGCCAAACTCGCAACATCGCGCCGCTTGGTATTGACACGTCACACGATAGTGATCTAGGGAAGAAGGCTGTGATTAGAGTGAGTCGCGCAGCGCCGGCTGTGTCGGCAGAGTCGCAGGGTTGCCGAGCGGGCTCATTATTATATCCATAGTTGAAGATGTCGTCTACCTTATATACAAAATACCTTTGTTCGTTTGAAAGTCATCTATCGCCATAAAATATGTGAGCTGGATTGCTGAACGCATCTCATAACATAGTACGTAGTAATGTACGTGCGTTTATGGAGCAAATATTAATGTTAGTTGCAGCGGTGAAACGTCACGAAGCGACCGTTCCATAAACTTACCTGAGCATTCTTTATTATGTATAATATGAGAAGAAGACATGAAGTCATTAATTAAACAGGTATGGATTGTAACCATAATGTATCATTCATATGCTTCTATCGTAAGATGATTTTGCTTCAGTAATGAACACAAATGTATTGATTTACCGATTTGGATCTTAGCCATTTCATATTATGTTGTTAGCGAGACTTACTATTAATATTAGTATTGCGTAACAATTCAAGCAAAACGTATTTTTCATTAATGCAAATGACTAATTTATGATCTATCGACCCTAGGCTGCGGTCATGTTGGTATGGGGCAATACACGCGGCACTTAGCGAAGCGCGCAAGGGCATCGGCGGTGCTCAATTGAATGTTGATCGTATGCACATAGCCGCAAATACCTACCTAATGCTGCCAACGTGTATTGCTCAAGAACACAGGTGTCAATACAACCGATGGAACATGGGGTTTGCAAGGGTCTCTCATTGGACCGCTGATGTTGATTATTCCTAAACGTATAGAATATGAAAATAAACTGTGAATCTATGATTGATAATCTTTTTTTTTTATCTATTATTCATTCTTGTCGTGATTAGTGTGTTGGTCTTAGTACTGAAAGGCTTTAGGTAGCTTCAATTTATTACGTTGTATTGAAGTGCAAACAATGTACGCGACAGTGCTAAATCTTGTACAAATACAAATATTGTTGTGGCCATTATTTTAACTGAAGTATTGTATATATGTGTATGCATCACCTAGCCGTTTCTTCATTGACAATGCAAAGTAAACGCCAGCTACACAAATTGCTGTGGACTACCAATGTAGGGCGACATTAGAAGTAACGAACACTGTAGATAAGGTCTATTAATTATAACACAGTTAACTGCTTCGAGCCTGTTTTTTTTCACTGACTAACTGGATTAAATTTGTTTTTATTATCAATATGTAAATTGGCATATCTAGGTAGCCATTTTTATGAATACCACACCATAGTACGTATAAGTTACTTCTACGCAAATGTAATTAGTTAGAAGTTAGTTACAAATAATTCGTTTAATTCAAGGACAACCATCCAATTGAACGAGCTTTAATATTTATGATAGTAATAGTTGCTAGCAATGTTATTTAAATTTAGAACTGTGTGCTTGTTTTAATTTTTAACTTTAGTCAGTATCATAAAAAGCTCTTTTCTGAAATATTGATTATTCATAAGTATTATTTTTAGCAAGATTTATTGTTTTGGGATCACATCATATAGACTTGTGTTTTAACTGTCACGGGTACTCATTATTTTTGTGTTTTTGTGTGTGACACTGAAAACAGTGTCAACTTCAGTGCGTAAAGATGTCTTTAGTGTCCTGTGTTGTGGTATGGTACCTAAGAACGTAAAACGAAGCAGGCGTAAAGTTGACATGCCAATCTACTGTCATTACTATCTCTCAAGTGTCAACTGTCACGAGTTTCCCCCGCCACCGCAATCTCTTCGTGAACATGATCCATACAATTTGGTCAAAACATCGGTAAAAACACAAAAACCGTACAGTTAAAATGTGTAATGTACGCTACGATATAAGATTTAAATCATAAATAAGATATGTGGCTAAGATAGCTGAACGGCTATGGAAACACATCTTCGAATCAATCATCACAGATAACCGATCAGACACGCTCTTGGCCGACCCCAATTTCTAAATATACGGGTGTTAACAATGGAAATTAATGCGACGTTAAACGTATTGTATGTATATCCATAATCAAATTTCACTATTACCCAATCCATTTGAATTGTAATGTAAATTGTACTCATGCCGGAGCCATCAACATGTCATTTACAATCCACACGTTCGTTATCTGAAGAACAAACAGCAGGAGGAGTATCAAGCGTCTGTCTGTCTGTCACGTGTCCCCTAATGAAAGGCAACACGTTTCCTTGCGAACCACTCACAATGTCGACTTATTCATGAACGACCCGACGACCGGGGCGATGTGAATGACATTGTTAATGATTTATTGAATGCGACGTCATGAACGAGATTGGGAGAATATGATTGGATTTTTTATGTTGCTGAATTTCAATGGAGATTACTTTTCAATTTCTCTTTATGACGTGGAAAGAACGTAATTTATAAATGTATATTACACAAATGTCATAGGTTGCGGCATATTTAAGTAATTCGATTTCTTAATTAATCGATGTACGCCATTGAATTTATAATTTATCTCAATTATATGTACTATTTGAGGTCGATCACAAAGATACTCCTGAGGACTCAGTAACGTTTCAACAACGTCATTTTTGTAATTGGTACTAAGCCGAAATAGTAATCAGACCGAAATGTAAACGAATGAAACAATATTTATTCAAACACTTTCCGAACGTCAAGCTACGCCATCGCTTCAACAAACCTCTACCGTGAGTGGTCCCGGCAGAAGAAGCGGCAAGAAACTCCCGAGGAGTTTTTTTTCCTACTCATACTTACAGAACGAAGTTATGGCTATTATTAAACTCATGTCCAAGCAGTCTTATCTTTAAAGTAACCATAATGTTTGTAATAACCTTTCCGTTGGTTAAAGCAACTGGATTTGCGACGCAAACGTTGGTGGATAGGACCGTAAGCAATGAATAATAAACTCCCACCTATCGATTGTAATGGTGAAGGTAAAGTAAATAATTAACAAATATAAATTATAGAACATATTTCGCAATAACATTCCCTGTGTGAAGTAAATAAACGTTCATACATGCACACTCCCACACTCGGATTCCCCGTGTTGCGCGTGACCCTTCGACATACATGAATAAGACATCAGGGATACCCATGTCCTGATGACAAATATTTATCTGTCATATAAATAGCTGTTCCGGCCGGAATCAAATTAGGAATGTGTCGTTTGGCAACTGGGCTATTATAGGGTTGGAAAAAGTTGTGAAGGGTTGGTAACGATAATAATAGAATATAATTATAGCGTACAAATTTTGTGATTAAGCATTTAAGATATATTGAGGTATCGTCATATTGAAATCTTGTCAGGGAAACTTAGCTCTGCTGCCTACGCTGTTAAGAAAGTGAGGCTCTCAATGGACGTAGAAACAGCAACATTAGTTTATTTTAGCTACTTTCACAGGGTGATTTCTTATGGTCTGTTGTGGGGCTAAGCTGCAGATATTAAATCGATTTTTGTATTACAGAAAAGAGCAGTACGTGCCATTTACAACCTCAATAATATTATGATAATATTATGTACGTTAAAAAATACTCTGATAGTTTTCTTAGAAAGAGTAATGTTCACAATATCAATACTAGGAATAAGGCTAACCTGATTGTTCCAAATTTCAGACTAAGCAAAACTGGTGGCTCTTTCATGGGTAGATATGTAAATATTTGTAATAAAATTCCATTAAAATTGACAGAAATGCCATTTTGTAAATTTAAAATTCACGTCAAAGGCGTTCTTATGCGGAAACGGTTATTTTACAAACTTGGTGACTACTTTGACGGTAACATTACGTGGACATGAGTTTAACATTAAGCCAGTTTAAGTGCGTTCTGTAACTGTGAGTAGAAAAAAACATTCCACGGGAAATTCTTGCCGCTTCTTGATTGATGAATTGATGGCGGCAGTTTGACGTTCTAAAAGTGCTTGTAAATACCAACTTCGAATAAAATAATTATTTCATTTCATTTATCAATAGTTCATTTTTGACAGTCTACAGCAGGGAATCCTAAAGTGATCGACCCCCAAAATCGGTTTCCTAGGGGGTCGACATAAACGAAAACCGATTTTGGGGGTCAACAAGATCTAAAAATCGACCCCTAGTAATTTTGCGTCCTTTTTAGCCTTTTATATGTAAGTGGATGTTGCTGGATTTTTAAAGTAATTTGGCTATGGAGGTCTGAGGTATCACTTCATTTTGGAAAGGTGTCTCTTGTCCAAAATAGTTTGGCCATCCCTGGTCTACAGGATATGCAAAATATACAAAATCACATTTATTTTTACTTTATTACAGTAAAATACACAAACTTTTCATTTAAATTAACATTAGTTACTGTTTTCATATGTTTTCTACTGAACAGCGTTCACGTACTGTCTCGTTAAACTTAATGAATTCTATATTTAAGTCGCGTTCATTTCTATTCTTATTTCATTTCTTGGCTTTCACACGTCCTAATTACCATTTCAATAGGTCATTTGTGAATATATCGTGTTCTAGTACATGCACTGGATTAAATGAGATTAGCTTCAAAATAACAGTTACATGCACGGTTATCGACAGAAGGAGATTATCAGACACGACGGCGTATGTATTAAGCTTATTAAGTTGTTATTATAGAGAAAATTATGAAAAATAATATCCCCACATCTTATAGTATACTCGTAAAATAATAGAGCCGATGTTGCATCTACCCTCCACTTTGGACGCGCACTTAAATAAAATAATAATAATAAAAGTGGTAGAAGCAAAAAATGACGTTCATAAGTGTATTCACAGAATATCTATATGATTGAATGATTTTGAATTTGAATTTAATGGAGTTTACATTTTGTCAACCCCCGGGTGTGCTCGCGTACGTAAAGTATGAAGGCTACATTCATGTCTTTAACAACACACGCGTATTTTTAAGTAAAGGTAAAATAACTGATCTCATCGCAATCTTACACGGTTATACATCAGTGGTCGTGTACGATTATCATGATGTGTGTGTGATCATCAATTCAGTTGCAATATTGAAATTTGGTACCGAATCGTCTGTTCTTCTGTTTTGCTATAGAAAATTTGTATTAAACAAACAAACAAGCAAATGATGCAACGTTCAGTGATAAATTGTCTGGATATTGAAATTTTTATATGTCCTAAATTGACGAAAATTGTTTGGACCGTGCCAATGTGAATAGCTAACATAAAATACTGTACGGGTATGTAATATTTTTGACGGTATATAATAACTTGGACTTCAGCCAGCTAACGAAATCTTTATAAATGGCTTTTAGTGTTTTTCATTCCTGTTAAGGATTTTCAAAGTACGGTGGCTATAAAATAACAGTTCGTATTAACGGGAGCGGAAGATAGTCTATAAAATTTTGTGGTGTTTAAGAAAGCTGCTCTGGAGAGGGCTGAATGTTTACTGCGAATATATTGGCTTTAGAAATAGACGAATGCGATAATTCCATTGACATGGCTTCGTTTGGGTCGTTTCCGTCTAATCGTAAACCATTACCGTCCCGACCATAAACTGTGGATGTATAGCCGCTTTTCACTCCCCGGGGCTTCATATCGGCAGCAGTACCTTTCGACCTACGTTAGCAATAAGTTGTACTGGCACCACTTATAGCGATGAGAAAACTGTTTAGAACCTTCCGGTGCGTTGACGTGAATGGAAGAGTTTGGTTGCCTATATTACAGGTATCTTGCTTAGTTTAGGTAACTGACGAGTTTATCATTAGTTTTAATATTTTACTGTAATTTTTACCCTGCGAATGTTGTGTATATGTACCAAATATTTATGGAATAAAGTTATTATTATTATTGTAATGACATTTGTGTTCTAGCATTATACGTGTATAATGTTTAGTAACGTTACTCTTAGTACCATAATGACGTAGTCGGGGATTAACTGACTAACCCCTTTTAGGCTACAATCGACCCATTACGCACTCTTACCGAGTTCAGGTCTGCTTTGAAAATGAAAGATTTATTAATTTAATTTGATGTATATGAATAATTTTCGATATTGGTCCAGTAATAGATTAATGAGTAATAATTAAGTATTATGTAGTGATATCGTCGTACATAAATATTACTATACTCCCTTAAAAAGGATTTCAGTCGAAATGCACCCGAAATTTATGTTGTTGAAAAATGCAGCGTACATAACGAAATGTTCAGAAAATATCATTTCATTTAGCCACGACGGTTGTTGTTTTTATGAGTTGGAGAGTTGGAAGGATTTCCTCCAGATGTAGTAAGTTAAGTATTCAGCGGGGAACAAGTTTTTCTGGATTTCTGAAGTTTTTCTCTCGTCTACAGTGAATAAATCGAAGTTTTATCTTCTTATTCACGTCTAATATTTTAACTCAAATAAGTACTGCTAACATCTGTTTCCTTACTGAGATTACTGTTTGCCCGGTTGGTTTCTCTTTTAGCAATGAAAATTGTGCAATTAAGCTATTACCACTTTCATTTACTAGTAGAACTTGAAATAAACTTCACTAGCGTGGATGGTGTTTAAATTATATTATGTTTAATATTTGAACATAGAATTTTGCACATGAGAAGTCACCCATTCTTATTAGTTCGTGTTTGTACCGTGATAAAAGTAGACTAATTGAGGAATACTTAGCCATGATGTAAAGAGATTAACTGAGTGCTCTAATAGCTACTTATTGACCTTAATAAGATTCACTATTTGCATTGTTGAATAAGTAGAAGTCTTTTAAATTAGAGTTCTTCAAAACGCGAGTGAATGAAGCAGACTTACTGTGTAAAAAGTGTAAAGCTGCATTTAAGATACTTCTGATTGTAATTATAATATGAAAATTTATTAGCGTAGTTATTTATACCGTAGAAGCAATGAAACCGACCGAAACAGTTCTCAAGCCGCTTCTGTTGCGGCACGAAACAAGGTGAAATGCTTACGTAATTTTTCTCCACCGCGAAGCCTGGCGAGTGCGGTTTCGAAACGAAGGGCGATGCAGTTGCGATCCACAGTGGATTTTTTCCGTACCAGGCGGGTTTGTATTTCAATAATTATCTGATCTCGTTTTTCTGCCACTACACCTACCTTCTGAAAATCGATACATCGGCTTTACACGCGAAATAGTAATTGTGTTTGCTCCCGTAAATGATGTAACCTCGTGTTTCTCGCTTCGTTCTTGGACGGTTAGGCGTTGGTGTTGTCTTTGGTGTTAGGGACGTTCGTGGACGATGGTGAAAACGTAATGGAGGACGTCTGTTCTGTGGTCGTCTTTTTACATAAATAAAAATATTGTTCAATTCAATTCATTTATTCGCAGGAAAGGCACAGTTTGGTCTTTCTTATATTACTATGATAGTTTCTCTTATCCTAACCCGCTGGGTATGCGAATGTTAGTCGTGTTAGGTTACATGGAAATAATTTATGTCTTAATATAATAAATAATAACATAGTTGGAAGATTAATAAAAAATAAAATGTCAAAGAGATTCTATAATGTTTCAAATGTCAGAGAAAAAGGAAAATAACCAATATATTTAATAAGTTATTCAGACTCATAAGGTTATATGCATTACCTTGCTTATAATTACTTAGTTTTTAGATTTATCACATCAATTTTGGTATCGTTTACTCCACTTAATTTCATATTTTAGTAAGTATGTTTATTCTCAGTGAGTCTTGTTAAATTTTTCGATACTATGATGATCGATTACAAGTTTTTATGTTACTAAAATAATAATAATTAATATAATTGTGCTCATCTATTGAGATTTTCAATTCAATGGAGTAAAAATATCTTAAATGTTATCTTTAAAACAGTGTTTACTGCTACCGTTTAAAACCTCGACAAAGACATACCATACATAACAGCAAACGTGTACCGGACGCATAAATTCAAATTTAGCGAATTGAATATAGCATCCGTCGACCGTCAGTGCCCCTCGCTGTCAATTTTCGCAAGTAGCATAATGGTCGCATCAAAATTATGTTTTCTTGTTTCGTGATACTTACTCTCTTATTTTGATTGAACTGAAAAGCTATACGCCTTTCCGGTACGCAAGTGCTAGTAACTAAACAAATACTATCTTTTGAGAAAATCTCGTTCATTTGCGTTAGGTGATTAAATTATTTGTAATGAAATAATCACGCTTTTCAAGGAATGTCAGTAAATACAGGAACTTATTGGCTTAAAAGCAGACTTGTTAGTCAGTCCGGCTACAGTAAGCCTTTTGGTACATAAGCACATATTCAAACCCTTTTACCTCTATTAAGCGCGTATAGAAAAATAAGGATGAGTGGTGGTATGAGGCACGGGACGTGGAAGGAAACTCCTCGAGATTTTGGGAGAATTCTTTTCAATGTCCATTGCGGAAACATGTTACTTCGTTTTTACGAAATATTCCATATAAAAATAGAATGATGAATAAATAACTTTTGTATTTTATAAAGAACAAATTGGAGGTATTGCGTTTATCTACTCAAACGAACTCAATAAACAAAGAGATGGGCACAATAGCCGATTGTGGATTGAATTGTGTTAATTTTAGTGAAACACCACATAGAAGTAACGTTGTCAACACAATGAGAGTGGAAGGCGACTGGTATTCGACTCGCTACAATATTTTGTTGTTATTTTTTGTTAAGATAACCGACCGATCAGACTTGACTGATCACAGTGATGTGATGTTCTTGCATCTGTGTTCTGAATATTGAAGTAAATAAGGAGTGGGAAAGCTTTGTTTATGTACTCTTAATAATGAATTGAATGCATAGTAATTTGCAGTTTTGTTTGATTTTTTTTTGTAGTTCTTCCTTAGTATTTATCGAATTCCCTTAATCATGTGCAAAAATGTCAAACTTCTTACAACATTTAATTTCCAATGAGAGTTAATTTTGCAATTCACTAGAGATCCAATTACAAATGATGACAGAGTAGGAACAAATTCCTTATCAAGGTCATTAGTTACAAAAAATTTATACCTCCTGCTCCTTTAATTATATTGTCACTAATGTTTTCTCTTTGCTCATTTTTCTCAAAGCTTTCATCGGAGTTTCGAATTGCTCTTGTTTTTGACGTAGGACGGTTCTAATTAAGTTATAACAGTTTCCAGCTTAAAAGTACTTACTTGCTTTCAAAGCTTTATTCTTGTTATCTTATAGGTAATAGTATATCAGTACCTGACATATTTATATATATAAATATTTCGGGTGCCTGAGAGCCTTTTTTGGTATTATGTTAATTAATTTCTGGATTTAGCCATATAGTTCAAATGTGAAAATTTCTTTTGGTGTTCTGATCGCTAAGATTTCACAATACAAATAAATTTTGAAAATTATTGAAATATAGAATTATTTGAAGATCAATTTTCAAAATTTAATACAACGCCATTGTTTAATATGTATAAGTACCGTTTAATTAGAGTATTCAATGTTACAACAATTGGCTGCGATTAAGAAATTCCAATTTATGAATCAAAGCAAATGAATTAAGAACGAGTAGGAAGCTAATGAGATGAATAATGAGTGTCATCAAGGAAACAGCCTGACCTCGTAGTCGAGGACGTAACTCGACCGTTTTGATGGGAAAAAATTTGCGCTGCAAGTTCATTCAAAATTATGGTAAATTGAGTGAACGAGTCGGTCGTGTAATTTTCATGCCGCCATCTGTATCGATCGATTGGCTGACGACATTACTGAATTGAGATCGGAAAGCGGAGGTGGTTGTGAATGTTTGTTGTTTGATAAAATAAG
Organism: Megathymus violae; assembly: GCA_003671415.1. Classification (NCBI taxonomy): domain Eukaryota; kingdom Metazoa; phylum Arthropoda; class Insecta; order Lepidoptera; family Hesperiidae; genus Megathymus; species Megathymus violae. Next base: position 10,290,641 of record PDGT01000002.1, read on the forward strand.
AATAATTATGTAAAAATTAAGCTTAAATATAATCGATGACGGTTCATAAAGTGAATTTTTAGTTTTTAATTGTCCTTCGAATACTTTGATTTTAATACCTTCACGGTATTTAAACAGACGAATTTCTAGTTAAAAAAAAATGTAGGCGATATAATACATTTAATATTTTCGATGACGAATAGGTTATTGCCTTTGAAGAGCACTTGATTTTTATTTACATTCATTATCTTTGATCAGTATAAAATGTCATCTCATACCGTTATCAAGATTTACTTAAAAAATTGATAAAATTCTGTGTAATTTTATCGACTGTTTTATGCAGGTAGTTTGCAGTAAATCTTTGTATTTTATGCGAAGTTGTTGTTTCATTTTAAATTCATGAAGCCAAACGGACGTCCTATCTATTCGACGATTTATAGGGGCATCTAAATAAAGTTGCGGACGGTTAACATAACTTACCACGTTCCGCGGGGTGGCCACAGTCCGGTCGCAATTGTAACAAATAAAGTTGGAAAACTAAATATACGATCCACTTCGTTACTGTTCTCCTTGGTTGTGATGTTTTTAGACCCGCATTACAGCAAGAGGGGAACTTGTGACAAGATTAATTTTTTTGTTTTGTTTTTTATTACAGTGTTATTATATAGGTGTGAAGCAACGTTTGGCTCTTCTCTCAGTTATAATTGGATGTTCCTTGAACATTATGTTCATCTTCTTAGAAGGTTATGGCGGAATTTTAGATTGCCTTCACCACAAAAATTAACGGAAAATTCCCATGATATTATAGAAAGAAAAAAAAATTTATGAATGCGGCGTTTAGCACTACATAGCTTAAAAAAAAAGAAGAATATCAAATAATTTGACCTTAAATACTATAAATAAAGTAATAACAATATTTAAAAAAGACACTTAATGATACAAAAAAAAAACAAAGTAGTTATTAAATTACTAAAAGACATACAGTGTTACAAAATTAACTAAATTGTTAAAAAAAAAAGGAAAAAAAAATACATATTTTACATTATTATCTCATCATTACAGATTGTGTTGTTACTGTATAGGCAATTATTCGGTGAAATTCTAATAAGTAACTTAATTCCTTTTAACTGACGATGTCAATTTTCCAATTTTACTCCACTTTTGTACGAAGATTTACTGAACAGTATATTTAAGCAACAATACTATTTACCGGCACCGGTCCTGCCGTGATCGGACGTGCCCGGCTCCACGCTCTGTTTAATATCGATGTCGCTCCACCAAATACAAATACTGATATTGGTGTTATACTTAAATTAAACCACTCCGGACCAACTATTATAAAATCCATTGCATTATTGCCTGCAGCCGGTAACGTGCCCGCGGAATGTAGTTTGCAAATGAAAGTAGGCGTTCACCAATTGACACTAGGATCAATTCTACTTTCATTAGGCGTTGACCTTCGACTGCAAGATTTTCTGAATATGATTGGATTATTGGTTTGTGATTGGTACCCGACCTTTATAAAAAAATCTTTTTTTGTATTTTGAAAATTAAATATTCCGTGATAACATACAATTTAAATGTCGCAAAAAATTCCGGAAGACCAATCTGAGTGGTTTCAATTATATTTCTCATAATGTTCCGTATTTTACCTTACCAATGAGGTGGCGGGGATATGATAAATACTGAGCGTTTTAAACGATGCTAGTCCAGCAATGGATTGGTAATCGTTGCATTTGATAAATCATAGTTTATGTTAACAGTAATCTACTGTTATACATTTCAAATGAAATCTTTTTAATATGCAAGAACTTAATGCGCATGCGTATGCTTACCTATTAATGGTGAGATAAGATACCTACCTCTTAATGGCGAGATAAGATACCTACCTCTTAATGGTTACATAGTCATTAAAAGAATACGGCTTATTGCGCAGACGTAAAAAGGCTCAAATGAATTCTCACTCATTGCAAACGTTCCAGGCATAACAAAAAATGTGCTCCGAGCTTTTTTTTGTCTGTGGGCACGGGCCATTTATGACGTAATTAAAAGTTTTCCGAGTCATAACGTTTAAGAATCCTTTGTTAAAATACCGTAAAGCTATTATTATGTTTGAATCGCAAATAATAAAAGTAAAATATTTGTGAAACATAGCTATTAAATCTTTTAGATTGTGGTACAAGATATGGAAAAGAAAGTAAACAATATATTACGTTGACACCGATACCCTTAGGTTATCATTATAATTACACATGAGATCGGATTGAAAAATGATTTTTAGTTTGTAGAATAGTGGCGTAATGATATGAATGAACGCGAGCTCGCATAAAATGACGTGACAGTCGAATAAGAACTTTTTGGCGTTGGGCCAAGCCCCCAATCGTTACTACAGCCCTGGTATTGTGTTTTACGATAACGCCCGTCATGTAACATATCACTCGAATATTTAAAAAATGGAAGTGTGTTTAATATTAACCTAAAAATTTCATTATTATATATATATAATTATTTTTCTTATTGAATAACATGTTGTTATCTTGTATCTTGGAACAATACCTCGTTTTTAAATTTAATTCTATTCAATTTTATTGAAATTAAACTTTTTAATAACGATTTAACTGTGTGACTATAATATTAGGCTTTAATAAAATATTTGATTTTTCATGCGATTTGAAGTTTACTTTTTTTATAATTCATTAACATTATGAGTGGGCACAACATGGGCACCGTGTTGTTTTTTTTTCTCATTCAATTCGCTTTAAAAAATCCAATTTAATTTTGTAGCTATAACTGAACTCTGTTGGTTCGCTTTAAACTGAGCATTCGCTATGATTGAATGCTTGTGATTGAGCAGAATCATTCTTCATTCATTAATCAGTTATTTTATCACATTTGATCTTTAAATAGATAATATAATTCGCTCCTTTTAACACGTCAATACATTTTTCAATACATTTCGATAGTACAAATGTAACACTGTTTGATGTGTTTATCTGTATTGAAGCATCTTAAAGATAAACACTAGGCGATCTTCATCACTGGGAATTTTATTGTCAATGCCGCCCGTTTATGACGGGGCTTCAATGCCGCTGGGCATTGTGTGGAGATAATGATCTCTTAATTTAGTCACTTCTATATCCTCAATGACTATGTGAGTACTAAGTGTAGGTAATTATTTTCAAAAGCATACGGATGTGACCTTCTATGCTGAGTATTAAGCTCCAACATCTACCTACGATCCTAGTGTTTATTGCGTCCTTATTGGTGTAATGGAAGTCTCAGCGTTATTGTTTATGTAATAAAACTGCCCATATTGCCCAGCTCCGACTTGTTTAGTATGCTAAACGGAAGTTGTGCGCATACGTTGGGCATGCCGCGGTAATTACATTCATCGTCTTGGCTCCAAGCCAGCATTCTTACCTATATGAGTCCTCTCTAGCTATTAATCCCTCGCCTGCTTTTCATATCAGGATGATATCGTCAATGATTTTTACTTCTGCTTAACATTGTTGTTAACCTTACCGCCACGTCGTTGTGATTTTATTACTGTTAGTACTTTATTATCCATCCTTTTATTATTAAAACGGATATTTTGTTTCATCATTTATACTGGAATTGTGTTTAATTACATAGCATTACAATAACTGCGGCACTTCTACGTCTGAGATCTGCATAACGAATAAGAAGGTTCTCAAGATTATCCGGTGTTCAGATGTGATAAAAGCCAACGTCTCTTAGACTTCATCACCACTTACCATCAAGTGGTATTGTTGTCAAGAATTTACTTTTATATATAAGCAGGCTGGCTACTGTCGCTTGTCGATTGCGGGGAGTATGCTAGGCCGCCCCAATATGGCCAGAATTAATACATATTTTACAATTTGTTATATTTTTCGTTGATTTCTACAAATATATTTTATTTATTTTTGCTCCGAAGGCTTCTTTTGTCATTGTTGGATTCTATATTCATTCAGCTCTGACAAACATATAACATGAATGTTTCTTTCTATTTTCGATCTCTTAACAGTTAGCGTACGCGAATTTTGCTTTTTAACCTGCAACTGTTTTTTTAATCACAGCTAGAAAGGTTACGCGAGACGTTTCTATTGCAATCCAAATTAAAAGAAAACAATTGTTTTTTTAATCTCTCTCCGTGTTTACCGTCTGGCAATCTGCAACAGCTGACTCTTATGAGCGAATCGCAAACGAGCCGTACGTAAATAAGCTCGCCACGTTCGTACTTCCCGGAAGTACCTACCCTTGTCTGCTTATTGTCCTAACGTATGCGATGTATGTTGGAACATTAAATAATTATCTCTAGCTTTATTTTTACGAGTACGTTGTTCAACATTGGGCACAAGTTGCTTTTGATAAACTCGTAGTTGTTTAGGATTAATTGAATTTAGCAACCTTCTTGTAGGATGTTATTTATTCGTATTTATCTTTCTCTTCTTAACATTAACACAATGGTAGGCTTTGTATAGGTCTTATCTACACGGCTTCCGTCTCGTTCATTTCAGTATTGTGTCCATTATTTTCTCTCCCCTTTTTCCCCATCTAAAAGTAAACTTGATCTCTGTGTGCACGAGATCTTTTTCAATCTTTCCCTTTTCATGTTAAATTAAAGTAGACGTCGGAGGGATGAGTCTGGGGTTGTTTTCGCGGAAATCGCACCGGTTTTGACTATAGCGTGAACTGCCATGGTTTCATGTACATAATCTTGAAACACCGGGAAGCTTTTAACGGATTAAAATTAAATTGCCAGATAAAATAGAACTGTAGTATTAGCAAGTCCGCATATTTCTGTATAATTTTAATTCATTTGTGTTCCTTGCACTTTAGGTTTCAATGGAGCTAAAATACTTATGCTATACATAGCATGTTTCTGAATTCACAATTAATTTCGTCCATGAGCTCTATGAACACGTCTATTTAATTCCTGTGCGCTTGCGAATTTGTCAGAGTTTCCGCTATATCCGTTATATTCTAGCGTTTATAATTATTTTTTTAATCAGTTATCAACCGTATATAGATATAGATTGAAAGTTGCCATATTTATATTGTTAATAAACGAACAACGAGTACCAACATAGTGTAAAGAGATTTTATAATAGATTATCGTATATTATGTACACCGCCCTCGGTTTGCATCAGAAAAACTACGACTTATGCTTTGAAATAGCATCTGCATTGTTTTAGAGCTGCGTTTTTCACGTTCTGTCAATTAGATATGCATATGTTAATTCATAACTTTTTTTATTTATGAACGGATTGAATTGAAACGAACTTTAAATATTAAGTGACGCTTAAATACAATACATGCAATACAGTAGTGAATACCGTAAAGAAATTGATTAAGTCGTTTTTGAGATTAGCGCGAACAAATAGGTACACAAAAATTCTAACAATTATTGTTTTGGGTTCTATTGCGTTAATGAAGAGCCCTAATAGTAATATTTCTCATTTAATTCAACTTAATGCACAAAAAGCGATCAGTTAGTATTTTAATATATGTAAGTATAGATAATGCCTGCTTGAATATTTCTCACAGGTTCTTCTTCTTGGTTTTCCATAAAAATAAGGATTGCTTAAATTTTTACATTAATAACTCTTTTCAAAACCTATACTTTTCACCTTGATCTTCTTTAGGTATGTGAACAGAGTAATACGAGCATACTTAATTTTGCATGTTTATGCACCACTGAAACGGCTTAACGCTCAAAGCGCATTTTTGACTTTGCTATGCATCGGTGTGATATCTGACCTCGTTCCATTTACTAGATCCACTGAACAAAACAGACTCACTGGTGGTAACAAAACAATAACTGAACTTGAAAAAAAAAAAATTGGAGCTGCTTTCAACCGTTACCTTTTTGTGTCGCATGCTTACTAAAGTTCCTTAAGAGTGTCATTGTGGTTTTATTCAAGTTTTTCTGTAATTATTATTCAAGTAATTTCAATAGATATTTTTCTTATTATCGTGTATACTGCGATCAATCTCAGTTTTTACTATTACTGTTGATTTATAATAAATGCAACAAAATAATCGGGCGATTGTGAAATTGAATGGAAATGCAAAATGAAAAAATAATTATTGCTTTTCTCTTGTTACATAATTTTGCTTTCAAGCTCCCATACTAGGATTCCCTGTGTTGTGGGAAACTAGGTTCATATTTCTCCTTAAAGGTACATATAGCAACAAAAAAAAAAATATTAAAACTAAAAATTAACCAGATTTACAAAAGTGTGTGTGTGCGTGCGTGCGTGTTAATGTGCGTGTGTTTATGTGTGATGATTCTTGAGTGTAAAGGTGTGGATGTGAATATAAGTGTCAAATTTATTATTCTAATCTAAATATTACTGCAAAGTAAATTTTTAGTGTCTTTATATTATATTACTTGGACTAGCCAATATCTAACTTTCTTTTTGCACATATATATAGTTTGGTTTGCAAGATTGAGTTTGTGATGTAGTTTACTATAAATGTAGGGTCCTAGAAACGAAAATGTTATACTGAAGATAACCCGTATTTGATTTAGGTAAGGGCAAGTTCACCTTTTTTTTAGATTTGCAGGTAGAAGTAGTAGTAGTAGTAGAATTTTCGTGGTATCTGCATATAAAGTGTCAGTAGTATAACGCTTGATTGCATTCAGTTTCCAATAAAAATATTTCAAAATGCATGCCATGGTATGCTGCCAGGTCTACAAACTGGCGAAAGACGGGATACAATTTATTTTTCACTACCAACCGGGCTACGGGGTCGTCAAATGGTAGTGAAACACCGGAAAGGTCGGAAATAGACAAAAATAACTTAAAATGAGTAAGCATTTTTATTGTACACGCCAGCCAAAATATCGCACCGGAATTGTCCTCGGTAAAATTGACAACCGTCGAGATGGGAGACCCTCTTCATTTCCGACGCGCGCACAGTATTACAGACATATTCATGTCGACATAGTGTTCTATTTGAGTAACTTTTGTATTAAGTCATAAGCAACACTGTTCAGTAAGAATGCGGACCGAAAAGGTCGAGATGATTTCTCTATTATGAATATAAATCAGTATTTCTTTGTTGTTTAAACCTTATAAAAAGATGTCCCCTTAATAGTTAGTTTTTTGCTTATATTTCAAATCTGCCTATTAAGTTCAAGTAAGACTAGTAACTGTTCTAATTAAGAAATAGGATGTTTGATTATATGTTCTCTTCTTCTCTTATTTATTAAGAAGTTGGTAGTTCTATCTGTGTATTTGTATTCGCAACGTTCTAAGTTTCGTGCTTGTTTGGTAACACCACATGGATAAATAAGGCTTCAACCATTAAAGGCATTGAAACAACATTAATAAACAATATTATATGAAACTTATCAAAACAAAAGAATGCTCCATTTATTGTACTACTGAATGTATTGTAGATACTGAAGGTTGGTCATGGCGTAAAGTGTTATCAGCCGTGATGATAGCTTCCTCGATCCTTTTGCTGTCGAACAGTGCCCGCTTTCTCGCTGTGGTACGAACAGTTTCCGACGCAAAAGGGATCGGTTTCGATGATAGAACTTTTATTTGTGAAATACTCATTTATATCTGTCCGTAAAATGTGAACGTATTGCCTACTCTGTTCTATACATTCACAGATTTATTCATATTATGAGACATTTATTATTTTGGTGCACAAAATATAATTTAAGATGAAAATTAATAAGACCCTGTAATAATAATACATCGAATACTTTAAGTTACTGCTCGCTATAAGTTGAATGCCATCTAGTTTGAAACATTTTAATTCTATCAATCGTATTGAACTTCTCTCGGCTAGTAACTTTGACTGTTCTGGGGAACTGAATGGTTTTCTCACTTATGTATGTCTCAAAGGACAATGCGCAGACTGTTTGTTTAACATTGATTGTTCCAACGATATTGAACGTTCATTGTCGCCTTAGACATGTAATACCGAGAGTTTTTAAATTGTTTGCTGGTGACGGTCATCTGATACTATTAATTCAATGTTAAGGTACATTATAGAAAAGTTCAACTTCTATCAATGAAGTTACTGCGTCTATATAATTTGAATCAGAAATTGGATTTGTTATTTTTCAGCTAGTATCGTGTTTATAAACAGTGGTATTGTTTCCATCCGTCCGATGCGGTTATGATAAGAAGTGCTGCACTTCAGAGATGTGGAGTACACACAGAATAATTGGGGTGGGAGGTAGAATTTTTAATAATAGAATTACTTCTACTCGCATTTATACAAGACATTTCTCCATAACGCCTGAAATGGTTTTTGTATTTGTAAAGTTTATCGTGAGTCAAGGGAATTTAACAATAAAAATATTTGTAGTGGCGATTTAGGTTATGCTTTTGAGATATGTGAGCTTACTCATATATCTTTTAGAAGGGCCGGGTGCCTTTAATCTATCTGTATCCTGCACAATAAATGCTATGATAGTTCACGTTAAGTTTTAAAATGTTTTCTTGGAAAAAATTTTGGTCGACTGCAGTACAGACTATTGTATTTAAACAATAAACCGGGAAGTCGCTGCGACGGCCCACAATTTACCTTACTATAACACAATTGGCACTCGAATGATTCATTCAAAACCATTCAACGAGCGAATACGTCACGTGAAGGGTACCCGGTTATCGGCGTTAGGTACAAGGAGGGAAATCCAGCGAAAGTGGCGCAGCGTTACGTGGTCCCAGCGCTCGCCGGCAATGGAACAATGGACGATCTGGGGCTGTAGTGTGGGCCGCGCGTGTTATGATTTTTATATCAATCAGCACCTAATAATTGTATCGTTTGTGAATTCAATGAGACATTGAATTTCCTTGCTCTAATCATTCTCAAGATGATGAGTAGCGAACTTTGAACGGATCGAGAAATGCTTGCAGTCTGTATTTGCTGCATATGAAACCGCTTTACTGTAGTTTGAATACATTTTAAATATGAATTGAAATTTATATAACGTTGATTTTGAAGGATTTGATTGATTTTTGTCCTATGGGTAATTAATTATGAATCAATCGTCAAACTGCGTTAATTTTATTGTAGTACTAATATTTGTTCCTGCATTGATTATGGAATCTGTACTTGATCGATGTTAACGTTACCTTCAGTTCTGTCCGACTCGATGTGTTGTGGTACATGACTGTCCGTCGGTCGTACCACTGTGGTGTTCACCGTCAATTGGATTCGAGTGTTGGGTAATGGTCCTGTTAAGACGGTATAACATATATATTTTTTATGATAAATAAATGAAAGTAAGTTGGGTTTACCAACTGTGTAAGTAAATAATGGTTTTAACGTTTATGAATGTTTTTATTAAGAAATATTGATCAAGTTTTAAGTGTACTATTAAAAGTTATATTGGTGGTAATAGAGATAAAATTTCCGTTATTTATTAGACGCTTTAGTAAAACACAAGTTCTAGTTGACTAAGCAAAAATGACGTCATAACCGACCCATGCGTGCACCTCTCGCGTTCCACTAATTTGAAATTCGAAACGTTTGTTATTTAAGAACGTATGTGTGAAGGTAGTTTCAAAGCTGCAGCTCTAGTTACTCGGTAGTAAGGTTTAAATCCCCTTGCAGTTCGTTCAGTAGCGCACGCCGCGGGGCAATAAGTTTATTGTTATTATTAGTACGTTTGCGAACGTTAATGACGTCTAAATGTATTGATTAACGGCGGGCCTAGGAGCTTGTTTGAACAACACAACAGTACCGGTTACTGTTTGCTTATAACGGATTTACGGGTCGATACTGTGGCAACTGTTGAATACCATCAAAGTGTTTCATCGACTTTTTATTGCATGATTCGTAATAATTTCTCTTTTCATCGTATGTCGGTACGTGTTGAGCAACTTACTCGTAGCGCGTAGGCGGTGGTTGGTTAGGTCGGTGACGGCTTGCGGCGATTTTTTTTAATTACTACTGCACGTCGAAGGTTCGCCATCGGCCGCGGCCGTTGTCGTCCGGTAGGAACTTTTGGCGATTGGGTTCTCATGGTCCCCACCGTACACTTCACTCTTCCATGGCGTTCCCGTTTTCCAGTGGCGACTTACGAGTACCTCAACAATTAAGACACGTTCGAGCCACTGATTTTGAATTGTGAGTCATTATCATCAGTTGCATATAAGTATGCATTGTTTTTTTTTGTCTAGTTTCTCACGTTCTCGTTCAGAATTAATTATTTTATTATAATAAGGTATTTTTTCATGATATATGTAATTATATAGTATAAGTATTTATTGCTGACGACGTCATCGATTCTTGAATGTAGCAATTCAGATTATGACTATTCTATTTTCGATCCGATGTGACGTATGCTAATTACTAATCGTGTTTAGTTTTAGTTAGTCATTTATGACTCCTTTTGACGTAAATTTACTTTGTGGCGGATTAGAATAACACTTAAAATAATTCTTCCAGCTACTTCTATATGAACATAACATAACATAATGATTTAACAGTTTTAGTCATTGAATATTTCCTAATGTAGGAATATATTTCACATCTAAATATATAGAAAATAAGCTTCACGAATAGCGCCGACCCACAGATTGTAACCTCAGTACAAAGATTAACATTAGACCATTTTGAATTAATGCACCCGGCTGCGACTTACTCCAATTAATTGTCGAGTCAAAGCAACATTGGCGCTAGTAGGAAGTAGCGATTCCTTTGTGACAGCCAGCTATACAGGCGTGTGACCTATTTATCCAGTAGGGCGAATATTACGTTATAAACATTCTTTATAAAATCTCTGCGAGGTATTCGACAAAGGGCATTCCAAGGGATACATAAAGCGAGGAATTCGCTTTAAATTCCCGAGTTGGTCTCCGTGAGGTTCACGAGGACGTGGCTTACGATAATGTGGTTTTGGTGAAGTTGTCACCTGCGGGTGTCACGGGTTGGTTTGTGTGAACAGTTTGCGGTTACGACGTTTCAACTGTGTTCATTAAAAACAGTGGAGCGTATTAGATTCAGTGCATAATTTGATGTGCGATAACGAGGCAAGGTTTTGATCTACGATGCGAATTATGTAACCTAAAAACATATTATCAAAATGCTATAGAACAAAACTTTTTCGATGATATCTAGGAGCTAAAGCTTAAATTGCTTAAGAAAGTAAAATTTACTTTCATATTATGCAATAATCATGTTCAGTACGACATCAAAATTTAAATATGCTATATTCGCATTATTACAGCCATCGAGAGCGGGGAGCAAACAAGGGGCACACACTTGGAATTGCAACAATTGGCCCGACGATGACTTCACCGAAACATTGACCTTTTCGCGGATTACGTCTCTCCATCTCGACACACCGGGACACAGGTCACATACACACACACACACACATATACGCACATTAACACGTACAGAACATCCGCTCTTATCATTGACGACTATCATCGAATTGACTTGACTCGGTCGTTTCGCCGCCTCAGTACATCGCGGGCGCTCGGGAGCGACGCGCGTCTCACGAACGTCCACTCACAACTCTACAAGTCGCGAAGCGTAACGATTGCTCGTATCGACGTAATACTTTACATGAGTAACATTCTAAGTGACAGGGTCGCGCGCAGATCTTGTTTATTATTTCCGGATCCGATCGTAAACAATGTGATGTTTTTTGTAGTTGTTTGACCACGCGAGCGCACCCGGTCCGGCTTGTTGTGAATCGCATGTGCGATCACGTGCGAGGGACGTCCGCAATTGTCGCTCCAACCGAGTGAACCGGTGCGACACTTCAGTGTGGTCGTGGTATCGGGCAGAGTTCCTCGGCGTCTTCCGAACAGACAATGCAGTGCGCACGGCGACAAAGTTAAACTATAACTCTTGTGTGAGCGCGTAAGGATTGCAGTGCTTCACGGATCGTGGTGAGAATGGCTGTCGTCTGATCGCCATTCGCAGAGCGTGTACGTCCGGAGTGCGCTCCTCGGCGTCGGGATGTACGAAGTGTCGTGCGTCGCCGGCAACAAAGTGGACGCTGCGTACGCAGTCAAGAGCCTGTCGAACGTTGTACCGCCAGGGATGGGTCACGGGGTGTCGGTGCAGCGCCACCACGCGCACTCGCAGTCGTACAAGCACAAGCCGGAACCGCCGCCGGTGAGCAAACCGGACGCGCTGAAATCTCACGTAATGAGACTGCTCAAGCGATCCAAGAGTCACACGCCGGCCACCAGGGCGGTGGAGAGCCAGCCGGATCCGAGGAACTTCGACAGGCGCACGGTGTTTTCCCGACCGGTGGCCGACGAGCAACGCCGGCGGCGGAACTCCGCCGAACGCCGCCGCAGCGCCGACAAGCGCGTGATGGTGACCATCGTCGATGGGCTGCCAGTAGTGGTCACCGGGCAGAACCCCCCGCCGCTCCCGCAGCATCCCCCTCCGGTTACCCATCACCGCCACTCGCATAGAGATAAGGTAGGATGTTACTATTTCTCTGTAGGTTGCATATACATAGTATAATATGATACTTTAGCGTTTACGTGAAGATTATTTTGAAGCGAACTGCAATAAAGGCAATATATATACATTTGTAGGTAATGAAAATAATCAGTGGTCGGTGTTACAAATTACAGCGTTGGTACAGTTGATTAATATATTTTCGTTTTGATATATTTGCACCATGGGGAAACTGGATTCCTGTAAGGCCGCTTTAATGAATGTAGCCATTATTTGCACTATTAACTAAATAAATGAAATCGCGCTATCTCCTAGGTAGGCAACTAAACTTATCAAAATAAACATCAAAATTATGTAAATGATACTCGATGGGGGTGTAGTACGAGTAAGCGAGATTTGTTTATTAGATGGCAACATTTGAACGACATTCGTAAATTGAATAATTAAATGAAGCTGTCTACTTAAATACCAAATACAGGAGTGGAAATCAGTAAATCTGCACATCAATAAATCTGTTACAACTACCAGCAAGTAAGTTGCGATTGTTATCAAAATAGCACTGTATTTAGTTTGTCAATGTATGTTGAATATGTTAACAAACACATATTAAGTCGTGATGTCGATAAGATAGTATGTAGTATTTCAGACCCCAGGCCTCGTGTTAGAGATAAACGGCTTTGATGTCTTGTCGGTCATGTATTACCGATGGATGGATCTGATATCGTTGGGACGATCTAGTTTAACGGTACGGGGCCACCGAGCCTGTACGTTATGGCCCAGTGGGTCGGGCAGTGATCGCGCGCACGACGCGACAGTCCGGATTTCAATCCCGCACGCACCTCTAGTTCTCTAAATTATGTGCGTGTTACAAATGAGGTTTCACATTTCAAATGAGTTTTAAATCTCACGAGAGAACCTGCAGCTAGCTACGTATGAAAATTCTTCATAATGTTTCCAAAGGTACATTTAATACGCCATCACTCACTTGGCCAACGAAGTGAACTATGGCCGTCACACCTCGCCGTGCTGCGAATGGCGACTGGAGCCCGGTGGCGGCGGCGGGGTTGTGTATTGTGGTGATGATGAAGACAATGACCCGTTACATATGAAACGAATAATATTATGTGTGTGTGCGGTGATATACGTAAATTTGGTATAAAGAGAACATTCCAAAATTTTTCGTGAGTAAAAAAAAAAGCGTTTATGTTAATTTTGTTTAAATAAACATGAAATATTGCGTTGAACATGAAATAAAATAAATCTATTACATTTGTAGTATAAGCATAAAACTGTTGCGCAACGAAACAATGTTTGTACAAGGACCACATTTGTAAAAAAAGAACTCGTTAGCTCTTCTATCGTTCCCAACAGTGTATCCAAAACGTAAAAAGTAAAAAAAGGAAAAAGTGGATAAAAATTCGCAATACTAATGAAATAAGACAGTTTAACGTGGACTCCTTGGATCAGGTATCTATTTGTCTGTTCCGAGGTTCCGACTGTCGAACGCGGTACAACGTCTTATTAATTAGAAGAATCTGAGAATATGCTCGAATGTTATAATTTATTGCTGGCTCGACCTGACTTCGGTCGGGTTAAAGAATTAATTAAAATTAACATGATATATAACCTCTGTATATTGGGAGTAAACCTTTCAAACGGCAAAAGATTTTTCAGATAGGTGCTGTGGTCCAGGAGATGCATTCCCAATATACACAAAGTTAAAAAATTCGCACTCTCTCTTTATAATATTAATATAGATTACAATAATGCGATTTGGTATCACACATTCAAAATTATATGTTAGGGGGCGGTGAAATTTTTAGTTACATTAACCGAGAACCGAGAAATAGTCAGATACAACTTACGGCACTACGTCATACGGCACGGATTACGGCACGCACGTCAGTACACACACAACACTTGAAATCACACCTCTTCTGTTAGCTTTAGCTGTTGCCGCCGAAGAATACTGGAGTACCGCGCCAGTGTCCGCTGGTCCAGTCTCCGTTGTATGTGCTTGTCTTGGCACCTCTTGTCCAGACGAAATGTATCCGCCAATTGAAATTATCACCAGAAATGCATTCGTGGTGATGTGTTGCTGCAATTGCTCTGTAGAAGTTGAGTTCACGGCCCCGGGACCCGAAGTTTAGGCTATCACCGTCTCTTCTTTACTTTAAGAGCCCCCCATTTTTTATGAGCAACTTTTCACCATTTGTCTGTACCGAAGTCGTACAATAGAAGTTACTATTCTTCATTGTTAGAAGATTTTAGCGACGTGAAAAATTCGAGCCTACTCAGCATACCCGCGCGCGTGATTCGTCTCTGATGGCAGGGTCACCATGTAAGGACATGTTGTGGAGACGAATGAAACGAGTGAGATCGGTAAATAGACTGCCTTTATTAAGAGAATACATGGTTTATATATAGCAACAATATATGCTATATTGTTGTACTACTGCATACACAAACACTTTCCTAGACAGGATCCCTTTAAACTAAAGTTCATGTGATTATATAAATAAATAATAACAAAATATATTTACATTAGTTCAAGTTGATTAATGAATATTTCCTAACCATGTTTTGTTATAAGGGATAGCACATACATTTATGTAACGTAATATTTTTATCAAAATGCTTTATTCTATTGACATAGAAACAACGTAAGGTAATAGAATATTATAGCCCTCGTGATGACTCAATTCTGTCCACAGCAAGCTGAACACGTTTGTCATTTCCAATTGAAAGGGAATCTTTACGATCACTACTGAATGTGTTATGAAATGTGCAGTCTCCACAAACATTCGATTCCATTATCGGGAACTGTCGAGTACGCAGGTTTATTCACCGTAAATTCCTTCGCGTTGGTCGATTCATAAGTCATGCGAGCCATTTTTACTTACTTTATTTTAGTAAAGCGTGATAAAACTGTAAATTGTTTAAAAATCCTGATATTAATTAACTTATTGATTTAAAGATTATTTGTTTTTTTTTATCCACATCTGCTTCTGAGAATATACATCTATCTAATATATAAAATTCTCGTGTCGCGGTTTTAGTTACCATACTCCTCGGAAACGGCTTGATCGATTTTATATGTATATTCAGTAGGTCTGAGAATAGGTTGTTATCTATTTTTTATACCCCTAAGTGATAAGGGTAGTCCACCCTAAATTTTATTTTATTATTTTTTGGACAAATTTTTTTATTTTTATTTTTTTATGATGTGCCATTAAAAATACATACAACCCTAAATTTTCCCCCTTCTACCATCGACCCCTATTTTTTCATCACTACATAAATGTGTGCCCCGGATTAGAACCCGAATTTAAACCAGTTTGTCTTGTATACAATGTCTTGGTATTAAGGACACTAATTTTCGACATCATCAGTTATCTTAATTACCAGCAGGTAATTATACGACTAATCAGTAATTTGTGTACTATGTAAGGATAACTTAAAAGAAAAAAATTTCCAGGTGCATTATCTTTCTTGTTCGATGAACCATTTTAAGTTTTAAAGCATGACTTTCCGACCTCATATGTTTTGATAACAATAGTCTTCTTATATTATTTACAGTTAAAACTAAGTTCTTGCTTTGGCTAGACGCCTAAAGGCCTAGAGGCATAGTTATGCTTTCAAGCCGAGCCGCTATAAGAGTGTAGTAGTTTATTAAGGAAATCGTATAATATTCCATATTATTCATAAAGTTGTAAGCATAGGCCGACAATACAAAGAGGAAGAATTATCTTTTGTGCGAATAATAATACTCCTAGCGATTGATAAGTAGAGTCATAATAAACTTTATAAAATCCTTCTTGAACCCATCAACTGGTACAATTATTTTCCAACTTCCACATCGATACAAACAGTAAGCGAGTCCTGCAACTTAATACTATATAGGTGTAACAAAAATAAAGTAACCGGTGCTTTAATAATAGATCTTACTAGATCGAAAATACTATTGTTGCACGTATAATAGAACGAGAAACATGGACAAAGCAATAACATCGCATACCCGCCCTAATTCCCTCGACGACAGATATCTATCTACCCTTGTATTCTTGAGGTTTTGAATGAATGCAAACTAAAATAGAACTACACTACGTAATCTGTTGAAAGCTCAGCGGAAAGGTACAATTCTCACTATGAAATCTATATTTTTCAGGGTTTATACGACGTGCTAGGGTTTTCACCCGTAACCTGAAATATTTTCAGTGCATTATTATGTAGTCCATCTCCTGTTTCTGTTATTGTCCTCAAAATGTATGTTTTGTAATGATCTTCAAACAAAGCTTACATTGTGATTTGACTCACACATTCAGTAGGCACTGATTATGAGAATTATGCTGAAATATCTCGTGAACGATTGTCAGCCGTACTCTTGAAGTGTGTAGAAAGGTGCAAAACAGATCACCACAGTGAAATCTGACAAAAGTTCTGTCATTTTAATTATGGAATAGTAAGCTACAAATCAGATCACGCTGCTCATATGCGGATAGCTACACTAAAATGTACCATTTAAAAACCTTGGAGGTTGAACGTGTTCATGTCTCTTTAGATTTATCCAGCTACATTATTACTACCAGCAGGACCACCTACGACCATACCACCAATTGCATTTACAACTCACGCGTGTACTCGTAGACTCGCAGCACAACAGTTGGCCGGACTTTGACAAGTCCCGTCACATCGATGACTAAAATTTCGCTCGATCGGCGGTGTTCTATCCAACAATTTCATTCACACAAGTCCCGGCTCTATTCCCTCGAGTATTGTGGGGAGCGAGCGGGTGTTTGCACTCGCCAATTGGTCGTCAAGACGCGCCCACCTGGTAATGTACATTCGAAGCACCGAGCGAGCTCCGAATTTGGCACATTTGGACTGCGCCGATGATTGTGTTAGTGAGTGATAGTGTGACGGATTGCTTCGATGCGAATTGTGGCGAAGTTACAGGGCTCACTATTACCTTTTGTTTTGGATGAATCGACTAACTGATTTTCACTTTATCTCCATCACATTAGTGGCATGCTGCAGGTTACGGTTGGTTGCTCGTGCCTCAGGACGCCTGGAACATCCACCACGCTGCTTTAGTGTGTATCAGTGAAGGAATCATTAGCTTGCGATAACCTTGTTGCCAGTTGAAAGTGCTCTCTGAAACACGTTTAAGAAATTTCGCCATAAGCTGTCACCTATCGGACCCCGGACCGGAGTTGTTTAACTCGCGTTGATACCTAATCAAAACGTGCATCCACGCCTTCCTATTCGTTAATATATTGAACATTACATTGAAACAAATATTCAAGCGAGTCGCTCAGTTTGAAAAGAAAATCTCTTTTCTCTTACCTCCGTATGTTATCAAAGTAAAATTAGAAAAAATATGAACTGCCTAATAATTACTTTTTCTTCAACTCGTTTCATCGCTGACCATAAATTAGCTTTTTTCTTTGTTATGGTGGGTTTCATTTTTCTAGTTTTGTTTTCAAAGTAACATAGTAGGTAAAGTATCGTACTTCATAGCGACAGATGTCGCTTCGTAGGTGTATATTGTTTAACAAATTTCGATATCCTAACATGAAAAATAGCACAGTTTTCTACAACGGATGGTCTAAGAGAACGGACACCAGTGTATGCGCACAGGTAGTGTTCAGTATTATCGATGTGTAACACAGCCCCGCCGAGCTCTGACCGGCCGTGCAGCGACACATGCCGCTCGTACGCTCGATTAACAGTTCAACTATGCACCGCAGCCACTGGAAGCGACGATAATAATAACGAAGTGATTCACAGATGCAAGTGACCGCCGACACGATCTGTTCTCGGGAAAATGACGAGGAAAATTACTCATATTACGGCATGTTGAAACCGCGCAAACGAATCGTGTATGTATGTATGTGTAAATGCTTTGATTAGTAAGATTGCAACATCACAATTATCACTATTTGATTTTATCTAGTATCTAAGTTACACGAATCTGTTATGTTGGATGTATTATGGAAATATATTCTCTTTTAATACAATTCAAAAGTCTAACAGTTTAGAAGAAACTATCTAAATAACGATAAAATTCATATACCTAATACTTTTTTTATATAATGACACTTATTATATATACAATTCAAACACGCGGAGAACTGTGCTCAAAATTGCTTAATCCTCGTAGTTTTTTACAAAGACATTGTGAAATCTGCCAATCCGCATTGTGTCGGGAGATTGTGACCTTAATCTCCCATCACACACGCGAGCCGAGCAATATGACTATAGCAGCAGCTGTTGATAATAATATATTTATTGATATGAGCCTTGTCGAACTGCCGTCCTTTTCAGAGGCACTCACAAATATCCAATGTTTATGAACTGCTCATTATGTCCTGCTCTCTTTTTCTGATTGTCAAATATGTCCATCGTATGAGGCTCAGCTGGATGAGCTGGATCTTCTCATAAAAAATACTTTGTATTCTTGTCTTCACAAATGTGACTACATATTGTTGTATTGTTCTAAGACTCAATGGCTTTCGTAACCGCGAACGACGGCGAATTAGAATGTTCACCGTTTCATTCCCTTTGATTGCCGTTCATATGATCATAATGGATATTATTTTACATCCAAATAGCATTTTAGGGTTAAAAAAAAAAATATTTTTTTGTTATATTAAATATCTAAGAAACGAGCATGAAACGGTTACAATAATTATTATATAACTATGGGGAAACATTCACAACACAACCATATTGTATAACGATCACAGCGGACAGACACGTGACATCGTAACGCTTCGATGTTAATTGTTTTTACACAATTGCAACGGGAACATTGTACTATCACTATATGTATCCCGAATGTAATTTTGACGATCACGCGACGTAGATCGACGCACGACATCGCAACGATATAAATACACACGGCGTGCGTATGTATGAATATGTATGTACACGTGTGTTTGACGGAAAAAGGAAGCGGTATTCGTTACGTTTTCGTATCATGTGGAAACGGTGTTGCGTCGTTTGATGACTTCAGTTTAGGTATTTAGTAGGTGAGCGATGCGAAGAAACGTAGTCTATTGTGTTTTATTGTTTATGTGATTTTAGAAATTATCTACTGTATGTCACTAAGAGCTTTGTGGATATTTATATATAACAATAACTTGAACGAAAAATATAAGCCGCACGCGTAAAAAGGTTTTTAAAACGCTCAAAACACAACTAACCTAGTGACATACCCGATTAAATTATAATTTTTTTTTGTGATTTTACGGCTGAAATATCATTGCGACGACAAATATTTTACAAGTTGTTATTGCGGCATGCAATGCTATTGACAGATTATATCGGGTGAACAAACATAGAAACATATCTACGATAAAACCGCTTGCTTATAATAATATCAGACAGGTTACATACAAGATATGTAGTTACAAGTATACGTTGCATACAAATTTACACGACTTACAGGTACCGTTTGGATTTGTAGGAACAACCCGCCGCATTTTACATGGACCTACTAAATATTGATAGTCGATCACACATGGAGCGTATTTGAAACAAAAATATATATTACATCACAAATTAACTCGCGCGAGTATTAACAAACACCGGCGGGCAGCTCGTTGAACGGTCACTGGCCACCTAAATGTAGACGCACGTGGTGGATGGTGTTTATTTATAGATAAGTTTTCCATGTCTATGATCGGTGGTGGTGATTCACGATATTATAAATACTTGATATTCGAATTGCATCGGTTGAAATTATCGCAAGAGAATTTAACCATGGTTTTGACAAAATGTTTCTCTATGTCAGTCGTATGTGCAACAAGATATATACATTACAACAACACACAATACTGGACAAAAGAAAATTTACACGTAAGTAGGACGGTGGCTCCAATCCAAGCCAACTGTACAAAAGGTCGATCTATAGTGCGGATTGTTAAATAAAAGTTTGTTAGTCTCAACCTCCAACTAATACGAGTACCTAAACATCTATTGAACTTTCCATCAAAAACTTTTTTATACATTGCACATGATGCACATATTGCAATGTTGCCTGCCGAATGTTGACTTGTTTGTGCGGTGCCGAATTGTACTCACTAGATAATCCCGTGTTATTCGGAATGTTCGATACATTTTATTGGACATGAAGTACGATGTTTGTTGCCTTGTCATAAATGTTTACTCTTGGCTCCTTGGTATTGTTTTCTCAATATTATTCGGGGAAGCGCAACCATGTCACGAAAAATGATAGATAATCTCATATATGTAGGCATAATATCTCTACGATATTAACATTTAGTAATTCAATTGATCTCGCCAATCTGTTGGAATACTATATAGAATAATGCCATAGTCTATAAATTTGGTCAAGTATGGATTGGAAGAATTCATACACGTTTGGGAACATTATGAAGATTATCAGCTGTGCGGGGGGTATCTATGTTTTTAATGAAAAAATAGAAGTGCGAACGAGATTGGAAATTCCAACTGGAAGATATTAGTATTATTGTCTTAGCGGATCCCTTAACGTAGTAAGGCTCTACACAGATTAGCTTTTCGTGTTCGTAGTACTGTTTTTCTATTATTATCTGCCGCCGTACCCGCGCGCTACTTCGAAACGAGTCCAATACGAGTGTTTACTGCACACATCGCTAGTCTCCGCTCGCTGCCGCGCGGCGCGGAGATGAAATAAATAAAAAAAAACAACAAAACAAAAAACATTTTATGAATAGAGTGCTCTTATAAATGAGGAAAAATAAAACCGCAGTTTTAACCGCACACTATGTTTGGCCGCAGCGGACGTAACGTTATGCAGTGTTCTCGACAATAGAACGAACACGTCACACGTGTTGCAGTGTAGTAGTGGAACATCGTGGTCGTCGCCTGTGCAAAATTTACGAGGGAATCGGAGATTTACGTGATGGTGTTCTGTGTGCGTGTTAAGTGATCAGATTATTTATTATCGATGACTTATATTCAACCACGCTAATGATTATAAAAGAACCTAAACGTACTTGAGTTGGGACGATGGTACAAATTTTGTATGGACAAATGCTTTTGGCGTTCTTTGCAATGTTCGATTGCCAATAATTACTTACGGTACGTCACGTTTTATGTAGATGCTTAGTTTTTATTTTGTTAGATATTTTATACATTTGAAATAACGTAGCTGAGAAACAAATTACAGTCGGAATTTATGATTAAGAGATTAATAAGGAAAAAATGTATGATTCAAACTAAGCAATCGACCCCGTAGCCCCAGTGTCAGTGACTGCCGAGCGAGGGGACTCGGGTTCGATCCGGCCGGGACAGACATTTATGTGACGGATAAATTTGTTTGTTTGTTTGTCCCTGTCGCATGGTGTGAGTGTGTGAACGTTTTCTTATTGTATTACTACCGTGAACAACAAACAACAAGTGGGTGCGAGCATCACAGCGGCCAGTGAACGAGAGACGTTATCTGACTGAGATGATAAGGGCATTACCGATATCTTATACACTCGAGTCTGTTTTCAAACGCCCTTGAAGATCGGTGCGACCCTGAAACCGTGCTGGCGTTCACCATTGGAGGCATTTTTTGTGTATGCAGTGTGTTTAGTTGCGTTATTTTGTTTTGAAGCAACTTATGCGAATTGAGTCTTATCGAATTGTCTGGTAACTTTAGAAATCGTTTTCAGATACGCTTCTCTAAGAATTGGTAAGATTCCATTCATATCAAGTAACACTTCTGATAACACGGCTAGATTGCACATTGGCGAAACAAAATTTAACAAATTTATTTCAGTGTGGAACGTATGGATGCAATAAATCGATGATACACTTTAAAAAAAAGCGTCTGATTGCAAAACTTTCTTGATATTTAACGGCTCGCTGTATTTGTACTTTTATCACAAAAGAGACACGGTTCAATATGGTTTTGTGATTCGAAATAATGTCAAAAGTGAGCGTTTTTCCACGTGACATGACACAAGTTCTTCTGTTTCACTTACATTTTCTATATAAAAATATAATCTGGATGTCTTACTTGTATTTGCTCTCAGACGCCGCTTGTTATCGGCTCTAGTCGCTGTTTGTACATATGTACGTACGTACGCACTGTTTTTTATGTTTTAATTCGATTATTTTTGTATATCGTTTATCAATTTAGTGTAAGGCAATGACGGAAGGGTTTTATTTAATTGTTTTTTTTTCACATAGAGGTATTCGAAGTAATTGGGCTTGGAGAGGCAAAGGAGTGCATTAGCATTAAATGGCGGGCAATGTAGCTCGAAGGACCATTATCGTTGGCGAAAGAAATTTACTTGTATGGCTACCAGGGATTATTAATTTGTAGACAGACCTCCGTTAATTCACGCCAATTTGATTAGTCTCGAACCTTCTAAATGTAGCACAGCAGTGTCGCAAAGCGTTACTTTGATCGATAAAGGATCAATATTTCGGTCAATTAGTGTAAGCGGCAGTGACCACTTACTTAGTCATTAATTAATTATTAAATAGGACTATTTCTCTTATGTAAATATTTTGCTTAACATAAGACACGAGGTCCTGTTGCGAGCCAGCCGCCGGTTAAGTCTAACAGTTTCTTTGGGTCATGTTGAGCGACCGTTGAATCAAAGAGCCACTTACGAATTTATATCATTTATATAATATATCATTTCATATCATTTATGTAATATATCATATATCATTTATACAAATTTGTCCCACTACTGTCATTAGCTCTTTCTTTATACATAAAAACATAGTGGTGCGCAGGTTGGGTATCATTCACACATATTTTAGATGTTTCCAGGTAAATAAGTAAGCACGGTTAGTGAGAATTAAATTTTTGTACTCAATAATGTCGAAATAACGTTGATATGACTCAAGTAGGATTGAAGGTTTTTTTAAGAATTTCGTATCAGATATCTACGGGAAACAGTGGCCATCTAACACCAGTTATAATGTTGCGAGTTTGTCCGAGTTCCTTATTAATAAGGCAGTTTCGTGAAATACTTCCATTAATTTGATTTGAATTTCAAATATAAATGTTATTGAAATGTGTATGTAGCCTTGATGTTTATGGTAATGAATGATCGCTAAAGTTTCAGTTAAAAGCTGTTTGCTTTTTAATTTGTTGTACAATATAATTGTGTAACATTATTCTTGAGTGTCTATTGCCTTCAATTCAGCTTTTACCTACTTTAAATATACTTTTCATAAACTACAATCAGTGAATGTCTATGTAAATATTTTATTTTGTTAACTTGGTCAAATTTATAGCCGCCTCACAAATATTGCAATCGAATTATGCATAAGTAAATAAAGCCCTGTGTCAAATTATTCTACCTCGCTTACTAGACTATTAATATTGTACTACAGTAATAACATAAAGTACAATTTCTTTACTTTTATAAATATAATTATTATTAGTTTTTTTTATTGTCCCTATAGCATTTCGTAAGTTCCGTACACAACATAACTAGTTACGCCATCTAGCGGCAAGTAGTTGTTCTAAAACACGGCCTGGTTGTTGTAATCATTGGAGTAGAAAATCAGAAGTTAATAAAATATTTGTTGTAGGGTTTATTATTCGCGACTGCACTGGTAAATATTTAATTATCTGTGTATTCAATATATTTATATAGTATCACTACTTGACACTAGATGGCGCCACGAGTTGGAATGATATTTTTACTTGAACCGGTACCTGGAGGGTAAGTATTTGAATTATGATGTTTGCAATGTAATAATAATAATAATATCTTGATCGAATGTATTATGTAACTTAGATAACATTTATATTTTGCTAATACTTATCAATCCCAGTTCTCTGTAGACTTGCTGTTTAGTCCTACATTGTGCACACCAGTAAGCAAAGCAGTACCGTTCTTTATGGGTTACTATCTTGTTTGTATGTGACCTCCACTATAGCAACGTACAATCTTAGTGAGAGTCTTCCTAGTGATGTAACATGCCTGGAATTCGTGGCTATTGGTGTACAATTTATTGTTTTCTTTATTATGCACCCATGTTCTGAGTCTGTAATTTTGATAGCAAGTTACATAGATAAACTGGTTTTCTATGTCGCTAAGTTACACGTCCACCGTCGTTGTCTACAGACGATTAGCAGCACGGGAGCAGGTGCCCTGCTGGCGGTTTATATACAAAGTGTATATTGAATTTAGATAGAAACCTTCATACCGAGTAAACTGTGCGCAAAGGGGCATGTTAAATTAAAGAGTTCCTTTTTAAAAATGACAATAAACTGGTTAACTACACTTAGTGTAGGATTCATCGTCATCGCATAGAATAGCATAGAAAAATGTGTACGTTTTTTGTCTATCAAAGCGAGAGCACGTTTTATGCAATTTGCTAAAAATATAGCGAAAAAGCAGTCCAAATCCAAGTTTGGGTAACATACAGAAATCATCTCTGCGATCGATCGACCATGAAACTGATTCTAGTAGCTGTACTTCACGCGTCAAGCGCGAAATGTATCGAGATACCATCGGATCGGTTGTTGACCTCGTCGGGTAGTGTGGGCGTTCTCTTATAAGGAAGTGTGCAAAAAGTAATATTGATGACTCCCATTCTTCTGTTCGACTTTCGGTTGTTAATTTTTATACGGCTTACATATTGCGTGGTTGTTATACAATATTCTTGAGATGTTCCGTTCTGTCGGATCCGGAAAGGTATTTCATCACTTATCTGTGATAGTTCACCTTAGCTTGGGTTTTTACTCGGTACGAAAGACGGTAATGCCATAGTTCGCCTGCTTATAATATGCGTACTTGAGAACATTATACAGAATTCTCAGGGCAGGTTTACTCATGAAATTCGTTTCTAATAAATATAACTGACTTTAATTTCTAATAACAATACACACTCTACTAACACCGATTTGTCAAATGATGAATAATTGGAGGGTTCGAAATCGTACATCTCCCTTGCGGGTAGCTAAGTTTCGAACCAGAAACATACGACCCGCAGTCCCGTTGGTAGAACTGGTTAACGAAGGGTCTCGGGTTTGATTCAAGGCCGGGTGGATATTTATGTGAGAGATATAAATCTGTTCTATCTTATGTCACACATATTTGTTGACCATCCCACCCGCAATACAGGAAAGTCTAGTCCGGACGCGTGAATTTATGAGAGTTTGCTTATTATTACTTATGTCTCACGATTTAAGACCGAGAACTGCATCTTACGAGTTGAAGCGGTTTTGATTATCGATAAAAATATGAAGTAACTACAAATATCTGATATTTCCAATGAGTTCAAGATATGGATTAAGCAAATAACAACCAAATATTTGAAGCAAATGTACTAGGGAAATTGGTATTATTGTAATCCTAACATTAATAGCTTAAGTAAAGTAATCTTAAGATGATTACTTTACTTAAGCGATTTATGATTACTTTACTAGATGTTGTATGCATCTGTTATGTAATGTAACGAATATATTGAAATATTTTTAACCCTCGTCTAGTGATAAGATGAGATGGTGTATCTATCTAAATAAATTTCTATTATATTGTAGACAGTATCTGGTTAAGATATTTTTTTACGGTCACGGAATTCTACATGTCATAACTCTAGGTTACCTAAAGTTTATAGGCTCTATATGAGTAGGACCAGATACTGTACAAGTACCCTAGAGCATACAGGCTCACAGTCGATAAAGCTTGTAATTATGAAGATTGCGGTAGTAAAAAAATAATTTGTTTGCCATGTTATAATAAATACAAACGAAACATAAATAACTACAACTTTAAATGAATAAATAATAACTTTGCATGTCAAGTTAGAAATTTTATATTGTTAAACGTGAAAAATATCTAAAAAAAACTTGGCACCGCTGCGAAATACATTAATTTACTTAAAAACTTAGCAAAGTGTTGCACAATGGCCCCACTGTAAAGATTGGATTAATTTTTAAAATTCCATTGAGTTTTTCTGGGAAGTTTTAACGAAAATTCCGTATAGAGCAATTTTTATTTTTCAGGTTGAATCGGCTCTTAGCATTTTCAGACTCTTTGCGTTTAAAATTACTTTCAGCGCACAGCGGGAATTACTTTCAGCTGGAAAATACTGCATGTGGGCCAATTTAGTTGAGATTTATTATAATTGTATTTATTAAATGGGAGTCGTGTTTCATAAAATATAGTTTAAAGGTTATAAACGAAACAGCCATAACAATTAATGTAATGTTTAAAAATAAGGTTTTGTTTTCTATTTTGAACTAGTGACCTTCCATTATCCGGGATAAAATGTCATGTACCAAGAATCCCTTAAGGGCTCAGTAATTTTACTGTTATAAATTTTCAGACAGAGAATTTTGGCCGTGTTGGGGTGGCTTAGA
>PDGT01000002.1:10324153-10414642 GCA_003671415.1 Megathymus violae
CGTTCATATTTAATTTGTTTGCATTGGCGTGCATTTTCTTGCGGTACCTGTTTAGTCGCGTTAGCCACTTGTGCCGCTATCTGGTCGTTACAATTGTTATCAGTGTCTTTGTGGCGATAGCGATTGATAACGATAATGGAGCATGTCTTCGGGTGATGTCACCGACCAGTGTTATGTTAACGTTGTATTTGGGCTTAACGCTGTTTTCACTTCTCTTAACTTCGTTATAATTTGTATCTGTTGCTTTATCGTTATGAATATGTGAGTAATATGAAACTCACTATTTATATTTGTCTACTTTCGTGCTAGTTTTATACAGTCAATCTCGTTTGGTCATTTTGATGATATATTTTGATCATTTTAAGATCAATTTGCACAATGATATTATGAACGTAATGTTAATTTATTTACAGATTTCTTAACATTACCAGGTCATTTTTTATTTTAGTAAATTGCTTTTGATGTATGAAAATTGATAAATAGGAAAATATTAGGGAAAACAAAAAAAAAATATAGACACCTAGTTTTTAATGGATTTAAAGTCAACAAATATATTTTTATTTGAAGAGGTTGGGTAGCCAAGCGATGTGCTATTTGTCGGCAAGTTGTTAACGTCGCCCGTGGACAGCCCTATATTATTTATAAGCTGAACTTGAGTGCACAGCAGCAAAAGACTATCAAAACTACGATTAAAGAATTACCGTCTTACGAATGTAGCTATGGAATCAGGTGTAGGGTGACAGCTGTCATCTGATTGCCTTCGGCGCGGCTGAGGTCGGTCCGACCTTAGCACCGATAACGAGGCCCGAGATGAAATAGCAGATGTTTTACTGGTTAATGATATGGTTCAATTAGATTTAATGATTTTATATCTCGTGAATGAAATATAAATTTTTAAATATTTTACATTGATCACATGTAAATCTTCTAATTTTATTGCTCCGTAAAATGATTATTACGTTTTAGCCTGTTAACTCGATTTTAGTTATTAGTTCTCTTAAATATTAGTATCGCTATCACTAGAAAGACCTTGAACTACAACAGAACTAAGCTAGTGCTAAAATTACTTCCACCGTTTATCAGTTCCCATTAAGACACTTGAAAGTCCTCTGTTACGCAAAGTAAATGTTGAGGTTTTGATGTCTTCGAGTCTTTTGGCAATAAACGCCCATTGTAAACCCTGTTTAGTAAGTCTTCGCAATCAAAAGTATATGGATGAGTCGATTTGATTGTTTGTATATACGTAATGTACTCACTAAACTTTTATAATTGGATTTTGAATAAGAAAAAACATCTACATTGAAATAGAATATCGTACACAAATAGTTATTCATCTGTCTGATATTGAGTAATTCTTTAAACGAGTTTGTTCTAGATTGTTAATGAATTATTTTTAAAAGAAATCAAAGGTAATACCTACGATGGTATCAACAATTCAAACTTTCATCGTGTTAGAGAGAGTTTTTAAATAACATATGTTTACGTCACCTCATTAAATATATATTGATGGGCATCCTCCATAAAATTGTCTCACGGGAAGATGTCATACCAATAGCAGTGACACAAATTGGTCGTCAATGAGTCAGTCAGTTAATCAACCGATTCGTCTGGCCACTTACACTTGTAATGTCTGTTTTTGAATCATTATCTGTCTACTATTTGTCTTTTTAACGACGCTTTTATTTTGATGATTTAAAGGCTTTGCCATTCCCACAGTAAAATTGAATGTTTCATTTGTAATATAAATATAATTATAACAAATAGTAGTTGATCCAGCTAAAAACAATACACAAATCTGTAAGTTTTAAATATTTACACGCTAGAACAATTTGTAATATGTCTGGCAATTTATTTAAATAGAAAATATTATATGGCGTTTACGTGTTTTAATATCGCCATAGTGAATTTATACAACGGTATTGTTTGGATATTATTTTATGATCGATGTTAACTTTCCTTGAAATAGCTTGATTAAGTCCTGTCGAGTACACTTATTAGGGTTTTATTATAAAAAACTTGTTGCGTGTGACTATATTTTGTTGTGTTGGTAACATACGGCAGCCGTATAAATATAGCTTCCAATTAATTTTTAGATAGCATTGCGTTCAAGCATGATGTAGCATTTTACGTTGACTTTATGCTTGTTATTTTATTAGCACAAACTCCTAATTGAGCTCAATTGTTGTGAACTACCATATACATATTCTCAATGTCTGTATGACGTAAGATTTTCGAAATATTGCAATATACTTGGTACATACAGCCAGCTTGTTAAGTTGAACGCAGACCAAAAACGTTACAATTGTGCATTCGCCATCCAAGGTGAGGCGATTATTGTCTGACTTTACCTTGATGCTCGCAATTATAAATAAATTGCACTTGTTGGATTTAACAGGAGCAAACCATTGTTTGTTTGATTCTTTTGGTTTCGTATTCGCTGCAAGCGAAGCACTACTAGCAATTTTCATGATTGATCTTACTTGTCCATTTTCTTAATATGACTCGCAACAAGATTACTAACAGTTTTCATAGTATAGAAAGGAGTTTTCTAAAGCGACTCGAATTCAAAAAGCGACTCGGTTCAATGTTATTTCTGAGGTGTCGCAAAATTCTTTCCGATACATGTCTATTCATTTATGCACTCATTTTAAATCCACTATCGTTTGCGTGAAGCATTCCGATGAGTTTTTTTTGTAAATATTGACATAGTTTATCTAGCTGGTTACTTTGTTATTGACTGCTTTGTTATTTCAATTAAAAATGCATTTTACAGTTAAGTACATCCATTTTTTATTGCTGTCATGAAGTTGTATAAAATAAAGACAACAAAAGTTACGCCTCAGTCTTAATGTATTACAGAATATCTTACCTACATTATAACTTAAATTTTCTTTACAAATATTTGTCGAAACTAAAATAATATATTAAAGCTGCATCACAAATAGTTATTGCGCACGTTATCACTCGGTACTGATGGCAGTTTTATCTGATAACTGATAACATATCCATGTACATATCTTGGAAAAAACGAGGTAACTACTTCTAACTCTAGGCTTTTCTAATTTTATGTTTAATCATTTTTTATATGTAACTTCACCTTCATCGCCACGATCCGTTCATCAAGATGCAAATTATGGAACGAGGTCCCTTCTATGGTACTTGTTCTCCTGCCCTTGAGCGCTAGGATAATTGTAGTTCTGTAAAAAATATGTAAAAAAAAGACCTCTTCTCCCGGGCCGATGTCGCAATGGTGTCTGCTTTGGTGTTGCCTATATCCATAGGCGATGGTGACCACTTTCCATCAGGTGGCTCATCTGCCTTTTTTTGCGCTTTATGCTGTAAAAAAACTTCATTGGCAATGTGGTTTAATTTAAATTTTTATATGTTTTTTTTATCCATGCAAGGTTTTATAAAAAGCTAGTTAGTTACATCAGTAGTTTGTAAGTTTACCGAATGTACAATTTTAAGGATTACATCTCATCTCACTTCGGGCAACAACGAAAAACTTAAATTTTCGCCAAAGTAATCATAGTCATGCTCAAAATGTCTTTAGTTAAACTCGGTTACTTGTATCGAATGACTTTCACTTATAATTAAAAAACCACATTGAATATTGAAAGTTTTATAGCATAGAATCCGGTCGTTAAGAAGTCAAGTTGCGGGGTTATTATTTCCCGTTAGTCGTTCTCTTTCGGTTTAAATGCAGATTTTCTTGAAAACGAAAGAGATATCCACATTTTCTCATCTTCAGCAACAGTGGCTTCTTACACTTGATATTACTTATTTAAATTGCTAAGTAAATTAAAAAAGCAACTCGATTTCTCTTATAGTTTCAGCTCGAATTTTATTAAGTGCACTTGTATTTATGTTGCTCTTATACGTGATAGTATATAAGCTTTATAGCCTTCGGATCGTTTGTGTCAGCTTTGAATATATATATTTTTTTGTTTCTTTTTGTATTATAATTATGTAATTGCAATAATCTTAATGTAAATGTTTTATTTTTACTATTTCACCTGAAGTTTGGCTATGTTTAAAATACATTAGGTTCAACGTAAAGAGCTATCCGTGTCCGAGTCCATTAGCGAAATAAGATTTCCGTGAAAAGCGAGCTGGGATAAAAAAAATTTTTGTGTTCCAAATTCGTTCTTATGAAGCTATCAGTACTCGGTGACACTGTTGTCATGTAGGTACAGAGATTCTTTACCGGATAAGATAGGTACATGTATTGGCGAAAAATCTACATTTTGTTGAATAATTTTGGAAATTTTTTTTTTGTTATTGAGCCTCTTTCTAGAAATACTGTATTATCTTCTTCAATCGATAATGAAACTAAAACGTGACAGCATGATGATCGGTCATGACCTCATTGCCAAGGTTTAAAAACCTGCTGTTAAGCACTTTTAGGTTTGCCAGGTCAATTGGGGGAGGCAAAAGTATACTTAGTTAATTTACTTTTCCATTGATCTAAATAGAACGTCTATACTTAACCGTAACTTAACAAATACTTGCATGCCTTCAAATCAACCCACGTGTGGAACTAATGGAATAATTTTAATATTTCGGTGGGCGGCATTCCACAGTTTATGCCGGTTCACCCATTTGTACTGATGTAATTTTGCTTCCAGCAAAACAATAATTGCGTATATCAGTAATATTCTTGTATCTCAGTAATAGTAACAAAAATATCAGTAATATTCTTGATGTGTGATTCGCGTGATTATTTTGATTGTGACTTGCCTACGTTTACTTTACATAATAATATTGCTATAATGAAGTATCAACCAAACTGTCTAATAACTTACACAATTACTATTGTTATTCATTTCAATAATTATAATTAGGAATTAAAACTGATAAGATGTTTTTGTAAATTAGTTGCAATTTGAAATAGATCTGTCAATGTTGCCTTACTGATCCTATGTTCGTCCAAGGCAAAATAAAATGTCTTCATCACAAAACGCTCCTTTAATACTAAAGTAAATGTAATAAAAATATAGAATATGTACTGCTTTTAACTTTCCGTGAAACATACTGAACTAACGCTCCTCATTGTCTATCCGTACATTTGACCTAAAAACTGGTAGCATACAGACATTTATATCCTCACTATCGACCTACAAAGCCTCCGGTCAGCACGGCTAAGTCGATAATATAACTCCGACGGGTTTATGTAAAAAGATAAATTTCTCTTCCGAAGACCATTCGTTCAATGGTGTTGTAAGCTTATTATTTTACAGTCATTACTTTGCATTGTTTAATTTGTTACATTTACTTTTATATCACAAATCAGATAAATAGTCATAAATAATAAGTCTTTCAACTGAGATCTGGGTTATTATAAGGTATTAAGGCGATCTAATTTCATCGGGTTTGATAGAACAAAAAAAAAAAAAGAAAAAGGTAAGGTTATACACGTTTTTTTAGAGTTATATTTGAATTTTAAACAAGATTACACTTATTCTTACATGTACGTAACATTTGCAGAAGTTGGGAAAATGAGCATTTAATTCGAAAAATGATAACCTGCTCTATTAAATCTTTATTCATGACTCATTCGCGTGCACTAAAAACTAAAGGAAGTATGAACTTTGTGTCTGTAATTATTGTTTATATATCACGTCCCACTTATGTGATTAAAAATATATTTACTTGCTCTGTAATTGGTTTTACCTCGAATGTGTAATACATTAAACGATATTAATTTGACATTTAAAAAATTAACTGTTCATTTCTTAATTTATTCTCACTATTTGAATTTAATTTTCTTTCGTGAGTCTTTAAGTGTTAACACCCTAGCATGCTTTACTACTTATAAGTACGTGGTAGTCGAATTTAAACTATGCCTACTGAATCTCTATAAACCACTCATCCAGAGACTATTATTTCATTTATAACTACGGCGTTTTACCTATTTAATATACATTTTAACCATCCCATCGATCTTCAGTTTTAGCTTTATTCTTTGAAATAATTGTATTGTCACTCAAAATATCATTGGCAATTTAATTGCTGACGGTGTTAAAGATAAACTTGACGATTCATAGTGAAACTAGATTTGTACACAACTTATCCTCCTCACGACGATACACAGTTACTCCTATGGTTGCCGCCGTTATATTTCCGAGAATGATTTCGCCATGACGTTCGTAAACGGCTTACTTAAACATGTACAGTGCATCTATTTTATTAATGGTTCGCGGCAATCTTCGATTTCCATCATTTCTTGTCGTGGTGGTTGTACATAGGGAAATGTTAAAATTGCCCTGAAATACAGGCGCACTGTATTTGCTTCTTGCGTGCAATTTAGATCTTTTTCTTGCTTCGCTATTCTGTTTCTATCCGACAGATGAATTAACGTAATAAAGGTTGTTACGAATTGTTGTTATAAGTTATGTTATTGTTCAATGATTCAACATTTCGTAACGTTTATTGTTCTACGATATGTACAGACATGATGTAGCCAACGTGTGTCACGTGGTAGCAGTTCCTCGCGAACCGGTTCGGACGAGTTATGAGTCTAGCTTTCTATTTTAATATGGCTATGAGTAGACTCATCTAGTTTTCGTTTGCGTTTTTTGTATGTAGTAAAAATAGTTTCTTGATCATGATTAGGTATAAAAATTGAAGATATTTTTTTACTAATATTAAACATCAAGCGGACAATGGAGAGAGCAATGCTCGGTATTTCCTTACGTGATCGAATCAGAAATGATGAGATCCGTCGGCGGACTAAAGTTATCGACGTTGTTCGAAGGATTGCCCGGCTGGATTACCAGTGGGCGGGACACATAGTTAGGAGAACCGATGGCCGTTGGGGCGGAAAGGTTCTCGAATGGCGACCACGCACCGGATGACGCTCAACGAGATGGGCCGACGATCCGATGAAGGTTGCGGGTAGCCACTGGCTGAGGGCAGCGCAGGGCCGATCGTCGTGGAGATCCTTGGAGGAGGCCTATACCCAGCTGTGTAGTATTTTCAAACCGAGTATACACTTTTTATAGCTCGCAATCTTGATGTTAGTAATTTGTCGCTACCAAAATTATTCTGAATACTTAAGATCAATTTATTTGGAACAACTTGGAGTTAGCACTTCGTTTAATGAAATTAATTTTGAATAGTAAGAGTTTCGAATTCGAATCTACAGTTTAGAAAAGGGTTTAAATAATTCAATTGTTTTTTGTCACGGGGGACTTATAGGGCAGTAAAATTTAAATATTTATCGTTTTGACTTGCACTTTACAGCTTTTTTTTTATAAAACCTATTCTTGACTGCGTCTTTATAATTTTTTAACTGCAACTGGCTGCAATGTCATAGTTAACGTTTTTTTTTTATTAAGAGTATCTAACAATAATGAAATTATAGTGGTTTTAGTTCTTACAATATAAACAATACATGTTTTTTTAATCAGGTTATTTTTTAATTAAATGTAACAACATTTACACGAACATAATTCCTTTGACTCCAGTTTCGTTGGTTCTCATCCTTGAATTAACGCTGGCTCGACTATCTGTAATATTCTACAGACCGGGCAATTTTCTGCTTTGAAACGTTTTATCTTTGAAAAGGCTCGCGTTCGAACGACGAGGCGCCCGTTACAGCCCACAT
Source organism: Megathymus violae (assembly GCA_003671415.1). Lineage (NCBI taxonomy): Eukaryota > Metazoa > Arthropoda > Insecta > Lepidoptera > Hesperiidae > Megathymus > Megathymus violae. The sequence goes on from PDGT01000002.1 coordinate 10,331,763, forward strand.
TACGAACTCCCACGCGTTTTTGCGTGTTTCTCAAAGTGTTTTTGTTTCGGCATCGGCCCCTCGGAGATTTTAATAATGTAAAAAGTTTTCTAGCTGTTGTGTACACACACACACTCGCACATAAACAGCATACACCATCACGTACTTTACTGCTTTCGGGTGATTTGAGTGACCCTTGAACTGCCGCACTAGTGTCTTATGTTTCAGTTTTCAAGGTAAAAAATGCTTACAATTATCTATGCATATAATAAAATAATAACCGGCTGCTATCTGCACATGAAGGATATATGAGAAAAACTATTATTATAGATGTTTATTAACGCAATAGAACCCAAGAAAATACTTGTTAGAATTTTTGTCTGTTTGTGCGTTTTTGTGCGATAATCTCACAAACGGCTTATCCGATTTCGTTATGGTTTTCACTAATGTATTGCAGTGAGCGTCACTTAATATTTAAAGTTCGTTTCATTTGAACCTATCCATTAATAAAAAGTTATAAATTAATATTATTATGTATTCCTAATTCACAGAACGAGAAAAACCCAGTCCTATAACATTGCAGGTGGTGCTATGCCATTGTTTTAGTGTAAGGTAGTTTTTCTGAAGCGAAGCGGAGGCGGTTTGCTAGTAACATATCATTTTGTAACTTTTCCAGTTTTAAATTGCGCCAATGAGCATATTTGAAAATACGTATGTGAATAATAATTAAATATATGGTGTATAAAAATTTTATGTTAACAAAACTGAACTGTGATATTTAGACATGAGAATACATTAAGTTTTGAGCTATCAAGTTAATGACCAAGTGCATTCTGCTAAATGGGAGAAACTCATCAGACTAATAAAACTGGTTGGATATTGTTACATTGTGTCTATTGTCAGAAAATCTCACATGAATTCGCGTGCCGAGTATATGGGAAACAAGCTCACAATTAAATATTAGGTGTGTATTTTATACCGATAATCATTTTACACTTAAAAAAAATCTACTGAAAAATACATAGCTAGGCTAGGTAATGTTTTCTGTCATATTATTTAACCTCTCGATTGGATTCGACAAATATAATTATTACTTTTAATTCTTGTAAATATATCTTGTAAATATATTTATTCAATTTTATTTTCTTAATAATTTTAAAACACTTTCACTCAAAAGTACATCGACATTCGACATTTCCTCTCGGTCAACATTATAAAACTAGAATGTTTGTGCGATTGCGTAGTCTTCGGTGTCGAGGCTTCGCAAACACATGCCTTATACGCTTCCCTAAACAACCAGCTATACTACTTCAGTGGCTAAAACATTGTCGTAAACTTTCACCGTGTTGCGTGGGCGTTAGTTTCCTTCCACATTAGGTTACGTCATGTGAACAGTTTCATTGAAACACTTTTTTCCAACTTTATCTTGTTTTTTTTTCCTCTCTTGCATTGTTAGAATTTTATGAAAAAATCGTTTTTGAGTTGGATATATTACGGTTCAGTTTCATTTTGAGCACATAATCTTGCGTTTCCACAGTTTGCTGAATGATTGTAGTGAGGGGGTTGAACATATGGCGTAAAACTACTATATTTCATATGTTAATGACTCGACGTGACTGCACTGTTTCTTTTTAAAAATACGTCTTCACTTTTTATTATCTATAATCATGATATACTGTGGGAAACAAAATAAAAGAAATTACGATGCAGTAGCAGCTTTCATAAATCACTTTTAATCTCCCTCAAATTGCTGAAGCACTGCCTTCGTTTGACATTTCATCGTATCGTTAACCATCAGAGGTGCATGTTCCAACGTCTAATATTAGCGAGGATCAAGTATCCTCGAGTCTTATATGGTGACAGTCCTGGTGGACTACAGAAATATTAGATGATTACAATGTCTGATTAAAATAGATATTGAAAATAGTAATAATTTGGTGTATTAGGAAAGAGGTACAAAAGTGCTTAATGAAGAAAAAAATCGTATATCAAGAAGACATAATACACAACCAGTGTATAAAGTATAGAACTAAATACGATATAGATTGAAATACTGTAATAATTTAAGTCTAATGTTCACAACGGCGGACTACATAACGGCATCATTGTACGCGTAATATCAGATTGATACTATCTTTTTTGTCACAGATTGACATTTTCCATATATCCGTAGCTATAACTTGTCCCTTGTCTGTTTTTACAATCGCTACATTCGTTGTAGTTTTCATTAAAATTTTGAAGCGGAACAAGTTTTGAACGCGCAGCTTTACCTCTGGCGATCTGAGGGCATTAATCTCTCGCACATCGCTCAATTGACATTTCATCGTATCTTTAACCGTCGGGCTCTTGTCTCGGTTTAAACGATGCCAAGTCACGAACAAAACGCTGCTAAGGGAGGTCGATCCAGCCTCTTACTTTGTCTTGGTTCACCATCAGTTTTTATTACCATGGAAAGCCAGCCCAATTACACTGTTGGTAACAAAGTGAATTTGATAATGGCGATGATGTTTTATTGGCTAGAAGTACGAAACAGGAATGACGTTAGGGCAGAAGACTGAATTGACATGCTGATCTATATCTAACGGCGCTGAAATCGGCTTGTACCAATAATTTCTCTGTTCTATTCAATCAAAAATGAGATGCTTGACATCAATCCTACCCGATGGCAAGTGGTGATGGAGTCTTAGATGTTGAACGTACTAACTTATGATAGCCTATTTACTCTCCTCTTGAAAACCACTTGAAATTGCTGGATTTTATTTAAATTAATGTTGTTTACGAATTTTCTACGGCCGGTGTTGTATTGGTGACATCTCTGTCGTTGCCCAAGTCCATAAGCGACTGTGGCCTTAACATGTGGCCTACTTTATTTTTTGTGTGCCCTTCGGGTTATAAAAAGAAATTCTATATATTCTTTTAGAAACTAAACTGGTTCATTTTTATCGGATAGTGTCTTTACACATGTGAATGTTTCTGAATATTTGCTTATATAGCGAACACGACAAGATGGGGTGCGGTATACACACACACATACATATTTAATTTAACCTCGAAACAATTGGGGAATGTAAACAGACTCGAGGGGAGACATTAGGGGCAATCTGTCGCACGAAACAAAAGTTCATTAAACAGGGTGATTGAGTTCTCAACAGTTTGTTACTGGAGGGTCTGTTTGTGTTTATTGTTTGTGTTCTCGGTCGTTGGGAGTAGCAACATATTTGTGATCAACTTTAAGCAATATCTCATTGCTTGTATTCAAGGTTGACTGTGATGATATGGAAGTGGTGCAGTGCACCGCTTAAACCATTACTATTTACTAAAACAGATAAATTATGATGTGTCAAATCATGCGTTCAATTAATGATTCCAAAATTAAATTAGCCAAAATTAACAAAGCCCTGAATTTAAAACAAAGGCGCCGTTTCAATCACAACAAAATACGATGTAAGTTAGCGAAATTCTTCATCCACTATTTTCGAATTCAACTGTCAATCTATGTCGTCACCATCTCCACGCGGCGCCAGCTGTAATCGCGCGAGTCACGTGAGCTCCACGTGATCTACACGTCGTCATCTTATCTAAACACTGTAGCCTACATCCTAATAATATGTATCGTTAGGTTGTTCATTGATTGATAACTCCAGTATTTGCCACCAGCTGATAAATTATCTTGTCATGTGAGGTAATCGCTTGATATTGTCGTTTTTTTATCAGCTATAATTCACCTTCCATTTTATTTGTGTATTGGTTACTAGGAAGTTGGTCAACTGACACGGTTATAACCGTCTGACGTGAAGTCAATTACAACAGTTCACCTGCAAACCAAATGGGCATTTACCCTAAAAATCTACTAAACACTAAACAACTAATTTTTGAATGAAATGGCGCGTTCTACAATTGTAATGGTTTCCAAAAATACATTACGCACAAATCACCTCGCGTTCGTTACACGGTACGACCAAACGCATCGTCCTCGCAGTGGGCTAATACGAAACGCCGTATTATTATGATCTATTGCACAATTATCACCCGCTTTGAAGCTTTCTGTCGACGTTCATTAAGGGAGTGCATGACTGTTTTTACATCGTACTTGTGATTTTGTTTCAATTGTTCAAACATCATCTCCGCAATGAACGTCGCTCGAAAGAGATAACTTTATCTATATATGACTAGCGACTCGCCCCAGCTTCGCTTCAAAAACCTAAGTGTTACGTTTAGAAATAGCACCCGCATTGTTTTAAGAATATATTTTTGTTAGTTCTATGAATTAGAAACACATTAATTAATTTATTATATAATAGCTGCAGCGAGCCGCTAACAAATGTTTACTGTCCTCATAACACAGTTTCCTTACTGACTCATATTTCCCATTCCGCGAGGACCGATCTATTTTCCTAAATGAAAAGTGTCCTTGATTATTCCTCATAACTCATAGCTCATTTTGACATCTATATCGATAACAGAGTCTACCTACATTAAAATTTCTCAAACATATTAAGCTGTATTACAGTTTAATAATTAGTTTAAACTAGCGGCCCCTTCGACTTCGTTCGGGTTGAACAATTTATTTATTATATGTACATGATGATTCAAAGTTTAATGTTTTTACCTTGATTAGATATCATTAGGTTTACTGATATTTTATCACGTGTTCTTACTATATACAAATTTTCATTATGATCAATGTAGCCGTTCTTGAGATACAACGGGACGCACAAACAGACAGACAGATAAAATTTTCAAAATTTGTCAAATTCATTTCGGTGAGTCATGAAACGAATATTAACATGAAATTTGACATGACATGGAATGTACAGATAGACAGATACTACAGATATAAAGTAGTATAGATTAGGTCGCCTGTCGTACCTCGTGAGACTTATTTTATAAATTGTTACTAGCGTAAAATGAAAGAGTAATAAGTTGTTTTTGTTGTGTTATTTTTTTTATCGTACGTTATTACAATCTCGCCTATTTAGTTTATGTTGATGTCACTTCGACTCGGTATCTCCGATGAACTGTGACGTTAGATGGACGATTGGCAGTGTTAATTGAAAATATTTATAATGTATTATACAGATCCGATAAAATTAACGAGTTTTGTAGCAAGCGGCTAATATTAATTTTCTAATTTCTCGTGCCGATAAAAAGTTTCTGGCAGTTGAATAGGTGCGTAAGTCAGCCAATTAGGCTTGCCGTGTGCGCTATAATATAAAACGTGTGAAGTCGTAAGTTAAAAGTTGCTAGGCATATCGCTATCGTCATGATACTTAATTATTTGTTAAACGATTCAATCAGTGATAAGATATCGACTACCTCGTACGATATTTTGGCCACGTTTTCGCAATATCCACTCTAAAATAGATTCAAAATCGAAGCAATCTTAGTGTAATGTCACGTTTTATGATAAAAATGCGTAACAATTTCGATTCGGTGACGTTCACACAAACGTCTTGCAACAATCGAATAATTTTACATAATGTTACTTCATCTGTGATTTCTCTGTACCTAGCTATAGCGAAGCGTCTGATGTTAGAGCGAGAGATTCGCAGTGAGTCATGCATCGCCGCGCGCGCAGCCTTTTGTCGTGTCCAGTGAACGGGAAGCGATTTGGACCCAATTTGCTGCCTCCGTTCCTTTGTGGTGTTAATACAGTTAGTATTCCGCCAAAATGTTGTAAAGGCAGTGGCTCTGATGGAAAAGGCCTTTCACGTAACAGCGTACTACTGGTGATTCGTTTCTAACAGAAATATGCTCCTGTTTAAAGTTAGTTTATACGAAATGGCGATAGTGATTTGCATTTGATAGATCGACTGGAGTCAATGGGGAAACGGGGGTCATACTAGTATCAACATACATAGTATCAACTATTAACCGATGTCTAAAAGGCATTGCACACCAGATAGCTAATATTTACTAGTAAATGGTCTTATGTACTGATTGCCTTGAGCTGTCACACCCCTCCTTTATTGTTGTGTGTGTGTGTGTGTGTGTGTGTGTTTGTGTGTGAGAGATACATTCGGAATGTGTAGTACGAATAAATATATATTCGCGGTATATCTTATCTTCGTGTTTCTCTAAATTGCACTTATTACTAAAAAGTTGTGTGCGGAAACACTATCCACTCACTACAGGCAATGTTCACAAATACCTATAATCTAATCGGGACGGGATCGAAACTCTCGTCGTTTGACACACAGATACCGGTTTCGAGTCGGACGCGTGATTCGTCCGACTGTCGGTCACCGGCTCCGGTCGGCGTGTTACATTTAATGACCGCGTGCGAAACGTCTCACCGCATCCCACGGTGACTCACCACAGAGATACATTGAACATAATTCTTTTCAAAACCTAATAGTCGTGTCAAATGTCGTCGAATGAATTGTTGCGTCCGCACCCGTTAAATATAGTTACGTAGAATAATCTCATTCGCCTGAATTAGGTCTTTAACAAATTTTGTCTTTATTAGCGAAGTAAATTTAGAGAACGAAACCTACTCTTTTGTTTTTAACAGAAACAAGTTCTCCAGTTCTAAAAAGACTGATTGTCGATACAATTTTGTATATACATTTATCATTGTACATATGCGTACTCGTACGTTACATTACATTACAGCATACACATATATAGGAAGCTGCGATTATTTCCACACAAAGGCGCATGAATGATCCAAAAAAGACTGCATCCTGATCTGCTTGGCAGCGCTGGTTCGATAAAAAGCTGGCGAGCTTTTTACTTAAAAAAAGAGCGACAGAACAAAACTGGTCTTTCGGTCGCCCGAAAAAAACATCCCACCTTGTTCGTAATGCAAAATGGCCGCTTTAAATGGGCCCGCAGGTAACGAGATCTTGACGTATCGTTGGCGATTCGCGATATAGATATATTTGCATTTAAATTATTTTGTCACATAGGTATTTTGGGTAATCAACGACCTTATTCGTGAGGATTCTACTAATACGTACTGAAGCAAGATGGAATAAGATGGTATCCTGGGTAAAGACTCGAGTAATTTACGAGTATTCGTCATTACAAGAAGAGACCGATGACCAGCTGTCGCCGCCGCATGTGTGTGTGTACGTTTCTGGCGAACATATTTCATGATATATTTATAAATAAATAGCCGTAAAGGAGCTAAAGTTATCTATGTTCAGTGCAACTATGACATGTAATGTTATGTGCAACAAGAATAATGGATGCGAAATACAAATTTATTGATGAATAAAAAAATTTGCTCATTGGTAATCTTCGTACAATTTCGATCGTGAGGCAAAAGTAACACGACACCACAAACAGCTATGGTGGAGGTATCTGTACTATTAATAACATTCATTCATAAAGTTTTTAAGCAGTAGGTACACTAGAATGTGTGTGTACACTGTAGGATGCTGATCTTGCCTGTTTTTGAAGCCTAAAGTACACTCCACTATTCTGTTTCAGTATGGATCGGTGGAATTCTCCCGAAATATGTCGTTGAAAGACATAAGCGAGGCAATTTAACACGGTTGAGACAAGCCGTAATTGTAAACTCCCCAACTAGATTGTACTCTACTAGTTCATCGGTTGTATTATAACAGTGAGACCTAATCATTGTAATGTGCAATGAATGTGTCATTGTTATCTAATTTGCGTGGGTACGAAATTACAATATTAATCATTCGAGGGAGTCTCTTGCAAGTTTCATCGGATGTTTGCTTGTTAACTGTTAGGCCTGAATTATGCTGTGTGTCGTGTATCTTTTGAACCGATTTTATTTAACTTCGAATTTTATGACAGATGTCACATGCCACTGTAATTATCTTCTACACATACGATTTAATGTAAAAAATGTATTGAGCTCTTTTAGTTGTGAGTATAATGAAACAAGGATTAATCTTCGTTAATGAGACATACCTACGCAAGTCTACATTGATACACAAAAAATATAGGAATGTTTGAAACGGTTAAATCAGAGAGTATACGTTTTTTTAATAAATCGAAACACATCGTTCATATCATTGTTTAGTAAGGCAAATTATGTTTTTCAAATTCATAATTTTCTTCAGTAAATTATTTAGAGAATTTTTCATAGAAAAACTAACTGTTTTCTTAAATATTTTAAAATGGTAATCTTTATAAAGAGAATTCGTTGAATTTGTGACATTGATCAAATTATTTCAATGTAATAACCTTTAAATTTAATTTGAAGTCACAGCTTGGAATATCTGGAATAATGGAATATCTGAAACTTCTCTATAATATTATCAAAGTTATGTGAAGTCTATTCACCTACGCTTAGCAAACTCGGTGAACTACAAGATAAAAGATAGATATATCCACTAGAAAAACTGGCGACGTATATGGATGCAATGCTTCTTCCGTTGCTATCAACGTGTTAAGCCAATATTTTCTCGGGTTTTAGTAAAGTCAGCTTGCGATGAATTGGACAAAAATGCCTTTTTTGCATTTTATTTAGGAAATCATACAAAGATTCCTGGTTATGCGACAGAAACGCGTTATGAGCTCCGACAGTTTTTTTTTACATAGAATAATTTAATGCTTGACAACATCCCACCTGATGGAAAGTGGTGATGAAGTCTAAGATGTTGAAGGCACTAACTTATAATAGCCTATTCACTCTCCTCTTAAAGACTCCCAAATTGTAAGAAGGTGGGAACATCGACGCGGGCAAGTTATGCGAGGCAATAATAATAATAAGCAATTATGTACATACTTTGAAACGTATTACTACTTTGTGAGCAACGTGACGTGTAAGTACATAATATGCTTTGATTTGAAACAAATAACCCTAGACCATTTTATTGTGGCAAGGTAAAAAGGTAAAAATAAGACTGTTTAGCCAGTCCTATTTCATACCATAAACCAACACACATTCATATATCATATGATATTATAAATATAGGCGTAGGGTACAGTCAAACATATTACTTTAACGCAATATTCTGTGCAAGGAGATACCTCTTGTACAGCGGAAACATGCGGTTTGACCCCTTAGCTGTTTCACATAACCGAATACAATCCTTATTACGCTAGCGTAGGGTTCAAGTTATCCGCGATAACCGTGTTTTGCGTTGGCCAATATTAATTTACAACGCTCAAGTGAACGACAATCACATCTATTACGTGAGACATAGAAGCTATGTTAACTCCAAAACTAAGACATTAGCAGAGCTGGTTGTCGTCGAGTGGAGGTTGTTCGGGGCATATATATTTTGTACTCTATTGTCATGCTGTTAAAGGTGTAGATGACAGAACGATGCATCGATTTCCAATGTCTCATACACACACCGGTGCACCGGGGTAGCGTTACCGACAGTTATTATATCGCGTGTTATTCGAGAAGCTTGTTAGTGGTGTGCGTAACGAAAATGTCGCACCATTATATGTAATCATTGTAGTAATCGTACGATTTAATATTCAGACTAGTATGTTCGAGTTACTTTTTCACATTTATGTTTAATCGGGCCGTCGATCGATCTCCTTACGGTTCGCTCATCGATCAGAGCCATAATTATTTATCTTACAGCATCGTAAAACTATAACCGAGAGTTTGCAAATAATATTAGCTACGTTTCTGATCTTAAACGAGTAACGGATGAATTATTACGGTATATTTAATTATATTAGGTACATGTGAAGCAGTAAATAGAGTAGGTAATAAGATAAACTAGTAGTTTTATTCCTTTTAAATTTTATTTGTGTTAAACGTAAAGACTTTGCGGCCACGTATTGGGGAAGTAGGTATCGTTAAAAACGGACGTCAGATGTTTAGTCGAGCTGAGTATTAATTAAGAGATAATTGTGAGCCACATTTTAAAAAACTAAAATTTGATTGGGATGGCGCACAAAATATATAATAAATTGCCTACCTCCATCCGCAGTGACGATATATCTTTATATAAATTTAAACATCAGCTCCATGACATTTTAGTAAATAAAGCGTATTATCATATTAATGATTATATATAAATGATAATTTTGACTGACGTAAATTTTAATATTTGTATCAGTTGAATAATAACGGACAATTATATTATATACATATATATATATATTGACAAATTGTATTGGACGCCAATCGGCAAGATTTTACTGGCTACAAATAATATACATATGTAAGATCTTTATAAATTCAAAATCCAGCAATAAATGAATTTGAATTTGAAAGAATAACAACCGTAACCAATCGTTTATTAATAACAATACACAAAAAAACCTTGACAATGATCTTTCGTTATTGTCGTGAGTGTTTTAAATATAGAATTCCAACCATTATGGGGAAAGGTTGGCCTTGATGGAAAAATATTAATGTAACGTTTCCGCGCGCCGCGCTCGTAGGTCTCGCAACGCATCACGCGAGCCTGATCAAACTTGCGATAATAATAGCCGAAGAAATTAAACGCTCCACATGAAACTGTGTCGCGTGTCTCCGTGTGGTAACGACATATCGATTAGTTTTCATTATCGACCGGCTTTTATGTGCGTGCGCGCGCGTATGTCCACACCTACAGATAATAACGTGTGACCTTAACGTATCGATTCCTTCGACGGTGCACATTCGGGTTAGGATCGACCGTGTAGAAGTGACTGTTCGGCAAATACGTCACACTGTCCGGCCTCACTCACCCCGTACGCTGCGTACGGCCATAGATTTTGTTTTGTTAGGGCACATTCGCCGTCGCCGGCCGATTTGTCCCGTCAACGTCGACTTTAGGACCAGATCTGACGCACGCCATGTTGTAAAGACGTTCGACGACGGTTGAATTTAATTCGTGAGTACCAACTTACATTACTGATAAATTGACAACACTCCAGTTTCCGCTTCTGTGGCAGCCTGCCGTGCGATAATATCCGTATTGTTACGTGAGAATACTTATGCAAGATGACAAGAAAGATTCCTAACAATTTATTTAACCCTCTTTTATCGTTGAATAGAAATCATTTTATTGGAAAACGTAAACCATGACGTCATAGCTATTGGTTTCAATTATGAAAAAAATATTTGTACCACTGATATTGGTGATAACGTTTTTAGATTGTCACTTAAAATACCTATTCTGAAATAAGTATGGAAAGCTTACTGCTAACTTTACTCAAGTTTACTTGATTCGTCTTATGTCCTCTTTTTGTACTAGAGACAAATCTGTTTATCCACAATTTATTAACTTCGCGTAGCGTCTTGCGTCTTTTCTCGATAGAAAACTTCTACCCCTACCTCACTATCAGTTAATCCGCCCAACGCTTTGACGGATTATCGGTCAAATGTGTTAAGGTTGTGTTTCTATTATTTATTTTTATATTTTAGAGTCACACCAACTTATTGTTCTGAAGACCTAAGTGACACTAAGTCTGTGTCAGTCTGTACAAAATTGTAGTTTTATCAAAAGTGTGTGCTGTGGGTGTACTGCCACGTGTTTTTTACATCCCAAGAATGTATACATGGAAACATTACAACCCGTCTGGGTTTATTATTGTCACATATCTGATAGCGCTGTAACCTTGTGACGTCACACAACAGGAAGGCCAGCGTACACTTGTGTTACTTACTTGATGTATGTACATAATTGTCGAAATGTCAATGTAAGATGTACCATAGTGTATTTCAATTTTTTCTCTATCTGAAATGACTAACTATTTTCGATACGAAGATTTATCGGTTTCGTGATAACTAACTTATCGAAAAGCTAGCCAAGGACGGGTGTAGTTGTCGGGTGTCCCTTGTGAATATTTCGTTGTAATTGTTGTTACTATCGGCCAATGCACATTTTTGACGTTTCCTTTTTATTCAACTGTCACGTGAAATCCCATTGCGTGAGTGGCGACGGAATTCTTGCTAGTTCATTTTAACTGTAGGGTAATTAATTGTTCTGTTCACAATTTTGTAACAGATCTTCACGGGCAGTACTGACTTAAAATCAAGAAAGAGGTTTTGTCGCTTATTAGTGAAATGTTTAAAAAATCTCCGATAAGATTCTTTGTCTTTCTGTCCGTTGTTTCTAAGGAGTGGCTCGACGTCCTGTTGTGCGAATCAATAAGTTATACTCGTATAATGTGTTGTTGATTCTTTATACTAAAAATCCTATAAAATTTATCAATACGACCCGTTAACGTCTTTCACCAATCTTTGGATTTTTGTATAAAATCCAATCATATCATTACGTGTTGGATATTAAGTTTCCAACATACTAATGTGAAAGTCCGGATCACGCGCACTGTTGCAAGATGAAAGCGGATTCTATTTACCATTCCGTGTTATTAGCTAGGTTTGTCTGGATTTGTCAGATGACCGCTTGGATGGACCGCAATTTTTTAGTTTTAAGCTTGATGTAATCAGATCACGGATGCCGATTTAGTGGCAATCCTCCTATTGTGTCGTTCAAATCTTACAAGAGATCTTCTGCTTCTTTAAGTTTTCCGTTTTCCGATTTGTCGTGTTAAGAATTAGAATTAAAATTAATTAGTATCAAAATATATGGAATGACAAAGCAATACGTCAAGGCCAATATGTGTTCAGTACAACCGGGCAATGTGAACTTTGAAGTAGTTGGCGGTTTATCTTATAGAGGATGACCGATGTCACTGGGAATATTACTCGTGGATTTGATGCATTAAGTTCAAAGGTATGGGTTATATTCAACATATTACTGTAAAGGTGTAATTTGATAAATATTGTTTTATTTACGAAAAAAACCACCACTGCTAAGCGTGCCCGAGTTCGCTTGTTAAATATAATTAAAAATAAAGAATAATGTGGAACATCGTATTTTTTTTTTTAATTCTGTTGTACTTTACTTTTTTTCATACGTCTCACAAATCATTCGTAACAACGTTCAACTTTTAAAAATTGTATTCGGTCAAATGACGCAACACGTGTTCTGTTGGCAAGTGATCTAGACCTGGCGCAGGTAGATTCGAAAACACCGTGAGTCACACGACGCTGCACCATCTGTTGCATTGTCGGCACCCCGGGTCGGATCAAGGTTGGAACACGCCGCACGACACGACATTTGAGTATTGCGAAACACTTAACGAGACATCGAGACAAATTTGTATATATATACTGCCGCAGTCGACGACGGGTTATGATTCATTCGTTTTGAGATACGGGTCTAATGTTGCTAACATCGTATCGACATAAGAATCGAACGACGTAAAAACCTAAAACACAAAAACTGGTTAAACATTTTTTTAGTCTGAAATCAGCATTCAATCCCCCCCGCGCTTTATGACTAGAGGAAATATTATCTTAACGTCATTACTTGTGCATTCTCTGCCGAATATCTCGATTATGTACATTTCGTAAGTTTATCTCACACGCTGCCTACGTTAACGAATCATTAATGTACATTCACAAATTAACTATTTTTTATTTAAATTTTCATAACTGTTGTGCATAAATAAAATGTGATATCAATGTAGCTCACGGACGCGGGTAGCTTTATGAGTGATGATAATATGGGCAACGTCTTAAATAGATTCAATATTATCAACGTGAGAACCGTTTCAAATATCATCGTAACGATATGGATTATCGTATATTGATAGCTGTTTATATTTCGTTCATCTTCCGTCGTCAGGTTGAATGCAATTTACTTTAAATTCAATAATTATTATGTTAGTCGGAGCGATGAAGGTTGTGTTGTGTCGTGCTGTTTTCTCGTTTTGTGTGTCGTCCCGCTTATTGTTATCGTGTTCTTGTATTGATTCAAGTGTGGTGTCGGATCTCTCTTTGACAGGTGTGTCGGCGCGACAGCTTTGTGTTCGGCTGATGTTTTCGTTACACGGTGAACGGTGGTTCTAGGCGTTCCATTTAACTAACGAACATGTTTTGTCTCTTTTTTTCCAGATGCACTGGCCGCTGCCGTCTCGCTCACTCACCGCCTATGACTCAGCCGCGGCGATCTATGCGCTCGAAATCGTTTTCGTTGCGTTGTTTCTTTTTTTTATTCCTGCCTCTTGTCTACTTCAGTATATTACCTAACGAATTCTTTGTTTGTATTTAATCTATATTCCGGATGGATTCAAGGTTGTGTTTGAAAGGTCATCCTTATTTTCCCAGTAGCCTCTGCTTTGGTTACTCAGACTACTGTTAAATAATTGCTTAAGATACACTATTTAAAGTACCTATGATAAAAGCCTCTTTGCAGAAACTACGTGTTTCTGTTGTTTTTTTTTATTAACTTTTTTTTTTATAAAAAAGGCCTAATTACCCCTCTTTATTCGTAATTATCAAAATGTCTCAGTAACTTTCATTTGGTCCATTTACGTAGATCTTAGTTTAATTACTGGCAGGCGATTCTTATCGAATAGCCTGTTTCATCCCAGACGTTCTCCAGATTTATATTTATTTCTGTTTTTTACTTATTAACTTAACCAGTTGTGTAGTATTTGTCGTGGTGCTGTGATTTTATGGATGTAGAGGTTTAAACATAAAGTCTGCTTATCTGAAATATCTTCGGATACATTTTTCTATACACTTCTATTAAGTAGTTCATTTCTATTCAATTCCGACCAATAAATTCTTAATCTTGTAATCCTCTATCGATTAGGTATTGTGTTGGTTGGTATTATTAGTGTCTCCGTGAGTATCAGTAAACGTGCGTCAGTAGAATTTTAGATGGTTAGAGTTACGTCAGAGTCTAATGGCTGACCAATGAGCACTGTTTCGCGGTTTAGTAATCTTTTCTAGCACATTGGGATCATGTTTTGTGTTACGTGTTATATATTAATTGATTTGATTGAAAGTATGTGCTATTTTCAATATAGCTTTTTCTTTTTCGGAGATTTTTGCATTAATTAAATTGCATTATTCCTTATTTAGGGCTCAAAGGTTTTCTATATTCATGTTATGTTTGTGGATCCGGAACACTTATTAGTAATTTCTTTTACAGATTTAAATTCAAGTGATGGCATTCTCATAACATATTTAACAAACAGTGTTGTAATTATATACTGTAAGTAGTATATTCAAAGACATAGTTCCGAATGTATTTTTAGCGACTTCACCTATAATGTTAATTTGCTAATATGGAGAGGAAACTGACTCGCGAAGATTTTATGCGGAAAAGTTTTCGTACGCCCAGTAGTAGAGTATCTCCTGTTCCTGATGGACAAGCAGTGGTCAATGGTCCACCACCGTCTCCAGTGTCCTTGGCGATGTTGGAGAGAAGTACGCCACAACGCGCTCAGTATGAAGTGACTGCATCTGGAATTGCACCGAAACGAATAGAAATCAATCGAGCTCATCCCATACACTTAAAATCATTCCAAACCAGTGAACCAGCTGAAGACAATGGACCGACACCACCCTCAGACGACGTTCTACGCAAACTTGAACGACAGATCGGTGAAATGGAAAAGGGCCTCGAAAGAGCACAGAACGGTACATTGGAAGTGGACGAAAGAGTTCGTTACGCCGAGCACGAGAACCTTCTGCGGACTGGCGTGTCCTCAGTTGGCGGCGGAGGGTATCTACCAGCCGATTCCGATACAGAACATGACGTGGTATCGTTCAACAGAAACGAGACGACGAGGAGCAGTACAGGGGCGACCACCCCAGCTCCGCGGGCAGCTACTAGACTAGCCAGAACTAACTCGGACACTCAACAGCACAATGTGGCTGCGACTGCTCGGTTGATGAGAAAGCTGGCGGACGGTGGCGCTAAGGACGAGAAGACGAAAGTTATATCTCGCAAGGCGATCCAAGCGAGGATGGAAAGGGTGAAGAATTCTGTGGTGGGCACAAAGCACGAGCACCGCGTTCTAGCCGAGCACCGTGCGGAGCCCGCGGCCGCTAGAACACCCGTCTCGCCTGTGTCCCCGAGGTCTTCTGTTCAGGTAAACAAATCTATACATTTTTGTGCAAGACCTTATTTCATCGTCCACTTTTTAATTCCTGAAATCTAACTTGCTAATGTTGTTTTTTCAATTGTAGTATTTGAGCGAGTTATGTTTTGGACAACAACGCAGTGTTGTTTCACCTATGTGTTGTAGAGCTCTCTTTGGCTCTTTAAGTATGCGCCTTCTTGACATAAAACATGAAAAATAATATTTTATGCATCTACCCGTATCTGCATATTTTCTACACAAACGTAAATAATACTGATTTCTTATTGTCATGGCGAAACCTTTTTTAATTCAGTCTTTTTCTTGAATTTATCCGTGCCCATTGACTTGGTGTTAAACGGTATATAAAAGCATTTTCCACCGAAACAGCGTAAAAAGCATACTGGTCTGCCCACTCGATCATAGAGGCAGTTTCGTGGAGACGTAGGTTTATTTTATTCGCTTAATTCCACTTCACTAGATGTATTTATTTGAAGGAAAATGTTCGAACTGAAATACCAATGTTGATTCAATTACAGAAAGCTGTTATATAAGTTTTAAAATTTGTAAATTGGGAAACGATTGCATTAGGAATTATTCTTCTTCTTCATGTGCCATCTCCATCAAGGAGGTCGGCGACCATTTGTCGATACGCAGTAGTCTCTTTATCAGCAGTCACATGAAATAGGTTATCTGTGTTTTTAACCCGCAGCCAGCCCATTATGTTTCCAATCCATGAGATTTTTCTTCTACCTGGACCTCTACTTCCTCTAATTTTGCCTTCAATTATTAATTGTAATAAGTTATATTTATTGTTCCTTTATATATGTCCAAAATAGGCTGTTTTTCTTTTCTTAACGGTTTTTAACTATTTCCAAATCTTTATTCATTATTTGTAATACTTTGACATTCGATATTCTACTTTCCATTTAATTTTAAGCATTCTTCTGTAGATCCACGTTTCAAAAGCCCTTAGTTTATCAATTGACTTCTTTTTTAGTGTCCAACTTTCGGAACCATACATAAGAATTGGAGGAATGTAACTATTCTCCACCACAATTTTAAGCTAATTTTCTGTTAGTCAATAGTTTCCTCATATTCTGATAGGTGTTCCTGCAAATTTCAGTTCCTATTGTAACTTCACGATCCGAGACGCGATCCGAGATCACGTGATACATATTTGTATTTGTTAACACTTTCTATAGAATCATTTCCCAATCGCAAAATTGCTGACGAATTTAAATGTTTACCAACAATCATAAATTTAGTCTTAGTTGTGTTAATTTTGAGTGCATATTTCAAAAATACCAGATTCAATTTTTGAAGCATCATTTGAAGGTCATTTAGTCAGTTAGGAATTATCGTATCGGAGTACAGCTATAACTATATAATCTAGTGTAGGTAATATTATTTTTTTCAATGCATTAAGGCGCGGGACTAGTCACACACCCGTACACTGCATTAATGAGCTATGCAACTAATTAAGTAATGTTCCCACCGCCACCGACGGTACCACGGTTTTACTACCTGCAATATTTCTATTTTTGGTGATTCGCGTATTAAGTCTGTTCCACAGGATCAGATGATAGAAATTGCTAATTAATTTATCTAATAACAATTGACTTGATGGTTTTCATACAACGTATGTTAAAATTTAAGTCAGTAAGTAACATTTGAATTATAAATAATATTTTTGATAATTTTAGATAATATAACAATATTTTATACATAATAGTTTATCGCAAAATATAAACGAAAAACTTAAATACTATTTATTATTATATTCAGTTTACGAAACAGGGGAAAAATATTATTGCAAAAATTACTTAGCTTTATATTCGAGACATTCAAAGAATCTATCGTTGTTGTAATGTGCGATAAAGCATTTTCAACGTGAGGTTAATTCATAAATTAATATCGTTTATGTAAATGCCGGCAGTAATGTATAAATATGGACATTTGCTCTGTGACGTGTACTAATTACATTATATAAGTCTTGTACAGCGCCACTGCCTCTAACTGACCTTCTGACGCGATATTTTATTTAAATGTCATGTTAGTTTTGGCGTATATAAAATTATTTAATATTTCTACACAGATTAACCTTAATAACGACTGTACCTAGAATGTAACCTTTTGTCAGTCAAATAAGCATCTGATCCAGACAGGTAACCTTAATTTTATTGGTAAAAAAAAAGTCCACGGTACAATTCGCAGCCGGAACTATTCGTTACAAATTTTCTGTGTTGTGTTTTCTGTTTGTAAAACGGTATTTTCTGGTCAATCCACTTTTAAGAGAATCATTAGCGCCATCATGAAAGGGATAATTCTTTTTTTTAATACTTGACAACAATCCCACCTGATGGTGGCAAGTGGTGATGAAATTCAAGATGTTGAATGCACAACCCTCGTCTCGATGACGCCCACATCTTAAGTAGGCAGGAGTACCGACGCGGGCAAGTCACGCCAGCCTTTTGCAGTGCGCACACGGAACGACGACCCTTACGGACAACGATGCTCAAGAGTAATAATTAGTCTTTTGCAGATTTCAGATAAGATTGAAGTCGCAGTTGAAGACGATGAGTTGCTGATTACAGCAAGTGGACTGCGTATCGGTTTGCTCGTGTACAAAAATAAAAGTGTGTTAACATTTAATACATTACGAGATGTTATTAAATTCATTATTGTAATACATTTTAGTATGTATGAATAAATTAATTTTGCCGTTTTATCTTGTTAACAGGTAAGCCGTCTTACGGACAAGTTTAGCTCGACTTCGTACGATATGAACCCCGGCTCTAAATAAATAAACTTTGGAAAGGAAGGTAAGTGGGTGAAATTGAAGTTAACGATGTGTTTGAAGTTTTTTAAACTAGACTACTTTCTGATATTTTTTACACGAAATTATATTGTAGTTTTAAAATAACTGTTATTGTATAAATTATCTCATTTCAAATATCTACCTACCATATTTATAAAGGATACATTTATTTATATTCAAATTGTGAGTTAATTCAAAAGCTTATCAAGTTATACTTTTTTTCTTGACCGACAACGCATCAGTGGTCCATGGGTAACGGTGACCGCTTTTTTTACATTTTACAAAGTTTTTTATTTACATAATTATTGTCTGAACAAACGAAGAACAGTAAAATATCGGAGTACAAAACATTTTGAAGGAACAATAATTTATTGGTGTTGTAAAATTTTATCTGTTATAATTTAAATAATAATCCTTATGCCCCGAATCTCTTAATTAAGCCGCAGATGTGGGCGTTGTCGTCGTGCCCCGGCGTGTTCCACGCACGGTAAAAGTAGTTGAACGAATTCTCCTAATCATTTTAATACGCCGGCCTTGACTGTGTTCATATGACGCATCCGTGTAATAGCCATTAACTGGACCCGTTGCGCTATTTTATATCTTATTTCCAGCCGGCGGTGGGTGTGTTTTTGCTCACACCAATTTCATTGGTAGGTACACGCCTAATTAACATTTTGTACGATTGTTGCGGAACTATAAATTAGCCGAGGGAATTTGGTGGTTGGCTATGGTAACTCGGGGAGCGTCGAACTAGCATCGGCCTGTCACTGTGTTTGGTGATGGTGGCGTTTTGGGAACACGTCGAGTACGTTGTGGTGGTACAGTCATGAGACAATTGACACAGTAATCTATACGCGCCTTAGTATATTGTATGAGCAGACGGTATATTTTATGTACGCGGTCAAAATTACATACACAGTACAAATTGTCATTTTTTAAAATATAAATATATTGTTTTAAATGTTTATTTATGTCAGACTCGAGCGAGTCGTCCAGAGCATTAAGTGGTTTCAAAATTTATTTGAATTGTTTAATTTTTTAAATGTTGTTGTTAAATTTATTAAATGTGAATCACAGTCAGAGTACCTAATATCACGAAACGTTTTAGTCTAAAACTACAATTTTACGTAGGTACTGTTAGCGCCGATTAGGCATAAATTCATATCCACCCTCAATTACTTTTATAAACACGTCGGTCGAATCCCGCCGCGTGACAGCCAGTCCAAATCTGGCTATCAAGCAAACCGCATGCTCATTGAGCCCATCCGCGCCGCTGTTCTTCCACTGTCGTGGATAATCTATCATACCGCTTTATAACCGCTCCACTATATCGAAGGTCGTGTGTGTGTGTACTCTATACAGTTTGGACGAACCAACAAGCTGAAGAAACCATCAGAAAGTAAGTCGCGTGAAGAAAGACAACGGATCTTCACACCACCCGTCTTGAAGGTAAGTCCGAGCTGATTTAGTATATGCACACACGGAATTCCGCTTTGGTTAGCGATCAGTGCTATCGCTGTACTGCCGCGCCAACAGGTACGCATCCAATTACTTGATAATTTTCATAGGTGAAATGGGAATAAACACTGAAAACCGAGGGGAAAAACATCGATTTAAGTAAAATCTTGCTTACGAATTTTTTAAGCAAATTCAATGCCCGAGACTTATAAAGATTTATTATTTGACGGTTTTTTTTAGGAAAAATAGTGCTACATGCGTGTGTATTACAAACGATCTTCTAACCCCATCGTAGCATTTTTTATCTAAATTGAGCAATATCCGTTTCATAGAATTTCCTAACAATTAATAAAAACGAAGCAGCGTACCGAGCTCTTGTCCCATTCTTTTATCGCTTTACATTTTGTAAATTTCGAACGACACGAAGCACGTGTAATCGGCGGCCAAGTCGATGACGTCTCGGTGAAGCCGTACCGCGAAGCCGTTGCAGTGCGTCCAGAGTTCACTCGCGTTTATAAGCCCACTTGTAATGTTGAATCCTGTGTGTTGTATGTACACAGTTGTAGGCGGCGGGTTTGCTTACGTGATTTTGTACGGATATAGAAAATAAGTATGTAGTTTACCTTTTGGGTTAAATATTATGCAATTATGTCTACTGTGTTCTTCCAGTTGTCGAAATTCTATCATAATCTGTGATTAACTTTCTTTTTATTCATTACATATTATACAATTTATTTTTATGGATTTATATTATTATTTCATAACTCTAAAGCTCCGCAATAGTTAGCAAACATAAAAAAAAAGAAAATAGGTTGACAAATAGGAGAAAAAGTAAGGCTTGCAAGCCGTGCTTCAAAGCAAACGAAAACGCTTAAAAAATTTCACCGTTGATTTCACACGACGGGTTGATAACTTTTCAGGCAGGTACAGAACTATATCATAATGCCAATTTAACTTATTCAAGACGTCATTTTAGCTACAGGGTGTGGACCGCAGAGTAGATTATAGATGCACGGCTTCTCCTTAACACTGATTTATGTGACATTGTTATCAAACATTTTATTTACACTCGTTAAGTAATATTATATCTTATTAAATTTATATAAATATTAGCGGACCGTCCCGACATCGTTCCGGATCAACGATTAATTATTATACTCGTACGTACGTACATACTGGATTTATGGCCTATGTCCACCCGGAACAAAGTACCTCCCAGAAGGTAAAATGATTTTTGAATTGAGTGCCGCGCCACCGGCGGTTACTTGACTTTCCACAGTATATACAATTCATAGAAATCGCACTCTCCCTTTATAATATTAGTAAAGATTATTTTTATCGGAAGAGATTTGAAGCACGAACAGAAGTACTGTTTTATCTCGTTCAATTATATAAAACTTAATTACTTCGTATACCCTTTCTGCAAGTATAAAAGGTTATATAACAACAATAAATGCACAGTGTTGTCGCAACAAAAAGAGTTCTACGTCTGCGTGTACCTACCTACCCGACGCTCGGAAGCCGTGCAGAGATTTGTCGTGATCCAGCGCGGTTGTACTGTGATTTGTGTCAGTGATGTGATGTGTCCGGCGGGGACCGTGCGCGGCGGCTTGGAGTGTGTCGAGAACAGACAAAAAAAAACGGTATTGCTGGAAGTGCATTTAATCAAATCAATACGTTGATTTAAAAAAATATATCCCACGAAATAGTGACAATTACTGTCGCATTTCTTTGTTGGTTGATTTAATGTAATTTACATTCTAACCTTCGAATGTTTCAAACGACTCATCACCATCGTCGTCGGTACAATGCATATCGTCTCACTGCTGGGCTTCGGTATCCTCTCGCAATGAGAAAGTTTAAACGAATACCATAATTTTAGTTGTACTTATTAACAGGCAGTATATTAATACGTATTTGGATTGTGTGAAAGATATGCTTAAGCAAAGAATGAGCCGAGTTGTTGAATGATGAAACAAAATGACATTACCTCGGCTGCAAATTACTCTTATGTTGTGTGTTGAAAATGGAGACGGCCCACTGAACATTTGAACGAAAAAATTCGTCAAAAGTTAATCAAATTTAATAAAAGCGGTCATCAGTTGGCGAGTTTTTCATTTGTGATAATAATACACTTCCAGAAATTCCTTGTAAATGGTGGCGGTGAAGTCATGTATCCCGGTTGGTCACAAGCGGTTGTGGTCTATAGCATGCCTTCAGGTAAGTAAGTACTAGTGTGGTGTGTACGAAACATGCACTGAAAGAACGGTTCGACGCTTTTTTTTGTTCGACACTGCGATGGTGGGACTCGATGGGGATTATTTATCTTGAGTTTTTTCTTTGTAAATGAGCACAATGCGATATCACAGTCACTATGTGTGACTAGGTAATGTACACAAGATTGATGTTTATTTTTTTTAGAAGTTAGAAACAGCTCAGTCAGTGAATAGTTTCGGAGTGTTTTATGCTATCCGTCACATTAGCAGTGGACACTGCCACCCGTAAGCTTTCATAACCGATTTGAATTTGAATCAAATTTAAGCTTCGCCTCTGAGAACTCAGATAAAATTTGATGGGGGTGCTTAATGATTTATTATAAAACATATTGAGAAACTAAATTGAGAGAATTAAAGTCTTTACTTACTGTAATAGGTGGTTGCTTTTTAAACTGAATAATTGCATACCCTGCCGCATTATACATTCAGAATATTCATGGCGATATAACAGAAGCTTCGACAATCTTTTCTCGCGTGGCATCCAATCGGGATTCTCGTTAGCGCGGCGCGCGGGGCGGGGATACAGGTTTACTTACTTAACTTCTGTTTGAATTAATGAATCATTTGATCTTATAGAATATTAACAAAATTTACTTTATGATTAATTTATAGTTTTAATGAATTTCCTGTCATACCTTTAACGGAATTAGTAAGTTCTTATTGGTCTTTCATTTATGTATTTTCGCAACACTGGTCTGTAATTAACTAAGATAATTGTATCTTTTACGTTGTTAATTTGGTTCTGTTTAGATATAGAAGGTCACACGTAACACGGACGACCTTACCAATACGTCATAACAATTAACGTCAAGTGCATAATTTTACGTAATTGTTACCGTAGTTTAAACGAGGGCAACGGTGTCCAAAGTGTCGCTCAATGACCTAGCGACGGCAGGTCCGTTGAACGCAGCGGCATCCCGACTGCGGCGTTTGTACCGCGAAAACACAAGACACTCGACTCTAAACTGGATTTAATCTCGTAGTGTTTGAGTTCAAAATAGAACGGGGCTAACGAAGATAGTTGCGTCGTTGCGTTTTCCGACGGCGAATATAGGGCGATTGGCCACCCCGTCCAACCCCTCGCCGACTCCAGTACGAATTCGAATTTTGTCGGCGACAGACGGGAGCGCGCGTGGCGCCGTGACACTTGAATATAAGGAAGTGATGTTTTCCATCTGTGTGTGCAAGTATTGTCATGGCTAGGAAAAGGGTAAGGGCACTTTGCATCTAGAGAACACTTATGAGTAAATCGCGTCTCTCCGCGCGGCGGGCGGAGTGTTCGTGACGTTTGCGTGGAGTGTACACTTGGATGTCGCTCGAGAGTTTCGGTGTGTTGTGTGCGTTGAAGCGAGATTAAACAAAGTTTTTGGCAAAAGGGAAATAATATTCGTCCTTGTTGCGTTCAGTCCAATCTCTTCCGTTATGTTTGAATTTTATTAAACTTTTACGCGGTCCGATGCTTTCGTTTATTTTTATATATATTTCGCTGGGAATATTTAACATACGAAATTTTATTGTGCTTTATTTGATTTTCAATTATAAATAGTTCAATAAATGTAAATTCTCCTGTCCACTCTTGCTCCTTTTGTGTAGCGTCTGTGTGTATGATAATTTTACATCCTTAAAAATTTTCTTTAGTCGATTTGAAAAATTTTAAAAATAGAACAATAATAACAATAGCTACTGACCCAAGTACTAGCACAAACCTAATTAAGTTTATAACAAAGCCTGTGCAATCTGTTCATTAGTCAGAGTTACTTAAAGTACACATGACGACTTAATTGTTAAGTTACAAACTAGTGTTATTAGTTTCCTTGTAAGGGACGTTAATGTACGTTCACCTTTAGGTGGCAGTTGTCGGGGTCTTGTGTAAATTGACCTTTATAAGGTTGTGACCTTTGTAAATATTGAATGAATAGTTTCCAAAAAAACTAAGTATAGAGAAACAGAATAATTAGTAATATACTTGGAATCGTTTTCTTGTTCTACATACATAATTGCTATTACATATTATCTATTTGCCTTTAGTTAAAATATTAGTTAAACAAAATTACGATAAAATATGGTTAATTTTTTTGTTTCGTTTACATAGAAACCTTTTTTTTCGATTCGTATTAAAATTAATGGTCAAAGTCAGAGTGTTAATCTCAATCACCAAGTAAATTATTCTTCTTGAAACATATCAGAATCAAAAAATTATGTAATGTGTTCCGTCGCTGGATTAATTCTAACCCAAAATTGTCTTATTTTTCTTCAAGAATTATCATATTATTTAAAATATGTATCGGCAAGTATGAGAATTATATTTATCGCTAGAGAAATTTATTTCAAAACGCTTTTTCGAGATGAAACATGTAATCCATTAGGGAAAATCTGCAATACATAGTGTTTTCTAGTACGCTCCGCTCTCATCGAGTCGTTCTGCTGCCAGCACTTTTAAAATAAAATCCTGACAGAGATACGAATTGAGTTAACCGCATACTTGTCGAATCATTACATATGACGTAGCCTATTCAAGAATTAACCCATTAGTTGATAGATTAATTACTTGAAATATGGATCGCAATTGAATGCGTTGCACTTATTGTTTTTCATTTGGTTGGACCAGATTGACTAATAATATAAGTTAGTCAATTAATTGAAATTAATATGGCGATATAATTTAATTACATGATTAATGGATAGATTGAAGCCCTAATTCAAGGTTTTTATATCGGCATGAAATAAATTTAATTAATTTAAATTATATAGGTTATACATTAACTAAGAAAACATATTGTTAACTGATAACTTTAAAAAAATTTCATACACATTTGGAAAGTTATCAGGATCGGTCCGATTTCGGATGTCGGAACCATCTGGATCTTGACATTTCAAGAATGAACGAGTCCATTTTATTTAGACGCTGTGTATTTTTTTTTAATTTAATTATTTTTTTGTCATGACATGTTCCTGGGAAAAATCTGAATTTCCAATAATTCAGAAATTCCAGGGACGCTAAGATTTTTTTAGGATTAAAAATCTAGTGGTATTTCTGTAAAACGAATTCCACTTCAAATAAAAATACAGCATTGTTAACTAAATATTGACAAAAAAAATGCGTTATGGCCACACACCTACTTTAGATTTTCCCGCGGTCAAAAGCAAAAGCAAAAATATTATAACATATTTTCTACAAAGCGGAGAGATTTAAAGATATTAGTGATTCAACATTAATATTATGCAAATTATTACCAGTGTTGTGATGCTAAACACTGCCTGCGATGGAAAATATAAATAAGATTGCAGCTAGGGCTGCCATTGACGTGGTTTCTGCTTATGAAGAACCAGTTGGTGTGCCAGTTGAAAAGTGATATTTTTTAGGAATTTTTACGATGAATATATCGCATTATTAATTGTGAACCCAAATTGCTATCAAAATATTATTTATATTCTTATTGATTGTTTGTTTTTTTATCAGTTTATCAAATAAACGAAATTTTATTTTTCGTATAATAAAAGATGTTGTTCTTATCGTAAATAGATGACACAGGTAGTAGTAGTTTCTCTTCTTCAAAAATAATATAAATCTAACTTCAGGAAAAGTTATGGTTATATATACATATATATTTCAAGTAATTAAACACTTATTATATAGTGTGTGTGTGTGTGTGTATACACTTCTAAGAACTAGCGTCGGCGATGAACTTTTTAAACACTACATCATAATTCAGTAGGTACATAGATTCGAAGAAATTGTACGTCGAACAACTATTCTAAATACTAAGAGAAAAAACTTTCTATTGTTGCTCCTGTGGTTGTTTCCGTGACACGATGTGCAAGTTTTGACTTTTCCGTGACCCAGTTTCTTACAGTTAACATTGTGTTAGTTAAATACAATGTTTTGAGTTTTTCCCAAAATATTTTACTTCTATAACGGTAGTAAAATGTCGGAAATGATTAGTTTTTCTCTACCACGCGATATTTATAAATAATCATATCGAATCAGGTTTTTTTCTGTTTGATTCGAAAATATCACTTGGTTATAATAGTGGCACATACTGATGCAATGCTGAACGTTGGTCGTTTCTGTGAATGAGAGAGAATGGACTATAGAGAACGCTGCTCGAGCATTTCTTTGTTGTTAAATTGAACGTCATGGCATGGCCAATATAAAGACTTAAATGACAAAACACAAATAATACTTTGTATACATACCCGCTGATATAATATGCTAATGTTGGATCGTGCTTTGCAAAACCAATTAAACACCATTAAACTTGCGTTTAGGATTTTTTTTTTAAATCTACTGTCAACGACATTGAATTGACCCGTTCATTATAATTAATGTAAATCGAGGAAAGGAATAGTTTTGGTCGTGTTATTGCGTGCTTTATTTTGACTTCGGATACCCAAACAGCTCTGAAAACGTTATCCGCACTGTTTCTGCGCCGTCTGAGGAATGTCGGTCGTTACTTGCACTGGCCACAGTATCGATCGCTTCTATCGCCTGCGACCTGACACTCTGATGCCTTTGTATGTGTGTGTGTGTGTGTGTGTGTGTGTACGTGTACTCAAAATCTCTTTAGATTTTCACCGTTACGTTATTGTTATCTCATCATTTTGGATTTTTCAATGTAACATTATTCTCGTCTATATTTATTTAAATCCATGAATCCTCTAATACATTAACATGGTTCGCCTCCAATGATCACCTTTACCGTTTCAGAACGTTTTGAATCCCACGGATTTTCGTAGTCTTTGTCAGATTTGTTGTCGGTACAGTTGTTGCAACTGATCCTTATCCCTATGACCGTTATCCCTTTTAAAGGATAAATCTTTTACATCTGCTTCGGATATGGCCTGCCTGTCGCTTATGTACGCCATTTTGCACTGGAAATTGTTCAAAAACTATATAATAATTCTTGGGCTACGTTAACCTACATTATCAGCTCTGTTACCATTCCCTGCGACCGGTTTGTATATTACAATCTACAAGATCCGGTTTCGTACACTTATGATTCAAAGTCCCATTCGGTCGGACTGTATTTTGTTATTATCGTTTATTTATAAATTTAAACGTAACTTGAAGTTTGAATAACTACTTGTCATATCCAGCTTGTTTATTGACTCCGTCAACGTAATAATAAATTAAAATGACTACCTATATAAAACAGAAAAGACAACCAGTTTTAGCCGCCATAATTTCACTTGTTAGTATTTTGTTTTTGACACTTTCTATGTCCCATATTCAACGATTTGATGCCCTGTTATATTGATTTTAATTTATTATTTCACTTTTTTGTTACACTATTTTGTCTTAGGACAAAAACACAGACATACAGAAATGTCCTTAGTACATTTTAGTTTATTAAACAATTTTTGATATTTTGATTTAATGATCGTTATTTTTTTCACAACAGCCCCATTTACAACCAAATGTGACAGGATTTCACAACTATATGTCTAAACAAAACGTAGAAGTCATGATTGAAATTTAACACTTGACTTAGTGATTTAAAATCTGTTAAAATGTGAGGTGTGTGCTGTAAAGAAATATGAACCAAGGGAAAGTGTTTAGTGTAAACTCGATCGTGTAGCAGTCTCAGATGGAGTTACGGTTCATTTAAAACCATGGGCGTTAAAGGAAGATACTTGGTGAATAAACTTTGTTTCTAATGGTGCATGCGATTCATGAGACCATTTAGTGCACGAGTTAGATAATATTTGTTTTAATTTTAATAGTACGATTACTTTTTTAATTCAGTAATAAACCAGAATGTACTTAGGCTATGAATTCCTTTTTTAATTTTAGGATTGTGTTTTTTTTTTTCATTTAAGTTTATTTTACAATTTTCTTTGGAGATGTGTTCAAGAAAGCAGAATCCACTTTCAAAGAAGATTATAGATGTTTGCTCTTAGTATTCTTCAATCCGTAACGCAAAGCAGAACGGGGTGTGTCCATTGTTCTACCACCTACACTTCTCGTGTTTGATTTAGTTTTCGTTTTTACGTTCTGCACTGACAATTTATTGAAAATTGTAAATCGTATATTGTCACTGCAACAAATACTTTTCCCATCTGCCACTTAATTGCGTGAAATTTGCTTTGAGTTTATTTTCGTTATCATATATTTTTCATGTACGTTGTGAATTTATAAGTTCTCTTAGTTGCATGAGAGACTTTTGATATAAATGCATTTGGAAGAAGATTTCTTTTCTTTCTTTCTAAATGCATTTGTAGTTGAATGAAAATTTAGAGGGTGTCTTATTTCTTTTGGAAAATTCCGTGACTTATCGTCATGTTTTCATTTATTTATTTGTCTCTTAATGTTTTTTGGCTTAAGCTAGGTGGCTTTCATAGATATAAGAATAAATTTAGTATTTTATGGTTTCTATATATGAATACAAGTTAAGAGGAGAGTGAATAGGCAATTATAAGTTAGTGCGTTCACCATCTTAGACTTCATCACCACTTACCATCAGGTGGGATTGTTGTCAAGCATCGATTTATTTTATGTAAAAAAAACAATTTAAGGTTATGAGTGACTGAATAAACCAATTTATTCATTCTTTTGTTAGTAAACATTTTCAAAACATCTTTACTCCGATTTTGTTCGGATCGGAACTTTAGAATTACATTTAATGTTTTCAGCAGATGATTTTTAAAAAGTGAATAACGGATAAATGAGCAGGTTTTCAATCTGCTTATGCCTGATACTAAGAAGTCACCTATACCCGTGGATGTTCGTAACACCATTGGTATCACCGATGCGCTAGCGGTCAGGAAAGATGCGGGGAAGCTCGTTTCCTTCTCCAGCACCAATAAGGCTTTGGTGCTATATTCTCATCCGTTGTTCAGCAGTCACAGAGAGCACCAACTACGTCCATATGCTCTGTACGCAAATTTCAAACAATGGCCTAAAACTCAAGTAGTTTATTAGGTTCGGTGAATGGACACCTAATTCTGTAGGATCCTAAATTCTAAGCTCTGTATCTAATAAATAGTAGTTAAAAAAATCAAGACGTACCAATGTTTTCATGGGTTCATTGTTATTGAACATGATATTATTTACCTATCTGACTTGTAGTCTAATTCAATGTTATTCAATAGATGTTTGTCTTTTTTTTACATTACCTGCTACTGGTTTTGTTGAAGTTATTTAATCGTGATTGCTCTCGTTTATGTTTTCTCTTTCGATAGTGTAAAAAAATCAACAGACATTTTGTTCAGCCAGAAATATAAAATTCAAAGGAATACCATCACTTTTTTTAACGTCCCGGGATTCGTCCAATTGAGGTACAGCCCCCAAGGGTTCAATGTCGACGTCAGTATATCCGCTCGTGGTGTATGAGAAACTAGTTCTTTGATGTCGTCGTTCAATCATTTTGGAATATGAATAATTGATTCGATAACACTGTCGGAGGGTTCCTGTGTTGGCCTTTTATAAAACGAGTATATTCCCGAAATCCCGTGATTGATGTAAATGCCCGAACCTTGGAGGGATCTTATGTGATTCGAGCAAAAAAATATCGAAGCTTTACGCGTATACGAGAACATGATCAAGTTAAGCATTATTGGGCGTCGTGGCAAGAAGTTTTTTGAAGGATTATATATCCTACATATTTTACATGTTGGAAAACTGCTAGGAGGGCATGTTTGAACACAATAAGGGTATCTGCAGTCAGGTTGACTAGACCTCTTTCACCAGTCCACCTTTTTCAGTTAGGTACATATGGTATGTCTGTGAAATACGCTTCAGGCCCCTCCTCACTCATCTTGTATCTTTTTCAGCTCTTGTGTATATATAAGAGAATATGTATATTAACTGAATAGGTTTTTATACATATTTTATATTTTTAGGTAGGTTAAATAGGTGGTTTACAGTTAATTAAACAAAAAGGAAACGAGGTGGTCGACGTAATCGTTAGTAGTTTCATGTTCATTTTCGAATAAGGCTCTTATAAATATTTGATGGTAGCAACTCGGATTGCTTACTAATGAATCTTGGTTATTATACAATATATAATATCAATCAAAATTATTTTTTGCTGCAAAATTAAGGAATATTTTATAAAAATAACTATTTAATTTTATCAAACAACAACAACACGGAAAGAACAAAATTTTATGGATAAAATTCAAGGGAAAGTTATCACTTTTTTCTGTTGTACCTTATTCCGTTCAAAGCAGGTGCTCACGTTAAACGTTAAGTCTTATAGCCTAAAACAAAAGTTACAGGATTGGGTGCGTAACTTTGTTAAGTAAGTAAGTTAAGTAATCGTGTCTTACAAAATGTTCTGGCGTTTTGTCCGAGAAGTGATATTTTTAACATTCTGTCGAACATAAGGAGCATGATGAAGCAGTAATATCACTTTTGTTATTAGCGCATAATTGCTGCTAACACTTGACTGTATACAGCTAAAGTAAAGGTGAGAAGGTAAGCGCTTCGAATGCATTTTCAGAGCTCGATTAATGCGAAACAATCGAAGTTGTGAATTGTAAAAATGCATCTGTAACCAGCTCTACGTGAGAGTGCAAGCCTAATCCGTAATCCAGTTGGTGTTATTTACGAGGTTTGAGGTCAATTAATTATACACAATATTTCAGGTCAATCAATTATGTCGATGGGTCGTATAAAAAGGATGAATACTATGTTGTAACCGGGAGCGGCAACGTAAATCGATACAATTTAACCGTATCAAATATTAATAAGGGCATTTGTATGCAGCCCTTAACGCTTAGAGTAGTTTTACGATACATAAGCGTCTATCGGCGCGGTGAAATTCATGGTAGCTATTCTCGTTTATTGCTTCCATAAGGTGCATGATTAATTAATTCGTTGTAACATTTCGCACATAGATACATCTTTCAATGTCGACTTGATATTAATAGAAGATATTAAGTTAGTAGAAGATACTAACATTAACTTACATAGGTCTTAGAAAATCTCGTCTATGAAAGTTTCGATGATTGATTTTTACCCCCTTTTGGTCAGTACTAATTTTGCTAGGAAACACTAATATGTCATTTTCGTCGTCATTTTATTACGTGTTTTACACGTTTGAGAGCCAATTAACAAGGAAGTCCACTGCTTACGTCTAGCCGGCGATGCGTAGCTGATGTCTCCGGTGTTTGACCACGAACGGCTATTCTCATGTTGCCCGTTTGCTCGTTTGCCGGGTATAACTTAACAAGATCATATTTGAATATTGTTCATTGACATTTGTAATGTATGATGCTAAGGTATCTTTAAATCTACAATTGTTCGGCCCCATTTTGATAATTTGGTGTTTAGGTAATTTAAATGTGTTACAATTTTCATACAATTCTTACGTTACCTTGTTGAGCGATTTATGTACGCTAAACGTGTAAAGAGGTTTTGGACATTTCGAACTGTTCATCGATTTTTGGGGCTGACTGTAACATCAACATACAGGTCGAGCTAACATTAAAAGTGTTATGAGAAATATATCTCATGGTTTGTAGGCAATTTTCTCTTTAATCGTGCCATTTATTTTGGAACAGTTTAACAAGTTAACAACAACAACAAGTTTCAATTAACTTCAACCAATTCTAATAGTATTAAGCGTACATAACATGTGCCGTTATGTACGCTTAGGAATACAGGTCAACACACTAAGTTGGGGCGTCGCACCCTTTTGTATCCTAGATTTCCAAGTGAAATTGTTGTCACCTATATCATTCTTTAAAAGCGCTGTCTAGGTTAATCAAACCAAACTGTAAATGTGCACACCTCACGCAATTTTTTTTTAACATAATTATGACTCTCATTAAGTATAGTTGTCGTCATTGACAATTGTGCGCGGGTCCAAGTCGGTGAATGCCCAATTTTTTTTAATGGATAAATGTTCAAATGCCTCATCTTAGAATGGATAAATATAACTTTTTCAATGTGAGTATTCTTCCACAAATATAAAAGATATTGGAAAAAAATTAGCAACAATCAAAATTTATCTCATGGGTAAATCGATATCAATAAAAAAATGTAATTAAAATAAAAACGTTATACTCATAGTACTAAGTAAAATCACTTCGATACACTCACTATGATACTAGTATAAGATGTTATTTTTATATTTAAAGAATAACACACTGGCAACACTTAAATATAATATCGTAAAAAGATTTTTGTAGAATATTAGTAACTATACAATTCCACTACAAAGTTACTAAAGTGTAGTGCAATGTCGGAGTAAACAGGTATGCAATCTTGTCAACTAAAGACAATCGGTACTGACGAACGACTGTTGAATTGGTCGAGGAGCTATAAATCGTTGGTGGTGTCAAACATTATTTGAATTTGAACGCTTTAAAAGTGAAATTTATGACATTCACGGGAGTGGTTGTTTCCGACTTTATTCGACCTGGAATAGGATCATTGACGCTTCGTCTAGAAATAGAAATACCCTAGAGCTACCTCGTATTAGGAACCAAACAAGATCATAGCAGAAAAATGTATCGCGATGTTGTAACTCCAGTAAAATTGTTACCTTGTAAGAACGTTTTTTCTTTTGGTTGTCTTAGATATATTTTCGTCACTAAAGATTGACGAGTTAAAATTAACTCTTTTATCGCTGAAAGAAAAATATTGAATAGATAGGAAGTTTGCTAAGAGCGCCCTTGAGATAACCTACGGAGTGTTCTAAGAACTTGATCTCTTTGTATCTGCTGAGATGTTGAAAATAAAGTACACCACCGTCTTCAGTGGTTGTAAATATTTTTCAGAAGCATTAGCCTTTTATTTATATAATATTAGGTTTTCGAAATAAAATATATATAAATATATATATATATATATATTTGATTTAAAATAAATGCGAATGATACCTAGTAAAAATCTCTTATAAAAATACAGTGCAATTAGCGACATAAATAATTAATCAATAAATGAATTAATCTAACTTTAATGAAAAAAAATATCTTAAGTAAAGTAAGCTAATATCGAGTAATCCATGTTGAAAAGATGGTTGGTACCTAACATCCATACTATTTCTGTCGACTGCAACTTTCTCTGAACATTTAACGATAAAAGCGTTGCCTGATGGAGAATGTTGTTACCATTTTTGTAGTAACTCTAAATCCATAATAAACATAATAAAGTATCCAAAAAAACATAATAAATAACATAATAAAGTAAGAGAAAGTTAAAAATCGAAACTTATAGTTTGAATTGCTTTGAACATAACATAACTTTAATTAATTGATGTTTCGATAATCGATTAATTATTAGACGGAGCGTTGAATTAATATTACGGGCGTTGCCAAATTAATTTTTGACTGACAAAATATTCAATACCGATTATAAAATATCAGATTACATTGCATCCATTCAACCTTGCAATCTCTTTCAGATCTACTCAATATATTTCTATACAAGGTGTTCCAATTGGTGCTTTATTTCCCCACTCGTAGAGTTCCATTTCGTTTTGTCATCTGTGAGTTTGGTCCGCTTTAGTTTCGTCTACAGTGTTAAGTTACGAATCAACGTAACACTATCATTCCGTTTTCGATATTAGTGCTCGCTAGATAAAGTCCGTTATCGAATGCTCGTTTGATTTTGCGGCAAATTTATTACGAAGAGGTACTGTTATGGTATTTTCAACCTAAACATTAGGCACTGAGAGTTCGTTTTGTGAGTGTTATGGTTATATGTATGGAAGCTCGAGAGTAAAGGTATTATTATATTATAACCAGTGATTTTCGATTAAATTACGAAAAGCCTTCGCTTTGTACGCAAAATTCCAAGCTCTGCTGTTAAGTATCGAGGTAAGCTAGTTGGGCTTATTGAAATGTTTAAAAAGAGCTTAATTTTTAATAAAATTTTGTTGTGATTTATTTATTCGCGCACCATACATGAAATAACTCATAAATGTTTGTCGTCTTTTATTATTGACGTGACAAAGCAGTTCGTCAATCAGCTTCTAAGTGACTGTTGCAGATCGTAGATTTGTAACCAACTCACAAGACTATTGCACTATTAGACGTATTGTGTATTCATACTCTGAAAACAAACTGGTACGTATTGAGGGTAGGGGTTATTTGGGTTATAAATATAAAAAAGTGGTAGAGTAAAAGAGGTTACATCTTTGAACGATTTCAACGCTAATGTTTTCCTGGTACGAACGAAACTCTGTTCAATAGTGGACGAATCAGTTACGCTAGGTCCCTCCTGTTCGAAGTCTTCGCGCTTTGTACCACTCGGCTTAATTTCGACAGTACGTACTTATGTATGATGACAGGGTTTTTTACTTTTTTAAATGTTAAAACGGTTTTACTTGATCAGTAGTTGCATGTTTCGATTGTAATGTTAGAAAGAGAGTTACTGCCGGCTTCACCGCCTTTAACTTGCCCGAAAATGTGTCGGTGACGTTTGGATATTTTGAATTTTCTTGGGCTGCCCTGATCAGGTACCAACAAAGGGTCGTTTTCCGGCTATCAGATAACATTAGAATTTATATATAAAAATGAGGAAATCGGATAAAGTCCGTACAACCAGAATCTGTCGGGAATATTGCTGAAATAGAAATTAGTCTCTTTTCCAGTAGTTTTAATTTCTATATGTAACAAATACCACAGAGAATAAGAGTTGACCTCAATATTCTTTTTATTGTAATTGCCGAGCGACGAGTACTAAGATATTCATCTGTAAACTACGCTACACCAATTTTAAGATTTTGAAGTGATCATCGCCATAAGTAAGCCGTGAGCTCACATAACAACTGGATTTCCATTTATATACATGTACATCTAAAAGGAGTGCTAGTAACCACAGAGGTTTTTTAACTTTTATGTACTAAATACTATATTTAAATTTGTAATTAGGGTAAAATAGGTCGTTCGTTCACAACTCGTCACGACGTTCCCACTGATTTAATTGCTGCCAGTTAGTGCTCTTTACAAGATTAATGACGTTCGCTTTGGAACTCACGTGCCACTTCAACTCTGTACGCTCGAAGTCACCCGTTGCTATATGCAAATTTAAGATATTATGCGCTCCTTGCACTCGGATCCGAAGGGAAAGGGACACTTATGTACCTCAGATTTCCTCTGTCATATTTTCATTATATAAATTCGTATTTATGATTTTATGATAAATATATTACGGCGTAAAACTATGTGCAATTACGATGCTGTTAGTTGGAACTCGTATTATTTTCGTTGTTAATATAAATGCAAAGAAGCAAGCGCGTAACAGTTGGCAGATAATAAGATATAATATAGGATATTAACAAATTAAACTAATCACTCTCTGTCCAACTCTATCCAATTCTACCCAATAGTATTTATACCGCTGGTTGAAATCGTGACTAAATTTCGCTCACTCGTTGCACGGATTGTACAGTAACGAGATGGATTTTTTTTTATTATTTTTTTATCCCCGTCCGTGTAACTTCAAAAGGCTCTGGAAAGCCTGTTTGTTTAAAATATGTGTAAATGTGTATGTATGTGAAACATTGATATGTAACTTTCCCTAATGTTGGTTGTTGTGTTGTTACAGGTAAGGATGTTGCGGTGCATCGTCCCGGTGTGAAAAAGAGGGATTTCCCCTTCGAAGGTTACGTGTACCACGTAGACTGAACCAATGAGCCAACTGGATTTATCTCTAACACTGAGGCTGTTTGGATTTTTACGACTTTTACTTTTTATTGCTAAGTATTTCTGTTAATCTCAGAAAAATATATCGGTAGGATTTCGTTGAGAGCCTTTTTAAAATCTTTTAGTATCCAACTATTGGATATTTGATTGAGCTGTGATTTCGTGTGAACACCGGTGTCTGTTTGCGTCGTGGAGGGATGCGAGAAGTTGCAAGATTTTTTAGTTTTTTAAGATATTTTCATCATTAGAGGCTGAATTATCAATTTCATTTAGTTTTCCAACACGTAAGTACTATGACGTAATATGCACCACTCATTTAATAATACTATTATGATAAAATTATTTAGTTTTGTAGCTACATAGTAGGGGGGCGGGGGGGTACCTACGCTCAAATCTCTATACTATTGTAAAGAGCATAAAAAATTTGTTAGTATAACTATGTATTAGGCACGATTAGGTATATGGGTTGTCACGCTCATTGGGCATTGTTCACGCCATGCCTACGTTATAGCGACGCTTCGTGCTTCGATAGTCCTGTTCTTTTAATAGATCCATCACCCTTGTCACCTCCGTTCTATATCCAGTACCGTGTCGCTCCTCTAACCGGAAGGATACGTAGGGAGTGGAAACTAATTTTTGATGAATTGAAACACTTGACGGGGTTCGCTAGTGAATTTAAAGTGGTCTTCGTGAAGGAAGTAGAAGATTGTTTGTTAATTAATTAATTGTTAATTAAAGGCGTAAGTCGATTACGATTTACGCGGTAAGGTAGTGGCGATATATCAAGTTAGATTGCTCTTGAATTGGCTTTCAATTAGAATACTCGGGATTTGATTAATTTGTTTATAATTAAAAGTTATGTTCACTCGCCTTATATAGTCGGTGTTGAGACTTTATCGTTCGATAGTTAAATCGGGTGCGGGTGGTTTGCAAACGTGTGTTTGCTTTTGCTTACCTAACAACGTGGAATACGAACAAATTTAAATCCGATTAAAATGTTTCGATTAGTTTTCAGTGTGATCGCTTTCGACTCAAGTTTAAAGCGATTCTTCTGAAAGTTCTTCGATTTATGTGCGATGTCGAAAATTTTGATAATTAATTTTGAGTGCATATAGAAAACGACTCTGAATTTTAATTATTGAAAAGAAAAGGAAATGATATCAAATTATGATTGATTGAGTTCCTGGTATCGCTCAGAAGAAAAATATTCTTCCTTCTTCCACAGATGCTTGTGCAAGTTCCTGAAACTTGATCAGGCGTTACATTAGTTTGTTGCCTTTAATAACTTATTCACTTCTACTACATTTTCCTTAGCATTAATTCCACATTACGAGTTGTCTTATTAAAGTTGGATTAGTTATATTACCACTAATTGATATTCATCTAATAGCGACAGACATAAAATCGATACGTACACCGTGCAGGTGGATGGTATCGTAACGATCGCATGATCAGTCAGTCCACTGTCAATTGTCAAAATATCGTTTCGATTCGACGTAACTTATATCGATTCTTTTGAATTTTTTACCGAGGCACGGCTAAGTACTTAATAAATATTCGATTCTACGCACTTAAACTTAATTCCGTATTTAAAATTTAAAATTCCGTATGCCGTACGCCGACGGCTGTACCGAATAACACGAGTCAAAAGCTGTCCGACTAATAATTATCTTTTATTATTATTGTCTATTGGTTCTTATTTAAATAGCAGGCATTCGCAACTTTGTACGTGTGGATGTTTCATCTCACTCTCATGCTCAAAGTTTAATCTTAATCTATAAACGTCCTTTGTTACATGGGCGGACCACGTGAAAAGGTAGGAACATCAATAGATTACACATTAACATACTGAAATGACTCCTTGTTTAAACCCCAGAATGCCTAACTGTCAATTTTGGCGATAATGCGGACCACAAGTGTTCTTTGTGATGTAAATTCACATCGTCGGACGACTCAATACGATCGATTTCAAGTGAACTGCGTTCAATTCCAGCTAATATACAATGCTCTTTGAAACAATGGTGTTCATCGTAGGTCAATAACTTGTGGCGAAATTTTTGATCTTGAGACAGGAAGCCTCTCGCGTATCTCTTGGCCAAGTTTAGGTCAAAAGAATAGCTGAGCTTGTAAATCTTTTGGTATAGCCTCCTTTTGTTGTGTGTATGACTTGAATTGACATATTTATATGTAGGTAGATATAGGAGTTAGTGGACAAAGTTTCTACAATATACAATGTGTTCATACAACATACCTCTTTATAAGTATGGAAATTTTGTTGAAAAATTTATCATACATTAATCGGATCTTAGCATAG
Source organism: Megathymus violae (assembly GCA_003671415.1). Taxonomy (NCBI): domain Eukaryota; kingdom Metazoa; phylum Arthropoda; class Insecta; order Lepidoptera; family Hesperiidae; genus Megathymus; species Megathymus violae. The sequence continues at coordinate 10,370,032 of PDGT01000002.1, forward strand.
CCTATAACCACTGTTTACAAACAAATTCTTCTACTTACATTATTGTGGGGCGTGGCGAACAGCTCGCTCTCTGTAAGTAGTCAGCCCATTGGCACGGAATTAAGGAAATTCCTGCTCGCACTACTAGCGGCGCTTGTTTTTCACTTAGGGGAATTCGGACGCGGATAAGCTGACTTGCTAGTCGATGTAATGTACGATAGGGTTATGGACTCAAATATGTAGTATCGTGATATAATTTGTCCCACGCTTATCGCTTACTACTCCTAGATATCAGCGTACGCGTGTAAGGACCAGCAGGCACCAAAGCTCGCTCAGCTGGTCAGTGAAGAAGCTAATGACCAAGGCGAAGGCCGTATTCTTCGGCGTAATTAACGAGCGATTGTTCAGCGTATAATGTAGATGGCGTGAAGTACGGTCGCTAGCTAAGGATATCAAGGTAACATACGTTGGTTCATCACTTGGGAAAGCCGGGCTTCTCTGTAGTCCATAGCATGGAAAATGCAATCTTAACAATTTAAACGACCTAGATACGGACCAACGAATCTATGATAATGTATACAGATTGAGTTCGTTTACATAAAGAAACATATACACAGGTATTTTATTGTAGAGAAACCGCCCTGATTACAAATAGATTAGATAATATAGGTAATTAGGTAGGTATACAAAAGGGACTCATAAAATGGTGACACTATAATTTACTAAATTACGCACAGCCAATTATCAATGTTGAAAGGGGTCTTGTAAACAATTGAATGATGATATTTATCGTTGTAATCGACACTGTATATTTATAGAAGATTGTTAGTGCGACACTTTTGCGTAAGTTAACTCGAATCGATTGTTCAGATGATAAGTCGTTTAATCTCGATTGTAATCTATTCACAGCAAGTGCGAAAAACGGTAACATTGTAATCTGATTTGTCATTTTTTCAGTTGACCTTATTTGTCAATTCGTTGTTCAAGAATGTCACAGAGTAGCATTCTTACGTCATAAGTGAGGTTACATTATAGTAAGCAAGATTACTTGACTAACTGTATGTGTTCCAATATTAACAAAATAAATTTTGAACTGCAGTCTAATTTAATATTTGGGTACCAATCGTGTCAGCAATATTGACATAGTTATACAATATAAAAAAAACTATTGCTTAAGAGCGAAAGAGTTTCTTCGTAAAGACCATTACATTTAATTTGATTTCAAGTACCTCGTATATTAATCCTGTTTGTAGTAAAGTTTTCATTGCAAGAAATTTACTTTCTGGGAGTTTAGCGGCACTAAAATTGTTAATAAAATTGTCCAATCACTTAATCTTTTCTTTATAGTTAAATATCGCGGTAGTTATATACAGTGTTGGATAAGTTATAACGTTATGTGTAGCCGTTAAACCGTATCCAAACTGTAATCGAATACGTTTGAGGTTGATCGTGACTTTGCGGTCTCTATGCAGATTTACTCTAGGATAGAATAGATTCATTGTATGAGACTGGCTCTTCTATACAAAACATGATTCATTGAACGGGATAAAATCACGATAACTGAACATGAAACTAATTTTTAGTTTAATTTGTACTAGTATAATTTAAAGATGCAACTTATTAGTTTTGGTGGTCATTTTATTGAGGTTATGCTCCATATATATAGGAATAAAAATTTACTTTACTCATTAATATGAAATCACGAACGAGAACTCACCGGGACGCTCACTCAATCTCCTATCCAATAAATATTTTTTTTAATAAAATGGCTCGTGTACAAGCTGGTTTCTAAGCTAACAAATCAAAACAGTAACCTCGTCAGTGCAATCGGTAAACAGACTGAAAGAAACTATCATTACCATATAACTCTCTCATCAGGTCTGCCCTGTTAGTAGCTACTTAAAATATACAAAGTTGCAAAGAAACACGAGTATATTGCACTGACATTTATTGCCGCCAAGATGCAGTTACCCGTAGCACGAAATCGTGTAAGAAAATGATAAACCAAGTTCTTCAATCAGTAGTTTGCGCGCTGACACGGTTTGTTTAATTGCATTCTAATTGCTGATTGCGAACGACTGCGCGCTGATACACGTGATTGGCACGCTTGTCGTAGAGTAGTTCAATCGAGGAAATACGAGTAGGTATATATATGTGACACTTCTGTGTTGTATTGTACATATTATCGGTATTGTTGAATATATCAGACGTATTTAAAATTAATCGTTACGCGCACGTTTTGTTGGCCGTTGGACGGAGATTTTTTCAGTATGTTTTGAAACAGTTTGTGTTGAAGCATATGAATTTTCTTAAAGAAATCTGTAAATCACAGTTCAAACATAATCATAATCTATTGAGTCGTTGAAAAAAATTTGGCCCGTGAAGCAACACCTCACATTGAAACTGAATCTCGACCTTATTGTAATAATTGTTTAGGTTTCGTTTCGTGTTTTTGCGCTGTTTTGTTACGTGCTAATCAGTTGTCGATCCCTTTGCGTGAGCTCATCAGTCTTTACTTCAAAAATGAGTTGGAAGCTTCCCTCTGCAGATTTGCAACGTTGAAGAACGACATCTAATTTAGTATTCGTTGTACTATGGTAGACCCTTTTCATTCTATCATGGGTTTTTGCCACTATATAAAATGGTCTTGAATTTATTGTAATATTTGATTAATCAATATTCTAGTTTCCAATATCAGTAAACACGAAACCGTGTCAACAGTTGACACTGTTATCAGCTCTGTTCTGATTCGCGTGTCACTATTATTCCCAATTCCCGGACATAAATTAGTGCTATTGGTGTTTTTGCACTGTCGATACGATTTATTGCCCGTTTGTTGTTGTGTGTATTGTTATCGAAAAATATTTAAGAGTTTGCCCCGGGCTATTGCTGTTTTCACTTTAAGGTTCCTCGTATTTTATGTGATGCTCATTTGGGGGTTTACGATCTGTGAACTTTTCAACGATTTAGTGCTTAACGATGAGACTATTAAATTTTATGTCGGAAACGATTTATGTGCAGACTCGTTTGTCAGTTTTAAAGTTGTCCGTTTTCCTTATGTTGTTTATGAGAGTATAATTTTTAAATTTTTTTAATAGATAATAATCGAATGCAAAACGATACTTTAAGACGCTGTTTTTGGGCCCAAAAAATACAAAAGTATCTAGCTCGAAGCTAGACCATTTGTCTCTTGTTCAAGTTCGAAGACACTGTCAAGATAAACCCTCAAACTATGCGTCATCGGGTGCTGCCGCTGTTGGCTCCGATGTTTTTTTCCAAGCTTTGGAGAAGACGGCGGCGTGCTAAAGCCATCGAGAGATTACATGGGGTATGGAATTGTGTTCGCTGTCCTAATTTAACCATACACCTTGGCTATGGTATTCAACACTTATTTAGTGGTTTCCTAAGATGTCCCTGACTCATATATAATAATTATTTACTATCATGTTATGTGATACTGAATTGATTGTTTTCTTTTTCACTTCTTTTGTTCTTAAACTGTCTCTATGTATTTTAATTGTCGCTATAACGTATCAATAATTTAAACTCACGTTATATTTTGTTTATTGTTGACCTTCTTCTTGTTATACTTTTTGTATAAATAAATTTATTATTAATTGCAAAATCCATCATGCATGAAATAAGTCTTTGGAATTTTCCCATCCGTGCCTGTTGAATTGAGATGAACCTGTCCGTTCAACCTGTTGTTTACTCCGATCCTTTTATTTAGATCTTGTGTCATCCTGATTTATGAGTAGATATGTGAATGTGGGTAACGAGAAATGTCACGTTTAATTAGCGTAACCTAGCGTACCGTATGAGATTTTCGATCCAGATTCCAGATGGTTTTAAGTGGATTTGGTTTATTATTAATCTTTGCATCTAATTTATGTATACTATAATATATTACCGTTTGTTATTCTTTAAAAGTATTAAATTCTGAATGATCCTTTTTATGGTTACATGGTTAGGTCTTCATATCCCTTTCAAAAGGATCAGCGTTCTTTTATGGAGCTTGGAATTCGTTTTTACTATAAGTTTCCAAAGTTCATACGTAAGTGACCTATTGGAATTTTTAATGGATGCGTTAAAAAATAACTTATAGGTAAATGATATTATGGTGTAGATGAATATGTTAATGAGAAGGACGCCTGCAAATAATAGTGTCGAAACCAGTTCCGCAAAGGTTTAAACTTACTTTGTAATTTCTTTGTGTTTTGTTAGTGCCACCTACAAATTATATTGTTAGAGTATTTCATTATGCTATGAAGGATAAATAAATAACTTTGTAAGAAAACCACATTTAATATTTTTATTAAAATTATTTTACAACATTTTATTTGTATTATGTACGAAAAAGGTAAACTAATAAAGTTATTAAAAAAGGTTATTGGAAATACAAGCTGTAACGAATGGAAAAGCATTGTTAATAATCGATAAATCAATTTTCATTGCCAATAATAATACGAACTTTTAAACTAATCGTTTTTTGAGCAGTACTGGCAATAAAAAGTAATGTTATCATCGTCAAATAAGTTTAGTCCCCTAAATAATCTTTAACCATAGTGTGCAATTGTTTATATTTTCTATCCGTTTCATTTTTGTATTTCAAATCTATAAATGCCTTCTGCACACATTACTATTGTCGGTAAAGTAGAGAAAGACATCACAATGGAAAATTACCTTACCGTGGCGGATTATTGCAACACCGCCGGTATTGTGATGAATGATTGAGATTCGACCTGCCTGACCGATAATAGGTATTACGCATAGCTGAATAGATGCTTAGGGATAATTTGCAGTTGCACCGAACGTTCCGTCCGCTCATCGGCGTGGTTTGATTGCGAAGTGACTAACTACAGTATTGTTTTGATTTTAAACTTAAATTGTTTTAACTGTAACGGGTTCTCTACAATTTTGTATTTTATAAATATGTTTCGACCCAATTACAAGGTTACGAAGAATCAGCAATGCCAGAGATAACTGGGTGATATCGTATCCAAAAACAAATGAATGAATTAGGTTTAAAGTCGATGGGATCACCTGTCATTAGTGTCTGTTAGTTGTGAAAACTTTCCCCACACCGCAGGATTCTCGCTGTGACCATAATCCGTGTAATATTGTCGAAATATCAGTAGGAAAAACAAAAAACGTTAATACATAAAAAATTACCTACTTTCTTTGTATATTTCACTAGCGGCCCGCCCCGGCTTCGCACGGGTGTACTTTTATTTTAAAACATGAGATGTATTTATAATATTATCTTTATAAAGGACTTAAGCAAATTTTTTACATCTTGGTTCACGTTACTGAAGTCTTAGCAAAGATCCCTTATTTTTTCTAGTAATAAATATAGCCTATGTTACTCAGGGATAATGTAATGTAGCATTCTAATGGTGAAAGAATTTTTAAAATTGGTTCAGTAGTTTTTGGTTTATTCGTTACAAACATACAAAGCTTTCCTCTATATAATATTAGTATAGAAGTATAGATTTCGTTTGGTGTTCTGTTCCTATTGTTATAAATAATAAATAAAGGTTCACATATTCATACCCTCCTCATTCATTTGGCTTTCCTGCATCGGGGGTGGTGTTACGAATATCCAAAATCAAATATTTATATCTGTCACATATATGTCTGGTCGTGTCGGGAATTGATCCTGGGATCTTTCGCTCAATAATTAGGGTCAGTATTTAGTGAATTATTAACAAAGTGATACTTTTTTGGTTATAATTATATATCGTTTACACCGACAGTTTTTTTTTATTTCCTAATTATGGTCAAATATCAGTGGCGTTTTGATAAGTTGATCTCGACTTCTGCATCGAGCTTATATCAAATCCAGCCAATCGAGTCCGTAAAAAATGTCATAATCTTGATCTTTGTATATTCGAATTTGTTTTCATATAAACCGCTTAGTTTTTAGTAGTTTAATTGCAAATTTTAAATCCTTATTATAAAATTCTGTCCCCACTGGTAAATAGATTTTTACATGAGTAAAAATTTAATCGTCAAACATTGAAACGCCCCAGCCACAAGTCCAATAAGATTTCCCTGACGACCTTTTAACCTAGTTGGTATAAACTCCCCTAGTCGTGCAAGGGGTTGCGAATGCGATACCAACTCTTGTCGGACATTTATGTGACGGATAAATGTTTGCTCTCGGGGTTTTTTTATTTATGTGTCCCGAACAAAGGAAGTTTAGTACATCGATGTTGGATCGTCATCGATAACTACATATATATAGATATTGATAGATAGCAACTGACTCTACTTGTACTTGAGAGTACTTGAGAGTACTCCGAGAGCGTCGCTTCCACAGCATAAAATTTATGTAACTCTGAGGGATATGATACAAACCAGGATCATTCAGATAAGTAACAAACTCAAATTAACTTCCTTAACAATTTTCTTTCACCTGATAAGCGTATCTTCATATTGTCGAAATTTACCATCTCAATCATTGGTACAAAAAAAATTACAACTAATATTATGATTTACTAATTGTATGTCTCTTACGTTACAGAGTGCGTCCGAGACGTCTGCGGGCGCTGGAGGGGGTGGCACCGCTGGCGGCAGCGCGCGGGTCTCGTCGCGGTCGCGGACCTCGGAGGAGCCGCACATCGGTGAGTGGTTCGCATTAACTACAACGGTTTTGGTGGTTTTGATATCGTTAACAGAAATATTATGAAATTATGTTCGTGCGTGTATCAGTCTTGTAAGTTTTAAAAATTACCCTAATTTTGAGTTTTTGAAGACCCTGCCCTTACACTTAATTTATATACCTACTTTTTGTTGCTACCAATCAGTAGCTGACAAAGAGCTAACGAGCCAACTGAGTTATCATTACCGACCAAGGACAACACAGCCAACACCTGTGTGTTGTTAGTCAAATAAGAAACGGTAATCTGTAAAGAACCTAACAGCCTTGCAAAAAAGTACCATCGGAATTTAACAGGCCGAGTAGAAGCTCACACCTCTGCGACTCCCCGTCGTTGCTTTTTCCGTTAAGGTGATTGCACCTCGAGAAAAAAGGGGGCTTCGCACACCTCATGCATTCGGTTCAACGAAATGCGAACGATTTAAAATTGAGTAACTCGTTTATATGGGCAAGGTAATCTTTTGTACCACTTATATTTTTATCTATTGTGGAGGGGGATTGTTGCAAATTAAACTAGTACAAATTTAATAATATTAGATTTCCCCAAAGTGGCACCTGATGCTATCGAACATGTTTTAATTCCCTGTTTGTGGTTCTTCCAGGAAAATACAAGCTGCTGAAGACTATCGGTAAAGGGAACTTTGCGAAGGTGAAGCTGGCCAAGCATGTCCCCACTGGCAAGGAGGTCGCGATCAAAATCATCGACAAGACCCAGCTCAATCCTGGCTCGCTGCAGAAACTCTTCAGGGAGGTGTGTGCATTATGAATTTAAAATAATATATTAGATATTTCTAGGGGAGCGACACGATTCCCTATACGTATGGAGAGGCTTCTAGTTCTCAAGTGGATACATCGTTGCCCTCCTTGCTTATTGTTCAATGGGCTCATCGCGGGAGGTGTTGTAAGTCTCTGCATGAGTCTACGGCGGGAGTCTCGCTATCTTCGGGCCACACAGTAAAAGTTCGCAAGGAGCTATAGCTTGCGACCATTTTTAACGGATGGGGTGCTTTAACCTCATATTTAGACAAGTTTGATAGACTCTGGCCATAATTTCTCACACATCGAATGGAAATGTGTTGCTAGCTGTAGAACGGTGATGGATTGCAAAGATAATATTTATAACGTAAGGTGCGCGCAAGATCCATTTGTTGACTTTATCGACAATAACCTATTTATGTATTACAATTTCAGTTACTGATTTTGCACATACTATATTTTCTACCATATTTTCTCGTCAATTTCAGGTGAGGATAATGAAAATGCTGGACCACCCGAACATCGTGAAGTTATTCCAGGTCATCGAAACCGAGAAAACGCTGTACCTCGTCATGGAGTACGCTTCCGGCGGCGAGGTGGGTACCCGTCTATTTATTTGTATCATACTGCAGCCTAACGAACTGCAGTCATACGGTCGGCCAACAGAATCAACTGGATCCTAAACTGAGATTTTTGAACGTGGGGTAATTACTCTCGAACTGGTATAATAACAGTTCTACCAGTAATAAAGATGGTAAGATTGGATAGATGTCAAAATTAAGACAATGAATAAAATAGTACATCAGCCATTTATGGGGGTAATAATAGTTTTGTTTAATGAAGATAGGTGTAAAATCGAAACCTTAAGAAAAATATCGGAAACTTTAGATCGATCGGTCGATTAGGGCGTGTATTCGAGATGCGTGTTTACAGATCTCTAGTAGAGTTTCCAGAAGAGTGTGATGGTAAGCGCATTGTAAATTTATACATATAAATTTACAATTAATATATTGAATATTGAAATAGTGATCGTTGTGTGCCGACCGCTCATTAATTATTTATGTGAATATTATTAGTATCATGTTATAACCCTGACGGCATCACGCGTTATGTAGTCGGTATAGTTTTTTCTTCGCTATTTTTATCGACGCGATGGCCATGATAAGTTTTTGCACTGTGTTCTTTATACGTTGAGTACTATATTTGACACTAAAAAAGCAAATAAGTAAAAAATATTAAGCAACCATGCTCGTCGCAAGGCGTCTTCCAAGGCTCCGCTTAAATGATATATATTTTTTCCACGTTTTGGGCCTACTGGAGGAAATTTCTGATCAGGAATAAATATGTAATTCTATTTTGTGTAATAAATAAATATATAATGTCAACCTGTGTTCTATGGAATTCTCCACGCAGGCAACGAATACCAAAAAATGTGATGTGTTTAAGTCTCTTCTATCAAACTTGATATATGTACAAGTAATTGTCAAAAAAATTACATACCTTATTTACTTTGGGACTCCATAAAATATTATGACCGTGTATTAGAACCACTATATTGAATTGATTGGTGTAAAAATCGCACAGATGTCTGTTTAACCACAGCATGACTGTTGTCAGTGACATGTACGGGGGCGGTCGGTTCAATGTCGGGAGCCACGTCACGGATGCTTTCGTGTGTCTCACGAGTGTCCCGTTGCACCCTTGTCTAGCTGGTGTGTCACGTTGCAGGTGTTCGACTACCTGGTGCTCCACGGACGCATGAAAGAGAAGGAGGCGCGCGCCAAGTTTAGACAGATCGTGTCGGCGGTGCAGTATTGCCACCAGAAGCGGATAATTCACAGAGATCTTAAGGTACCTCCTACCTCTCGAATAACGGTACCGATCGGATTCTAGTACAGTTTAATTAGTAACATTGAAGTTTGCGTAATGTATCTACATAGATAAAGGTAGTTATAGACCGAGTACTGAGGTATAAAATGGTGTTGGCGAAATTGAAATTTTGTTTTGTACCAAAATATATCATAACAATTCTCGCGCATGTCAGTAACGCCATCTAGATGTGGAGCGCAGAAGCGCATTAATGGTACTGTTACACAACATATTGACAAAAATAGATTGTGGGTTAAGATGTCAATGACCGACTAACGAGCAGGCGGGCTACCTGATTTGAAGTTGTCACCGCCGGATGGACGTTCACACACTCACGCATACAGATGCTTACAACTTAGAACTTAATAGCTAGGTATTAGCTACTCTACATTGCGGTACCGCCTTGTACTGCACTTGCGGTGCACTGAAAATCAGCGTTACACATACTTACATGCTGTGACGCTGATATTCAGCGCAGCCTTAAATCGGGAAGTTCTAACAGAAGTAAAATGTCTTAAAACCAACTTAACAATAAAACTAAATAAACAACACAAAAATAAAGCATAGACTTTTATGGAACATGGGTAATTTCCATTCGCATAGGTAATCGAATAGCTTTATTTCTTTATATTATAGTGTTAAAAAAGAAAACAAGTCTTTTAGTTTACTCCTTTTTATTTCAAACTATAAGATCAGTATAGTATACTTGTATAGTATAGTATACACTATAGTACACTTGTAAATATTTAGTGTGTGTTCGTTTTAATTTATCGACGTAATAATATATTATTTTATGTAAGTATAACAGTTAAAATCTAATATTTTCCCATTTCATTCAATGTTTACAACGTTGGTTCCAGGCTGAAAACCTGCTACTGGACGGCGAGATGAACATCAAGATAGCGGACTTCGGGTTCTCGAACGAGTTCACGCCGGGCGCTAAGCTCGACACGTTCTGCGGCAGCCCGCCGTACGCGGCGCCCGAGTTGTTTCAAGGTCTGTGCCCTGTATTAAAAGGGATGTATGGATATGAAATTTCAGATCTGGGTTTGGATACGGGTGTATGAATAATATTTTACCGGTTTCGGTTACGGTTACGCATATATTTTTATACCGGATATCCGATAGTTTCGGTTACGGAGCTCCATACCATCCCTGCTCTGTACCTACCGACACTCGCCGAACTCGGTGAGCGGGATAAGAAGCTATTCGTTGACAGCAGGTGGATACGTTGTACACACAGAAACATGTCAAAACGTTAAATTGAGTTATCAGTGTTAAAATATACTATCCATTTAAGTTAGTACACTATCTTAAACTAAATATTAATATTTATAACGTCAAAATGTATCGTTATCTCCAATTACCAAAATTCGTAAAACATATTTTTTATTACAATTGTTAATTGATAAGTAGAAAAATCGTTAAAAGCTTTATCAAGTCGTCTCGGTGAGCAGTTGTTTGATCTTCGTTTCAAAAACAGCCCGCACCGGTAACACCAACACCGGTGCTGTAACATCTGCCCTCGGTCAATATTCACTTTTATTACTCGGTTATTATGTTCAAAATATCATTGCGCTCGTACACCGACACGGCCCGTGTCGTTGATGTGGTTGATCGATCGTGTTGAGAATACGGGGGCGTGGTCGGCCGTTGGATGAGTGTTCGCCACTGGGTAATTAATATATTCGAACGCTTTCCGCACATCTTATGGTTTTAGATTTTTTATTTCTCAAAAGATTTCAATTCACTTACAGAGAAATATAAATGACAAAAGTTTAAGTTAAATATTACATTACATTAAGCGCACTTACAGACGGTTGTTGTTCACAATTTGGCCGTGTGTTACGGTTTGTACACCTGTTAAATACACTGTCATCCACATAAAACGATAAGACATTTCAGTTTATAGCACTATAGTCACTGAACAAGTATCACTAAAAAATATTCTTAAGAATTATTACGACAAGATAAAATCATTATTAAAGTGGGTAGTTTAACATTAATTCAATAGCAAACAAGATGGACCGAATCAGAATTCTTATTTAAGTCGCCCGGTTGCACCAAAAACGTACACGTGGTTAAGTGTTATGGTAGGTGAGCCCGTCAGGCTCGCTCGTTGTCATTAAGGTACCAGTTGTTAAGGTAACACTCGAGTCGGCCCCTCCCCTCGGTGCGAACCGAACCGCACTGGAACATATTCTTGGTCGGGCACGTTCCGCGCCTCTTCAGTTCCAAGAGGAGATAGGGGTGAGAGAGAAAAAACGCCCGGCAGCCGGTCGCTGATGAATTATAGCCGTTCCGATATTTAATTTCGTCGTTGATATGTATACAACAAAATTTAATAAAATTTATACTTAACAGACTCCAAATAAAACCGCAGTTCTATATGACATGTGTTTGTCTGTTGCTACGGTTACGTTAAAGAGTTAAAATTGGTTATAAGCGACCGCGAGTAACCTAGTTGGCAACCACGAGTAACCTTACAGCCTTCGCACACAATGTTACCGAGACCGATTCCCGACCGTCGCGTACACTGTGTGTGACGAATAAACTTTTTTTAGTGTAACGGATGAGTACGTGTGCGTTTATTATTGGGTAATATCTTCGCGCGCGTGTGTGTGTGCACAGGCAAAAAGTACGACGGTCCCGAGGTGGACGTGTGGTCGCTGGGCGTGATCCTATACACGCTGGTCTCCGGGTCGCTGCCCTTCGACGGCTCCACGCTACGGGAGCTGCGCGAGAGGGTGTTGCGGGGGAAATACAGGTGCTTACTTGTGAATATTACCGACGGAATCGAGAGCATTCTCATCATCACCGTTGACATGAGGGCCGTGACCTTCGGCGTTATCAGCATAACTTATTCAAAGCGCTAAGTAAATGTTATTCGAATTGAGAGGTGTCAATGTCATTGTGCACACGCTAACCGAGGTCTAGCTTCGGTTGAGTTTAGTCTTGTCCAGTATTAACAATTCACACAGCGCCGAGAACCTGCCGTACCACACCGTTCATCACACGTGTGTAATTTTCATCATAGAGTATGTAAGTTTCCTGTAAATTTATTATTTAAAAAGTTGTCCATGTTTTGAAGCAGTAGAATTTACTTATGTTGATTCAGAAGCCTCAAGGGATCCTCGTTTGATTGATATTAGAGTAGCATCAGTTCGAGTGTGCTCCTCTGACTCGCACCGAAACAATAATTACGATGTTATTGTGAAAATTTCGATCTGTTGGTCGGCTTTTTGTTCTTTTTTTATGATTAAAATTAATGCGGACCGCACAAACAGTTACCGAGTGCTGTGTACATCCCTAGTGTACGTAACTTTTATAAATCTGCTCCAAAATTCGCAGAATACCGTTCTACATGTCGACCGACTGCGAGAACCTTCTTAAGAAATTTCTGGTGCTGAACCCCGCGAAGCGAGCGTCGCTCGAGAGCATCATGCGCGACAAGTGGATGAACACCGGCTACGAGGAGGACGAGCTCCGGCCCTACGTGGAGCCCCAGCAGGACTTTAAGGACCACAAGCGGATAGGTCAGTTGTTTGTTGCACCGTAGGTGAGAGCGAGAAAGGAGCAAAGAGAGAAAGGAGGAAAGAAACATTAATTCGATGTATTTAAAAAATAAACAAATAAATAATAAATATTAAAAATTAGTTATCCTAATATATACAAACAAATTGTAATGTATCCCCCGAAAAGGGCCAAAACTCAGCGTTTCAATTCAGTGTCGCTCAGCGCGGTGGTAGCTCGGTCATGCTCTTGCATTACACGACGAGATACATGGAACTGTGGATCCCAGCCATGTGTGCGCGTAGTGAGTTTTTCGTCTACCTACATAATATTCAAAGGATACCCGCTAGCTTCTTTCGCAAATATAATGCGCGACAGGAGCACGACACTCTGGGACTTCAACATTTTGGGTACAGGCAGTTGTTATGCTTGTTTATTAGATGTGGGTACTTTGTTAATTATTGTGCTAAATCCCGCCAAGTATACTACTGTCGGGGACTTGATGCGCGACCAGTGGACGAAGACGCAGCGTGAAAATACAAAGGAACCGATAACACTTTTGTAATTCTTCATTAGAAAGAAAGAAGAAAATCAATTTATTCGTAAAATAGTAGCTGCAACACAAAATACAAATTTCTAATACTTATATTAATATAAACTCAACAGCAACGTAGAGGGCCTCGTTACAGTAGGTACATTAGATGTCGTCAGTTGAGTGATGACCGTAAAGTATTGGTACCGTTCAGGGCGGTGTTAACGGGTGGTACGTATAGACTGAAGTGTTCGAAACAATCGTGGCAGTTGCGCGATGGACTCGTTGGGTGCATGTTGTGTGGAATACGACTTCATATCATTTTGATGAATTAATGAAACAATGCTCCAAGCTAATGACGTATTATACACCTTACTTATAATTTAGTATAAAATGCAAAAAAAAAAACGGTAAAATTGATACTTGAAATAAAACAAAGTAAAAACTATTGATATAAATACATACGTATGGATTTAAATGTGAAAGTAGCGTTTATCGAAAGATTAATATTTTCTTGTTAAGTTATTATTAATCAAAGTTTATATTTGTAGTATTTGGCTAAGTACAATACAATAAAGCACCTTAAAGCACGCTTAGCGATATAAAGATAAATGAATGATGTAAAATGGGATGCAATAAATATTTCTAACGTGTTTTATGTATTTCATGCGAACAACGTGCCGGCCACAGCGCAAGTTGGTACGTGACACAGGACCGCGGCTTTTATGAACATATTTTATATACGCTTATGTTATATAACAGTCACTTGATAACAAATAATAATAAATTACAGATCACAGATAGAAAACATATAAAACACAGTAAAAATATATAAAACAAATATCATGTTGTATTCCAATTTTTCGAAAAAAAAAATTATCGATGTAATAATTCGATTTTTATACCGAAATAATTGTATTATATTCTATGAAAGTTTAGTATACCATGTGGTGTGGTGTGTCACGACTCGTTACATAACAGTCGTTGTAAAATATGTTCGTTATGAATAGAGGTCCATTTAACGTGAAATTCATATCGATATTGTGTTCGTTTGTTCGTTGTAGTAATGAATGGGTGTACAGTTACAAATTCTGTCTTGTTGTACGTCTCTCGCGGTCTAACGGAACACGGGATCAACACGCGTCTGAGGTCAGCTTGTTGCCGCGTGGCCATAACGAACGACGCTAGTCTATAATGTTGTACTTTTCAAAATAAAATGCTTATCGGACGTCGATGAGACAGAATTCTTACTTTTCCTCGTATGTTTTATTTCGCCTTTTGCATGTCTTTTTATCGTTATCTATCGTGTATTATTATTTGCTGTTACATATTTAATTTTAAAATGTTACGAAGTGTCAGAAACGATATTCTAGTGATGCATTCTTAGAGTCGTATTACGTTTGTTGTGTACCTACCTGTTTATAGTTTTTGCTAGGTATTGAAAAACTATATTAATTTTGTGTTATGGAAATGGCAAAAGGGGAGTGCGGCTAGGTCACTCGATGTTTTGTGTTAGTAGCTTGTCCGTTTGACTCGGTCAAGTGTGGTAACGGAATTTCGTTGACTTTGGCGATCTCTTGCAAACTGACTACTTAATAAAAAAAGTGGAGTTGGACCGACAAATGTCGATAACCGGTTTAATATTCTTGTAATATTAATGTGGATTTATATAGAGTTTATCAGAGCGCACTGATATGTGATACATATATGATATGTGCCTTTACAACTCTTAGAATATATTTTTATGTAATAATATTTTTTCTTAGAAAACGGTTGTATGACATACAATCTCTACCTTCAACATTACTTTGCAATGTTATAATAAAATATAATAGACATGATTCATGATAATTCGGCTTGTAGTGATTCTAATTTGAGCACAATTTACCATTAAGACCTGGGGATTGCAGTCACTTTAAAGACGCAAAGTTGATATCATAGATGATTGAGTCGATGATAAGAGCTTGCCGTTTTTAAATCACAAATAGTAAAAGACAGGCAAATTTCCTCTTATCTTTTTATTACGAAACGCGTATTGAAAGAAAGAAAGAAATACATTTATTCACAACTTGTACAATAACACAGACTCATATTATTTTCACATCTAATAAATCGCTCCTTGAAAGCAGCTTGACATGCACTATTTGATTGCCGTAGTAGAAAGAGGTGGAATTTTTAAAATACACCCAGGAATATTAATATAATCCAGGCAGAGAATCAAATAAATACATATTGATCATCTCATTTAATCCATTAAAATTTATATATCGATTAATAAACACCGCAATCAAAAAAAGTAATTGTGTGTTAGTTCGGCGCAGTAGTTGTCAGTTTGATAGCTATTTTATATTTGGCCTTAACCTGATACAGTATTGTTGCTGTGATTGAAACTAAGAAAAAAAAACTAACAAATTTTAACGTTGCTCTTGGAAACTGTGCAGTGTATCGGAAACAACCGGCAGTTGTATCCGGTATCAATGATCTGAATGAACTTCCATCAGATATTCGTTTGACCGGTGTGACATGCAATTGGTACCAAACGTCGACGTGGTCCGTTGGCCCACTGGACGCGGTCAAGTGACGGCGCCCTCTCGTTTGCCGCGTTCCCGAACGCAACAAATACCATCTTTGGTGTTGGTTACGTTGTGGGGATGTTATGGATATGAAATTTCGGATCGAGAAATGGATACGGATATATGAATAATATTTTACCGGTTTCGGTTACGGTTACGGATGTGAAATTATTACGGATTCTCCGATTGTTTCGGATAATTTCGGTTTGTGATATTAGATGATTTTGGGTTTGTAAACGAAATATGTAATGTATTTTCAAGGTAACATTTTTACTTATGTCTGGGTATTATAATAATGGAAAAAAAAATTAAAAATAAATAATAAAAACTGCCGCAAGTCGCTCAAGATTTAGGCAAAGAAAACCTGTCATAATGTGTTCTATTTAGACTCTGCCCCTATCCGAAATTATTCGAAACTTTTCTTCGGTTACGGTTACGATTACGGGAGCTCCATAACATCCCTGTTGCACTGTTGTGTCGTCGTGCATTACTTTTCGTCGTCCGATCACACCCGACACCGTATTCAACTTAGCATTCGTCCGCGGCGAGTCGCCACCCAGCATGCGGCCAGTGTTGTGGTGACTGTTACAGAATACGCTACTGAGAGATATATTCATGTGTTTTCTTCATGTCGATTTTGTTCACGTGCATTATTAAATAATAATTTGTTCAAATCACTCTTACTCCGAAGGACAAAAGAAAGGTACGGATTACATGATACGTAATTATTAATAGTGTATTGTTTCCATGAGTTATCATAGAAATGCTTTAAGTGTTTATATGTGACCGAGATAGCACCGCCGTTGGGTTCATTGATATATAGTGTTTTTTTTTATAGAGTTATTGTGTTTTATAGACAAATGCTAAGTTGAATTTGAACTACGAGTTAGCCGTGAGATCTATTCATGATATGTTTCAAAGCATGCCGCGCCGTTCATTAGCGAATTCATGCAGTTATTTAAGTTCACTGAGCGATTTGTATCACTAATAGATCATGCAATCTGAAATTTATCTGAATAGATTAGATTACGCCACAGTATAATGATGAGATGTCAAATTTATTTGTATATAGGTTTGAACAAAAAAAAGTTTAGATACAATTTTTTGATTCGTCGTTTTTAACATTTTATTGTTTCATTTATTTTCTTATCTCCTATAGTGTATAGTCGCATAGGTTATACATGTATAATATTATAATAATACATAATATTTATTCTCATTCGGACTTATACAAGGATATCCTAATTAGATTTTATTGGATTAGTGTATGTGGATAATGCTGATTATTTTAATTGTCCATCTGATTTGCTCACGGCGAACACGTCTACAAGTCCGTGCAACGTATTTACGTTTGTTAAAAGAAACTAAAATATGAATGATATATGCCATTTCATATAACTCGACATACGCTAATTTGATAAGAATAAGTCATATAGTATATATGTTTGTCCGATACCCTCATGGCGACGTCGTCCGTCGGTGGCCGTACTAAACCGTACACGTTTGGTGTTGCAGAGGCGCTAGTGTGCTTGGGCTACAATAGACAAGAGATCGAGTACTCGTTAGCGGAGGCGAAGTACGACGACGTGTTCGCTACGTACTTGCTGCTCGGAAGGAAGAGCACCGACGTGAGTGTGATTGTTTAAATGCTATTTAACTATACTCGTGCGCCGCGTACGCGGGTTGACTTTGTTACTAAATCAATGCGCTTACAAAGGAATAAATCGCTATCGCTATCTGGTGAGATTTTAGGTAAGTTTATTTTTACGAATAAGAAGTATGAAAGTGTTATTAAAAAACGAATTCCAAAAAATGAAAACACTAAGAAGGAAATTGAATTTTTTTGTCCAAATTAAAATCTTTAGGCGTCTGTCTTTCAGCGTACTGAGTATATTACAAGAGGAAGCGGGTAGTTTAAGCACAGATTATAGGTGAACGATGTTATGGTATAGAGTAATATATTAATGACTAGAACGCCTGCAAACAGTAGTGTCGAAATCGGTTGCGCGCAGGTTTAAACTTACTTTGTAATTGCCGTGTCTTGTTTTAAAAGATGCGCTGAGGAGTTTCTTTCGCCGTTCCTCCTCGTCAATGTTAATGAAGCACCTTTTCGAAACATTAGTAAAAGCAAATTTTATTGAATTTACAATTTACGGAATACCTAAATGATTACATGATTTTGAATTTGACAATAAGTTTAAAAAGGTATATGCCATGATTTCGTAGCCGGAGTCGGATGGTAGCCGGTCGGGGTCCTCGCTGTCGCTGCGGAACACGACCGCGCCGGGCCAGCAGCAGCCGGCGTCGCAGACCAACGCGCACGCAGGTAAACCGAATGTTCCTCACGCACGCACGCACGCACGCACGCACACCTTCACTTACATACCGTGGTTATAAAAATACGATGCTAAAAAAGCTAATATTTAATTCTGAATCGTGGAACTTTTTTGATTTTTTTTGTGCTTAATACAAGCATAATGCTATGCTCCCTAACAAATAATAGAACATAATTAGTGGTTAGCTCTGTTTTTATAAAAGATAATTACGGAGAGTCACTCCGGTGAAAAGAGATGGACTCAAAAATCTAAGCGTTAAATCTCGTGCATGGCAGAACCGACATTGCCAGCAGAAAATGGGTTGATCAAATATTAGTCAGTAGTTTGCCGCGAATAGTACTCACTCCTGATACTATTAATATTACATTTAAATATTTTTTAAAAATTTTGCAGTAAGATATTTTTTACAGAATTGACCTTTGGCTTTTTTGGCATCGAGCAATAAAATTGTACCTATGTTAATTATTTTATGATATGTATGTTTATATAGATATATGTCGTCGTTGGTTCGTTGTCATTTGACACTTGTTCATTTTTTATACATATCTCTATATGTCGTCGTAGATAGGTATATTTGTATATATTTATACATGGGCATATCTGCGTCATCCGTCAAATCGAATTTTACTTTTAACAGTTTGGTTGCATTAACTAAGTTTAGTCGTCCGTTTGGCCAATATAGCATGCGAATTAAATATATGACTGGAATGTACTTGATACGCATTGCAAAACATTCAAGTTAAATTTATTTATACTACGTACAACTAAGTATGATAAAGCTTTAAACATTCGACTTCAAATACAGAACGATATATGTAGCACCTTGTTTTCATTGCTCAACTTGTGTACTATTGAAATTAATGTCGATAAAATAAACTGTTTTCTCTCAGTTTAAAGGTTAATTTACTCATTTTTTATTTAGCTTGTTATGAATCGTCTAGTAAATGAAAATAAATAAATTTATCGAAATTGCATTCTATATAATTTTTATGACGATTGAATTCGATTGAATAGTCATCGGTAGTGGCTGTGGATATGTCCATTACACATCGATAAATATATCATTTGATGATGTTCAATATATTATGTTCGTTACGTATATTTATATGTGATCACACCCGTCCCACTGGCCCTCGTAGTGCCTCGTAGTCCCGTGTCGCACTACTGTCGTAGTTACTTGGTAGTGACGAGTCTACCGTGCCGGGTTCAATACACGCGCACGACGCTGTTTACAGAGAAGCCAAGTTGAAACTTGTCTATGTCGGTAGTTATTAATTTAACAGAGAGAAGTATAACAAAAGAAGCAATGTATCGGCATCTCTATAAACGCTCCTGTGGTTCTGCTCATGCGGTCTTCAGTTCCTATATCCTAAGTTGTGTTTTATGTATATTATTATCTTCGACGACGTACAATATTTTACATTTAACGTAACAGTTGACGTATCCACGTATATATAGACACACACACACACACAGTCATGTTATCGGTCCCGTCATCGAGTGATACTTTAGAAATTTAAGTACAAAATCCTTTGTGTTTATATATTGGTCTCTGTACACACTTTTTAAGACACCATTATTAGGAATAAGTTTAAAAGCACACGGTCACTTGTATAGTAATGTAATTCGCTTGGGTTGTCATATATAAATCGAACCAGTGCTTAGAGCGGACAGCGAGGGGCCTGGCTTTTATCTAACTGGATCGTTGTCGAGTTTTATTGCTACATAATAATAATAAAAATATACTATTAAAATAAAATTACAATATATTTTTACGAATCTATCCGTTTTTTGTATTGGCTTGGAGTTACAAGGAATGTGACGTGATTTTTTTTTTGAGCTTTTGGATAGGCCAATCCGGTTACGTCATATCAAGATAAAGCAACGTTGCTTATTTTGTGACATTTAAAGTTTGTTTAAAAATCGTTTTTCGTTTTTTTTTGCAATAACATAAATGTAAATCATTTATGTCATTGCAAAGGGACATAAAAACGTGGGATTTTCAAGCATATTAGACGAAAAAATGTTTCTATATGCTGGCTAAATCATTGCAAACTTCACAGACAAACATTGACGCTAAATATCCTTATAAGACCTACTACAAATATGATCGCTATTCCAATATACAATATTGTTAATACAAAGAAACTGGCTTCAACAAAAGCAATGGTAAATAAACGAACGAAGGCGTGTCCTTTTAGCTCCACGTTAGAGTTAACGCTTATTACTATTATCTTGTACCGTATGCTTGTCGTTACGTATCGTACACCCGACGCTACTACTGGCGCCACCTTTAGTTACAATTGGTTTGTTAAAGTTTTAGGAGCGACTTGTATACTCTGAAGGGTAGTCTTAATCTTGCGTTATGTCATCACCTTTGAAGCGGTATGTATGAATGGAAATATACATTGTTTAAATAGTTTCGATGACGTATAAGTTGTTATTCGTTACCGGAGAAAAGTTTTGAACTTCTTTTAACGGAAACTTTTTGTTACATGTTTTTAATTTATAAGTTATCTACCGACAAATTGTTATGTAAAAGTGTTTTTTTTTCTTGTAACGTTTTATTTTATTTTAAATGAACATCGTTAACTAATTTATTATTCACTACTAATCGGATACTTGTCTAGTAATGAAGTCAGAGACTGATTAATGGTTAAATGGTGTGCTCGTGTGTTTTTATCTCGTTTTCTTCCTTTGCCTATCTCCAGTAGATTTGTCTCAGTTTGACAGGGGCAAGATTCCCCTTGACTGCATTCCAGGCTGCAGCCTTAACGGCGGTATTCTCGGCCTAACTTTACAATATACTAGCGGCCAGCCCCTACTTCGTTCGAGCTAAACAAAATTATAATTATATACATGATATGTCCATGTTCATTCGGAATAATGTACCTTTTAAACGGTAAAACTCAAAAAATTCACAATCTCTCTTTATAATATTGTCATAGATAGTGAGGGTAGGTTATCAAGGTATCAAAGGTATTAATTGCCTATCATGAATTATTTGTCTTTTGCTTGTTTCATTCTGAATATCGAACATGTGTGGTTTGTTATAAATCGTTTTGTTAGCGATCGATTATGTTACGACTCTCATTTCAATATTTACAGTGCACTCAACCGTAGGTAGGCTATATCTTCGTTATATGTTAAACTTGCATTATATAAATTGTGTAATTAAGTTTTATATATCGTGCTGCTCGCCTTTAGTTCTACTTACATTTTTGCGTGTCGTTTAACTCTGTTAACATTTGGTTTAAAGGTGGTTTGTTAGACACGGGTAGTTCTAAACATTGTCTAGGTGTGGATTATTTAGTTGTTAAAACAAACGGTGGCGCACACGTAGTATTCGTTATATATATATATCGTGACGTTGGGTGCATCGATCTTCACGACGGGTGTCGTGTCGTACCGTACCGTGACGTGACGTGACGTGTCGTGCCGTGCGACAGGGTGCGGCTCACCGTCGCACCGTGGCGTGCAGCGCAGCATCTCCGCGTCCGCGCGCCCGGCCGCCTCGCGCCGAGCCTCGTCCGGCGCTGAGGTGCTGCGCCCTCAAGGTAACGAGGAGGAGGGGGCTTTAGGGCTCCGATGTTCTATGGTGCCCCGAGGCAGGGGTTCACGTGCGGAACGTTTTTATATTTAGACAAAGAGAGAGAGAGAGAAAGAGAGCAAGGGAAAAGACAGGGTAAGACTAGGAGATGAATTTGAGTTATAGGTAGCTTATAACGAAAACGATGTATCACACTGACGGACGAGGTACTGGCTTCTGTTATTTATACTTATCACACGAATCTATTGACTGAATCAGAGAGAGACAGGGAAGACAGACAGAGATAAATATATAAGATAATGAAAGAAACAGAAAAATGTTCGTTTGAAATTATAATTATTATAGTAGCGAGTATATAGTTGCCTAACACGTATTGAGCGGTCACGACGTCCAACAAACCAGGATTATAACCTGCAAACACGTTGCTGCTGTCACTCTCCCCTCCCCGAGGTCAGAAGTTCCAATGTACATGTCTCCCATTTCTTGTTTGTGGAACTGCCGTCCAGTACCTGGAAGCCGCGACCTTCGATCTATTTAATTTTGTTATTGTATTTGCATGGCTTTGCGGCGGCTTTGGAGGTTCGGTTTTATTGGTTTGCTTTACAGTTTTATGCCTTGTATTTTGTTGTGTATCTTTCACTTTTTGAAAAAATTAAGTAATTTGATTTACGCTTGTTTTTATTTCAAAGTATGGTATGCACTCGCGTCAGACGTATTTCGAGGTGTTTGTGACCTAAATCAGCCGGTCTATAGATAGTTAAGGTACCATCTGTGTTAATATACGTTGAACCTTAATTGAGCGTACCGCTAGTGATGTTTGATGGTGTCATTTAAAAACTTAGATGACATTGTGATAACAAAATGTTTATAAGTTTTATAGTAGGCTGCTTTAGCTCATCTTGTCGTAATAATATGCATGCATACTAATCTATGTACATAAACAAAAAAATTCAGTGACATATCGCGAATCGTATGACGGCTCGCTAAAGTTTGGGTTCAGTTTGATACGTCGTGAATAAGCCGTTCCTGTTCATCAGTAGGTGTCCGAGACACTCACCGAATTATTCGATGTTATAATATTACACTTTTTGTTTTCATAGTCTACACTATTAGGTTAAATATTGTTTCTGTATGGTTTCATTTATGAGACATTTTGTTTTTATGATATACTTATGACGTTCAACGCCCGATTATATAAATTCTATATGATCGTAAGTGTTTATTGAAATTAGAAAATATAAATTATATTCTTCTATTGTTACCTCATTAGTTTTAAGACAATTGTCGCTATCATTTGAATGTCATGAAATGTAACGGCACTGAATATTATACTATGCCCGTGTTTACTGAAACACCACCACCGCACACCTCAGTACAACACCGTTGTGTATATATTTGTATCATATATCCATGTTTATCTAACACAATACAGATGTCTACATACTCAATTTTCTCTTTCAGCGAACCGCTTTGACTCACTCTCACGTGTAGCACCGGTTTTTATATTTGTGACTTGGTACCCGACGTATTTTACGATGGCACGTCATTATTGATCAGCGAACGTTTGCCGAGAGCAAGATTAGTATGTTATTATTGTTGCAGATGTAGCACCATACCTGCTAGTAGTTACGACGCGAATTGCTCGCCTGTCGTGTGTCGCTCCCTATATCAAGTGCAACGAGGGCCTCTAGGTCGAAATTTCGACAAGCGAACGGTTGTTTACGATACGATAAATGTTGTACTAAGAAGAGAATATCGAAGGCATAAAAATTATCCTTCGATAGTGATGTCTGTTCGGAACCAATTTCTCATTGCATTCTGTCCAATTCTTTAGGCAGAAAACAGGACAGTCGATGTCCACCGGAGTATATTGAAATATCAGTCCATTAGACGGCGTCTGCTCACAACCGAATCTTTGTCGTAGCACCACGTGCCATCGTAACTTGCGACGGAGCAGTACCGAGTGTGACGCGGCATGGTTGCAAACTGTTATTTTTTATTTCACATTTTGTTAACAGCATGTGTTCGATGTGTTTCTGTGTAGTTGGTGCGGTCTAAGAGGATATGTTTGACAATTAAAACCTCCGTGTGGTAAAGGAGACCGCACGCCGGTGTTTCCTAAAGCATGCACTGGGATTGTGTTTCGAATTAAATTTAAGTGGTGTTCATGTGAGAAACTCTCTATGATTGTACAAATGCTGTAAGTGTCGCAATTTTACCAGTGAATTAGAATGTGGTAAATATGAAGTTACCGTATTTTTTATTTAAACCAAAAAAGAATCTGTAGTATACTAGTCTATTAAAAAAATCGCAATGTTCTCCATCGCCTTCTGATGAATAATTTTGGTTTGGACATAAATTTCATAATTTTGCAGTTATTATACCTCATATTGATTTTATATTGATCGGCTTTATAATTTCATTTTATTCAATTAATTCAATTGATTGTCAGAAGAATAACAACAACGATTTGAATGTTAATGCTTAATAAGCATTGATTATAAAACATATTTTCGTCTGTATCGTGGCTGTAATAAGTGTTTTCGAGTGTGGAAACTGAAAGATGCGATAATTATAGCATTCATCATATTGAAACATTGTCACTTACAAAATATTAATTCGAAGACCGTATAAAAATTAATTTGAATTAGATTAAAAGAAATTATTCGATTGTTTTAATCTAATTCAAATTTTATCGATTTTAAATAACAATGTTAATCGAACTGTACGCAGTACTAATATTTTTGCATTTACGAAGTGTATTAATACGTCTGTTGGTTGCAGTGGGCACGACCACGAGCGCCGCCAACAACACAACGTCCACTTCGACCACGACCACGTCCAATTTCAAAAGACAGGTACGCCGATTGTATGTATTTCACAGCTCGGGCCTCTTTTCTCAGACGTACTATCTCAACTTTCCAGCCATTAAAATTTATGACATTGCATTAAATATCATCAACAATAACAAAATATTATTTAATTTTAATTGAACACGATATTAATTTTTAAACTTATTCACGTTTTAAAATTCAGCTCGAAGGACCACATTAATACTACTTTTATATTGTATTGGTAGTGTCCATAACTAGTGGACTACTGGGGGACATTCGATTCTCGGCTGGGCAGATATTTATGCGCCAGATGTTTGTTCGCAGGTTGTGCATTATTGCGAACGCTTATTTGTATATATTCACTGGAGGTTATTAGTGAGTGCCCGTTTATTTAATTGTGGATCGTAATAATGCAATCGAACGATACACTTCATTCAATGACCGTTTTGATGTTTTGTAACTTATTAATTTCAGAACACAATCGACTCAGCATCGATCAAGGAAAACACACAACGGATTGCTCAAATGCAGGTGAGTTTAGTGAAGTCTTATATTCTGTTGACATAATTCCAAAGGCGATGTTGTACAGCGAATGGCACGTTATTGCAGTAAGACCCGACGGTAAACCTTAAGCTTAGATTACACTAATGCACACTAGTGCAGCGAAGTGTAGCATGTTTGGAGCATTTTCAGTTATAGAGATCCCTGCCGTGGAACATCGATTTAAGTAATATAGGATTAGTTTTTTATCTGCTGGTAAATTGGACCGTCCTTACTTCAAACGTGCTACGGCTGAGTTTTACAACGAATATATTTTTTTACGATTAATTTATATGAATTACTAAAACTTGCATATAATAAATACGTTGCCGGCGGGAATATGTTGATATCTTGACATACGGGGTTTTTTATTGTTTTATAAATTTCCTAGGCCTTTATTATAGGAAAAAAAATATATAATTCGACATATTCGTATTTCCATCTCGATTTTGAGGGTTCTTCACGTAACACATTTAAATTCATGCAACTCAGTTAAATTCTTATTTTGAACAGTCGATTTATTCATGCCATCCACGAATAATTAATTTATAGAAAAATTATAATATAACAATATACTTTGTTACAAACATCTGAACGTTAAAGATGTTAGGTAAAATACAATAATGTTGAATGTAAATTACATAATGTAACAATGTGCCTGTAGGTGCAGAACACGAGCCGGCCGAGCAGCGCACAGCCGAAGCCGCGCGCGCTATTGACGAGCGGCACGCAGCGAGCGAGCACGTTCGACGCGCACTCACCGCACGGCAAGCACGCGCCGCACCAGCCGCCCGCGCATGACGCGCCCAGGTTAGTGTACACCACGCACACACTTTGTTCTTTAACACACACCTTCATATAAAAAAATGTTGTTATTTGCATATCTTCAAACACACAAATACAATATTTTCGGTTCGTTTGTAAAACGTCACAAGTTTAAGCTCGTGCACGCACAGTACCGCGCGTCCGCACGCTCCGATGATAATTATTGCGTATTGTGCAGTGACCTGTACGTAGATCAGCGGAGCCATCAAGTTAGGTACAAATTGTACGTTTGATTTCTCACGAGAATCATGTATGGAGTTTATATACATACACAACACCACACACCCATAGTTACATGTAACGTTTTACCGTTGTACCTGTACGTTGACCTTTTAAAAATACGCTTTTCCTATAGTACTTACGCTAATTTTATTCCTCGAAGAATGTAGTGCTGGAGCGTGCTGAGAAGGAAGTATCGTTTCAACGTTTACAAGGAGTGCGTGTTAATTGCATTTTTAAGATGTTTTCGCCATTATTCGATACGATATATACATTGTTAGAGGGAGTATGGTAACGATCATATTGCTCTTTATTTTCACATGTTTTCGTTATCAATCGATTAACGATATCAATATTGATTCCGATGTGAGGGGCAGATTATATTTAAGCTATTGAATTGTTCAAATTATTTTCCCCATCGCCGTTCCTCCAGCGGACAGCTCGACATACGGCAGGTATCCGCTCTTTCGCAGTGAACCTACCACCTGCACGGACGACGCGGTTTGCGTCCTCGTTTATTATGCGCACCGCAAAGGACTGTCATAACCTGCCCGCGTCGGTGTTCCCGGTTACATACGATGTGGGAGTCTTCAAGAGGAGAGTGAATAGGCTATTTATAAGTTAGTGCGTTCACCATCTTATACTTCATCACCACTTACCATCAGGTGGGATGTTGCCAAGCATTAACTTATTGTAATAAAAAAAAACTTTCGTTTTGAATAGATACGGTCTATTCGAGCAATTAGAGTATACCAAAGTATTTCACATATAAGTGTTGAATTTCTAATGTGAAAGTTTGATCATTGAGGATATCTATAGAAATTAATGTCTAGTATAGTGTGTTGTTATACATACATTTAAGTATGTGTTTATTTTAGAGGAGCTTTATCTATTTGTGTAATATTTTTATTATATATGCTTCTGAATTCCTATTGAAGTTCAAGTTCTTATAAAATCTGTATTCAATATACACGTATGATATGAACACCCTACTGAATAAACTTTTTGTGCATCCATTCCCGTTTTCGCAACCTCTATATTAACAACATAAAAAGTTGCGTGTATGCACAAAAAGTATGTTGTTCGGAGAGAGATGGTCGTCCAACAATTATGCCACACGCCATTGCAACATGCGGTTACTCATAGTTATTTGAATGTTACTTTTTACCCTCTCGATTTGTTGTTAAAATGGTCTTTTCCATATTATATTGATGTTATGCTAGTATAAACAGCCGTGGTATTCGATTAGCCTATAATGATGATAGCTTAATCGTCCGTTCAGTCACAATACGATTTACAATTTTACACCACTTAATTGCAATAGTTTTGTAAAATATCTTTATTACTATTTTTAAATTTTTTTGCGGTGAATTTTACACTGTGAATTTATGGTTTTGTAATTAACGACATAATGTGTGGATGGCCTATAACATAGATACATATATAATATAAAAATGCATGTGAACGTCCGTACGTGGTAACATATCGTCGAGGGGGGTCGGGTGACTAACAGCATGCGATGTTGCCGCGACAGTGCGACGCAACAGGCCGAGATCAAGAACGGCAGCGGCAACGGCGGCAACGGGACGGCAGTAGCCAGTAACGTCACCGGTAGCAAGACGCACGTCAAGAGCGCTTCCATATCGTCCGGCAGCGGAGCCCCGCCCCTGGGGGCGGAGCCCGCGCCGCACGCGTCCGCTAGAGACTTAGCCGTACCGAGACCGAGGTAGATGGAGGGATGGTTGGGCGCGTTTCTAGTTGTACCGCCGGCCAGTGAACGTGCGATGATATTTGTTTTGCCAAGTGTAATCCGTGTGCTGATGGTATTTTTACACGACGCGTAGAACGTTTCATTCGTATGATCACTGTCAGTTGTAACTTACGCAAACAAATTATAACGGCAATCGGACAATTGAAGTTGTTCTCGAGTTTGCATTGCGTTGCAGGATACAGATTAACGCTTTGCCGTCGATTTCGACACTCATAAAAAATACATTCTGCATTAGCGTCAGTTAAATTAAATCTGTGTTGCGTCTACACGAAGCCGGTGTGAGAACGTGTGGTTATCGCTGTAAAAAAATTTTTTCATCGTGTGCGACGCTGGCCGGCGGTGGTGCTGGAGACGTAGGGTCGGTTGACTTTGAACGGGGTGTCGTATTGCCGGGCTTGTGACGGAAGCTGGGCACGTGTTGAGTAGCGTTTGGCGTTAGGGGTGCCACGCTGGCCGAGAGTCGCTCGCGAGTCGATCGATCACCTTCCGATTCTTATGTAATTCATTAATTGTTCTAACATCCTTAAGCCGTATAACGGTATCCAGGACCTGTTTAGATTTTTATTACCTATTTAGATAGAAAATCTTTCTCGATTCGACTGTACATTTTTTTTATTAGTTTCATCTCGTTATAATATAACAACACGTAATTGTGCAATGGCGGTGTCGCGACCCCTCTCACAGCGAGATTGGATAAGATTTAGTTTTACCGGTTTACGGGATACATACATACCTCTCTGTGTCTATGTAACAATCAAAATACTTGGATGTGATAAACGCACATAGAGCATGCAGAGTGCAGTTTGTCGCGTTACAACTGTCACTCACGCCACGTCCGAGAATTTGGTTTTGCGAAAACAATTGAAGTCAATGAGCAAAATAAATAAATAACAATTTATAAGATTAAATACCCACACAAAATGTTATTCTATGATGAGTATTCTGAGGCTGATATGGATAGGTAGTAGCACCAACCTTGATTTCGTATATAAACTCATACTCATATTAGTTGGATAGAGGGTATATATATCCCGTGTTTTTTTTAAGATCGATCGGCTCGAGGCATTTCAGGAGCACGTTCAGATCGTTTGCGAAGCCGGGTGCATGTTTGTCAAGTTTGGATTGCACTGTGAACAAGTTTCGCTTGCCGTGGTCGTTGTTTATATTTAAAAATATATATACATTTTTGAAAAAAAAAACATATATCTAAAATGACAACCGCTTCGCAAATTAATAACGCACTGGATTTTTAGCTTCGCTCGTCTTTATGGTTTGAATATCGAATTTTGAGTTTTTTTTTTGCATTATTAAAAGCACCCAGAAATAGGATTTGCGGCTGGATAATTAATATTTTTGTTGCTAGCAGCACCTTGTGTATTTCTTTCTAGTACATAATTTGTTTATAGATGGCCACTGTTTGTCCAGTTCGTTGTCGATGCTAGTATCGCAGGTTTTTTTTCTTCCAACTTGACTATAAAACATTTTTTTCAGCGTCCGTCCTTCTTTAGCACTCCACATGACGCTTAAACGATTTATTTTCGAAACCGCTATTTTTTTTCTCGTACCGTATTAATATGTTTTTTACGTTTTCCTTTTGTTCCCGCACGAGCTTATATTTACTAATCGATTAAACTGGCTTGTATCACGAGGTTGACCTTTTGTTAGTACAATTATTTTATTACATTTATTATACTTATTTATAAATAAATCATTTTACGTTTCATATTTATGTTGATGTAAATCGTTACTTATGTTTACTGCAACGGACACCCCCTATTTATGTACATGGGTTTTTTAAGTATGAAATAATGTTTATGTAGCCATAAATATACTTTGCATTGATCAATGACGGTCTCGACCTGTTACAGATTGATGGTTGTTGCAGTCACGGCTGGTGTAAATAATTGTCACACGTTGTTATATCATAGACAATCTTTTAATCAGACTTATCTGATAGTTCATTAACATTAACGATATTTATTTCATTTGTTGCGGCCGATTTCTGGTCGATTAGAGCATGTATCGTCCTTCTTTTGACTTTTAAAATGTTGGCCGTTTGAAGTTTGAGCGCGATAAAGGGAACGGTTTACAAGCAACGGTGGGGAATTCATACGATGTATGTGGAGAGTGTATCACGCTACGGCCGTGTCATGAATACTTTACAGATTTATGATAAACTTTGACATTGTGACAGTGTTTGTTATGGTACAGGTACGTCTTCAATATTACACGACGGTGAGATTCAATTGCCAAAACATAGCGAATTAAAATAGTCTGTAAGGGTGAGATTGTAGGCGATTAGAAAATGAACATTTTGAGAAACAATAGATTTATCAGATTTTTCTTCGAAACCCTGTAGGGATGTGTGTCTATATTAATTTTTAAATTAACTCTTTTTATTTACAAAGTATTTACCGTGACATCCGCAGTGTGAACTCGACGCTGTCGTCGGTGGGCCCGGGGGTGACGCCGGGGGGTGCGGCGGGGGCGCGCGCGGCCGCACTGCGCGAGTTCCCCAATC
Source organism: Megathymus violae (assembly GCA_003671415.1). NCBI lineage: Eukaryota > Metazoa > Arthropoda > Insecta > Lepidoptera > Hesperiidae > Megathymus > Megathymus violae. The sequence continues at coordinate 10,400,511 of PDGT01000002.1, forward strand.
CGCAGGTGTTTCCCAGGAACGTGCCCTCCAGGTCCACCTTCCACTCGGGTATGTGCATTTTACCGTTCATTTATAGTATAATTGTATTTTGTCCGAAATGACGAGCGGTTCGGTTCGACGCCGCGAGTTAAATTGATTCCTTGTCGAGAGACATAGGTACGGTCTGAGGGCTCCGACTGTGGTTAAACTAATGAAAATTCAAACTTTCCGGGTACCGTTAAAGAGATTGGTCAATCGAAACACAATTGACACCACACGAGATTGTCCTCGGGGAAATATATGCGATCGAATACGGACAAATCCGATAATGTAAATGTACGTTAATATGTTATATTTATGCTTGTGTATATTTTAATAAAGCCACTTAACAGTAATCTGAATAGATTATATCGTTATTGAAGAAATGTAGTTTTCGTTTGTAACACAGCGGGATGGTCAACGGCTGGCTTGCGGATCAACAGTATTTTTTTAATTCACTTGACAAGGGAGTCCGCAATAATAGTGCAGGAATACATAACGAACTACAGTGACAACGATTGGCACCCGCGTTTCGATCACAGGTCAGACGCGGTCGCGTGGAGCGAGCGCGGGCGGGGCGTACGGCGACGGGGGTTCCCCGCATCAGGCGCGGCCCTCCTTCTTCTCCAAGCTATCCTCGCGCTTCAGCAAGCGGTCAGTAACAACCAGCACCACCACCACCACCACCACCACTACCACCACCACCACCACCACCATCCACTGGTCACCACTACACACCACCGTCGCCCATCACACGACACTGACAATCGTACACACACTCGGTCGGGTGACGTTCCACTGCACGTTTATTTTTACGGGACACGTTCTAAATTCAAAATATTTCGTGCGTAACAAATAATTATCTGTACAATATATTGTTGCTTATAATTTCTTCATGCGTATTAAAAAAATCTAATAAATATAGTTGACATTGTTGTAAATATAACAATAAATTATCGTCAGGTTTATATTAATCTTTGACCAATACGCGAGCACTAACTATGATGCTATGTTTCCTTAGACGTGAGGTACGCCGCGCAACATACGGTCTGCTTATTAACTTATGAACTTCTGCGCACTACCTTACACTTATGTTTGTTACAAGTGCATATTCCTATGTGTACGTACTATCGTTCATTCTGCTCGCGGATTCCTAATAATGAATATTAACTCAATAACAGTGCTTTTCCGCAAAGTAACTAACACCCGAGATTAATTAGAATAAATCATTGTCTATTTGAAAAAAAACAATCATTTATAAATTCTCGGAATAATAAATAGCAACCAATGCAAAATTACTAAATTTATTTGAATGATCGTTTCAGTGGTTATTTCATTGGACAGTTATTATTGACAGAAAATAAAATAATACACGACCACAATTAGTAAACTGAACGAGACCTCGATATCGATTTGAGTTGTCTATGTGATGAATATGAAACAACTCGTTATTAGTAAAAACTAAACTTAAATGTACGTGACTGATATATTTGAACGCGGATTTTTACCTAGATAATTTGTGAATGATGTGGAGAGATGTTTTGTGATGACGCGTTCATTCTTCTGGCGAGATGCACTCAAGTTGTTAGTGGTTACGTTTTAGCTTTGTTTGCCTAGATATGTGTCATGTGCAAGTGGGGCCGGTTGGTTTTTGACTTGCCGCGCCACAAACAACTACACAGACCGACGTCACTGTTTATAGAGACGCTAGTTAATAGCCCCCGGTTTGATTTGGAAAATACCGTGGTGACCGGTCCAGAGCCCGGGAGGAAATGTATCGTAGATTTTGACATATAAATTAAGTTCTGAATATGGTAGAAATCGTCTGAATCAGTTCCGTCGTTTCGGTGCTATACGTGTTCAGATATGAAGTCAATAATTACAAAAAAAAGATATTGGTCTCCATATCGATAGCGATAATAAATTATATTTAAATTAAAATATCCAAAAAATATTCAGAGTACAGATTCATTGCAGTTTACATCCGTTTAGTTGGGTTACAGTTTTATTAGTATAGGTCTTACGATTTAAACTAACTCGCTTTGAGAACAAACGAAATAGGTATCACAATCCTTCCGGGTAGCTGAAAATTGTGTGATTTTATAATTTGGCCAGTGAACGATGGCGATGGAATGTACTGACTCATTTAACACGTACTTTGAACCCTAATAAATTCGATAGAAATGCATTTTCATGGATGCATTTTCCTAACAATATTACGACATTTGATATTCATAAAATACATATGGTGTTTTCCGCGTAATAACAGTGACAGTTTATACCAACATTCAATTCATTTCGTGTTGATTGTCCATCTTGTCACGCTCATAACAACTCTCCATCCCTTGCTACGCTTCTAAGCTATCTGCTAAAGTCATTCTGTATACATCTAACGACTTTCGTAGGTGTTTTATGACATTTTATAAATTATTTACTGATATTTTTCGTATAACCTAAAACGCCTACAAAAAGTCGGTTCATCAAAAGGGTATCCACTCGCACGCATCGATGTTAGCAAACGCACAGCTTCCAATGCACCTTTGTGTCTAATTTTCCACTATATTCATACAAAGCCTTGAATATAATTAGACTCTCTGTATAAAAGTTTGGCGCCCAACATGGGGCCAGTTTGTCTTAATTTTATTAATGGTTATATCTGACAAAAAGGGTTGTGGAAAAAGACTCGAAATTATGTGATCTCAGTGAATTCTAATATGAGCAACTATTGAGCTCTGTTTGATAATGTTTACTACGTATCTATAAATACATTTAAATGTGATGAATTCATCGTGGAACGTTTTCAAAAGGGCTCTCAAAGGTTGTTTTAATAAATAATTTTATTGTAAATAATCTGACACCATAATACGAAACACACTGTCTGTCTTTCACTCTATCACTCGATGAAATTAACCCATACGTACTTGTCTCGTTATTGTGAATATCATATCAATTCTGTGTTTATTTTCACTTTGGTATTATTATATTTATTTGATGCTCAAATTGTCTCCCTCTAAAGATTCCGAGCTCCGAGATTACATATTTTTTTCTGTATTGTTTACATATTTTTTGATCTCGCGTCAAAACAGGGGATGCACGGTGCTAAAACCTCCTCTCTCTCTCTTCTCTCTCTCCCTTACATAATATTTTACTGTGAACGTACGAAATCGCACAAAGTCAAACTACCCACATACGACATAACTTTAATTCGAATAACATCGCGCCAAATTCATTCCGTTGCCTAGAGAAACACCTTGTTTTTTTTAAATAGCAATCCGAAGCATGGTTTTATCCCCCCTTGAAGCGAAATGCTGTGTTTATTTTTTAATCGTCATCTTGAAAGTGTGAGGTAAGGATTAGAGGTTATAGGCAATGTCATGCTTTGAGTGTCGTAGAACATTTATAAATAGTTCATAGTGAAATAGTGCCATTTTATAATTAGTCCACAGTGAAATAGTGCCGTTTAGAAGTTTCTATTGCCTAGTAATAAGTATCGCCGGTTGTTGTCTAGAGATGAATTGTCATGCTATAACTATGATTATCGAAATGATTTTCGATCAATGAAAACGAAAGTTTTGACGTCACGATCTATGTATTTACGCGTTTTATTGGTCAAAAATCATGTAGTAATACGATTTAGAGCGTATAGTGCGAAGATCGGTCTTTCAGTTCACTCTGAGAGGTGTACGGAGTACTCTAGTTAACATGTCTCGTGCATCCCCGTGTTACGACGACTGATTCGTTTTTTTTTCTCTATTATATTTTTTTTTTAAACCTAACCGTACGCTTCTACTAACGAATGTCGACGGTCGCGATTCACACCGGTTCTTTTACCGCTTATAGTCTATCCACAACCCTTTGATACGATTGTGTTGCAACGTGACGAACAGTTTTCTTTTATTATAATATTATATATTTTTTATTTTCCATCACGGAGGGAGTAGTATTGTGCATCTTTGTGTTTTGCGCGAGTTTTTTTTTAGTTGAAACGTTGCCACTGACGTTTTTTGTAGTACGGCAACTCGGTGAAGTGACGGATTGAGTTGATTTTTTAAAAGAAAATGAGCCGGATGGAGGAGGGGGGCGATTCGGCTACTGATTGGTCGTATCGCTCACCCGTTACGTTCTACGCAGGTTGAATCAAAACCCCTGAGCAAGATGCTGCGCTACTGGTCTAACGGACGGAGAAGATTTTATATTATATAATTTTTTATTTTCAATATACAATAGAGAAATATGTGCAAAAATACATTTAATGCTTAATTTTAATTTATCCGTATGAGATATATAGATGCTATATTGACAGAGATTTTTCTTTTTTTTTTTTATTATTTGTTTGTAAAGCGTGTTGGGCCCTATTGAGTGTCCAGAACGGTCGTTGGACTTGTTTTTGTCGAGGAAAAAAAATTATTCGGTACTTGTTGCGCTGAACAGGTAAGTTATTAATGGTGTTGCCAATGAAAAATCTTGTTTTTCACTATAAATAAAATGTTTTTTTTTAATGTCAATTGCATTTTTTTTAAGCAGAAACGTTTTTTAATAATATTTTAATCACTTATGGTGCCAAATATAAGTGAACTCTTGTTGTTTTTCACTATACGTATATAAAGAAGTAATTAATAAACAGACAAGCGGTGCGATTTATATTTGTTATTAGAAGATTTTTCATTAGCGACACTGTTTTATTTTAGAAAGATTAAGATATTTTTTTTTAATAAACAACAACACGGTCAAAGTTCGTTTGGACACAAACGACAATTATAAAGTTGTTATTAATATACATATATATCGCGGCGACATCTGTCTGTACTTATCTTATTAAAACTGTTGCATTCTTAATTTGTGATATTTAAAGAAAAAACAAAGCAAAAGAAAGCGAAAGGGCCTAACTATTCGTGGTAAAAGATATTTTTTGATGTTTTTGCATGTTAAAAAAAATTCAAATATTTTCTGACATATTCTTCACAAAAAATATGCTAAGAGATATTTATTTTTACTGGAAAGGTTGTTTAAAACATCTCTCTTCCATGATAGTGTACACTCATAATCAAAAGTGAAAATTATAAAAATTACATGAAATGGAATGTTTTCTTAAACATAAATCAAGCTTTAATGTTTAGGTGATTTTCATATTCGGGTAACAAAAGGTATATTTAAAATGAATAATGTTGCATTACATACACGTAAGTATATTTTAATAAGATAACGTATAGCGGAGAGCTAGTCCCGCCGCGTCACGCATTTCATCCTAGTTAATAAGACACTCATATCTAATTTGTAACGAATTTTGTACATTCCAGGGTTCCGTACATATTTTTGTTATGTTTACAAAAAGCACAAATAAGATTCGGTATTATATTTTACGTTTTTTCGTTTTAAAACGGCAACGGGTTCGACTCTGCTTAACTGAATCGTTAACGGTAGCTTCGACGACTGAAAATAACATATTTTGTATATTTGTATTGTTATACACATAGAAATTTCAGTTAGTTGACGGTCCGCCGGCCGCGGGCCGCTGTCTCGACGAGCGGTTAGAGAAATGTTTCAATATCGTTATATATATACACTATACAATTATACTTAGTTCATATTTTCCTAGATAATTCTACAAATGTGACTTGTAGGATGGTCCACGGGCGAGAACACTTAGAGAATAATGCGCGAGTGAGATATAGCAGTATATATAAATAGTGATCGTTTAGCGTTTAAGACTCGGCCCATACCCTGGCTTCGGTACAAATACTCAGTAAACGTTACCACACGAGAATGAGTGCGTTTAAGCAGCCCCCTTACACATTTTCCCCCGCGACTGTACACCGTCGTGTACAGTGCGTTCACACTTTACAACGGGTTTGAAAAATTTTCGTTTTTCCTCGTCTTTCGGCTATCGTAACGTTTACGTTTGGAGAGATACAGCGAAGACTGAAACACGTAGAAAATCGAAAATTGCCGAAAACCATTAATAACTTGGACGCACTGTACAAGGCTTCGGGTACTACTATGTATAAAGATGTGAAATACACGACGTGTTCCCAGGATTTACTGCACCCTCGCTGCAACGCAACGCAATCGTTGTTACGGTGTTGTCCATACGGATGTAATGTTGAAAAAATATATTTCAATCGTTGTGGGCTCGCAGCGAATCGATCTCACGGACTGAGTTTAAATACAATATTTTATACTACACAGCCGTCTCGACGAGTCGTTTCTACGCTCCAAAATTATTTTTATGGTGTTTGCCTTTATATCACCGGTCGCGTGGGATCGGTTCGAAGCCGGCCGCTGTTTTCCATATTTTCTTAGTACTCATAAATTAAGTGAATGAATAGGCTAAATTTGTTTATTAGATTAAAGTTAATTGTACATACATGTACGGTTGGGAGATATGTGTCGCTATTGACACTTACGTTTATATATATATATATAATTTTTTTTGTCTTTAAGTCAGAAAACATTCTTATACATTTTCTAAATCTATTATCCCTTGTTTCAAAGCGGAATCGAACTAAGAGAATTTGCTTATTTTTCATACGAATAACGAATTTTACTAATCTTAAAATATTCCTCTACAAATCAACGAGTTTTGAAGTACCTACGAGCGATCTTGTAGTGTCTCATTGAATTTGTATTTGTCACTGCAGAAATGGAATGTTGTGCAGTTAAATAATAATAATAATCCGACTTGAATACCTGGATAATAATATTATGTTATATGTCATTGTTACAAAATCAGAGTAAACTATACTATTTGACTGTACGGTCACAATTCTAAATTTTTTTATATGTAACATAGTATATATATATTTATTGTCTGTATTTGGATAAAGGTAATCATTTGTATGACGAACGATGTGAAATTTATGTAGAGTTATGTCAAATTTAGGTGCTGTAATTTGTAACTCGTGTGATCGTTTAATTTTCGCGATTTGATTTCAAATTTAACGTCCTATTGACAAAACCTTTCGGCTGGAGCTCTTAGAAAATATTCTAATGTATGTTCTTTTTTTAACTCAACACTTTGGAATACGACGTTTGCTATCGAATAGATTTAACTTTTTGTCTAGACTCGAAAAAGAAGAGATGCAAATGTTTATAGTTCAATGATATTACTTACAATTTATTGTATATTTGCTGTTAAGTATTGAAATGTAATTGTATAATATTAATACGCGACTGCAATCGGAAACGTCGACGGATTAGATTAGAATTGATCTCGTCGACCTCCCTCGGCAGCTGGACTTACTATATAATACGTAACCGACAAGCAGATGTCCCGATTCTAAGTTAAGTTATCATATATGTATCGCAGATCTTTTTGTATACCTGCAATTTTTGGTTGGCATTTTCTGTAAGCTAGCATTTTTTTATATCATCTCATCAATTTATTAATTTACTGCTATCGAATTAATATGAATGTGCATAATAAGACATGATTAGAAACGAATTCCATACATACATATTTATGTGTTCGAACAACGTAACACGATTACGAAACGATGCAAAAGTCTCCTCCTAAACTGACTCAGTGATTGTTTTGCTCTTAAAAGTATTATATTAAGCAGGTCTAGTAATCATTAGAAAACAACCTTTATGTTGGGTTTTAATAATATAATTAAACACCGTTTTGTACCCGGATGGTACAAACGCTTGACGTTGTCCCATCCGACGAGACATGCAATCGAGTCTTTTGATTTCGTCCAAAAATTTGTTTTTGCCGAGTTCAATATAATTAATGCGACTCGAATTAAACTCTGATAGAACTTAATAGATTTTACATGAATGTGTGAATCCCCAGTTTATACCGACACTGATGAACGCAAAAGCAAATAGAAACTATTAAAAGCAATATAATGTTGTCTCCTAAATGTTTGTAATGCAATACTGAACTGAAAAGTGATGTATTGTGCTTGTCCGAATAATAATCAAGTTTTGAATAACTACAATGTGTTTTACTTACGACCACCACTCCCGTACAATGTTTCAGTATACCACGCACTTACATATTTGTCAAATATTTTATTTGTTGCTCCGTATATGTAATGAACGTTATTTATATAAAAAAATTCAGAGACTACTGTTGCGGATGTAGGTTGATATGCGTTACCTACATTAGGTAACTTCCGACTTCCTTATTTTTACATGGTAAGTTTCAATATGACCACGTACAAAATAAAATTTATATATTATTTTTAATTATTATTTTATTGTATGCAAGTAAAATATATACGGACGTATCGAGAACCTCCTCCTTTTGTGAATTGTATTAAAACACAAAATACACTGGCACGTTTCGCCAATATATAATATTTAATATTTGTGCAAATATGTAATATTTGTGCATAATAATGATGGGTAATTGAATTTTAATATTGTTTCGCCCTTATTTTCGAGACGGTAATTGAATTAAAATTTGTAATAATATAGAGTAATCTTTGTTCCTATGCACACAGTGCCGCAGGAAATAATCTGTATGTTGTGTTATTATTTTGGCTAGATTTCTTTAGCGTATAATGTAAAAACGTTAACATTTTATTATATTAAAGCATATGATTAGTTGGAGAATACAAACTTATTACTCTTAGAGCTAAAAGTGATTTTCATTTTTAAAAATATTTTAATTATTAAAAGCTATGACCATTTGTTAGAGCTGATAGTATTTCATGGTAATTTAAAAAAGCTAAAAGTGTTATTCCTATAGCTTATCCGTGTTGGGCGAGTCTACGGGACGTCAGAAACCCCGCATATTTTCCTCCCTGGACATTCAAAGGAGGTAGGCGCGGTTGTGAACGGTTTTTGTTCTTAACTTTTGAATGATTATATTATTACATTGATGCCATGGTGCGGTTTGGTCGGATCGAAGTCATATTCATCTATTTTAATAATTTGAAGCGTTTGCTTCGAACACGTAATATATTTATTTTTGTGTTATTAGAAACGAAATTTGTATTATTACTAGATTTATTTACCATTACTTGGAAATATATTTCCATTTCTTTTTGTATCGCCTTACTTTTTTGTAATATTTTTAAGTTGGAAGCGTTTCAATTATTCAAAGTTGCCGTTAGCCGAAAGTAAATTGATGTGATTATGTTCAAAATTAATAATTTCGATCAAATCTAAACCACACCAGGTGCACTATCAACGCATCTCTTGATATTAATTGAGTGTTTGTTTATTTTAACATGTGCCGTGGTCCAACCGATTTGTTTTTTCGTCAATATTTTATTATTACGGAATAACATAACATTATGTAGTGGGCTGCTCATTTAATGTAACATAAAAAATTTAAAGATAAAAAAAATAGTTTAAAGTTATTTATTTAATTTTACAAATATTAAACTCAAATTGGTATTGTTTTTCGAATAGAAAAACAATCTATATAAAAATAAGATTTACAGATCGTGAATGGAGAGGTTTTTTTAAACAAAATTGGATGGACTACTTTTAACGTTTTTTGATAAAGGAAATTAACAAAATTTAATTCTGTTTGCCGTTTTATTGACATTTGGGTGTCTTTTTTTAATGTAAACGATATACTTTACGTGTTTAACAAATGTAACAAATCGTGTGAAGCATTTCGTCGTTAGGTTTGACCGAATCCCGAATATTTTAACTTTGCGGGACGTGAACACGATCGATTCAAAATGTCCCATGCATGACTGGACAGTTCGCTAAAGTTTCGTCTCCGCATTTTATATTTAAATAATTCGCAGGTTATTTTCATCGACTTATATAAATCTCAATGATGCTTTTAAAAAATGGTAATCGCATTACAAATCGCGAAAGCATTTTTGATGTTGAGGTTGGTTAAAAAGGTTTTTTTTATATTAAAAGTTTTTTTTAATTAGTTACACATAACAATTTTAACTCGTAAGTGCACAAGTATACCTAAAGTCGAGGTAAGTGTAGATCCCGTGGCATGTAAATGTAGGTTACGTACTCGCTTCTGTGTGCTTTTGGCATTTAATACTGTGTTGTGTATAGCGTGTTGTTTAGAACTCAAAATGTGGTGTTGTATCAAGCTAAAACTTTCCAGATTGGGTAGTGTTGAAAAGCTAACTTGCTGTAAGGTAAAGGCTAAAAGTTTTATATGGGTTGTGTTTTATTTAAAATTGTCTTTTTTTATTTCAAGTTTTATTGAGATTAGTTAATATAAAAATATTTTTTTTGTGTTATTAACTGCATATTTGGAATAAAAAAATATGGCTTTTTAATTTCAATGGGAATTATTTTGGCTTGATACGGTCCATCGAGTACGTATCGTCCCCCGCCGTGACCCCGCCCCTAGTGTTAGTTTTTTATGTTTTTCTGTTTTTAGGCCGTTGGACGGTACCACTCCGAAGCATGCGGTAGGCGCTAGCCCACAATCCCTGCTTGGGTAATTATCCATTGGTTTATAATTTCTATCTCCGCTCGTCTTTTTTGTTATCTGTAAAAAAAATTTGCCACATCCCATTTTCTTCAAAATTTCATTCTACTTTGTTCGTCTGTACTCGAGCTGTTCCGCTATTGTCGATGGATGAAAACTGTTTCACTTTGTATACTTTTTTATTTCATATTTATCACTGGAATAATTATTAAGGATTTTTGTATATGTCATAATATTATTGAAAAATATAACATAACACAATATTACTCATTTTTGAAGTAATTTAGAATGTGAATTGAAACTTAGAGATCATTTAGAATGTTTAAATAGTTTTCATAAATGAAGTTAAATGTAAAGTAACTGACAATACAGTGGTTGAAACGAATCGCGATTTTTCGTGAAAATCAGTACCGTTATATCAAGTTATGAATAGGAATATATTAATTGCTAAATTTATATTTTTGATGTCATCATAGTTTCTACTGTGTTTAACACTCTTCCCGTGATTCAAAAAACTAAGAATCACATTTGTTTTATATGAACTCGTTTAAATAGTAACCTGATGATAATTGAAGTCATGAATCATGAAGATCGGATGAGATGACCAGTACATGAACAATTATATCACGTGACCCCATATAAATCGCCGAGCGGCCTTCACTACAATTTCAAAGTTATAAAGAATATTTGAAATTTATTAACATTTTCTTCGGTGACATAAAACATTCAGCAAATCCACATACTTGAATTTACCGTAGTATTCTTAGAAATGTGGGCAGTCAGACATATTGTTTCACCAGCGTGATGACCAATTGACCTCAAGCCATTCCTCTGACATGAGACCATAGCTCGGCTGCGCGACGATCCGGGGTTGTAATGTTGACGATTATTGCCAAAGCCATGATTTCTGTGTCAGTAATAATGCCCCCGTAGATCCCCCGTTTCTTTTGCGGTCGGCAACGCTTTGGTGATACCTTTGATGTTAGTGAAGTCCATGGGCGACATTGACCACTCACCGTCAGATGGCTCGTATGCTATTTTGTCGTCTTTAAAAAACAAATATTCAATTTAGAACACTACAATCGGAGCGGTCGTTTCTTCCACTGCATAATGTCATTAGTACCCCGTGTGTAAGCTAGATAACACCATCACGCTAATTCACTTCAGCTCAAGTCAATAACTATGCTACAATAACCTATTGCATCTCATTTTGATTTACTGCAAAGTGCGAACTCACGCATCATTTATGTCCCGACTAACATTTATGTTGCTCGTGCGCCCTTCACGAAGCGATCGTGTAAGAAACAATATTAGATATTCTAATTTAATTTATGCCGTTATGGTGATAATGTGTAAGATGTAACATCGTTGTCGACAGTGATTTTTTCATTATGGAACTAGTTCCCTCATGAACACGGGGTTCTTCACATAAGCGTGAGAAACGCTGGTGTTGCCCGTGATGTCAGCGAAAGCGAACATAACATTTGCACGGTAGTGGTTACGAGGCCCGTCAACCCAAACAACCAAAAAGTAATGATGCTATCAAATGCTCATTAAAAGGTTGAAAAATATATAAATAGTTTAGTATAGATGTAATATGTGTGTATAAAGGATTTGATTGACGACTCTTTTGCTAATTCATCTGAAACAAGAAAACTAGTAGCTGCAGTTGGTCTCCATCAAACACCTCTTCGTGTTATAGTAGGGGAATGTCCGTATATTTATAAAAACAAACAGGATACTGAAATGCCGTTTGTATATTCAAACACGTTGGATACTGAATGTACAAACAGGTACGGGATACTTAAATGTCATGCTATTTCACTTTGCTTAGACGTAAGGTTTATTTTACTTTAACAAAGAAGATGAACTTAACATCAAAGACGATAACATCATTTCTCTTCTATACTGTCACATCAGGTTCAGTACTTACACAAAATTATATTAATGAAAAAAAAAAAACATCCGTTAATACTATTCCCATTTTTTTTGATCCGGGCCACCCTACAACCGCGGCTATCGTACGCCCAATTACCAATGCACCACTAGTCCCGATCGCTATTGAAGAACGTTTATCGTAGTACTGACAGACCGTTGTTGAGGAGTGTGTCTCTGTGCGTAGGCAAGGTAACGAGGAGCAAGTGAAGCCCCGCGTGCTGCGGTTCACGTGGAGCATGAAGACCACGTCGTCGCGCGATCCCAATGAGATTATGGCAGAGATACGGAAGGTGAGCGAGTTGGATCACAACAGAATGTACCCAACGATCTGTCTCTAAATTACATTGTTATATGTAGACACTATTTCTTATGGCTTCCGATGGCACGGGGCTTATGTTATGATGACCAGTATTACATTTTAAAGTTTAATTGGGGATGTATAATAAATATTATTATTTCACATGGCTAAGAAATTTCCCACGAAATAATCTGAGTACAGGAAGTACATAAATTGTAGGTTAGAAGTATAAAAATGTAAATAATTGTATAGATGAATATACTATAAATGACAAATAACGCTTGAAAATTTAAAAGAAACCGCGCAGGTCAGAACTTACTTTGTAACTGTCATATGTTGATTTAAAGATGTGCTGAGTAGTTGCTTTCGCCGTTTCTTCTCTATATGTGGGAAATATCCAAATGTTTTTAAATGTTTTATTCAAATTGAAACTATAATTTTAAAACATATCACAAGGAACGTAAAGTGTGTCTCTTAGGTGGACTTTTACATTTTTACACAATCGTCAGGTGCTAGACGCGAATAACTGCGACTACGAGCAACGCGAACGGTTCCTTCTTCTGTGCGTGCACGGGGATCCGAACGCGGATTCGTTGGTGCAGTGGGAAATAGAAGTGTGCAAGTTGCCGCGTCTCTCGCTCAACGGCGTCCGCTTCAAGCGGATATCTGGTGAGTGGTCCACCAGTAGACTAGAACACCGTAGACCAGAACACCAGTAGACCAAGTAGATCAGGGTTGTGAATAGAGAATATTAAGGATACGGTATTGAAATGATAATAATAATAAAATGTTTTTATTTACGCTCGCAGTCTACACATGGGTTGATACAAATAATCAATGTATTGCTTAGTGAGAGTCTGGTACCTGGTGTAGGTTTACGAAAACCTGAGTTACAGGTTACCTAATTTACCCTCCCTCCCTAATCATGAGAATTTTTGACCTGCTGGAATTGAATGATATGTTGATGCATTTAAATGGGAAATTCTACACTTTAAGAGACGAAATTATCTACGTATTGGTAGCTGTCGATGAGTGTTTTGAAAAAAAATAAGTAGAACGTGTTGATTTGTATTCTGAAATGGGGAAGACTCCTAAGGCGTCGATTAATATTCTAAGAAGGATATACGCTGAGTAAACATATTTGTAAATTAGTTAGATAGACAAGTGATATCGTAGAAATCCAAAGACTGAATAAAGTACACTGAATGGACTAAAATACTTATTGCATAGAGGTATCAGAAGACTAATAGATGGAGTAGATCGAAGTGACTTCAATTATGACGAAATATATCTTTAGACGGGGAAAAACAGAACACGAATAAATTCAGATATATGTACAACTTCAAAATATAGTGTAGTTGCTGGTGATGAACAGTGCAGTCTGTACAGAATCTATTCTTAGTTGATACATCTGTGGAACAACATAATGTTATCAATTTTATGCACCATTAATTACAGGTACGAGCATCGGCTTCAAGAACATTGCGTCTAAGATAGCAAACGAGCTCAAGC
>PDGT01000002.1:10414708-10526929 GCA_003671415.1 Megathymus violae
CCCTCACAGACTCTGCATCGCTCGCTCCGACTACCTCCGCCCTCCCCTGTCCCCTGGGAGGCCTCAGCCTAGATCCTCGCTTTCCCTCCGTGTCGACAGCTGCGAGGTCGAGACGCCCCGCAACAGAGTACAACATCAACCACACTCGTGTAGCGTTCATACTCTCAGGCGGCAAGCGCGAGCGAGGTCCCCCATATCACCAGTCGATAGGGTCTCCCCGGTCTCCCCGGTGACTCCGGTCTCCCCGTTGTCCCCGGTCGACCCGTTGTACGACTGTCTACCTACCGAACCTATACCACCACCGGAGTTATTCGACTTCTAAACCGAACCGACCCGAAATAACGACCAAAGTACTTTTCATGTAACCACAAATAATCGAGGGCTATTATGAGTTTTATATAACATGTCCTCTGAATCTTTCGTTTTGTATTTTGCAAGATTTTGAAATTTCAAATTAAAAGTTTTGCTATTTCTCCCATTATGGGAGTTTTTGTCAAGTGTCCTAGTATGGCTATATTAATCCCATAAATTCCAAACGTCAATCTAATGTAATGCATAATGGGGCGCGATTATATGTGGCGATTTTATGTAGGTACATATTTAATCTGTATAAAAATTAACCTCTTTTATGTTTGTGCAAGTGAAACAAATGCATATTTATGATACAATGTGTTATTAAGGTTCTGTATGTACAGGGCTATTTAAGTAATAATCTACACTTTTTCATACTATTAATCACGAAACTTATTTATCTAGCTGGTATCGATTAATTTTCAATTTTGAAGTTATTGTTGTAAATATTTCGGCTCGGGGTTTTTCTACATCCACTCGTATGGTAGTGTTGCCAATTCGTGTTGCAAAAACCTACTATACCTATAGTCTAACGGGGCGCTGTATGTTTTAAGGGCGGATAAAACTAGTGTTGCTTAATTGTAATGAATTCATTAAGACTTACACTTTTAATGTCTATAATAATAAGACGGAGAGTCGAGAGGAGTCGTAGTGATGTGCCAAGACATTGTCGCGGTCAGGGAATGTTGCAAACCGAATAATTTAGTTAAATTTATAATACGAACCGCTCTCAATATTGAACGCCTTGTTTATTTTGTATAATATAATAAATATAATGATATCATAATATTAATACAATTTTACTGTCGTCTCGTTCACGGATTTTTAATTCTTTTTTTTTTGTATGTTGTAGATAAGTATGCGGTGGTAGGTGCGGCGGCGCGGGTTTCGTTTTAGTGTTTTTAAATCGTTTCGTTTCTTAATATTCGCAGATTTCGGATGTGCATGCTTACACTGTTAGCTTCGTGGGTAACTGTTAAAAGACATTCGTATTCGGCGACGCGTCCGCCACACACACCAGCGCCCTCTTCGTGCTATCGCTTATACTATAATTACTTTACGTATCTTTATAATGTGTAATAATGTACAAAGTGAGTTTGCGCTCAACATACAAGTTAGCTTAGTGTTAATTGTAATTGTTTTCTTTCCAATCGCAATGACAAATTTTGATCGTTGCGAATAGTTAACGGGTCGGTGTCGACAGCGACACGTGCCGCGTGTCGTGTGCGCTTGTTGTTGATACTTGGGGGCGACACGTATCACGTGTCGAGCGTGTGTTTAAGTATATCGTTGTATCGGTCACCAATGTTCTGTCATGTGCGAGGATAAAAAGGCAGCCGTCTGGATCATTGATATTTTTTTACGACCGACGAACTGTTTATTTCCAATTTTGAATTAATTCGACATTTGATTTCGCATATCCGTTATTATTTATGATGACACGGGACTTTGGTTTTAATTTAATTAATTTTGAATGCTTTCGTTGTTTTTTATTTAATTTAAATATTATCGAGCCACATGGGTTTTATGAATTTTTTTAAGGTTTTATGAAATTTTTCGAATCTGAGTATAATAAAATTATTATTATTACTATTAATATTGTTTTAAACTTGAAAATTTGTGTTTTTTTTTATTGTAAATAAAAACCAATTTTCAGATTCGAAGACGCGCTGTCTTTTTACAGCTGGTTTACTGGCAACATTTTTCATACATGTTTGAAGTTTAAGTACACAAATATAATATTAATATAGTAAATATTTTAAAAAATATGTTTTGGTTTTATTTTTCATAGTCGCTGTTATCATTTTTGATATTCATATGATACTTTCAAGATGAATAACTAATCACTGTTGTATGAAGCGCGAGAGATAAGTGTTGCCAGTGACACCTACGTTCCTGGAGTTAGGCCTGCTCACATGAGTGCCGAGAGTTAATTTTGAGGTTTGGGGCATGTCCCATCGGTACACACGTACGAGTATAACGTGGTTTTTGAATGTATTGATCCGTTATATGAATACTCTAAAATAAATGAGAAATGCGGTTATCAAATCCAACAATAGCCCACAATGCTGTAACGTTTGAAAAATGTAACTCTGTTTTATAGATTTTGTACAAAAGTTATTGTCACTTTAGCACGACATTGATTCTTAGGCTCATAAATAGTAAGAGAACCCGAAACTGTTGATGATTTTATCAGGCGTTTTATAACTTTTTTCATGGTTCCGTCATACACCTATACCTTTCAGGAGTATCACTATATATTGGTAGAAGCTGCATAAAAATTTTGTGCATTTCTTTTTGAGATTCTGATGATCAAAGAGACTAGACGGATATTTAGTTTACACTAATGTAGGGATTTATTTTCAGTGCAAATGTTATAAGTACGAATTAGATACATCACATTGTACGTTATGCATGAAATAAGACTTACTGAAAATAATAATTCATAAATAATTTAATTGAAATTTATCGGAATACGTCTTAATTATATATATTTTTAGGATCAAAATTGAATACAAGCTCACCTACCGCTCTTATGTCGCATTAGATATCTAACCAGAATAATGTCCACAATAAGGGAGAAATTCAATCATCAGTTGATTTGATTTTGATAATATTATTACAATAATGCTCCCGACAGGGGCGCTGTCGTCGCATCATTTTAATTTGAAATTCGATGTACAGCTGTATTTGACACAAAACAACTGAAATATTTCAATGTAGGGTGACCACGATTTAAAGATTTAGAATGGTAACTTAGGACGACTTAGCGCAGCTCGAGTCGCGGCCATAAGTGTGGCTCTCAACGTAAATGTAGTCCTTGTCCGTCGGTTCGTTTCCATTACCGTCGACTAGCAAACAAACAAACGTTAATCGTTGTTCTGTAGATCATTCAATTTAATAATGGATAGTTCAGTTGTCTCTTTCTAATTGTAAGGCTGAATTAGAAAGTGTCAATTTGTATCGCGCATGTGAGCGGATCGCATCATATTGCAAACTTGCAATTGTCACCAATCATTTTCATATATTTTGTATGAATTTACCTCCACTACGTACTGCGCGGTGTAATTCAAATGGAATTGTATCGCGACGCTTTATAAATTT
Source organism: Megathymus violae (assembly GCA_003671415.1). Classification (NCBI taxonomy): domain Eukaryota; kingdom Metazoa; phylum Arthropoda; class Insecta; order Lepidoptera; family Hesperiidae; genus Megathymus; species Megathymus violae. The sequence continues at coordinate 10,418,165 of PDGT01000002.1, forward strand.
ACGGATTGAGGCACGAACACACTCAATCCATAAAGTGATTGTTTAGAGTGTTTAAAATAAAATATTATACTTAGATCTATCATTAATATACTGAATAGTACGGTACGGCAATCTATAATAAAAGGCTCATTGTAGAGTTTAATGATTGACATGTTAAAGATTAAATCTTGCGAAAAAAATCACAGATCAATTGAGATTATTTACAAAAACCAAAACTGGATAAATCAAAAGACTAGTATCGAAACAATTATGATAAAAAATGTTGTGCGTAATGATTTTTAAATGTATGAAATAGCAGAAACTTGTAATTCAAACGATCTGTGGAGAATATCGAGTTCAATATTTATAAAAATAAATGGATTGTTAGACGTATAAATTGTGATCAAAGTATTACGAACTTTGTAGTTGTACAGCAATAACACGTTAATTATTGTTTCAAATGTCGAATTGTACTATCTATCACTACACTACACTTTGTTACATCTATGTATCTGTATGTATGTAACGGTAATCGAGTTTGTAATTGACGGACTTATGTTTGTGGTGTGTATTGCTTTTGAGTTATTTTTCCTTTTTCTTTGTTGTCAACATTTGTGTGTGATGTTTCGCATACTTATTAGGTATAAATAATAAGATAGGATTGTATGTATGTATGTATGTTGAAAGCCGTGCGGCGATCGCGTCTCTTTTCTATAATCTAATTAAGTGTAGTGAACTTTTACAGGAAATCACAAATCTGACATTTTGGTAGAGATTGTCGCGTTATTGTTATTGTTATGCAATAATAAAATAAGTAAGAAAATTATGATTTGTATGAAACTACCCTCGTCGTCCCTTCATGCATATTTTTCAAAAGGATCATGTAATTTTTACATTCAATACTGTTTGAGATTGATGAATTGCACTGTTTATGAAATTTTTTTTAGCTGTGATTTGACATTGGAATTGGTAATATATTACTTATGTTATTATTCTTTTTGTTTAATAATGTTGTAGACAGAACTAGTAACCAAATGGAATGTGTCCTATCGGTGAGTGGTCACCCTCGTCTGCGTACATTATCGGGATAACGCGACAAGCGAAGCCGAGATACATAATAATGTTTACATACTGTAGTTATATATTTATATATATATATATGTATGAGCTTTGTTTTATGATATAATTTAGAATAGTCGACCATAGCCTGTGAGGTTGACGCGTGGTTCGGCGTTTTGTGAGATATTCAACTGGAAATAAATTTTATTTTTAATTCCATCCAATGATTTTTTTTTACATCCAATCCATAGTTAATAAGTAAGATGTCTGGTTATAATAATAAACCATTAAATAAAACACTTGCCGCAAGAGTTCCCGCGTACAGAAAATTCATAAGTTTACCAACTCGGAAGCCCATTGCAATTTTCAGCTTGAAATCGACAATACTAATTCAAAATCAACTACTTCATTTCGAATTGTCGTCGGACACTTTGTAAATTTGGTTTTCACCCACATAAGGGGCAGCTTTTGAACTTTGGTTAATCTCTTAAAATGTCAAACCAGATACATGTAAAGAAAATAGGTTTTGATGTTTTGCAAAAAAATCGTACGTTTTAATTTGACGACTAAGGCCCAGTTGGAAGTGACCCCGCCAGCGGCGTGACAGATCTCTGGTTTGATTCTCGGCCGGAGCAGACGTTAATATTACAGATATTTGTTCTGGGGTCATGGGTGTTCGTGATGTCCTATTCGGTTTCCTAGACCAAATTATTTAGAAATACTCTACGATGAAGATTTTAGAATTCGATTCCGGCCTACCAAAACGAGTGTTATTAATATTCTCTCGTTAATTGAAAGTGATATAAAAACTGCTACTGGCACGTAAGTTAACAATCAAATTAAATTATTTTTAAGGACTGCAACAACTTCTCTAATATTATATTGACGACCCCGTAACCAAAATTTTATTGTGATGCTGCCTGCTGAGCTAGGGGTACCGGGTTCGACTACTCGCTGGTGCAAATAATTATGCGGGAAATACATAAATGGTTGTTTTCGGGTCTTTGTGTTTGTAATCTCGTATTTGTGTATATCCATGCCGCTCACAACATAGGGAACCGTAGTGCGGGGCTGTGAGTGTGCTAATGTTTTTGTTTCTATAAGCTTATTTAACATGGACCATTTGATTTTCAGTAACTATGCCATACCACCTATGCAACAACTACTTATAACTCTGCGGTATTTTGCTACTGGGGCGTTTTTAATCGTTTGTGGTGACTTCGGTGGGGTAAGCAAGGCCTCAGCTTGCAGAATTATAAAAAAAGTTGCAGAAGCAATAGCCAAATTAAAAGCTTTGTTTGTAAAATTCCCGTCAAACATAGAATACGTAACACAAGGATTTTATGAAATTGCAAGATTTCCTAGAGTTGTTGGTGTCATAGATTGTACATTGTACACATATTAATATTAAATCACCAGGTAAGTGCGAACACAAAAATTAAAATGCTATTTTTACATTAGTACATTTTTACGTAATTCAATTTCATTATCATCATTACAACCCATAATTATTCCATTGGGGGTTTTGGATATCTCCACACAATGAGAGGGGGTTAAGGCCATAGTTTGTCACAATGGTGGGTTGGCATACTTTATGTGTGAAGTCTTCAAACGACGTTCAAATCGCTAGGCTACCGCGGAACCGTAAATAAAATATGTTAATAATTACTTTCATTTGTTTACAGGAGGAGAAACTGCCGAATGGTACAGAAACCGGAAAGGCAATTTCTCAATGAACGTACAAACGATAGTGGACTCTAAATTAAGAATTATGGATATAGTCGCTAGGTGGCCTGGATCATGTCACGATTAAACAGTTTTTAATAATTCATATATTAAACAAAGATTAATAGACAAACAATTTGGAAATAACTTTATTCTCGGAGATAAAGGTTACGAAAATACAAATTTTTTGCTAACACCCCTTCACAACCCACAGACACCTAGCGAGCACTTGTGTAATGAGTCACAAATAAGAACAAGGAATGTAGTAGAAAGATTTTATGGCGTCTGGAAAAGCAGATTTCCAGTACTGTCTAGGAAAGTAACTTTGCACCATTCTAAAGTACAAGCAATTATTGTTACTTGTGCAGTGCTCCATAACATAGCCACGGACATGGGTGAATAAACATTAAATTATGAAATGGTAGATTATACTGATGAAAATTATAATGTTAGTGATAGTTTATTAAGAGACTGTAATCAAAGTATTGTAAGAAATTCCATAATAAATTATTTTTCATCTTTATTATAATTAATAATTTTCTTGACTCTGTTAATACATAAAATTATTTGTGAAATTATTTAAGATAAATCGATTTTCTTGTTGTTGTTGATTTTATTATTATTTATAAAAATATAAAAGGTATAAAGCTCAGATACATCATAAATTCACATTTATTTTACTAGAAAGAAACATTGTACATTACACTACTTACACAAATAATTAAAGGAGACTACAACTAAATAAAATACATATTCAAACATAAATAATAAAACACAAAATAAGTTTACGTTGTTAGTAATAGATGATAGATATTTCAAAAAAGTATGATTATAAAATATAATACATGTTTTATTCACTTTCCCCTAATTCCTTTTTTTAATAGTTTTATTTTAAGAAGATGTTGCTGTATTTCCAAATCATCTATAATATCCTTGTGCTCCAACTCTTTTTCTAAAATTTTCCTTTGTATAAATTTTTGCTCCAGCTCTTCTGTTATCAATTTTTTTTGGAGTCTTGCTATTTCAATCTTCTCTTCCGTTAAAGTATCAAAAGGCTTCTTTTGTTTAGGCTTACCTGCAACAACAAAAAATATTATTTGTAGTAAATAAATCAACATAAAACAAACCTAAGCTTTATACACAATCTATGAATATCCACTTAAAACAAGTCTATAATTGAATTCCCTTTTTGATATAAATCACATTAACTACAGCCATCAAACAACACTATTATTATATAACTATTATACAATAAACATGATATTATCACATATAAATGGCTTTATAAGGCAACTTACTCAAAACAGGATGCTTTTTAGTTTTTAAGACTGATGGATTCCACTCCTTCCAAGGGTTTTCCACTTGCCTTGCAGAATCTGATTCACCTGAAATGAATACATACTTGTATTAACCATAAAGATAATGTAAGACAATAATCAACTTGGTCATTATTGATTATCTTCACCTTTCTGTAACAAATTAAAATTTTCAAATGTATTTAATATACTGAGTGACTGGAGATATGTTGGCAATACATTAAATACTACACACCCTACATCCCCCATGTAGGGCAGGTCTTTTGTAACCAATGACCAATTACCTCCTATAACCCTTTTCCAAATATGAATCATTTTCTAATAATTGAGTATTTTATGTAAGATGAAAATTGAAAACATTAGCTGTAATTAAAAAATTGTTAAAAATATTCATCATGTAAAGGTTGATTGTTATGTATGAAAGTGTCAGCAACCACATAATAATAATAAAATCAAATTTTACACATTACGGTTTTTTTTTCTTCAATTTTCAAAGTTGAATATTGCACTTTTTTGAATAAAAACTTAAAATATTGAATTACTTAAAAATGGTTCATATTTGGATAGGTATCATAAGGGGTAATGACCTCCCCTACATCCCCTAATGGATTGTCAACATGCTTTCAGTTACCCTTTGTATAAAATATATAAAATTATTGTTATTCTATATACCTATAATATATAAAAGTACATTCAAAATACACATATGTTTCAAGGTAAATAATGTTTTATAATACTTACATTGCAGTGGTCCTTCCTGTTGTGACACTGGGCATAATTTTCTAGTAAGTTCACTGTCTTCATCCTTAATTTCAATAACAGCATTATTACTAGAAACTGAAAAAAAAATGTGAGCAAGTACATTCTCATTTGTGTAATTTTTAAAAGCAATAATATATTACAATTTCTCATACCATCTGTAATGGTTTGCTCAGTAGCTGATTGAATATTCTGTTCTTCAGTAGGCAACCAGTTTACTGGATCCAATGTTGAAGTACCTGAATTATAAGATTCATTGTCATTAATTAATTAATATTTCAAGATAATCAACAAATATATATACATATATGACACTTACTTGACAGAACAAAATCGGAATCAAAATAACTTTCATTCCCCTTAACAGAGAGAAGAATCATTTCCTTCACTTTTTTCTCGGCAGGTGTTAACACTGGGGCTGTGTTGGTACCACCGCCAGTTTTATAGCGCTCAGCTTGAAGGACAGCACTTTTCTTTCTGGTATCTCTTTTAATTGCCTCATACTTTTGCTTGAGGTCCTTGTGGTCTCGAAATACTGTTCCAGAAGCACTGTTAAACTCCTTTTCAATGTCCTTCCACGCTCTTTCTTTCTCTTGCCAAGTGGTAGCGTCACTTTTTTCAATGATTTTTTTTTCGATTCCGTCAGCGTTACTAGTAGGTCAGTTTCTTCTGTAGTAAAATTAACATTTCTTTCACGCTTAGGCTTTGCCGTCACCGAACTTTCATTATTCATGTTACGTTTATCCATAATAAAAATAAAAACAGGTAAACAAGTAATTTCAAAGTAAGCGTCTAACAAATACAACACGATGACATGTGCGTTTGGTTATACGGCGAACCACGCCCCCGTATTATGGTACTAAACGAAACTATACGATTACACCAAATATTTCTCGTTATAATTGTAGAATTATATTGCTCAATATTACGCAAGTTAATTTAATTTAATTTAAACTGAAAATATTATAATATTGTTAAGTTTTTAAAATTATTTTGAATTAACAATATTTAGCGCGGAGTAACGAATTGTAAAAATGCGACGTTGCCGTTCCGTTCAGTACTAAGTGGCAGATAAATTTATCTACCAGTTAAATTATCAACGAGTTTTATGGTGAAACAGAAAAAAAATATCAGAAACCTTTATCTGTGAGATAGATATATATTAAAGTTAAACGTTAACACACTCACACCCCCGCATTAGGATTCCCTGTGTCGCGGGTGGCGTGGACATACACATATATGACATCACAAACACCCATGACCCGAGAACAAATATTTACCTGTCACATAAATGTCTGCCCCGGCCGGGAATCGAACCCGGGACCCCTCGCTCGGCAAGCAGGTTCACTACCAACTGGGCTACGGGGTCGTCAATATGTCAGATAACTATCTTAAACTTTATCAGGAAGCTGTGAAACAGGAGTACTGTTATTGTGTGCACTTGTATATTGCCAACTCGATCTTAGCGAAAGGAATCCTATAGTGAGTATAGTATCTGTACTGTTTAGTACTTGTTCTAGTCCTAGCGTTGTGCGAGTGTATGTTTTTAAGTGTGATAGTACGTGTACGACTGAGTATTACGAATCTTTGAATGAAGGTGTCGTAGCCAAGTGGTGGTTTACTTTATGTTAATAATTTTATCATTTTAGTAAAAAAAAAATTAGGAGCATGTCAAAAACTAAATCTGAATATAGATATTCAATCAGCAGAAAAAAATAAACCCTACAATTATTTTGCTCCCGCTACTCTGCATTCATCTTATTCTGTCAAATGTAGGTTACCTTTTTTGAAGTGAACCAAAACGTTTACACTCATTTTTCATTAATAAACTACGATTCCTTATCCGTTGAAATAATTAATACAATCAAAACCAGTAAAACCTCGTGTAGTAAAAAGTAATACAAGGTGCTGGTGCCCAAAGTGGAATATAATTAATTTATTCCATGTGTACAGAGATTATTGTAGATTGTCATGAACGGCAAATTTCAAAATCAGATTAATTCGCTATTTTCCTCGTTAACTATTTGTGTATGCCTAATTGTAATTAATGCTGTTTATTGTTTAATTTGAATATATTTATGATGAAAATGGAATTCCGATTTGTATAAAAGATCTCGATGGATAAAACAGGACAAAATTTTCGAAGTTTATTAAATACACTTTATCGTTCAACTATTTATTTGCAATGCATTTTACAATTTTATTATTATAAGTTTTCCAAATGAGTTCCCAAATAGTACATAATAAACTTAAAAAGTATTAAAACCTACAATAAATTAACAATCATTTCTTATTTTATGACTACACAATATTGTTTAAATATCGTAAATTCTAACAATGTTAAAACCTCTCTCTTAACATATAAATATGACGTATTAAGTAACTTGAATACACACTTAACAATACATTATTGTGACTATCGGCAACGTATACATTCAAATATTTTTACTGGCATCAATAGACTGCTATAAGCAGTGTGCTAATATTTATATTCACACAACTGGCGTGACTTCGGTATGTTAAAATGCAAAAATTACCTGCGGAATATATATTTCTCATGGCGATAATATTAATAATCGAATATAAATAAAGAACAAAACATTTATATACAAATTAAAAAAGTTTGATACTGTAGTAGCTTTTAAGTATCAATTTCATTTCATATAGAAATGTTAGGACAAAGATGCCTTGACACAATTACAGAGATATTCAATATGTTGGGTATTTCAATATTATTGCATAATATGCTTATTTTATTATAAGCGTTTAATTGTAAAACGTTTAAAAGATTTTATACACACAAGTAATTTGGTTTTGTTATCTAGAGTCACGCTTAAATAGATATCTTGTACTAAATCTGCTACAGTCCTTAAATTTCAATCTATAAATCCAGAATAGATGCAACGGTACGTACACAAAGCCTTTTTTGTTTATGAAATAATTTTGTATTTATGATTCACCTTCCTTATGCACAGGCAAACCATCCAAATCAACCTCCGTACTTGGAATTAGAGGTGGTTTGAAACCGCCGTATTCTATCCGCAAGTTCGCTACTTTTGGTGTTCGGTCCGTTCTTCTAAGTCTTATGTCGGCTAAATAACTGTTGTTTTTGTCCCACAAATCATTATAATTACTAATTGGTGTTGGGCCGTAGTATGAATTTTGCGCATTCCTAATGTGATTTATGTAATTCGTTAAATTTGGGGTATTCTTTAAATCTTGATTTTTGTTTTCAAAGGAGTTGTTCAAGTATTGGTAGGAGGTCGCGTACTGATTTCCCCATTGTGTCGTCTGAATTGGATTTAATTTCTGCTGCTTTTCTTTTAAATTTTGGTAAAATTGAGCTGCGTAGGCTTTCTGGTGTGCTTGAATTTTTTGAAACTGTTCTTGTACATTCATCGCCGGAGTTTGATTGTGAGTTTCCGGTGTGTATCTTACATATTGCGCGATATTTTGTGTTTGACTGACGCCTTGATTAATGTCATAATTATAAGGAATGTACTGTTTGTCTTTTGATTGGTCAACGGAATAAGGTACATGTTTTTCAACGATTTTCTCCACGGGGTATGGAACTTTGACTTTGACTGGTACTTGAATGGGATATGGAACTTTTCTTTCTACGATTTTTTCTACTGGATAAGGCACTTTCTTTTCGACTGGGTACGGTTTGTCCACATACTTCGTAACGACTACTGGTTTCTCTACTATTTTTTCAACTACTGTTTGGACAGGATATGGAACTTGTACTGGTACTTTTCGTTCTACAATTCGATCAACTGGTATCGGGTAAGGAACTTTTTTCTCGACGATTCTGTCCACAGGATAAGGTTTGGGAACATGAACAGCTACTGGGACGGGTTGAGGCACGGGAACTTTAATGTGAACTGGTCTATCGACCACTTTGGTCACTGTGACGGGTTTCTCAACAATTTTCTCTACTGGTACAGGTACTCTTCGCTCAACCGGGTACGGAATGGCTACCTTCGTTTCGTACGGCACTGGATAAGGCACCTGTTTTTCCACAGGATATGGTACAGGCACCTCCTTATGAATAATTTTCTCAACCCGTACCGCTTTCTCGACTGTCACCGGGACGGCTATCGGAGTTTCCACTCGTATTGGATATAGAACTTTGTGCTCGACGGGAACTTGTATCCCAAACGGTACAGCCACTGGAGTTGGCACTGCAACAGGTTGAAGTACTTGCTTCTCCACTACTTTTTCCACAGGATATGGTACATGTACCGGTCTATCAACGTAAATCCTATGCTCGATTGGATAAGGCACTTTGACTTCTACTGGATAAGGAACGGGTTGGGGAACCTCAACTGGATAAGGTTTGTCAACGTATCGGGTCACTTCCACGGGCTTTTCAACAATTTTTTCGTAGGGCACCGGAACGGCCACTGGTCGGTCTACTGGCACTTGTTTCACCACTTCCACCGGTTCGGGATATGGCACTTGTTTTTCAATGTAACGATCAACAAACTTAGTTATGGGTACTTCTTTTTCTATTATAATAGGTTGTAGTAACCGTTGATTGTCTGAACCATATGTGTTAAAATAATTAACGAATTCTTTTCGCTCGTTACTAGAACTTCCATCATTTGGCTTTGTTTCAATCACGGTTTCACTCTGTATATTTTCACTCGGCTGTAAATAATCTTTTATATCCTGATCGTTATTATTATATCTATCGTCATTATCGTCGTAAGTTTTCATTGTACCATATTTATACAATATTTCGTTCATATTCTTTTGTATCTTTTTAGAAGATTCTAAGGCTTGCATGTATTTATTGTATAATGTTTTTGCCAAGTCTAGTGGGCTGTTGTTATTACTTCTTCCTTCATCTAAATATTCGTGCACTTCTACGTCATTGATATGAGTGATTTCTAATGGAATAGATTTCTGTATTTGTACAATGGTCTTTTCTCTTTTTGGACTTTGTACCATATCGGAAACTAATTCACTGTCGGATGTTTCTGTATCTCCAACTGAGTCTATAAAATCACTGCTATTAGCATTGTAAAGTCGCAGTGCAACTGTGATGGGCGCTAAATATTTCTGTCCTAAAGGTCTAGGTGTTACTTCAACAAATTCATTATTTTCTTTGGAATCAGAGTCTGTTGCATTTTCATCTAAGCTATTCCTTACACCTACAATCTCATAACCCTTATCTATGTATGGAACCATAGTAGATACAATATTGTTAACAATTTGCTCTTTGTAAGTACCGTAACCAGATTCTTGAACAACTATAGGTGAGGTAAATCTATATTCATTAGGGCTCGTATATTCATTTTGCTTTTTGTTATTATTTTGCGAAGTGTGCTCCACATTACTGTTTACTATATTTCCTATTTTAGCCTGAACTAAGATTCTGCTCCTAGGTGTGCTCTCCTCTTGGTTGGAATCATATAGTATTTTTTGAGGTCTAGTGTTATACCTTGATCTCGGTTTGATGATATCATCATTATGTAGAGTAACTGTTTTTTCAGCAGCATGATTAATTCTTAATAAATCTTCATTTGATATCAAATCTTGGGTTGAGGCAACTAATCTAGATATACCTTCATCTTCAGTGATAGAATTCGGTGTAGTTAATGGTCTATCGGTAGTATAATAATATCTTTCACTTCTTGCATTACTTCTTGGGGATTCCACTTTAAAATTAACTGTTCCTCGATAATTTAGCGGTCGCCTCGTAGTGTCCTTAATTCCAAAGTTTCCATTGATATTACGTACTTCGTATGACGGTAATTCGGCAAACATATCAGTAGACTTCTTCATTTCGCTTACACGATTCGACATACCTTCTGAAATGGGCCTATTATCATCATGGCAATTATGATTTTTGAAAACTTGTACTGCAGGCGGAGATAGTACAGTTTCATGTTGCTCTGTAGTGATCTCTCTATTTTGAAGAGGTCTAGAGCTGTCTGTCCTCGTTTGATGGTTGACGTTGTTTTCGGAGTATTGACGGTTTTGATCATGATGAATCGCGTAATTCGCATTGACTCGGTACTGTGGTGGTGTGGGTAGTACATTTTCATTGTAATAAAAGTTAGGGATGGAGCTATATTGAATAACATTCGCTGGTGCGCTCGATAATAGTTGCGCTTGATCTGAAGACGAAGGGAACTGCTGTTGTAAGAGATAAATCTCAATTGGAGTTTGAGCAGAGGTTCCTTGGTTTAAGTTTGTATTGGACTGAATCTCAGTCTCATTGTAAATTTGCCTGTTGTCGTATTGTTGGGTTGGGTTCTGTAAATAAAGAATAACAATTATAAAACGACACGAGCTTCACAGTTTAATGACTGCGTACTACGAGGATAGTTTGAGACGGCAACCTCAAGAAGTAAGACATTAGAATGCCTGTGTTAATTTAGATAGTAGACCTATTCATATATTTTATTAAATATGATAGCGTTTTAAAATATATTAAATTCTTTGTTAAATTCGATCTGTTTCACTATAATAGAAATAAAAAAAAAACAGAACCATTTATTTCACCGTATAACATAACAGGGCAGCAGGACATGAATCTTATATATGGACCATATGTAGAAGGATAACAGGAGGTAATGCAGCTATTAAAAGATATATAAGAGAAGGTTTTGCAGTACTCAGTAAAGGACAAAAAAACGATGCACCCAACAGTGATCGCCTTTCAAAATTCGTTCATAGATGAAACGTCGCATTGGCCGTAGTTCATAATCATCCTAAAAATTTGCTGTTACTCAGTAGATATATAGTATTACGTACCTGAGCATTCAGCTCAGTAGCTCGTTGTTCCAATGCGAAGTTGCCTCGGAAGTTGTCGGTAGTGACTGCCAGCGCGCCGTGACAGCCGCTCTGGTCACCCGCGTACTGCACTTGTTGTTCGGACTGATAACAATAACAATTATAACAAATCAAATATTTCAAAGATTTTTACAATTTCCATTATTTTAATGCTGTATAGATCCTTGATATATTCGCTGGCACGTGGTGATTCACGCTGACCGGCGTATGGAACATTGGCACCAGTGGTGTGTGGTTTTCGGTCTACTCAGTTTAATCCGCCGATTATTCTTGTAAGGTTCTTTACCGAGCAGTCTAGTAGCCTACATAAATCAACCGTCGTCGTGTGTTTACCGGCTTCTGTCGCAATTTCAAAGTTATTAACATAATGTTTTGGAATCCAACACGGCCTTCCCGACCACTGGAGTGTCCGTCAGTTAGAGAAAACAAGTTGTATTTTGTTCATCTTTATCAATGTCTATTGGGACATTAATTAAAATTGTAATATTCTCGCGTGAGTTACTCGACTGTTCAAGTCGATCAGACTGTCGTCTTTGCGATGATTTTGATCACGCTAATGCGCTGTTTTGCGTGTTGAGTTCAATATTCATTTTATTGGACTTTCGTAGTCTATGGTCTTCAGATATATTATGGATTTAAAATTTATGTTATCGCGAATTTTATTACGAGGGTCATGTTCACAAAGCGAAGAAGCCGCTAAGTTTGTGTTACACTTAATACAGAAATACTTCTATGAGTTCAAATACTGAGCCAGACATTTATGTGACAGTAAATTTCGAACGTGACTCTTCGTTGTTATGTAATGTTTAATTGCATGTGCAACTCATGTGTAAGAACGGAATTCAAGAGTTATGTGATGAAACTAAAATTATTGAGCTTTGACTCATAGTGACTTATATTGGGTCATGGGTGTGTGTGTGTGACGTCTTATTTGTGTACGTTTATGTCACCCGCACCGGGTCCCCTTGTACGGGTGTGAATGTGTGAACATTTATTATTGTTGCTGTATGAGGTTTAGATAGTGGATAGTGCAACTCACCTCTGGCAATTTCACGTAGTAATGGCCGACCGTGCCCGGCTCGCCCGGCGTCAGCTGCCAGCCCCATTCGAAAGTGGCACCTCCTTGTTTGATTTTCTGAAAGTACAACCAGGTGACGTCATCACGTGATAGCTCATGTGTAAACCCAGCGGGCGGTAGTGGCACAACGTGTAATCGCTTCAGCGATGGAACAATGTGGAATGATATTTGGACTGGTGTTTGAACTCACGTGAGAATTTTAACAAATCGTCATTAACACAAACGTTAACAAATATTCCGTGGTTGCCAACTCGGTCTTAGCCAACTTTTTGTTTAGTATCTAGAAATGTTTACGGAGCACATCGACATACAGGACTTCACTCACTCGCTTACTTGATTTAAGTCTTGATAATCCGAGTTTAGGAGCCTAATTGATCGATTAAAAATCAGATCCTTTACCAATGTTAAGAATTCCTGGATGTCTATCATAATATATATCATAAATGTTCAATGAAAGCATCATTTAAATCTGTCCAGTGCATTCTGCGTAGTACCGTTGACACTTAACAACTATTCCCAAAAACGTCTCTGTATGTGTGGCATGTACATAAATGTGTGTGTATTGTAGTAATTTTATTATTTATTTCAATAAATTAGTGAAAAGTTCCGAGTTAATATTGATGTTACTACTTTCATTGTTGGAAACGTGCGCCGTTGTGTACCTACCTACTTGCGTTGTTCAGTAACCACACGATTATTAGTTCAATTTCATTGCTATTTCAAGTTAGTTATTTAGTTAGTTGGTACTTGATCCGTATAACGACACGCGAGGACTAGTACTGAGTTTTTTTCATTGTATGTTTGACTGTTTTCAAGCGATACATGAAAAATATTAGTATTTTACTTTAGTACAATTTACGAAGCAAACTTAACAATTTTTTTAATGTCACGTTACATCAAACTCGAAGTTGGAGTATTGTCCGTTCCTATCCGTCTCAAATATTATTTTAGTCTTAATTTTTGGTTTAACGTAGAGCTCTTTGATAACTCAACAACTTGCGCTACCTATTCGATCTCATCGTATATGAACCATCGCAGTAACTCATCGTTTCTACTAATGTAGGTATGAATTAAAGAATATGAAACAGTTTATTTAAAATCCACATTTTCCTTTAGTTTTCCGTATGTCATTACTTTCCTAGAATTCGATCCTTATTAGCGACACTATCGAATGTTAATAATAATACAGTGTGTGTGTTCTTTTTAGAATCGACGGGATCGATTCTTGGGTATTATATATATAGGAATATTGATTTTTCAAAAATCCAATAATGCCGTTTTAGTTATCATCAAAATCAGGCCCGAGACTCCTTTGAGTAGTATTCGCTAATGCTCATTGTTTCGGATTTGGTTATCCACGCCCACTTGAAAAATTCATATAACCTGTATACTAGCTGGTCTAACAGACTTTTCCCTGCTATATATCATTACAATTTATTCGCAGCGCCATCTTCCTGGTCCAATCCAATGTGAATGTAATCCATTCTGGAATCCACTTAATCACACACACAAAACGTCATATAAACATTTCAGCCGTATAGATGGCTACTTGGACAGAATAAATATGCATAATAATCTATGATCTTAATATTATATCATCGTAACAAATTGGTCAAAGGTAATTAACGGTCGGTTAATAAGCGGCCAGGAACCGTGAGGTGCCGGCGCCGCGGCGAACTGTGACGCAATGACGTGAAAGTAACAGTTTAATTGCAGTTATTTGTTATACCAAATAATGGACAGACGGACGCATGTGCTCGTTGAATCTACGTGGGATTAAAAAAAGTGCGGGTAAGTCCGTAACGAATTGGCGTGGATACGTGACAGAGATGTTAGGTAACCGTACGAAACTATCGCATATCCGATCCAAAAATATATCTATAACCGTAAGCGAAACCGAAAAAATCTTTCGGATGATTTCGGATAGGAGCAGAGTCTACATAAGACACGTTATGACTGGTTACGCAAACCGGGCCGATACACTAGCCGCGTCGTTCTCATTTTAGATATTTTTTGTTATTTAATTTTCAAAGTTATTGTTTTTATCTCTGATTTTAATAGCACATAGTACTTAGAAATAAATGAAACATTGTAAACACATTTTTTTTTTTCAATAACAATTCATCTAATACGGTTACGGAAACCGAACTTATCCGAAACAGTCGGATAATCCGAAACAATTTCATATCCATAACTGAATCCAGTAATCGTGTTTGTGATCCATTCAGACAGAAAACGTCTGTTTGCGGGTCATCAGTGTTTGTGATGTCATATTTGTGTACATCCATGCCGCCGGCAACAATGAATCCCTAATACGAGGGCGGGAGTGTGCATGACCGTTTTGTTATTTAACCTTTATTCACCCCAACCAAGTATCGCGGCACAAATGGTGAGCTTAATGCATTTTCTACCAGCTAACCATTGGGCTAAACAAATATACACGAAGAGCGGGTTACAATAGTTTATAATTATCTACATATGTATATAATACACACTTATACATTTGTAATCTCGTTATTTGTAATGTCGTAAATAACTACCCATCGGTGGGCTCGGGTCGGCTCACACGAGTAAGCCCACCCGTGTAACGCTACAGCCACGCCACGGTGTCCCAGGCCGGATAACAGACTTCACACACCTTCGAGGAGATTATTTTATAGAAATTCTGAAATCAAATCAGATTGATGCGGTCGAGTGCAGTGGTGATCGGACTCGGTAGAACGCAGCTGTCGATCATGGGAAGAACATAAATACCTAGTGGAATGCAGATATTTAACGATCTAGAAAATACGATAGGGTAATCTAACGTTCCAGAGATTACTCAGGCATACACACAAACACAAAAATCGCACTCTTTCCTTATAATCCTAGTGTAGGCAGACCTCCTGATACTGATTTAAAGATATAGCGATATCTTTCGTATATACCCAAATGTTTTTGTATTTTCCAAAAGATCACACGTTGCTACTTAACAATTACATCGATCTATATATCTTTTTTTTTTAATTTTATTACTCTATACATATAATAAAATTTTAATTGATCACTTCAAGTATATGCAGTATATGTTAGAAAAGCTATTATTAGGGGTCTTTATTAAAGCAATAGACCCCAAAACAATCCTTTATGTCTGATTATCTGTGTCGATTTCGTTGTGGTTTATATTAATGTATTGCTGGAAACATCACTGAATATTTAAAATTAGTTTCATTACTATACGTCCATAAATAAAAAAGTTATAAATCAATACTAATAGAATCAATAATAATAGAACGAGCAAAACCACTCCTAAAACAATGCAGGTACTATTTCTAAGTGTAAGGCTTAGTTTTCTGGATCGAAGCGAGAGCGGATTACTAGTAAATAAATATATACTTTATAGTGTTACTCTGGTATCCACGGACGGCGGTGATCACTTACAATCAGGTCCGTTCGTTTGCCAGCTGTTGACATACAGCAACATCGAGTTATGTAACTTAAGTTCCGTGAGGAGACATGCCTCTTTGCAGTTCCCATTTCGTAACAATACACCTGATAATGGTGAAAATATGTATTAATGTAACAGAGGCGATGACGCAACTAGAAGCTCATTGCCGCTAAAAGCTTTAGGTTTTACTAGCTCTGTTGGTGAAAGTTTATACGCTGCCTATAATGCCGTCGACATACACGCGGGAAGTAAAGGACTTACGGAATTGAAATGAAATCTGCTTTAAATTATTCGACTGTGGGTACTGTTGTTAACGTAATGTTCAAGATAACTATTTCAGTTATCTTGCACCGAAGCGAGTGCGGGCTACTAGTTTGTAAATAAACAAATGTACAGAACCACTTTTTAAATCTTAACGGTATTTTTTGTACAGATGATACACAAACTAACATTCATTTTTAATTGTTTATACCAACAATTAAACATTTGCTTAGACTGAAAAAGAACGACCCACGATAAGGAAGTTAAAAAAACATAAAAAAATACTTATGGTAACACATAAGAATAATAAATTTACCACATTTGTAAACATTAATCCATTCCAGTATATGCATTAATATTTTTAAGTGTTGTGAGTTGAGAATAAAATTTTAAATGGGTTCGTATAAAGCATTACTCATTGCAAAGATTAAAAGGGTATTTATCATATCTGAATTGGCCTGAGCTTACCAGTACACGCGGTATAAAATGTTTTACTTAGAAACATGTTGTTAGCATTTATTATTCCTCGTCCGCGAACACTGAACAGGATTCAACAAACGCCTGAGTTTGTTACAACTCATAAGACTCACAATAAAGCTAGTCGTGTCAATGTCTTCATTATTCGCAAGCAACAAATGCGTCACCACAGACGATATATCAACACGTGTGGAACAAAAAAGATCATTCATTACGTTTTATTGTATTAACTGTACCGGTCGTGTTTCCTGATTTACACTTATGAATAGCGCCAGTTTACAATGTTAACTTTTACTTAGTTGCGACATGGTGAGAAAGGTGGGAAATAATAGGAGTGGTATCTGAGGGACGGTAAAATTTTACGCGCGGTTCAAAATTGAACGCTTGTTCATGTTATCAAACTGATATGAGCGCAGGTGCGGTCCGGTCACTTTGGGTCGTATTGCTTGATTATTAATCTACATTTTTAAGGTATATATGATAATGGGAATAAATTAGTCTTTATTGGACAAAAACCTTATTATAAAGCAATAACGGTGTATGGATTATTAGGTTTAACTATTTAGTGGGACTATTTTCGTCGCCATTTGCATGATACTCCATTATCTTTATATATAGTTTATGTCCTAGAATATCTAATTACCTTATTTTTAATATGATGAATTTTATTAACAATGTCGAAACATATTTCTTTTCTTTTTGTGCTTTAACTAAAATATTAACCCTGTGTTCCGTACCTCATAGGCTGGTGCTAAATTTATCTATTCACCAACATGGCAACGCTGGCCCGCGCAGACCACTTTCGTCAATGCCGCCACACCACTTTTACTTGCAACTCTCATATGGTGCACGAACTAGTCGCCCTGCCCTCGACGTATGCTTCCTTGCTACGTACATACGTGTGATATGCGGAAAGCGTTTAGATTTGCCAACAACTTGTAATGGAGTGTACAATCGTTATTAAGAAATAATCAAACAAATATATTAAGGAAGTTATGCCTTATTTACATATAGTAATTAGACTGCTAAAATACGTGGCATTTTAAAGAAATCTGCATAAAAAGGTGTAGTACGAACACGAAAAATGAAATAATTAATGAAAATCATGAGAAACTAAGGCAAACGTATATATAACATATACCAGTGTAGGAATTCTCCATACCTTTCGTTAGAAACATATAATATACAGGGAAACCTTATTTTAATTTTGACAATCCTCGTCTAGCGTCATTTCTAGGCTTCGATAGTTAAGCGCCAATAAAATTGCTGGCTGTCGCTTGTGTACTGACCAGGAGATGCTGCAGCCGAAAGACCAAGAACATTCCCATGTGGCAGCCAGCGGGCAGGTAACCACTGGTAAGAACCATTATCGTGCACGAGTACCATTAGAATTAAATTGGTTGGTAGGAAGCCCGGCTTTCTGCAGTTCGCCACAGTCTCGTTTATTGATCAACAGGCGGCACCACGAGCAAAGGAGGCCAAATTTGACTTAATGAATCCTTTTATTTAAGAAAGTAGGTATACAAATATAATAACTTTCTGTTAAAAAAACGAAACAGAAACTTTACTTTATAAGTGTAGAATTATTTTTGGACAATAAACCTCCTCATTAGAACACACACACGACTTAAACATCGTGTTAATTTCGACATTTTTTATTCTCTATTACAATTATCTAGGATAGCGGAGGAGGCAGTTTTCCCGGTCAACGGCCGGACTACATACCAAAATATTCCCGCGAATTGTCCTGATTGATTTAATTAGACATCAGGTGCTCCGAATGACGCTGTGATTTGATCGAGCGCTGAAATTTTTCAGGGCTGAAAAATTGGTACCTGAGATACTAAATAGTAGGGTTCACATGGCCAGGAGCCCAAGTTTAGTCCAGTTGAGGACAAAATTCTTTTAAATATTGAACAGTTGTGTGACTATCCGCTACGCGTTCAGCGACTCCATTAATGTAGCCCGAGTGCTAATTTGGCGACTATTCATCAAGAATTCTCATTTCTCGACCGTCCCAGAAGTACATTTTTGTATTTCGAGAGCAAGAATGTTACCGCATATCCGAAATAAAAATATATCCGAAACCGTACCTGAATCCGATAAAAAAGTTTTGAATAATTTCGGATTGGAGCAGCGTGCAAATGAAACACGTTGTGACAAGTATTCTCCCGCCGAGCCGAAACACTGGCTGCGTCGCTCTCATTTTTTGAGTTTTTATTAAGTATTTAATTTTTCTGTGATTATAATATCACATAATTACTAGAAATAAAGTTAAACCTTGTAAATACTATAATTTTTTTTCCAAGCCGTATACCATCTTATATCCGTAACCGAGTATATCCATAACAATCGGGTAGTCCGAAATAATTTCATATCTGTACCGCCCGAAATCGGTAAAATATTAATCATGTATCCGTATCCATATCTAAATCTGAAATTTCATATATATATATATATATATATATATAGGTATGTTATACCTACTTGAGAGTATGTAATTATTTGAAATTAACTGAACGATTGGTGTTGTCCAGATCGTACAGAGTAATAACACCATACGTGTATACAACTGATGTGTGAAGATTAATTATTTCCGGTAAACAATGGTATTATCCAATTAAATATATCCATTTATCCGGCTTGGCTATCGATATTCCTTTCTCGCGGAAAGAAAGTGAATATGGCCGAGTGGAATGATCAGTTTCCTATTGTAACTAACAATGGAATCTGCATAACAAATCACCGCGTACTGTAGATATGATCGTTTGTTTTAACTGTATTTGTAGTCTAGTCAATACGACTCCGTTCACCGCAGCTATTAAACTCTCGTTATGTCATATGAATATGTTAAAATTATAAAATACCTTTCAGCGTGATAAAGGAAAGATCATATAGAGAACTTTGAGAAATATTTTTAATTGATTATAAATAAATAAATAAACGTTACCACACTCACTAGGATTCCCTGTGTCCCGGGTGATATGGACACACACAAATATGACGTTGCAGACACTCATGACCCGAGAACAAACTTTAATCTGTCACATAAATGTGTGCCTCGGCCGGGAATCGAACGCGAGACGTCTTGCTCGGCAGGGAGAGTCACTACCAACTGGGCTATGGGGTCGTCAATTAACTTAATTACTTTTTGTAACGTAAAAATCAAGTTTCTCGAAGCGACGCGAATCCACCTTGGATTATTATATAAAACAGGTCAAATATGTAAGAATATAATTTCCTAAAAACGGACGTACTGGTATTAATAAAACTAGTAGAATATTTAGGAATGTCATTTATTAAAACCTGGGGTAACAATATGGACATCGCGGATTTTTGTAATTTTCAGCTAGTAAGTATCAATTTGATCGAAGATCGCAACGTGGTGAAGCGAAACATCTTTTGAGACATGGCTTAGTTGTTTTTATTTAAAATAGACAAACTGCTGCAATTTTAAATCAAATTCAATATGTTTTTAAGCACGAGTTAAATCACTGTAGGTCTATATTATCTATTCTATGTCAGACTTCGTAATCGCTACGTTTATGAAGACAAAGTAAGTATCAAATCATACAAATTCACATGTCGTCAGGCTTGTGTGATCGTGCGTTGCCTAGAAATGGTTTCACCGCGGCCGGTAAACAAATTAAATATGATACATTGTTCGGTCCGTACCTTACTTTTCGCAGTACCTTACTTTTAGTTGAGTAACCTACTTAGTAATGCTGGGCTATTGCGGGTTTCCTGATAATTTTGACAAAGCCTGAAGCGTATTCCAGCAACTGATCCCCGAATAGATTAGAGAAAAGGCTAGAAGGTCGAATAAATCGTTTATCGGCTTCGGTCGACCGACGACAACACTCCGTCACGTTGTTAAGTCGTTTCTGTACGTACGCGGAACACGGCATTTTCTAGAACGGCAATAATGTGCAGTGAAATGTTATATCACTGTTACAGGCGAATTGGCGCGGCCATCGTCGCATACGAAAATTATAGGTAGCATCGAACATTGGGTGTCGTATTAGCTAAATCTATCTCCATCGGATTACGTAGTTTTAAAATTGATTTCTATTACCCTGTCACAGATAATAGAATAAGTCATTTACTGAGTTTTTTTCTATTTTCATTAAAATGGCTAATTGCTTTTTTTGTAATTGATGTATACTTCAAATGGGTAATTATTAAATGTACCAAATAGGTTAGGTTACGTTTATGGCCGACATTGGAGGAGACCTACAGATCGTCCCAGGATAAATTAGGGTTAGCTGATGGAAACCCGGGAATAAAGTAATAAGCCTATTTAATTACTTCTTCAGTAACACAGTCTTAAACTCTTTATACATATACAATACTTGCAACCAGGCCTCGCTTTGTTGTGAAAAATTCCGCTGGAATATATTTATTTCCCAGGATGAAATTTAAACTAAAAACTAAATTTTAACCCATAATATAAATTCCAGAAAATAATCTGTTTAGCGATTTTAGTGTTTTATGTGAATAAACAGACTGCGAAACAGGCGGAGAAATATTCTAAAAAATATATTTTGATCTCCATATTTTTAACCATAAAATGTACCTAATGTAATATTTCCAAAAAATGTTTTACATTTAATTCTTCTGTTCCTAGACAACCGAAATATATTTTGATGATTATTTTTGTGTACTGTGGTCATCTAGATGGTACTTAACTATAATAAGACCCGATAGATGGCGCTGTTTCGGAGATCTAGTTGTTTGAACTTCTCACAGAAAAATACATATTGTACTAGAGTTTTAGCTTCCCAGCACCGCTCAAATTCAGTAATTGTTTAATTCAATTCCAATTAAATCGCTACTAAAATAAAATGCAGGACTAAAACTCATTTTAATATAATAATTTACTTACCGTGTGTGTGTGCTGCGCCCACACTGCGCACGTCACGCTGAATACCATCCAAATACGAGCCAGCTGAAAGTTTATAAAAAAACATTACAGTATAATGTGCTAGTTGAACAAATAATTGAACAAATATAACTGACTTCAGTTCTATAATAATCGCCTTTATAAACGAAAGATAGACTGATTTACAAGAAAATACTAGGTTTACTTTTACTTTACTAAAGGCCTGATATGAACAAATAACAATAGTTTAGACTGCGGTTTATATTAATGAATGTAAAATACGTTTCTCAACGGGATACTAGTTATAACTTTTTCAAAAGTCAACAACACGGATAATTGATAATATTTTTATATTTAATTTTATATTTGATAATGATTATTATAAATAAACAATAATATAATTATATTATACATGAGTAAAATACATAATTTCTATCACGATGCATAAGGAACATTCAGAGGTGCGTTCATTTTTGCATCTTGAATCTCTTCCACTAAAAGAATAAAAAGAATACAATTAAAACCTATTTCCATCTCAATATACATACATACAAACAGTTCAAGCTAATATCCAGAGAATAAACATAACTTCGGTTCAGTAACAAATCCTGCCACTAACACACAAATACTATTTGCATCGAACCCTTATTACTTAGTCATGATTTAATCCGGAACTATTCGTTTTCATTAAAATATTTGCATACCGGTCCGACCTTGATACGTCAAAACTTATGTATCTAAAGGTTCCCTAGGCTGTCTAACACTGTCAGAACACCGCTTTCTCTCCTTTCGTAGTTAATTAGTATAGTTATAAGCTAGTTTCGTGCTAACGACATAAACAAAATGTTTGAAAACAATCCAGGCTATGTCACTAAATTGCCACAAAAAAAGATTAAATTACATTCGTGGAAAGCGGATAAAACATAACAACGGTACAATTAATTAACATTTATTTTTATAGACGTTAGGTGTTTTTAAGGTAGTTGTCCGGCGATGTAATCTGTGAACTTCAGTTTTTGTTTTGTTTTTTGAAGTGTAACTTTTTAAGCCGCGTTGCTCTCAGCGCGGCAAACAATTTTACTCTTAAAATTCAAGGTCGTGACACACAAGTTAGGGCGATGAACCTGTAACGTTTTTTAGTACCAATATCGTTGCATAGATGGCATTGCACTTCGATGAGGAACAATAATAATTTTTAGTTTTATATAGGAGAAAAAAAATCTCATAAAATTGGTTATCTAAGGGAGTCCGTGTTTACTTACTAATGCGCATTTGTGTTATGTTCTAGATAAGAGGAGACGAATATATCGAAGCAATTAACGTGTTTGTTAAAAATAATATTGATATTTTCATATAAGTTAGATTAAAGTGGAGTCATTCTTTATACTTAATTTTAATAGTATAATTTTAATATATAATGTATAATAAGTAAATAAAATATGATTTTAACTATCCAAACATTGAGAAGTTTCACTTCAAATATGTACACATCGTGCACACAACCGGTTTTATGAATTGCAGATTTTATTTACATCGCATTCTTATCAAAATGCGACTCGCGACTTTATACTTGTTATACTCACTGAAAAATAAACAAAAAACTCATCAGTGTGTTAAACGAACCCTCCACAATTTATTTAAAAGATCAAGTAAATTGTAAGAACTCTTCCTTAGTAACCTTTCCCCAGCTTTCACGTCTTGCACCATTTAAAATATTGAACTTAAGTAAAGTGCTGACTTACCATGATTTTATGTAGCCAGTGTTCGCCGTGGTAGTTATATATATCTGGAAATAAAATAACTGTGAAGAGTAAAGAGATACGAAATTGCAAGGGGATGATAAGTTTGATCCGTGGTCCGTGGTACAGATATGAAGATCAATCAAAATCAAATCAGCTTTGTCTGTCTGAAACAATATAACACGGAGACCACGGAAGAAACTGACATATAACTTAATTTTTTTTATAATTTATCCGCGATGTAATGATAGGCAATTTAAAATTTTATTTTATTGTTTTAAATATAATTACCAAAATGAGAGCTGTACAATTAAACAGAAAAAAATATAAGTTTCATAAAACCTTATGTTTTTATTACTAATTAAATTTATAATTATATGTTAAACGCGGACTTCGTCATTAGCAAAGGTATTGAGGAATACCTAGGATAGGAGGACCTAAATGAGACCCTTGAGGAACTCCAGATAATGCTACAAATATATCAGACTCATACCCGTTCAGATCAACTCTGGATAATCCTTTGTTTAGATAAAAAAAACACCAGCTAACGAGCCGGCCAGCAATTCCGCAATGAGATAGATTTTGTATTACTATTTGGTGATGTTCTATGTCAAATGCCTTACTGAAATGTGTCTATATAGCTTTGCAAATCTTAAAGTCTATTTGTTACTAGAAACGATAAAGCAAAAAGACGTCCGGTTTGTTAATATAGATCGCGATTTCATTTCATTTCATAACACCATGTTGATATTTCTGTCTTTGAAATAACAAAAACCGCTTCAATTGTCAAATGATAGGAAATAGGAGGATTGGGAGGGCGGTAAGTGTCAATAAGAAGAACTCATTAATTTCGAAAGAACATACAAATTTTCATGGAAATTCCGATTTTCATTGCTGGTTTTACATAAAATTTAAAACAAAAAACATTGATTTTGGAAAAAACAAGTGGGATTTTATTTAATTAAAATTACAGTAGCTTGATGTGAAGATAAGAACGCTATATTATAATGAAGTGCCTTTGGTCATGTCACAATAACATAAGAACAACACTTTAGAAGAAAGCAGTTGTAGGTCTCTCACGGCTTTCAAAAGTTTTTGGTTAAAGTCGCAGGTTTTAAAGACGTGTGATAATGATCAGTACAGTTAAGTTGTATGGTGATTGCCTTGAGATGCGATGTGATGTGCAAATCATTTTGGGATGTAGGTACACATTTTACGGTATTCTGTCCTTACTAGCCAGTACCTTCTTTCTAACCTTCTTCTCATTTCCTGGCCGGCAACGCATCAGTGATGCCTTTAGTCTTGCTGATGTAAATGGGCGACGGTGACCACTTACCATCAGGTGGCTCGTCTGCTCGTTTGTCGGCTATTAACATAAAAAAAATATGATATGGTTTTTATCTACTTAATTTTAACTACCATCTTTACTATCACGTACCGACGGTGTTTTTAATTGGTGGTACCGTTTTATGTCTGCTGGTTAGCTACTGCTTTATCTAGAATCAACTATGAAATGTTTATAATAGTTTTCGGTTCAAGTGTCAGAAAGCTAGCTAAGGAAGCGGGATCGCCAATCTTTTTGGTCGGCATCACCTCAGTGATTCCTCTGAAGCTATGGTCATCTATAGCGATGATTGTTAGTTATCATCAGAAGATTCATCTTCTCAAAGAATCTTTAAATATGATGACCTGGCATTACTTATAACACATACTTGATAAGAAAGTAAAACTTAATCAAAAATTGGAAGGATCGTAAAATTGTTGAGGAAAGATAAAATCCGAATAGTATTACAGAAAGGATACATACTAGTCTATATATATAGATACAAATTAATTTCCAAACTGTAACCCGACCCATTGCAAAAGCCCACGCTCTCTGCGTGCGGTTTGCACCACGGCGGCTTTCGTCCGCGATCGGGTTACACCTGACCAGTGAAATGTATCGATCGATAAATATAGAACTGTTTGTTTGTTTATGGTGTTATTTGTAACCTGTAATATTATACGTGGAAAACAGGACATTTGATCTACTTTGATTGTATTTCATCTTTCTGATTTCCTTTATTATATGCTTTATTTAGCCGGCCTTATGTCTTATATACGAATGTACATATGTAGCAGAATTTTTCACCTAATACCAGACGTTAAAAATTATCAATTGCCGGGTATATGAAAGATGATTACTTGAAAACGGTTCGATCGATTTAGATGATTTTTTTTTGGTTTGTTCCTAATTATAAGGACAAGATTTGTAGGAAGTAAAATTTGCACATCTGAAATTTTGGCAGACCACGCACAACCTAAATTTTGTAAGCGTAAATCCCATTTTTTTCTATAAGTATTTTGCACCAGTGCCAAGTAGGGGAGGGTGGCTAATTAAACTTACTAAGATCATGAGTTCAAGTGGAATAACCGTCACATCACAGATGTCGCTAGGTACCTATTCTTTAAAATTCAAATTCACCTTCATCGTTAATATTCGTATTACCATGAATTGTTAATTCAGTTTCTGTAGGTTATTTTATTCTTAAGTTCTTTATATTACAAGTCCAACTCTAAAATACCCTTCAACCCACATGTTTCCCTTGGACACTATGTTGAGGAGTAGGTAGTAAACAAAGTTTGACTGTTCTTCTAATTTTGAGTAGTTCTATAGAAAAAAATGTATTTCTTTCTATTTCATAAAAGTATTAAACCAGACCCTTAAAACAATTAAATGTGGCAAACACGGATATTAATGAACGGTTGATAAAAAATAAATAGTGTTTCGGAAGCCAGCTTCCGAATATTTGTAAATGTAAGCCTTAGGTTTTCTGAAGCGAAGCGACGGCTGATTACTAGTAGGTTATTATGAATTAAGTGCTAATTTTTAAAATTCTTAAAAAGGTCTCTCGGGGAGAATAATAATAATAATTAAGATACTCTCTGGTTTATTGCCTAGTGTTTACAGTGTCGAAAATCCGAACAGTATTCATCAAACATTTAAAATTTTGCGATTTAGAATTTAAATGACGTCCAAAGATATCCTCATTTAAATAAGTTTGTATCAAATTTATGCTATCATAGAAAGTGCCAAAGATCAGGTGATTTTACGTAATTCCTAATAAGGAAACGATAGACTTTTATTTATGAGTTATTTAGCGGTTGAATCAAAATGTATATATTTTAGCAGTAAATTAGGGAATCGAAGTTGGATGAGTCTTTATTTTATTCAGTTTTACATAAGAATTAATTATGTAGCGGAAGCCTACGAGGATCGCGGATACCGTTGACACGCGGAGGACTTCCGTCCCGTTTTGTAAATTATAATAAACTGTAATTCGGCGATTGTTAAAGTTATTATATTTTCTTGTTTTTAAACTAATCCTTGTCTTCCTCTAAGATAGGTTAAATATATAATATGTTGCCATAAGGTTAAAAATAAATAAATACTTATGTTAAAATTTAAAGAAACTTAGCTCTGTAAGTGTTGATATATGGGGTGAATGCTTGTAAATTAATAAACGCTATATATTCATACCCCTGTGCCAGGCTACTCACCATCTTATCAAGCAAGGATATACAAATGAGACAAGACGCACGACCATAATTATTTGTCAGATAAATGTGAACTCCAACTGGAAACCATACCCAAGACCCGCGCCCGAGATACAGGCACAGGTGTATAAAATTATTAACTTCCAGTTCTTCTTGAATTAATAACAATTAAATATATAAATTAATAATATGTTCCCTCAAAGTGTTTCTGTTACCAATCCTGGGTCTACAACCATCGTCTACAACGCACACTACTTCGGTAAGTTTTGCACTTTCTCGCATAAATCATCCACCACATTTGGTTTGTTCCGTATGACAATTTCCGTTGACTTATTGCATTAATAATAGCCGTGTTTCGACAGTTCATTCATTACCTTATACGAAAATGTCGTCGAAGTTAACGAAGTATAATGATTAAGTAACTGCTGTCAAGGAAGTTATTTTAAGTTGCTCTATGTTTCGGTTTCAAACCGAAAGGTGCTGGTGACTGATTCGATTTGTGTATGTTTTTTTCAGTTAAGACTGGGATGTGATGTATGTTTTCTGCATGCATAGGCATGTAAGTATAAGCTCCTGATATGTGATAAAAGCAGGATATTATTTAACTTCAGGTAAAACAAACGTATACACTTCCAACAACTTAATTTTGCTCATATTGCTTTAAACATTTCATACATAAATAATTACTTAAGTTTGCAAATTATATGAGGTTTAATTGCTGGCATATTTATGTTATTATCCCAAATTTAAATTTCCGCCTTATTTAAAATTTAGTAGATAGAACAAAGTCTAAAAAAGTGAGCTGGCCAATTCTCGTGTCCGGGACTACTAAAACTCTATCAATTATTATCAAATGCATACATACTAATACATACATACGTGAACTTTAGAGTTTTAGGCACGTTAAAGTACATTGGTAGACTACGAATTAGATAATTATTGCCGAATTAACATATTTCAAATTATTATATATTAGTCTGTTATTTTAAATTTATAATTCGAAACGCAAAACTATTAGTAAACGCGTTAAGATCATACAATTGTGGTAGGAACTGATTCCACTGTGACATAATTTACTAATCATTCTGATGATTTTCGTATGATACCGTTTCGGACAGAAACAAAATTGACAAAAAATATAGGTTGGCTTTATTTCTTTCTTTGGCTCATTAAATAAAGTATTCCAAGAATATACATAGAAAATATATTTTACGTATCGTTACAGATTAATTGTTATTGCAAATAATTAATAAATAATACTAAATATTGGGTTAAAAATAGATAACTAAGTAAAAGTTATATTTTATTAAATAAAAATCATCACCCTTACAGTGGATCGAATTTGAGAAAAGAATGAAGGCACCAGGGACACTCTTGGAGGGAAATCCCATCAAGTCTATCATCGGGCAATACTTTCACGGCTACAATGCATTATCTAATTTAGAACACTGATCCATTTCATTATCAATGATTACGAGTAATACCATAATTGGTATTACGTAGATAATTAGCTTTAAAAGTAAAAGTACACATATCAAGTCAACCATTACCGCGTCGAAGTAAATACTATGCAATTAAATTAAATAGCTTACGTGCCGCGCTCAAGTTATTAATAATTATGTATATTTAAGTTATGTTATCGATATAAAATCATTTAACCTAAGGACTCGGTCGTTCACGGAAAAATCTCGTATGCTAATTAATGATTTGTTTTGTTTGTTGAACATCCCTAAGGTCTTCTTGTTCAAGTTCTTTCTTTCAACGTTTTAAACTTGGAAATCTGTGTTTTTTTTGGCTGGATTGGATAACCGGCAAATAGCCAACCTAATGGTAAAGTCCCAACCGCCCATAGACATCACTATCAGTATGGTCGACTGATTTATTTACTTATTAATTGATTCATAATCATTACTAACGAATATTGTCATAAAGAGTAATTATCTCGTTCGATATCCTGTGGCTAACAGGTTTATTTTTTTTAAATAAAAAAAATTGTTGTCAGAGCATAATGAATCTGTCAGCCAAAATATATCTAACGAAGGAATATGTGGAAGGAATATACCGAACAAATCTAATTAAGAAAATAGTAACAAAAGGATTACACCTCGTTACAACTCATTAAAACATTCATTGTAAATTTCAGAAATACCTAATACCACCCGGTATTAGGGCAGTATATTATATTCTATCGACGAATACATTATGATTATTCTACAACTTTACGCATATAATACATGTATATTAGTATATAAAATCGTTCAAAAACTTATTCATACTCACATTACGTTACATTCTTCCGGCCGCGCAAATTACCTTGTAACGTCAACAATAAGAACTAATTACTGTAAAAATACTATAACCTATAGTATAGCACAGTTATTCAACTCAATTCCAAATGATATCAAAGATGCGCCATCGCTAAAACATTTTCAAGAAAAAAATCTTGCCGGTTAATATTTATAACAATACTTAATCGCTGTTTCATTACAACATAACCTGGGCCACTGCCTTACTTGCAAGTGTAAATGATGAATTGAAAAATACAGTGAACTTAGAACGCGTCTCGATTGAAAAACATTCATAGCAAAACTACCCACATCGGGATAATATTTTTATTATTTAAAAATTATTGTTCTCACATAAATGATGCAATGTCTTTTTAAGAAATAAAGATCTTTAAACCGAACACAGCGTCATTATCTTCTCAGTTGTTCAGCACGACGTAGTCGGCCAGTTTACCCTTTGACTATTATTGTTATTTTTATTCATGAATAGCTGGAGCATCTTGCTATTCATAACTCAACTGATTCAAATTATTAAAACGTTGAAAATAACCTTTATTGCATACTTAGATATCAGCTAATTAATAGTTATTTATTGCATCACTTAATCACTAAAAATAATGTATTGCTTACGAAATGTAGACACAACATTCTACTGCAGTATAAAATATTTGTACTAATTATATCAACGGTCAGATTTGATGATTTCCTTTACATAATGCAATGCATATAAACAACCTAAATACATTTTATTACAATGAACACAACACCAGACTGTTGTGTTTGTAATGTTTGTTTTTACATCTTCTGTTACGTGTATTTTGAAGGATTCCTTAGTCGAAAGTCAAAAGCCGAACATTTATTATTTTGCTACATCAGTCTGTCTTTGTGATAAAGCCGCTTTATCGTCAATAAATTGATAAAAATTAGAAGGTAAATGTTCTTTGGATATCTTGAAAGTTAAAAAGGATGACAATTTATACGAGTAACTGAGAGATAAAAATATCTACTAAATATTAGTTGTGACGTATCAGCATGTAATGAACAGAGCTTCAAAAACAATTTACAAGTTACGTAATTTTGTCAATATGTCAGATATTTTCTTTGAACTTTTAAAATCGAAAACGGTGTCGTTCCCCTTCCCTCTTAACTTTGTAACTATGAAATTGGGATTAAAAATTGACCTCATGGAATTAAAAAAAAAACTTTTATCGAACACTGCTTTGAATAACAGTGTATTGATAGGTACAAAAATAACACTCTTAGTAATTATATCTTTGGAAACACTAACTGTGAAATACTAACTAATTTTCCTATCAAGTCTTTCGAAATATCAACACTTTCATTTTTTATTGAATTTTTATTTAATACGTGTGACCTACAGTCAGCGTCCGATTAAAACATAACCCGGGCTCGTGGAGCACGTCGAACCATCATATCCCTGTTACTAGAATCGCCATTGCCATCTGGCAATCATATTTGGTTTGTTTATCATTAAAATATATTCGTGCTAGTTTTTGGTAAAACTTTATTCAATTATCTTAAAAACTGTTCGCAGTGAATACATATATATATCTTTAACTAGTCTATGGTAGAGTTTTAATAAATTCTCGTAATACATTATTCTTATTTTTGTCTTTATCATTCACTGTCGTATAACCGTGACGAAATTGTCTCGTAATTATTTAATGAATTTAAAATACATTTATTAAATATTGCATTATTTTATGAAATCAAACACGTAGTCAACATATCACAACATCTAAGCCACAAAAATAATCATTGATGTTTTACATATACATACGTGCCGGTATGAATCGAACCATCAACCGAAGAATTAGTTTGAGTTGTAATAAAAAATATTTAGCCTACATTCTACTGAAATTCAAAATAGTTGCCGAAAAATCTACATATACATTTTATCGGTGGCGGACTTTTTCTGTAAATATATGAAAATTTAACTGATACTTATTTTATGTAAGGAGAAAACAATTAAATATATAGAGTAAATGCAAGTAAAAATTTTGTACTTACTTTATTTAAAAAAATCTACAGAGCACGCAATAAATTTTTGTTTCAAAAATCCCAAGTACTGTTTGATTTCGCATTAACCACATTAAATCAGAATGTTTTAGTATTATTAATTATAAATAATAACCTTATTAATCCACTTCTATTCTTTAACTTTTTATCCCGTTAAGTATTTAAATAGATATACGCGCTCTGTGCATTCGCTCGCGATATGCAGACTGACGTGCTATTGAAACTGTGGACTCCCTTTCCCGCGGATTCCCGCCAAACGGAGAGAGCTTTTGGTTAATTTTGGTAGGGCAGGAGGTAAATAATCCTATCCTACTCATGTTAATTTTAAAGCATATTCTTTTATACTTGAGGCAGATCATATTTAAGTAAATTTATTGTTTTAAAACTATTACTATGTAGTATGTAGCTACAGTCTAACATTGAAAAAACTTAATTCTCAAGTACTACAATTGCTCTCCAACGCTTCCATCTCCATAATGTATTTTGTAATACTTATTATGATATTTTATAACGTAATTTTATATATTATAACGTAATTCTAACATGAACTTTCAGCATACCAGGATTATTTACATACCAATAATATATGACCTCAAGCATTCTAAGATATTCAACCTCATACTAGAATTCAGTCCTCATGATTTACCTGCACTCTAGCGATATGATTTGTTCTGTCTTGTATTTACATACTACGATAGTTAAATAATTTCACACCGAAGTTCGAATCCGTAAGTTTTCACATAAAGAAGCTAAACGCTAAAACCTTTAACAAATTATAATTATTGTACTCATTTGTGAACCAAACTTGTAAATTTGCTGATATTCCTGAATTTATACATATTGTAGTGCGAAAGTTGAAAAGTTAACATGTTCACATTCCTAATAAAGTGTATAATATAATAACCGTCAACCCAAATGCATATCTATTTTCCTAACTAATAATTGACAATTTTTATACACCATACATTTCCATATTAATACCCTACAAAGGGAAAGTACTATCTTTATTGGTGCGCAATGACTTCAACACAATCTTGTCGTAATTAATTGGATTAATAAGATAAGCACAAGTGTTTAGATAGCGGGAGACAGATTTATATTTATGTGGCCAACAACTTGAATATCAGTTTATGGGTCTTAGCACACATAACAATTCGGAAAGGGATCGTCACCGTATCAACTCGAACCGTCCGAGCTCCGTAACCGTAACCGAAACTATCGGACATCCGAAATGAAAATCGAATAAAAAAGTTTCGAATAATTTCGAATTGGGGCAGAGTTTAAATACAAGCCGCGTCGCGGTCATTTTTAGACAGTTTTAATTATTACATTTTTAAGGCTATTGTTCTTTTCTATGATTGTAATGTCAAATAAAAGCTATAAATAAAATCAAAGAGTTACCTTGTATATAATACATTATATATTTTTCCGATTCCTGAATCATCTAATATCCGTAACCGAAATCATCCGAAACAATCGGATAATCCGATATATATTCATATCCGTAACCGAACCCGGAAAAATATTATTCATACATGTTCATCTAGTGTATAATATCACCTGTGACAAGGATGGATGGGAGGGAGTTTGGAAAGTTATGATTGGTGTGACGTAATTTACAGCTTTAAATTAAAAATCCATTGTTGTTGTCCTCTTATTCCTATTAGTAATAAATGAAAGTGATGTAATAACATGATTTCGATGAGACAGGAGACAGGAAAAGCGTAGCTCCTTAGCATGGTTATGGACCGTCGTCGAACAACCAAACCAAATACGAATATATTGGGTTGCGAACAAGACGCTATCGGTCAAGTCTTGCAAGAGTATCGTATTCGCTAACGTAACAATAATTACATGTTATAATAACATAATGTTGTATTAGATGTATAAAAAAATTGACAAATTGTATTTCACGCCAATCGGCAGGATTTTATTGGGTACCAAATATATAATAATTATGTAAGACCATTTGTAAATAAGTTAAGATGAGCAATAAATGAATTGAATTGAATTGAACGTACCCATAATATTGGCCAAAGCCTTTTATGATCAATGGATATATCACTTTTTACCATGTTTATTTTTTATCAAGTCGCTTTCTTGTATGTCAGTCCGGGTGGAATTTTGTATTTGAATTTAAACTAACTTCCCGATGAGCTAGATACTTGAAATTTGGACCATAGCTCAGAGGTGGATGACAACGCATAAAAAGGTGAAAAAAGAAGAAGAAAAATTATATACTTTTTAGTCCGTTATTTTATATTTTTTAGTCGGTTATAAAAATATGGTACATTAAAAAAAATATATTCGTATGTTATATAATGGTCCTCCTGTGATGGTGTAACTGCGGAGCGACTCGACCGATTGACCACAAACTACATTTGTTTGTATCATCATGATGGTGGTCCATATCGATATGGTTCGAAATTTAGCTCTGTAACTAATTAAATATTCTGATATTCATCATTTACTAGTGCCATACTAAGACTTAGCTAGTTTTAGAGCAGGTAACAAATACTATTTTCATTTGAATTGAATTGGAGTAGATTCTTACTGAGAGTATATACATGTTAGCTTATTTTATACTAATAATAACCCGCCCTGGCTTCGCTGTGGAAAATTTTCATATATTCATCTTCATGCCTCTTTGTTGGTAATGAACTCTACCTACGTTAAAATATCCAAAAATACTCGTAAGTAAAAATTCGGCGTCGTTACAATTTTATCATTAGTACAGATCTTTACGATGAAATTATTATAATATTAAGTACAATATTCAATTTATCCATTTGTTAAAATAAATCAGTAGTATTTACTATGATAATGTTACGATAATAAAAAGACCAACCGCAATACTCACATTCATTACGATCGCAACGTGGAATGTGCCGTGAGTTTATTATGTGAGCTTACAGAATTGCCTTACAGTTTTTGTATGTGCCGCACTCAGTGAACAGCTCCAATTATAACGCTCAATCACTACACAGGCCCCTGTTACAAATCTCAAGGAGTGTGGTAATGGCGGCTTCACGCTTAACAAGATCCATCCATTACTTTCTCGTGCTTGTCCACCGGCGGAATCCATAGGTGTAGAAACTACGCAGCTACCTTCTCTTGTACTAGTTGTGATAACAGCTTCGTTTGCTTCTAGTATATCTTTATGGTGATTCTCGTATCTTACAAATCAAAGCGACTTGTTCAGAGATGAGATTATTGCTTCGGTATTTTCGTTAGTTATCATAAAAATTGTATTACTATAATCATAATTGTAATTATAGAAATTAATTTAATTAATTTGACTGGCTAAAATAGACAAAAAATGGTTAACATAAATTACCTAGCCATATTCGATTTTGAAGCAACATGATTTTTCATATTATTATGTCCTAAAAGAGACATCCTCAGGGTGAAAATTTTTTTTAAAGATGATGCTCTGTTTCGGAGTTTCGTCACGTGTTGGTGACGGTATGTATGTTGGTATATACTTTTATTTATCATAAATGCATGTTTTCCTTTGTGGGAGGGCGAGAGGTTCTATGCATATATTGAAGTATGTATATACCATCATACATTGTGCTTGCGGATTGTTGCAAAGTAAATTAATACTAATTTAATAATCTAATATAATCCCACTTTTGTTTCCTATTTGATTTTAAAACTAAACTGCCGAACCATACTTCCTTCAAAGACGAACGAAATACTCGATTGAAGTAAATTGCCCTTTAAACCGCTGCTCAATCGTACGGTAGATTCGGTAGTTCGGGAGTGAAAACGAACTAAGTTAGCCCTCGGGCGGGACTCTACTGAACAGTCAAAATTGCATCACTAAGTTCATCTTATGCAGTATTTTAACAGCTATCGCAAGTGGACTGCAGTGGGTTATTGGTAAACCATAAACACCTACGCAACCACACGATCCAACATAACATCGTTACGCAGCATCGTAAGTAAACAGTTACATAACTACGAGATGTAATAATTTAACATATCGGATAACACATTTACTTTCAACGTCAATTTTATGCCATCGTCTTCACGCGATCAGCATAGTTACATTATAATTGTAGCTACAGAGTAATGCGTGATGGATTTCTAAAGGATTCCGTACGTTCAAATATCTCATAATTGTAACCATAAATTGAATATTATTAATGCAATTATTAATTTCGATTGACTTATTATCATCTATAGGCTTACGTTATTTATTTACGAACATCCTTACCAGATCATATTAGAACTGTCTCATAATGATATGAGAGCGTTGTGTTACTGTAACGTTTGAAATTTAAAATAGAATCAATGATATCGACCGAAAAATCTTGGAGAATTCGTTAAGTATACTTAAAAATACGTGTTTAACATAATTATATAACCTTTTGTTCATTAGATGTACTTTAACAATAAAAATACGACTTTTCCGCTAAAAATTGAAGTTTTAAATGTCTCAACATTCAGCACTTGAAACTAACAGCCGCGGTTCTTAACCGTTCTGTGACATGACTGAGTACAGTTCTATTTCGTCATTTAATGTTTTGAAATGTTTCTTTCTTTCTTTCAAATCAATGGTGTAAATCTGCAGGATATAATGTCTCTTTATTAACATCAACTTAACTGTGAAGTAAAGCAGTGCTTAAACTTATCACCCATCCAGTTTTAAAGCGGTTCAAATACGCCAGTGGATTTAATTGTTATTTTATTTCAAATTCAAAATCATTTAATCATTTAGTTGTTCAGTAAATACACTTATTAATGTCATTTTTTTGCTTCTACCACCGTTTCGAAAAAGTGCTTTAACAATGAGGAGAAGAAACGGCGAAAGAAACTCCTCAGAACATCTTTTAAACAACACATGGTAATTACAAAAGTTTAAACCTGTGCGGAACTGGTTTCGACATTATTATTTCCAGCCATCCTTGTCAATTTGCCTATAAATTGTGTTTTAATCCGGCGCTTAAAAGTTCCAGTGGGCAACTCGCATATCAACTTAGGAATCTTATTGTAAAAACGAACTCCAAGCCCCATAAAGGAACGCTGAATTAATTAATTTATTGCCATTCTACACTTATTTGCCACACACAACTTCAACCCACGCGGAGGAACCCTAACGACTGCGCGCCGTCAACGCGACGCGTATTTTTTAAATTCCACTTCCGCCCTGGTTTCTTGCGTCCATGCTCGTAGAAAATGTCGCTGCGAACCTATTTTCAGTACTTAATAGCGGGATTTTTTGCTAGCACTTGGACTTTGCGGAATGTAAAACTTACAAGCGTACTTAATTGTCAAAGTGCCAAAGCAATTAATTATTTCGGTAAATTCAAACTTTTCTAAAATATTTCGGACATATTTTAACCTTAATAAAATTTTACAATATTTTATTATTGTTACTATGTTCTTAAGAATGGACAGATCTTCTTATACTCTGTGACTTCATTTGTATGTCATGTACTCGTATATATTTTTTGATTTTACTATCTTTACGACATTGGATTAGCAACGAAGTTGGTCAAAATATACGGTCCTCTCACTACACTGACATCCTCCGTGACGAACCCGAGAGCATTGCGGTAAGGAGATATTTGTAGATTCTCTTTGCTATGGCGTTTTTATGGACAAAAGTCCCAAACAAGTCGATTATTTTCTCCAACCAAGACAATGGACTATTTTCGATATGCTCCCAAGGAAAACAACAAGAGGCAAAACATTTTGCGATTAACGTCATTCTTTTTGTTTTATTATTAAAAACCTTCATATCGTTAAGTAAAAAATATTGTAAATGATTTTATCTTCACAATCAAAACTCTTATGGAATCTCTTAAAGTTAATCAAGAATTATGAGATAACCTACACATGAATATAAAGATACAAATCTCTTCAGCCATAACAAAATGTTAATAAACGTATCTGTGTACTTCCGTTACAATTCCTCGGTAAGTGGGCTTGTTACATAACTAATTATAGCCAGTCATATGCCGAAATCACAACGGCGATCAATCTTGTCTGAAGCTCTGTAGTACTCGTGCGTACACCCAACAGTAGCACGATGTTGTAGCGAGATTGAGTAATACGTGGATAAACGAAAAAGCTAAGACTGTTTTTTAAAATCTTACGACGTGAGAGGTGACATTTTATTGTTACTAAAAGATGTGATGGGTTGTGATATGATGAATTATATGTATGACATGTATGTATGTATGTAGGAAATTCTTATTAAGCTACATTGAGTTAACTTTATAAAAGAGTAATATCATGTATTAAAAAAACTAAACTTAAATTCAAATTAATATATATATTCAATCGTTATTTTTGTCTCTTAATTGTAACTGCCTTTCAAGTAATAAATACATAGAAAGGGTAACAAAGTCTCATTTGCAAAGTTAAAGTAACTGTTACTCATGAAACACACACATTCAGCGGCAGTAGCCAAAAACATCTTGCAAAAAATAATTTCGCTATGAATTTATATAGATCCGGTTCCTGTACAAAATTAATGTTACATTGATTACAGATAACTGTGTTAAAATGTATGAAACCACACTTTGAATATCAGATAGCCATGATTTGCGTCCGTCGTAAAATTAATTTGCGTAATATCTCGATACCAAGCGATGTTCAAGAAATTTTACATACTATATTTTTTATAAAGATGGCGTTATGTAGACAGATGTTTTGTGACATGATGTAACGATAGATTATTCAATACTTCAATGTCTTTGGTAAGAGTTTAACCTACATATCTTCTTTATGCTTTAGGTACCTTTCTGTAAACTTAGAAAAAGGTTGCTAGCATTAGAAGTCTTTTTACATCTAAGATGTACTCCCCACGAACAACGGTGTCCAATCTAAAATAGAACTAATCCTATTTTCATTAAGTAACATACGTATTAAATACAAAAGGACTGAAATAGAACGCGTCCTTTGATCCATTGATTTTCACAGCATCATCAATCATAAGGATGCATGATGCGCAGAGTAGTTCTGTAATTTCACAAATCATATTTACATCTCATTCCACAATACTAATAATAAAATAATATAAATAAATCAAGAAAATATAAATACTAATAATAATTCTATACTTATAATAATATGTAAAGGAATCAGATCTGTACATAGATTTTTTTTGGTAATTTTAATTTAAGCAGACAGACTATTTTATGAATATAGAGGTCAAAATATATTTTTGGAATTTCCATCTGTTTGTCTGACGTATCGCACTAAAACCACTCAACATTCTTGGATGATACTTGGCATTTTATTACTTTATATTATGGGTCATAATCTCATAATTATTTTCATCAAAAGAAATGGAACTGTTCCCGCGGGATAAAAGTTAAAGTTTAAAATAAAATGTTGTTTTCCTGGCTGCAGCTGTTACAATAATATAATAATAATAATAGTATATTTCTAAATGACAGAGCTAAAAAAAAATTCTTAAAATAATGCGGGTGCTATTTCTAAGTGTAAGGCGTAGGTTTTCTGAAGCGCTGAACAATCACACCGCGAATTCTGCTGAGTTTGAACTGTGACGTTACAGAATTAATATGAAACACAGATTTTGATTTACAACTTAAAACCATAATTTTGGTTTAATTAACATATGTCAAAATTTAATTTTTAACTAAAACATTTATCTTATAATAAGTGTAAAATACATTATGCGGCGAAAGTAGAACGTTTTTTTATGTTTTGATCATGATCTAACGGATAGCACTTAACCCATTTTAAGAAAATTATTTTTATATAATAAAACATTAAGTAGCCGCTTAGAATATGAAAATTAAAAATAAAGGGGAATATTTATAGAAACTAATAATCCAATTGTGTAAAATATTTCAGTATAAATCATTTGTGTTGAAAAACATTAGCTAGTTTACAGTGCAATCTATCGGATTTTAAATGTATAAATTTTGTTATGAATCTATGTGTCGGAAAATCAAAAATATGCTGTGAAGATATTTTAAGCAGTCAACTTGTTAAATAAATAAAAGACGAACAATGTATTACATAATTTAGTCCGTGTGTCTGCCAATTTGATTATTTTGAATACATATTTGTCATTACTAAATTCAGCTCCACAGATAATAAAGACACTGTGACACAATCAAAGGCCTGTGGAACTGTTGATTTGAAATGAATACGTATCGAGTATTTAAACTAGGATGTATGTCACCAGCAAGCCATGCTTTTTTATCGTTGTTAGTCTAAATTAAAAAAAAAAAATCTTTTGAGAACTAAACTCTTAAACTACGCATACTGTATCACTGTTGGCAACCTAACATCAAATTTGATATTTTTTATTATATGACAAAAATGTGAAGAAGAAAAAAATTAAAATAGGAATGTAAGAAAAATAACTGCAATTAATTAGACTATTATCATTTAATTTGACTATTTTGGAACTATATCTTCTTAAACAAAAAAGCAATCTTCCAAGTCGTTTAATAACTGACAGATTTTTGAAGTAACCAACAAAAAAAATACAAACGAATTGAAAACCACCTACTTTTTAATGTTAGTTAAAAAGGTACCTATTTATTTACAGATACAACTTTGAGAAGTTCGGGGTCATTGTAATGAATCCAGAACCCTCAAGAGAAGGGGAACCCGATTTAATGTCATCTCTCTGCGCCTCCACTATTACTTTTTTAAGCACTCACTGAATTGAGGTCTTGAAAACCATGTTGTGTAATAATTGCGTCGAGCATCAAACGACAGCATGCTCTGTCAGCGAAGCACATCGCAATAAACACATGTCACATTACACGGTCCTGTTACGCCGGAAGGCGGCAAACTACGTTATGTTACAAACTAGTTCAACGTAACATACATGAGTTTCCGTAAAATCGTACTTATTACACATAAAATCGTTTATTTATTAGTGGAGTTAAAGTAAGTAGTTATATCTTTTTCTGTACTTACATCTAGAGTATCCACGTTATGACCATATCGGGCAATGCGAAAGGAAGGCATCGTTGCATTCACACCAGATCCTGGGGCGTAACTATGTGCGTCAGATGGGTACGGTAGGGATTTTGGTGGAAAGGAATCTCGTATAATTAGGAAACGCCTCCAGAAAAGCCAATATGATTTTTTAAATTACCCACTCATAACAAAAAATAACTTTTTGTAAAATACTTTGTTATATATTATACCCACTTACTAATGTACTCTGTGACCCACTTGCTCTTATTATTATTAGATTGACGTCATGGCTAACAACATAATCGTGAGTAACTTGTATTAAAATGTTACTCGTACGTCGGAGTTTATGTTAACTTTGATGTAAAAAAAACACACACAAAATACAAAAGATGGCGGGTTAAGAATTTATATTGCCGTAAAAAATTGTGGACAAAATTAAAAGCAATTTCCATTACGTCGTTTTTCATGTCGAAATTTTTATTTTGTAAACTATTCCGTATTTCTTAAGTACATACAATATAATAAAAATGTTTTGATCTAATATAAGGTTTAAGTTCCATGAAACATTATTTAACTAATATTACGCCAGGAATTCAGTCACTTACTCCTTCTGAAGAAAAATTATTTAATTCCAAAATTATTATTTAATTCCAAAAAACGTTGGATACTTAACGGTTCATTACTATCATCATTGTTGATTGATGTATACGTAATGCTCTAGTTTTTTCACTGAAAGCAACACCATTGGTCAATTATTGTTATGGGGCCAGCAACATTTTAACAATACTTTGTTGCTACTGTCAAACAATGTCAATGTCAGATTGTGACATTGTAACAAGAAACACACGTTTGCTAGTATTGTATCCTACAGATATTTTACTTAAATTGTAGTAAATAG
Organism: Megathymus violae; assembly: GCA_003671415.1. Classification (NCBI taxonomy): domain Eukaryota; kingdom Metazoa; phylum Arthropoda; class Insecta; order Lepidoptera; family Hesperiidae; genus Megathymus; species Megathymus violae. Next base: position 10,459,356 of record PDGT01000002.1, read on the forward strand.
TATGGAATATGGATTTTTTACATTAGCAAATTATTTTTATTTTTCCGAGATCTAGCGAAATAATTATTAAGTCATAATCTAGTAATTTTTCAATTTATTTTATTATGATAGATTTGCTGTTTAACTAATCTGTTTAAAAAAATGCTTACAAATCTAATGATCAGCGATGACATATTAACATGTTAATTATAGACTTAATTGTTCAGTAAAATTTGTAAAATTTAATTTAAAATACATTCAAATAAAATGAGTAAAACGACAAACAACTCTTCCATTTTGTCTTATATTTAAAATACTAAATATTGAATTGATGGTAAGTGGTAATAAAGTCAGATAAAGAACGCACTAACTTATAAAAGCCTAGTTATTATTCTCTTGAAGACTCCCACATCGTAAGTAGCCGGGAACATGAATATCAAATATCAGTATACTCCAAGAGAGGAAAAAGAAGAAATTGAACGAGCTCTATAGTATTGAAATGGACAGTAGAAAACGAAGCCTTTGAAGCGATCTCAATGCTGCAATCATGGTTTTACTGACTTCAGTAATTAAAGGCGACCACGTTAGACAACGGTCCATGACGAGGCATAGAATTTTAATGGTATCACTGTATAACATGGTTAAAGCATTGACATGTCAATCCAGGTTATCAATAATCGTAGCTAAGTAATTATAATCGATTATCCATATTTATTAATGGTTCGATTATGTCAGTCATTCATGATCACCACCACTATTCAATATCAACTGGGCAACAGAGTGGGCAAAGAGTTTTCAAGGTTTTTAAGATAGTTTGGGTTTATTTTGTTATGATATCTGTGCTGAGGTGACGACAGGATGACATTAGCTGATTAAATCCTCAGATAATATAAATGAATGATATTTGTTTGACATTGACATTTTATTATCGATCGGAGCAACATCAAAGCAAACTTTCTTTGGCCATTGATTTAGTAGTCTAATACAGGATTGGAGAAAAGCTTTTAATAGTTTGATAATATGTAAAATTCCTGTTAGAAATATCATATACATAGTAAAAATGGATTTATCCGCTAAGAAAGAGAAGGGTAAGCCATTGGCACCCGACGTTGCTTTGAATGCAGTTCTGCAACCGAGTCAAGAATTACCAGCAGAAACACCTACTGTTGCTGGATATGACTGGGAACTGGGGACGGATTATAACAAGTTACTGGAAAGCTACGCCCGATCAGGTTTTCAGGCCACGAACTTCGGGAAAGCGATCTCGGAAATAAACAAAATGCTCAAATGTCGATCCGTGCCATTGACGGAAGAAACTTGTGATCCCTACGAAGAAGACAGCTTTATAAAGAAGAAAACTAATTGCACAATATTCCTGGGCTACACTTCGAACATGGTATCGTCCGGTTTACGTGACACAATACGTTTTCTGGTGAAAAATAAGTTGGTCGATTGCGTCGTCACTACTGCGGGTGGCGTTGAGGAAGACTTCATCAAGTGTTTGGCACCAACTTATATAGGAGACTTTAATTTGAGCGGAAAAGTATTACGAACCAGGGGTATTAATAGAATTGGTAACTTGTTGGTTCCTAATGACAATTATTGCTTGTTTGAAGAGTGGGTTACCCCCCTACTTGATGAAATGTTAGAAGATCAAATGAGAGATAACATTGTTTGGACGCCATCAAAAATAATAGCTAGACTCGGGGAAAAAATCAATGATGAGAGTTCAATATGCTACTGGGCTTGGCGTAACAATATACCAGTATTTAGTCCTGCTTTAACTGATGGATCTTTAGGAGACATGATGTACTTCCATTCTTATAAACGTCCTGGACTTATTATCGACATATTGGGTGATTTACGAAGACTGAATACAATGGCTGTGAAAGCAAACCACACTGGTATGATTATTCTCGGTGGTGGTGTAATTAAACATCATATTTGCAATGCTAATCTTATGAGAAATGGAGCTGACTATGCGGTTTATGTCAATACAGCTTGTGAGTATGATGGTAGTGATGCAGGAGCAAGACCTGATGAAGCAATCTCATGGGGAAAAATCAGACCTAATGCGACTCCAGTCAAGCTGTATGCGGATGCTACTTTAGTATTTCCACTTATTGTAGCTCAAACATTTGCTAAGCATCATTTTAACAGTAAAAAGATTGTGTAAAATTGTTTTTCTTTTATTTGTTTTCTATCACAAATATAACAATTTTGTACGACGAAGGACACGAGCTAATAGAATGTTTTGACTTGCAAGTTTAATTTTGTAGTGCCATCTAGTATTGAGTAGTGAAATTGTTAAACTGGTTAGTATTGGATATCAAATTATTTGGAATAACGCCATCTAGTATGAACTATGTGTAATATTAAAAACGTTCAAAAATGATATACTAATATTTCAAACAAACTAGTATAAATAGTAAAACCTTCTCTTTCTTATTAGTTTATACTTGTGTATCATTGTCATATTTAAAAAGAAATCATGTTACTACACCTATATTTCTGAACGCAGGGGTGTGAATGAACTGTCAAATATGCAATGAAGTTATCTGCTGTCTGGATTCCATGTCTTCGTTTGTGTTTGTACAAACGAAGCTAGTTTTGTTTATGTGTGCCGTGGACGAAAGTGGTCTTCGGAAAGCTCGAGTCAAGTTCGCTTAGTGCTTTGCTTGCTCACGCAATTTTGTTCATCGTTCGTTTGAGTTCGGCACTCGATGGAGCGCAGGTGGATTCTGTTTACGTCCGCGCTTCCTAACAAAATACTTTCAACCGTCTTTTAAGTTGAAAATGTTTTTAAATTTCGAATAATAAACTTTTTAGTGAACGCGGGTGTTGTGTGTTCATAATGTGCGTATTTCGTGTAGTTTTGTTCTCATTAATCCTGTTATCCGGTAAGTTACATCCCTCAGCGGATCTATTTATAATATTTTACGAGCAGGTATTAATGAGATTTTGTTAGAAGGATATTGTTATTCGTTCCACATTTACATTGAAGCTCTTTTTTATCGGGTTTCAAAACAATTTGTTGGTCATGAACGCATCTTTTAAAGTCCGGACGTCGATCATCGAAACAATGTGCACACACATACGGAACCGGCATTGTTTGCTTAGATTATTTATTTTTGGTTGTATAAAGTTACGCGTCTAATATACATTTTTAGGATTTATATACAATATATATTTATTTATAAATAGAATTATTTATCTGTGACTGTAAGGATTTGTAAGTTCATTAATTTATTAATCAATTAAAACAAAATATTAAACATAAAAATTATGTATACTTACATTTTGTAATTTTCATGTCTCACTAAAAAGGAATAATATAAACTACTGGATTTCTTTATGCATTTTATTATTACTAAACACCATCAATCAAAAATTGAGGAAATCAATAATTATATATTATTATTGCATAACAGTTTAAGATTGCGCTTAATTAAAAAAATATTACATGACCAAAAAGCCTAGAAAAGTACATATGGGGAAACTAAAAATTAGTTTATAACTAATGTTTATAGGCCTTCCTCCTATTTAATGCCAGTTGCATATGTACCACAATGTGTTAAAAATATAATTTACCTACTGGCTGATCTGACACACTTTGTTACACACACACACAGATACGTGTAGGTGTATATATATATATATATATATATATATATATATATATAGTTTATAGTAGTATAAGCCTGTTTCTAGCAGAACCTTTGCATAAAAGAAGCAAAGTGCAATTGTTGCCATAGTGTTTCCTGTCTCCAATTTTAATGTGTATTTTAAGTTACATGGACATTTGAACTTGTTAATGTGTGTCCATGCATGATAGTGACCATTTATCACTATATAGGCCTCTTTTTATTTACATAAAATAAGTTAATGCTTGGCAACAATCCCACCTGATGGTAAGTGGCGATGAAGTCTAAGGTGGTGAACGCACTAACTTAAAAGAGCCTATTCACTCTCCTCTTGAAGATTCCCATATTGTAAAAAGGCAGGAACGTATGTTACATTCCCTACATAACGATGCATACCTGCAGTACGTCAAGTTGTTCGATGGAGAAACGGCAATGGGGGAATTACTTACTGTCTGAATAATTCTTGTAGACTTAAAACTACTGCCTTGACAAACTTTTTCAGTAAGTTTAGGTATATATATATAAATATATATATTTAGTAGATATATATTTTGTAGGGATTTAAACTGAGATTTCAGTTCGTCTAAAACCAAATGTAACAGCAATTGTTACCTTGATGGTGTAAATTGAGCACAAATCAAAATTTAACTAAAGTGTTTATCTTCAACCCCTTAATGGTTCATGGCATGGTGTAGACCTCTTGTAATTGAGGAGGTCTTGATCATATGACTATGCTAATAAAGTACAGTTTGGTAGAGTGATTAGTGGCTAACCTGAGCGACAGAAGTTCTTATAGCTCCTGAAGGCCATAATAACTACAATTATATTGTTAATCTATTAGTTATTGAGCCCTCCGAAGTAAATATACAACACAATGTACGAAGAGTGTAGACTTATGACTAGTGGTTACCTGTTGGACATATGGCATTTGCTTACTTGATTGGTCTGTTATTCACAATAAACACAAGTGTCTGGCAATGAGAAACACATTAGGTACAGGAGACCCTGTCTAGTACGGTCGAAATGGCGCGAATTACGACAAGCCAATTTCTAACAATGGATTCCTACAAGCTAATGGATGAATATATGATATGATTCATGAATCAACATTATAAATCCGTATTTTACGGAATTTTGGTTGGTTCTGAATGATGATTTGGTTCCGTACCATACGTAATACTTTCAACGCGAATCATTCCCGGTCTTCATTGTTTTATTATTCTTCTGTAATCCGGTCATCTTAACATAGCTTTAGATTAATGAAGACCGGCTGTTCTAATATGGAACAGTGAAGATTTTGTTTATAATTTCCGCTTGTGCAGTTTGATATCTGTACCATCACAGGTTATCCGATGCGTAAATCGATTTTATCGATAATAATCGAGTCTTATAATTCCATTGTAAGACAGTGTTGTTACTACTATTGCTTCAAACTTTCATTTTTCACTAATGGTGTGCTGTTCACATATAAGAATACTATTGTGCTTGATTTTAATGGTGTAATAAAATCATACTTTTGTAGCATATTTAATATGAGAGTCAAAATAAGATGTTTCGTTGCCTATTAATTTACTTAACTGTAACCGAAATTGAAAAAATACCAAACACCAAAAAGTGAAATCACTCCGTTAATGGTACATTACAGGATACTTGTCTCTCCTCCTTATTGAGGAAGTCTAGAGGTGCTCTACAACGCTGATGTAAGGAGGATTGGCGGAGTCAGTGGTAATATAGAAGACTGTTTTCAATCATTTTTAACTTGTACCCACCAGAATTGGTGGCAGCCAGAGTTTGAGGGAGGTTGTCATATTATTAATCAATAAATCTTTCTTATAATTATTCAAATAAGTCAACTAATTAAAAATAAGAAAGCATTTAACGATTAAACAGGAAGTTGATTTTTTTCTTAATATTCATAAACTATCCAATTTTGTAAGGTGTTTCCATTTGAATTGTATCTTTTTGGAGGCATTTTATCCCTACGACTCCCCTCCCTCTGGTACCCACCACGCCATGTTTGTTAACCTCTTATTTAAGATAACTAATTATTTAGTCAAAATACCCGTCTTTCCCATAAATCAAATGCAGTGTATCCTTAATTATACTGACCCGTCCCGCAAGTTTGGGCGTGGCCTACCTGGCTTAAGGAATTTATAATACTCAATTAGAGGATTATAATGCTGTCGGGTATTGCCTTTCTGATACTTTTTATATAAACCTGATTGTTGACCTAAGAACGTTCAATTTTTTCAATTTTATAAAAAAAATGGATTCCCTCTTTCCTATTTATTGTTATATATTTATTTATGACGTATCATATGATTTAAAAAATAGATATAAAGTTACAAATTTATAATACTTTCACCCATTATATCAAAAATTGGCTTCTGCCGCTTGCAAGAACAAAAGTTTCTCTATAACAAAAATACAAAGCAGTTGTTAGTAATATTAATTACGAAATAATACCACACTAAACCATGGCTGATAATTTTAGCATATTTAAATAGTCTACCACGAATTTATTTTTAGTTATCTGTATTATTACATACTATAGGGAACATAATTTGAAAGTATTACAAACCCGAAAACCGTTAGACTTGGTTCAATCATCGTTTTTAAGCTATTTGGAAAAAGGAGAAGGTATGTAATTATTCTTATGTCTGTTACCTTAGAACTCCGACATTTCTTAATAGATTTGAAAAAAAAAATTGTTTGAGAGGAGACGGGATATTTCCCATTTGGTCCTACTTTAATTTAAAGAAAAAATACCAATCCTAATGGGGGAAAACTAGTAGATGAAACTAAGAAATTTACCTTCTTCAAACTGAAGTCAGTGTTTTTTTTTTCTTAAAATATTGTACTTAAAAAGCTGCAATATCCATAGTACCTATCAGCTTCATTAAGGCGGAGAAAAATTGAGACCGGTATGATAAAGTATATGTTTGATATATATATTTCTAATTCAAACATATTGTCAGCTTTCATAATATAGGTAGGTCACAATTTAGGGAGTGTCCTTTAAAGTAATTTATGTAGCCTTGATTATGCAAATCACATTACTTACACTTTGCGTTTAACTAGTTTTCCAGTTGGAATACAAATCTGCGAGTTCTATGATACAAAAAAAACTGTATTTTGGAACGTGTTATTCGCTATTTCTCTCTGATCGTTCACTGAATTATTTAATGATGCCACTAAGTTTCAATGTAGTTATCATTGCTTACTTTATTTCCCAAGAATCCTCTATGTATTATATTAAGGCAGTGGAGAAATCTATGTCTTACATACGAGCGCGTGCCGCCTTGTTTCTTAATGAGAATACATCATCGTTTAGTACCTTAATCAAGAGAGCAAGCTTAAAAAACAAAATAAAACGCCATCAAATAAAAACAAGGACTGAACGGAACACAGGCTGCTTTTAGATTTAAAAGGTTCCTTTAGAATTCGCGAACAAGCGGTTAAGAGATATTCATTTGAAGTATGTAGCGATAAGTTTTGCTTTCACGAGCACGTGAGCGCGAGTCGATATTGCTTCGGTTAAAAAATAAATCTTCGCCAACGGAAAACGTCTAGGCTCGCGAATGTTATTAATTTCATTACGAAAATGAGAAACTTTGCATAAGAATATAATTGCAGCGAAAGGTTTTTTCATGACGTATAAGTAAGTGTGGGTTACAGTCAGTGTTGCCATGGGTCGACGTTTGCGCGGGATATCATTGGTTACATATATCTCGTTTTCCCTTCGATCGGTATTTCAAAAGTTTTTATTTCAAAAGATATTAACGTGGTGTTGAAAAATTTATATAAATATAATGAGAAAATACACATAAGATACAATGAAATGTAAGTATAGAATAGTTTTTTCAAAATGGCACCGGCGGTGGACGCTGGAGGCAAGGGATCGCTGATTTTTAATAGTTTAATTACGTATATTTGATTTTAGGTTACACAATTATACAATATTATTTTATTGTTTTAATTAAATATCGTTTGCTTCGGTGAAGGAAAACAACGTGAGAAAATCTACACACTTGAGAAATCTAGACAACTTTCTTAAAATATCTGTGAAGTCTGCCTCCCGCACTTGGCAAGTGTGGTGAGCTATGCCCTGAATCCCTCTCATTGTAAGAGGGGAGACGAGTCCAGCAGTGAGACAATCATAGGTTGTAATAAAGTCTATATGTGAATTTTCCAAATCGTAACGTCCCCTATCTTGTCATTTTCATCTTGATAATGATAAAAAATTAAAAAAAGCAATCATGTTTTTTTCAATTATTTAGATTGTAAAACTCAAAACTGTTTTTTTTATACTCCAGCCCCGCTTTTGAGCATTCTAAACCTGGCAACACTAGTTTCAGTGCAACTCTTGTTTCAACCCGTGGTCGTACTTATGAAATACTTTATTATATAGCGTTAAAAATTACTTAAAAGAAGTCGAGGGCGGAGTCTACGTGTTAGGCGACGCGTAAGCAATTGCTCTTGACTCAAATTATTTATAATTTCATGGGATTGAAGCAACGAGATGTCTAGTACGTCGAATTATCACTGAACAATAGCGGCGTAGTGTATGCTTGTAACGTGTTAGGGGCTACTGCAGAGTCTCTCCTAGTAATTGAGGGTGCTCGGAGTGTACTCCACAACATTGTTCCAGTAGAATTAGTTGAGAGGTTAATGGCTAACATACGTCGGGCTGTACCTTACATTTGCAGGGTACGGGTCTTCTATAAATCAGGAGCACCAGAATGGACCTCCTTTCAAGACGACAACTTGATAGTCTACCACCACTTAACATATTCCTCGAAGCGGAGAACCAGTTATGAAATTGTAACCATTGATTTTTACAAACTGAAACCTATTCAACGGCATATATGTTTTATGGTACCATTCAGTAAAAGGAGAGACAACCGACTCATGATCCTCTTGGTGTTACCGATGCGTAGGCGGCTAAGATATCGGGAATTCTTCATTAACTGCGTCTACAACACTGATGATGAGCATATAACCCTTGATTTTAGACGAAGGATGGTAGCTTAATCATATGACAGGAACTATCGGACTTGCAATGTTCCTAGTGTTGCAGCTATTGGATATATGGTGAAATAAACAGAACACTTAATCCTATCTGAGTTCCATCATTTATAAACTTAGGACTTGAGAGCCAGTTCGTTCTTTCTTATCTTCTTATTTCCTGGCCAACAACGCATCAGCGATTCCTTTGGTCTTACTGAAGTCCATGGGCAACGGTGACCATCTACCATCAGGTGGTTCGTCTGTTCGTTTGTCGGCTATTAACATAAAGAAAAGTATAAGTCATAAGCCGCAGCCGCATTAAATCGAACATAGTTACTTACATCAGTTTGACTTACTCAGTTGATGTGTGATGGTGATCTTATTCTCAGCTGATGGTACAATGATTATTACTTGTCAATAAACTTACAATAATAAATTTACCATGTCGATTGTATGTCACTTCATAATAAATGCTTATTATAATTAATATTATAATGTTTTATTATTATAATGCATATCGTAGTCGTGGATAAAATGAGTCAATTTGCAGCTGTACACTCGCGGCAAGTTTTAAGACGCCCTTGGTAGTTGAATGTGCTGCGCTGTGTTTCCGAGGACATGGTTAGCGATCAGTCCAGGTTGTTTCTGTTGGGTGCCAGTGTTAAACGAGCCAATACCCTTTGGCTGGTATAAAAAACCCTGTCAATTGGACATGTGCTTAACAGCTCCTCGGTCACTGTAGCAGAATGGTGAAGTGAAGTTCCTGATCTGAATGACGATAAGATGGAAGTATACTAATGTGACCGGGTAATGAGTTGCAGGCAATAACTAACAAGTAACAAGGTTATACTAATATTATAAAGAGAGATTGCAAATTTTGTATGTTTGTGTATATTCGGAGGGTGAACTCTGGAAACACTGGACCTATCTTATAAATAATATTACTATTTGAAAAGTACATTATTCCAAATGGATATAGGCCATATAAATTATGTTAAATATTATACTAGCAAACTGCCCTTGCTTCGCTTCAGAAAAACTGCCTTACGCTCAGAGATATCATCTGCATTGTTTCAGGAGTGGGTTGTTCACGTGCTGTGAACAATTCATAACTTTTTTATTTATGGACGGATTGTAATGAAACGAACTGTAAATTTTAAGTGACGCTTATTGCAATACAATAGTGAAAACCGTAATTAAATCGGACGAGCCGTTTCTGCGATTAGCGCGAACAAACGCACAGACAAACAAACAAAAATTCTAACAACTATTGTTTTGAGTTCTATTATATTATCAAAGGCCCCTAATAGTAGTTTTTTTTTAATATATCTTTAATGCACAAAAAGTGATCAGTTAAAATTTTGTTAGACGCACAGAATTGTATTATATATTAATTAGACTATATTAATTAGCTAGAGTTATGATAATAATCACTGTTTATACTATTTAAAGGTAAGTATGGATCATATCTACGTGATAGTACTAAGACAGACAATTGTTCAATCCGAACGGTGTCGGGGCGGGCCGTCAGTAGGTAAAAATGTACAAACATCACAGTTTTAAATACGCTACAGTCTGGGTGGAAGTTAATTCAAAGTAAAATTGTCCTGTTCATATCACTCAGGTTACAGACAGCTTACTGAAAACATCTTAAAAGAAGCTAAAAGGCTCAGTAGTATTTCTGGCTTAAACAGCGTGCAGTGACGGTACCCTGTGTTTTTATCTACATGTCTGCAAAGATTACATTTTAAAAAGACCCAAGCATCATCTTACCCGCTCAAGGGCACTGCAGAAATTTCAAATAGAGAAAAACGAAATTACAGATAAAAACATTTCTAAGCGAACTCGGTAATAAAATAAAATAGTCTATGGTCTAGACGCGGGAAACAGGACATCCCCCATTATCCGAGTCGAGATAAGCAATCGAGAAATCAACGCTAACAACCCGGTAGGAAGAAAAAACCGAAGCAGCGCCACCCCTGGCCCAGGGGTACTCAACCCCGGCCAAGCAGGGGAGCACAACTTACTATAAAACCCGACATATTTACGAGGCTTGGGCTCCCCCTGTTTCTAAACCTTTGACGCAATTTACTGGCGAATGCGTCTCTTATGGTATGGAGGTATCGTGCGGTTAACTAAATCCTTTGAAGATATTATTAGTAAAATAAAAATAATAAATCTAATAATGATAAATTATTTTACTATTTTTATTATATGTATTTATTACCTCAACAATTTTAAGTGGAAGTCCTGCAATATGCATTGTAAAACTTAATAATAGTAATACTTAAAATAAGATAACAGTTGTTAAACCTTTTCAAAGCCATTAAGACTACCTAAATATTTAACTAATTAAATTAAAAACCAATCTGAAATACGCGATGAAAACAAATTTAATGTCTACCGGAGTAGACAGTGTAGAATGGAAAACGTTTCAGAATTCAGTTATCCCCACCTCGATCGCTCTCACGCGGTGATCTGATCTGCTAATAAACAAAGACTGCGTAGCTAGCCATCAATCATTTTTAAAAACTCGCTTGTAACTTGCCTATTGTGCCATTCGTAAACCCATAGGAAAAATGACGTGTCGCCAATCTAAATTCAACTCTAACATCTGTCACTTACAGACCAAATCGTGTTAGGGGCGTCACCTCTCTCATTGTGGGCTCCGAGCGTGGAACCACCCAGGCACCGAGTTTTTCAACTCTGTTTTAAAAAGGAATATTTCTATTTTTCATAATCGAGACGTCGAATCGAAACAGTGGTGAAATGTCTTTTATTTCGATGGTCTCTATTAGGGTGAACTTTGCGTCCCATAGACGTGGGCCGGGTTCGAACACGATGTTATGGTTTCTTTTAGAATTATTATTCTATCTTGTGACTCTATGGTGCTCGCGATTAATTGTTGTAGTTTACCCCAATCATTAAGTATCTGGCTGTCACTCAGCGAAGAGGAGTAACTCGTGGAATTTTACTTATCTACGCGTCACAATTATTGTATCTCTAGCGATCATCAACCCATGACCTTCCCGCAGTTGTCCTGGAGCCGTCTCTGACAACGAGAAAGTCATATTCAACCAAGCTGGCATAGGAAAACATATTGGAAAAATCAGCGGTGTTCAGGTTTTGTTCACAATGTTTTCCTTCAGTGAACGAGTGTTAATTAATGTATGTAGTATAAATTTAATATAAACTTAAACAAGTTGAGGTAGGATTCGAATTCGTACGTAATGTTTAATAGGTTTAACACTCTTTGGTCTCATACAAACGATTCGTCAGCTATGTCGGGACAAAAAATTATTATACCTACTATAATGTTGATTCAATTCAAATTAAAATTTAAAATAATTTAATCATTTAGGTATTCTGTAAATACACTTATGCACGTCATATTTTGCTTCTACTAGCATTTCTAAAAGGTGCCTTAACATTGAGGAGAAGAAACAGCACACGTATACATGTTGATATCTAGTTTGTAATTATGGAACCCCTAGCACGACCCTAAGACAAAGATGTCACTGCCGATGTAAACAAACCAACAAATAAACAAACTGTATCTGTTAATTCGACAGCTGAACGATGCGAGTAGTATCAAGTGTACTCAGCAAACAATTGTGGGCAAACAGGCACGGGGACGATATTATTATCTTCGAGGGCCTCTTCGATCGCGTCACGTTGCTAACTTATTTAAAGTTAATAGGCCCTTTATGGAGTTCGGAGCCGACGGCTAGTGTGAAACGCTCTTAAACCGGTAGGGTTGTGTTACTCACGAATGATCGACAAGAATAAAGCAAATTTGGGTGAGGTGAGGAGTGGAATGGATGGAAAAATAAAGGCAATATATTTTCAGTGCTTTTTTTCTAAGGGCACGTTTAATGATCGATATCCATGGGTATCGTTAAATAGTATTCGTTTCACCATGTCGGAGGCCATAGGCGAAATCTAACGACACGTCTATGAGGGCTCTAGGTAATTTATAGCGGAACGTAGTGAAATATGCCCCAGGCATCCTTAATTACGAGTCACGTGTCTTGTCTCCGTGCCTTGCAATGCACCACTAACAGGTTTTAAAACCTTGCGTGACGTTAGGAACCTGAGAGTCCTATGTCCGTGCAGAGGAATAAAGAGGCGGGCAGAAAGCTCAAGAGTTGAGGCCATGGTACCATTCGAAGACTTGTCTTCCTTATCAGCTAATTCTTGCGACGCCTTTACGTTCATCCAGAGTAATAAAAAGAAATCCTGGAAGAGTAACCCAATGACAAATCAAGAACATTGCTGCAACGATATAGGAAATTCTATTGTAAATACAGTACACCGTACTTAAAAATTACACGTAAAGCTTCCACGTGGGTGTATTGTGCTCAGAAACCCGAAAATATAAGCTCCCTTCCCCTATTTTCCTCTTAAAAGCCCACCGTACTTGAACCTACTGTGCTCGCTGCTCTCCGAATTAGCAATAGTGCATGCATTAGACTTTCGTTCTTTTTTCTTTAAAATGTGACTTATGTTACGATAACATAACGTTAGTAGTATGTAATTTTTTTTTTTTTTATTATAAATTGTTTCATATACTAGAGTATGAATGCCTTTTTTTACATAAAATAAGTTAATGCTTGGCAACAATCCCACCTGATGGTAAGAGGTGATGAAGTCTAAGGTGGTGAACGCACTAACTTATAAAAGCCTATTCATTCTCCTCTTGAAGGCTCCCACATCGTAAGTAGCCGGGAACACCGACGCGGGCAGGTTATTCCAGTCCTTTGTAGTGCGCATAATGAATGAAGACGCAAACCGCGTCGTCCGTGCAGGTGGTACGTTCACTGCGTACGGGTGGATACCTACCGTACGTCGAGTTGTCCGATGGAGGAACAATGATGGGAGAATTCAATGGAACAATTCCTATGCACACTCTCCAAAATGTACCTAATATGTCGATACATTAATAACATACTACGGCTGTATGTGGTTCGTAACAGAAGCCCATGGTTTGCAGTGGCGACTTGCCAAAACAATTGTATACGAGTTTGTTATGTACTTTGAGAAAAAAACAAAACTTAATACCATTCCGTTTTCTTAATATTTTATCTTTTCTTAATTCTGAAAACAATGTTTTTTTCTATAAAGAGTGGTACTTTGGAACAAAACTGCACTGAATATACAGGCAGAGCACTCCTTAATTAGCCATAGTGCTCTTTTCTTTTCTTTAAACTGTGACAGCCAATGTTGAAGAGTAGTTTTCCTTCAGCTTCACTCAAGCCCTATAATACATTGTTTGTGACACTTCAATTTCCGTGAGCATGTGGAAACGAGTGAAGAAGAGAAAATATTAGAAAAATTCGAAATAACTATCTCACAATAGTACAATAATTTTCTGTTGAAATGTAAATGATTCCATTGTTTGTTATTGTCAGTGTTATTTTCTAATTGTAGCTAGATTTTTTGACATATTTATCGTAAAACATGAGGTCTAACAGTAATTATTTACGCTAAGTGTTCTCCCAAGTTAAGCAACTTCGGACACGATCGGAATTTCTATGGGTTATACGTATATAGCAAATATTAAAATTTTCAGCTAAATCCTAACATTAACCACTTATTCCGGATTTGTAATTATATTTGTAGGTGGCTTTACTAAGTCTAAGCATTGTGCTACAGATAAAAATGAGGTTTTGAAACGTACAGTTTAATCGTTCAAAAAAAAAACGTTTAAAAAGAAAAGTTCTCAACTTGTTTTAAACTCTGTTAAAGACATAGTTTCGATCGCTCTTGTTTTTTTAAACCCTAAGGCTTAGCTAAAGGAGGTCGTAGCTGTATAATGACAACTCAAACGCCCGCGGCCGTGGGCTATATCGAGAATTTTCATTCATTCGCCGCTGAACCGACGGAAACTCGCTACAAACATTTTATGCCGGACTATCCGTCGTACATCGTAAACGGGTCAAGATAGCGATGTATGTAATATTGTCACTGTGAAAAAAAACATTTATGCTTTCGTACTATCTAACTATTTTCGATCTTACGATCTAACATTTTCGCATCGAAACAGAAGTAACTGATGCTAACTGACCTGTTGCAACTTATTCTGTGACTACCTTCAAATAGAACAGAAACTGAGGTTACAAATAGTACAACTGAGGTTACAAATAGTACAACTGAGGTTACAAATGTGTTATTACTTCTGAGATTGATGAATGCACTAGAACCACTAATAATGGCACATAACAATTACAGCAATAATTATTTATTGCCTAAAAATGAAGCGTTTTATTTCTATGGTTAACAGCAGTGATACTCGTATGTTTCATTTCATATTTGAAATGACATTCCTATGTATTATTTTCCTGTGTTCCTATTTGTTTTTTTCCTATTTGACATGTCCGTTACAGATATCCTTAGTGGTCATTAACACTAGATGGGTTATAAGTACGTTTGCTACTTCAAAATAATAAAAATAATAGCACGTAAATAATTTCCTACGCTTACATTCAGGTTAGCTGCAGAAATGTCTCTAGGCTATAGGACGCATATTCTTTCCATCTTCCCAAATTCTCCTGCCAGCTATTAACAAACAAAGAAACTGAATTATTCACGATCGAATGCAGTGTTTAGAATTGCAACTGTTTGTTTCGATCCTGACACCGCACCCGCCCCCGCTAAACAAAATCGCGGAGCACCCTTCGATCGACCATTAACGCGATACCGATGGCATTAGTGACAACACGGCTGTAATGAGACCAGCGCACTGCGTCGCCACTCCAACCGCTCGAGTGTACCATTCGTTAGCGTTGGCCCGGCGTTTTAATTGCGTGCCGCGTTACATGTTGTTCAAGTGTGTGGTCGCCTCCGCGCCGTCCGCACGGAATACTTGTTAAAATAATATCACGAGTGTTGGAATACGCAAATCCGTTTAAAATTTAATCGCTCTCCACATTTTTTGGTCGGATTTTTCTCCTATCAACGTTTTAATGACTGTGTGCGGTCGGAGAGGGCGAGTGGTAAATGTTTCCACTGATTATCATTTTTGCATAAAGTTCAGGAAAATGACCGTTTTTAAATATTGACATTCTCGTTGGCTGCGTCCTAGAGTTATTATATTACTGGGCTGCGTTGCATTATTCTTGCATAATACTTATTCAAAAATTAACATGTGTACCTTACTTCTGTTATACTGTTGGGAATAAGTCGTAATTATCGATATCATAAAATGATAGTTGGACTTTTTTACAAAGTTATAAATTAACATACGAGTACCTGGGTATTGATACATTCTTTGAAATGTACTACTTGTATGTACTTTGAATACATACAGGTATATATATTGATTAATTATATTATACATTTTTTAATACCAATCATATCTCCCACCTTCCCGGACTATGATCCCGTGCGACACCGAGCCACGGAACGCAAACCAGCTGTTTCTGAACATTTACTTTTTGAAAAATATAACTGACCAACTTGTGACTTGAAACACTAAGTCAGTATTCAATAATCTGTGTACAGCGATCCTGTTCTATTCCTTACCCTGCAGAGAAGCAGGGTCGCTAAATTAGGGATGTTATCGATATGAAATTTCGGATCTGGATATGGATACGGCTATATGAATAATATTTTACCGGTTTCGGTTACGGTTACGGATATTTGATTATTTAAGACGTTTTCAAATATGTAATGTATAAATATATAATGTACAAGGTAACAGTATGACCCTATTTCTAGGTATTATTTAGTATTATAATCATAGAAAAATCTAAAATGATAAAATAGTAACTGTATCACTTCAAACGGCGAAAACTTGTCATTACATGTTTAATTTGGACTCGGCACCTATCCGAAATCATTCGAAAGATTGTTATCGGATCCGATTACGGTTTCGGATATATTTTTATTTCGGATATCCGATAGTTTCGGCTACGGTTGCGGAGCTCCATAACATCCCTGCTCTAAACAACGAAATGTGTTTAATACGATATTGTACTTTTCTGATACTCTATGCATATTACATTTGCTAGGATTTGGGTAAATTCTATGGAATGTCCAAATGATTTGCATTTAAAAGACAAGGAAGGGTCTTGAGAATCCGGGTGGTTTCGACTTGGAACTGTGCTAGGATTTTATTTACTACCGATCTTCGTAATTCACTTTGACCCGTATTGATAGTGATTCATAACGATTTATACATAATTTAATTGACTAGAAGTGTTTGAAGTGTATCTTTCAAGAACACTAATGCCATTTTAAACTGCGATTTAAATTTTTTTGTAAGTAAATACGCGACAAACTAGCAGACGAGCCAAATGATGGTAAGTGGTCACTATCGCCCATGGACATCAGCAAACTCGAAGGCTGAACTAATGCCTTATCGGCTGAGAAAGAAAGAAATCGAAGCGAGTCGTTTGGCTGCGAGCCAAGCGGAAGGGTGGTAGCTAGCCAGACAGGCTTCATGAAAAGATAATAATACCAGTAATAATATTAATGACTTAATAATATTGATAAAATAATCCTTACGCGAAACTCTCCACCAAGTAGGCCGGCTTGTGCGGCCTCTTACGACACCCTGTTCTACCAGCACGGGATTCGGGACAATATTCTAGGCCGCCCCAATACGGCATAAAATAGTAGCCGCTGACATACAATTGCCATACTCAGAAATTGAAAACGCTATTACAGGGTAAATTATAGCAAAGTTTAATAATAATAATTTGATGATAATTACATCTTATAATTGCCCCACTTGTGGGCTCGAGTCTTCTGTAACAATGAGACTTTATGGTCATAGTTCACTACGCTGGTGAAGTGCAGTTTGACAGATTACATTGAGAACGTTATGGAGAACTTAGACATGCAGGTTTCGTCACGTGTTTTACTTCAGCGACGGAAGTGATAATAAATTTGCGCAAAATTAAAATAAATTGGAGGTGCGTACATCTAACATAAGAACTTGAGGCTTTCGTGCGGGGAGACATTCATTCAAACACTAGGCTACCACTGCTCACGATTGCTGCAATTTGTTGCTTGATAAAAATCATGAACAATCCTTAGCGTTTAGGTAGCATCGTATTACATATTTCGTAATAGTTACCAGCTTCCACTTCGCTTTGAATATTTCCGCAGGAACGTACTATTTTCCGGAATTAAAAGTATTCCGGATATCACCCTGTTCAGTAGTTTTACTGTTGGATATGTTCAAATAGACAAAAAAAATTAATAACAAAGTCTACCTACATTAAAATTTCCAAAATATATGCGCTGCACAGTATTTGGCCTCGTTAAGTTATTATTTTATAATGGTTATATTGTTGATAGTATCACGCGTTACTTTGCGGAAGTTCATTCTTATGTATAATGTATAATGGTATGTACTTCTATACATGCATAGAACCTCCCTCCCTCCCACAAAGGAAAACATGCTATTATGATAAATAAAAGTATATACCAACACTCATACCGTCACCAACACGTGATTCCCTCCGAAACAGAGCATCATCAGGGTGAGTAGACTCTACGGGTGTTAACCGCAAAGTGATATGCACAACAAATGGTTATATTCACAACTTAGATATCTCCGTATAAAACAAATTGTATGATGCCGCTCGAAGCTTATAATAATACAGTTTGAAGGGTTCATTTATGCTGCAAATTACTGGCGAGGTTATTGTTCTATTGTTCCGCGATCACAAATTGACCTGCTTTTAAATAAGTTAATTTGGCTCTTTGTTCCAGGGCTGGAAACATCCGCTGCATCTAACGGTAAGTTGTTAATAATGTTCCCATAATTAATGTAATTCTAATAAGTATAGATAAGTGTATTTGATAAGAAATTTTATTTCGAAGCTTCTATCATTACATTAGCGGCTCGGCTCGACTTCATTTACGTCTAAGTCCATTCGGAATAGCGTACCTTTCGAACGGTAAAATTATCTTTCAAGTAAGTGCCGTTGTTCCAAAACCACGGTGATCTCTAGAGATTATCCTCAAAAAGTTCTCAGACTCATAAAGTTTGCTCTCTCTGTTATTGATATAGATTATATTATGTACATCTATATATCAAAATTGGAAAATTTGGAACACTGTTAAGTACCTAGGTGTCAGATCTAAGCCTAAGAGGGAACTGTAAAATGGATGCCACCATGACGGTTTATTACGGAAATTTGTAAAAATTATTCATTTGTTTCGGTTAATTAAACCATGGTCGGAAATTGTAAATGAGAGCTCTCCGCAATCTGTGTGAAGACTGAAATTTCTCATCTATGCATATAATAAAATTCTGACTGATCGCTTTCTGTACATTAAAGATATATGAGAAAAACTAATATTAGGGGCCTTTATTAACCCTATAAAACCCAAAACAACAGTTGTTGTAATTTTTGTCTCTCTGTCTGTGCGTTAGTTCCCGCTAATCTCAGAAACGGCTTATTCGATTTAATTCCGGTTTTCACTAATGTATTGTAGCAAGCGTCATTTAATACTTACAGTTCGTTTCATGTCAAACTGTCTACAAATAAAAAAGTTATGAATTAATATACGTATTTCTAATTCACAGAACGACAAAAACTAAAAACAATCCAGATGCTATTTCTAAGTGTAAGGTAATACTGAAGCGAAGTGCGGGCATTTGCTAGTTTGTGAATATAATTAATTGTTTTTAAACTGAGGACATTCACTGAGTCACTTACTTCTAATAATCTATATCTACTAATGTTATAAAGAAAAGGGGCGAATTTTATGAATTTGTGTGTATGCAGAGGGTACGATCTGAAACCACGGCACTATTTCGAAAAATCCTTTCACGGTTTAAAAATATTCCCAGATGGGCACAGACTATATAGTATACTAGCGGCCCGTCCCGGGTTCGCACGGGTGTACTATATCAATAGTTTCCGCAGCGTATGCGATGCATTTTTTTTTACACCTTGGTTCACGTTACTGAAGTTTAAGCGAGGATCCCTTATTTTTTCTAGTAATAAATATAGCCTATGTTACTTAGAGATAATGTAGCATTCTAATGGTGAAAGAATTTTTAAAATCGGTTCAGTAGTTTTTGAGTTTATTCGTTACAAACATACAAAAATACAAAGCTTTCCTCTTTATAATATTAGTATAGATTAGTATGAAAAATAAATTATCTGCTTCTCTGTATGCATTTAACTCAAAAACTATACCACGGATTTTCTTACGATTTTTATCTGTAGATACACTGAGAGAGAGGTTCAGATATACGATATCAGGTAGAAATTATAAAACACCTGATAAATAAGAGCAACGCTTAGTTCTGATACGATTACTGTTCTGTGAATGCAAATCCATGTTTTCCGATACGAAGCGAGGTCACATTATTACTTATAAAAGTTATAAGCTTGAAACATATTTCCCAAATGTATACCACAGGTTAATGCACATTTTTAATTTCAACTCATTCAAACAACACTAAAATATGTTTTTGCAAGTATCAAGACCGCTCCGAGTACGTTTCATATCGCATTGAGTGTTAAGTTCTGGAACTCGAGACCGAGAGAGCTTGAAAAGTTTTGAAATCGCGAAGAAAAGATTGTTTTTTACGAAACTTTTAAGATATTCGAAATAAAGATTTATGTAGGGAAAAGTTTGAGCAGGAATTTTTCGTAAATTTAATATTAACGTATTAATATTTTTGTACGATGTTTATGAGACTACAGACTATAAAAAAATATTTCGTTTAGACATTATCGACTTCGAAGCTTAGCAGTTATTGGACCGGCCTGCCGCCGACTCAGATTCGAATTTTTTTTAATGTTAACAGCCGACAAACGTGCACACGAGCCACCTGATGGTACGTGGTCACCGTCGCCCATGGATATCAGCGAGACCAAAGGTATCACTGATACGTTGTCGGCCAGGAAATGAGAAGAGGAATTAGAAAGAAGGTTTTTCGATCTCCGACGTTGGTGGACAACTATGAAACAGATACGTGTTTGTTCGCCAGTTTTGATTGTTTGTGATGTCAATAAAATTACATGAGTTCTTATTACGTAATATTTTTAAATACTTTTGAAGAGCACAAATTATTTTAAGGTCTGTAGTCGTGTGCGAGTGAGTGTATTTGCTTTTATTAATATTTTAAAATACTTTTAAAAATTACAAATTATTTTAAGGTCTGTAGTCGTGTGCGAGTGAGTGTATTTGCTTTTATTAATAATCTGTAGGCCCTGTCTGTACATTTAATTTTACTGTCATATATTTTGTGTTAAATATTCGTTTTATGACTCGTAGACCCAAATTATTCCATTACGTAAATCGTAGTCCGTTTGATAAAAATTAGAAAAAACATTTGGTTGCGCCAGTTAGTAAGCTACCTTACATATAATATCGGCAGACCCTATGGGTATCAAAACAAAAATTTAAGCAATTTAAGCTACGACTATATTCATTCGTTACTTTTCTATGTGTGTGTGCCATATATATACACACACTTTAATTTATATTTTACGTAAACTGTCATTTTTTTCATTTGTTTAAATATTAATATTTTATATCATTTACATAACATATAAAAATTAAGTGTGTGTAATTATCTTATTATTATTGTCGAGTATTATATTAAACCATGTAAATTGTGGAATGTTGATGGACAGGTAGATTAAATAAATATATTAGATGAAATAAATTTTGCTAAATTAAATTGTAAACCAAACTTGAAACTATTTAATATCTGCACTAACGGAGTTGCGAGCGTTTGCTAGTCGAATATTTATAAATGTAGGGGTTAATTAAATAAACGTTTGAAATACGCCTTAAGATTTACGCACACGGTCATTTGTTTTCTATTATGATGTGAAAAAACTTTTACGTGCGTAGTTTGCTTTTGTTCGTAAATACGACGAGCTGACGCGATGCTAGCTATAATGTACTAAATATATGTATGTGTAATATAACTGTAACCAGTGCATTCTGGTGTACCCTTCAGCAAGTTCGAACGAACCATCACATTTAACTGTTGACCGGCGGCGACCTTTGTCTGCCATGACACATGGTATGATTCTCGTATTAGGTATATAGCTTTGAGACATTTTTTGAAATATATTTGTATTAAGTAATAATCGTTGAAAATCCGGCAAGTTTTTGAGTAGTAATCAGTGTTGCCAGGTCCAGAAAGCTAATTAAATGGGGAGATTAAAAATTCTTTGGGAGTTCCTGTATGGTCAACTTAAAAGACATCATAGGTGTAGCCATTATTTCATTATGTGTTACGTATTGTAATTTACATCTATTTTGTTTAAATTAGAACTACCTTATCAACGACACCTGTAGTTAACGTAAAAAGTGTTTGTTTTTAGAAACTGTTTTATGTATTATTATTTAAATGCTTAATGCGTGCTGCATTATATATTAGTTTATATAAAAACTGAGGTTTATGCCAAAACTAAAAAGCAGTGGTTATTCAGGATAAAATATTTAATTCATTTACATAAAAACATAATATATTGTACAAATCCTATAATTTCTTTATATTTTATAGCATCGGGAAACATACACTAACACATCTTCAAAAAAAATATTAGGACAAAAGAAAAAATGTTTCCGTTCCGTCTGCGTTCATTAAAACGCAGGCAAGTAAATGAAAAGCAAAACCTGAAAATCATCGGCGCATCGGCGGCCATATTGTCACCGGATACGGAAGCGGGTGTTTGGCGCGAAATATCGCCTTTGTCTCGTTCAATAGTGATTCGTAAATACTCAAGTGCGTCTCCGGTACGTATGTTTTGATGAGTTGACGTGGGGTTGTTTCAGTTGAATGGTATGATCAAAGTTTTGTTTTACTGCCGAAGCAGACATTGGAATACAGTTTGTGAGCTCAGACTCTTTTTTGACATTCCGCGAATAATGGTCTGATATGCAGAGTTTCGGCATTAATTTAGTCCGTACCTACTGCTGCGCGCTGGTAGAAAGGGTTCCTACCGACTAAGTTGACTTAAAAGAAAATCCTAAGTTCGATCCTCGACCGGTGCGGTGCAGTCAGTATGTGAATTTTAAACATTTGTTGTCGAATCTTGACTGATATTATATCTCGAGTTGTGTGTCCATGTGCTACGTTCAAGGGAATTCTAGTCTAGGTGTGTGTCTGTGTGATCGTATACATGCAACGAAAGATATCTACGTAGCAGGTGCATTTTCCTGGTGGTCAACGAATGTATAACAAACTATCCGTTTGATTACAATATTGGTGGTTTCAAAACAAAAGTGAGTAGTACAAAAGTACCCAGACTTACCGAGTCGCTTACTATCAGGGAATATTGTAGTCAAGCATTTTATTATATTCGATTGAAAAACAAAACTGCCTGTACACTCGAGATCAATAAAATGAAATCACTTCATCGCGGGTTGCTCAAAACTATGCTATGCAAGTTCTACGCAATGGACTCTGGACTATGGTATATAATTTGAAAGGTAATTTTGTTAGCAGGTTTCAGGACCTGTATCTACGCTAGAGCTGGACATCTTCGGCCCCGTCTTTTCACCTGGTCCCAGATATGTTCAATTTGTTCTAATCAGGACTGGGGCCTGGCCGGTCTAGTGTGGGAATCCCGACTTCTTTAAGATACTGTCTTGCCACTGAAGCGGTGGGCAACGGGCATTATCGTGCATTAGCAGGATATTTTCACAC
This sequence comes from Megathymus violae, assembly GCA_003671415.1. Classification (NCBI taxonomy): domain Eukaryota; kingdom Metazoa; phylum Arthropoda; class Insecta; order Lepidoptera; family Hesperiidae; genus Megathymus; species Megathymus violae. The sequence goes on from PDGT01000002.1 coordinate 10,482,630, forward strand.
ATGTGTTAGCAAAATGTCATTATATATCTTTCTGCAGTTAGTCCCCCTCCCCGACCTCCACTAAAAATTCCCGCCAATATTATCTAAATTTTGAAATGTTTTTTTAGAAGTTTATTTGTGCATAAAGTCTTTATTCGACTTATTTTATTATTAATGGTATAGATTAATTTATTAATAGTTTGTAACTTGGTGGGCTAAAACGTTAGAGAGCAAAAGCGAAATTGCCGATTTCTTATTGACAACGCGTCAATCTATCCCACGAGTGTCCGTGAATTGTAATGACTTCCTATCAGGTTGCTCAGCTGATCGTTCGCCTGGTACTCATTTATAACGTTTTTTTCCCAATATTTTTGTAAGTAGTCTGTGATGTGATACTGTTTTGGTTCATTTGTACGCAGTTCAACAGAGCTTACTAACTGAACCGAACACAAATCCGACTTCGTCCATGCCTACATGCGTCACTAAACCACAAATTTTCCTCGTAAGGAGATCGGGCTACCAGTGATTCTGCCGTTTTAAGAGTTCCTTAACTTTTTTTATTCTATTGTATCCACATACGTTTACTTTATAAGTTTAACCACAATTATTCAATTTAAATAAAACATTAACGTTGCCCATTGAGTATACAAGTCTCAGTTGAATTATACCTCGCCCGTCGCAAAGCTAATGAGTTATCGACCTATTACATTCTACCGGTTGTCAATTTTGATTTGATACTTGTGCTGCCCTCTGTTCAATTGAATAAACGTAACGGACCTTTTAAAAAGTACACACTTGTTTTAAATTTTTATGTTTCTCGCAACGTTAACACAATAAATGTAAGGTATTGTTCGAATCGCGTTTTTGTGTAACATTTATATAGCTAGTGCAACCGTCTAGTAGCGGCAAGCTGCAAACGCTTCTATGCTTATGAACAATATTATGAAACATATTTTTTTATGTCGAGACGATACCATAACCGAGCACACGAAGTACCCAATGGTTAGTTTTTATGTCGCATCACCTAGAACATCCGTAATACCAAAGAACGAATGGGGAGGGGGGGGGTTCCCCCTTGAAAAGTGTCTATTACAATATTAAAATTTTGATGATATACCAATGGCAGCTAGCCAAGCAGGAAAAGAATCCTACCACCGTACATGAGCACCATCAGTTATAAATTAGATGTTACAGAGAAAAGAGATTTTATTAAAGATCTCTAACCGGAGGAATCTGGGGCCATCGTTTCGTCCGTTATTCAGCGCAGCAAGAGCACAGGAGGTTGACATGGATCTAAGGATGACTGAAATTAATTACATCCAATGAAAACAAAAATCCTGCAAGCGATTTCACTCCCATAAATTACCCAAATAAACATTTTTATTATAACACAATCTGCAATCAATTAAAAATATATAAAAACACATTATTTGTATATCTGCCCGTAGGATATCGCCATGATTCCACATAATGACGCATCTTCAGGGCTGGAGAGGTGGCGTTCTCTTTTACGCGTATACAATAAGAGGGGGACGGTGCACAAAAGAATGCTACGATATTCATGGGTGCCTGGTACCTATGAGGCGACGAGGCGTACCACTAGAGTTGTCGATGACGATGACTGAGGGCTGGACGAATTTAATGTCGATATCGAGAAACCAATATAAAAAAATAATATGTTTTATTATTTATCTTTTGAATTATATCGGTTGCGTAAGTAGATAAGACATCTATTATTACATGTCGATAATTGCGTATTTTGCGGATCCCATGCGTATTGTATTGTTGAATTTGGATTGTAAATCAAGTCATACATTTATAATATATAAACTATCTTAACATAATGCATGCCCATGTTCATTTGACATTTAAGATTAGTTTTCATATGAGCATAAAATTTTTAAAACTCTTGTTTCCAATTTTGGATGTTGCATCTATTACTACCCCTTCTGTAGGAGAGGTCTGAGTGAATGACGATGCCGCGAGGGCGGTTGGCTGCAACCATTCGATACTCGGTAATCGATAAAAATCAAAACTGTAAAATTATCCAGCTCATCACTACTTCGAAACAGAGCTTGCCAGTTGCCACTTGATGGCGCCGGATTGAAACTTGCAGCGTTGTGCGGAAATGTTGGATGCGCGAAACAAATACGTCGCGAAATAACTAGTTATTCATGGTTTTAAAAGTGTGCCCTGAATGGGTATGTGGCGTGAAAGGAAAGAAATTTCAGGCAAGTCACATAGAACACATATGCTATATGCTACTACATACATACATGGCCTGCGTCGCTACGACTTGAATAAATTCAAACGGTTCGAATCTATTCTACAATATGTCTTTCATTTGAAATGTCCCAAGTAGTTTGACTTTTGATGAATGAACCAAATTTAATCATTTAAACATTCAAAGTAACATTCAATATACAATAAGCCGTAAATGTATCTTATTTTCATATAAAAATTACCTACTCAATTTTGCTTAATACATTATATATGCAACAATTAGATATGATGCAAGAGATTCACTGTTTGTTCAGTTTGATCCTTTTATTAAAAGTGAAATGATAAAGTAATTTGTCTTTGCGGCATAAATTACATTTCACGACAGTAAAAATACTCCACAGAAATTATGGATAAACTTATATCAACAACATGGAGCTGCACAAAAAATCCTCGCATCTTTAAAAAACTCTGATATGAACCGTATGAGTTAGGTACGAGTATATTGATCAAATGAAAATCAAATAAGGGACTTCAAAACGCCGGGCAATCCAGGTGAAAACAAAAATGGTCGCGTATGGTTCGGCGCGCTTTTTCCGCGCTCTTTGTCCACCACTGTTGGTGTTGCTAGTTTTTGTCCCTACGGATTGATTCTCCATTGTGTTGCCGTTCGCAAAAATTCCACTGAGGAATAATTTATAAGTCAGCTATGGAAGTTTTAAAAATTTTATTTTGAATCGTTAGTGGATTAGAATGTTTTCGAACTGGGCCGTCGTTCCAAGTTTTTGTTTGAATTTAGAAGCTACTTTGGAATTTCGTTCGGTTCGTTCTCGATGAATAGGAATGTTTCGGTGCGTCTTATTGTTTTACTTTTCAACGAGAATTTTATGTTATGTACGGCCAGTTGTTATGTTTTTTCTAATTAAAATGGTATCTATGTTATACGCTTCCCTTCTCTTTAAATTGACGTAATCGATTAACAATCTACACTAATCTGCGTTTGGGAGATCACGGAAATATGTGTGTGTGTGTGTGTGTGTGTATAACAATCGCTATTTCTGTCCGTGCCACTTAGTTACTCCTGATAGGTATTTAGCATAATTTAGATAATTTCCTTCAAATTAAGTTCAGCTAATTGTCGTGCATGGGTACGTCACGGCTTTTAGAATATAAACTTAAGGTATTTAATTATGTGTACTTTGATCATTTTCATATAATAAAAAATAATCAACAATATTAAAAGTCTGCAAAAAAAACTCGTATGAGCTATAGAATAAGAACCTTATAAACTTCCACACTTGTCCAATCTACCAATAAAACATATCAGAAGTATATTAAGTTTTCATACAAAGGATCTTTTTCTTTTTTAGTATGACAGCTGAAACCTACGGTTCGCCTGAGGCGAGACCACGTTTACACCACTGCCACAAACTAACATACTTCAAGCAATTTCGTATTCTGCGAAGTAAATGTTAGAGCCATCAACTTTTATAAACCAGACATCTCACAATGGCTCTAAGTAGTAACAATTCAATTATAAGCGACAAAAAATCCGAAAAATTAAAGTACATTTGGCCGAAATAGTGCCGTGTACCCGAGTTTGCGCTATTGCCAGGCACCACCTGTGCTACCACAATAACTACGCGGTTCTAGTATTTGTGGTTAATAGTGGGTAGCATTGGCCACTTATACCATATTGTTTACGTACGAGTTTATTAATACGATATTAATAGAAAAAACAAACAAAGAACACTGAACCCAAAACTCAGCGTTGCCTTAAATAATATCGTTATTACACGGGATGGCTCGGGATGGCGATCAAAACTCCATTTATGGCGGTCCCGAGAGAAATTTACATGATGCCATGACGCAAGGGCCTTTGTAGTGGCTTTAGGTGTGACATTCATATGTATTAGCGAATAATACATTATAATGTCATTTCAATTACGATTTTTACACAAGAATATTTAGATGAAATAATTTTGTTGGAAACTCAGCAACGGCCGTTCAAATTCCTTTCGATTTCTGTAACAGAGATATCATTTTTGGTCTTATATGGCATCTGACTACAATTGAAATCTACCTCATATTAGTGTACCGTGTACGACGACCCATTGCCCAGTTGGTAGTGACCCTGCTTGCCGAGCTAGGGGCTCGGGGTCGTTTCCCGGCCGGGGTAGACATTTATGTGACTGAAAAATATTTGTTGGGTGTTTGTGATGTGATATTTGTGTATGTCCATACCATCCGCAAAACACGGAAACCTAGTGCGGGGGTTTGAGTGTGTAAACGTTTATTACTGTCGTTTGACATAAATAATGACATAATATTGTACATTACAATACAACGTTTATATATTTTACCCCGATAAACGATCAAATGGACCACCTGCTCTAAGGCGATGCTATTGGCTTACAAAAAGCAGCGTCTCCGAAACGACTATTGAATACTAAAAAGATTTCATTGTTAATGTTTAAAAGGAGGTAGCTTAACGGGAACGGAATTAACCTTACCTCAATGACTACCGTACGCATCATGCTGGATGGATGGTACAGAGGCCAGCGATCTCCAAAAGAACAGATATGGTACTGCTTCTTGAATCGTGGCTTAGTTAGCAAGATGCGTCCTGCAAACAGAAGAGGTTCGCTTAAATTCGAAGATGGGTAGATGGGATTCGTAGTCCTAAGTATCGTTTCCTCTGATCCACGCTAAAGACCTTCTCGATACTGTACTGTAAGCGAAATAAGATTCGTTGATACGAAAATGACCTCTGTTGTGTATAACATTTGATTTAATGTACTCCACGCTAGGAATATTTGGTTCAAGATCCTTCAAGCTACTTACCTAACACATCCTTTTCCACGAAATATCTAAAATATTCTTTTATGTATTGTACCCGTCTATCCAAACTGCAACAATCCTAAAGCTATTAGCAGTAACAGTAGCCATAGCAGAAACAGCAAAGCGGTCCCATACATCCGCAGTACGTCTGCGCGGAGTATCCAGGTCGGCACGTGATTGGAATGGTCGAGCGGTGCGGACTTATGTGCCCCTGGTACGTAAACGTTCTTTGCGACACGGGTTTCTTGTATGGCCCCGCTTTCCGTCGATATTTTCCGTATCCCCGGCGTAATATGTTTTATGCCACATGCCGTTGCTAAATGTTTATCCAGTGCCAAATTCTTGCGCATGTACTAGGTGTTCGTGTTTTTCCCATGAATGTTAAACATGGATGTTATGGAGCTCCGTAGCCGTAACCGAAAGTATCGGATATCCGAAAAAAAAGTATATCCGAAAGGCGCAGGATCAAAATAAAAAACCTTATGGCAGTTTTTCGCTGTCTGAACCTTAAGCTTCTTGAGGCAGTTTTTATTATTTGTTTTTTAAAGTTTTTTTTTTCATTATTATAATATCAAATAATACCTAGACAGCAAGTCAAAAAGTTACCTTATAAATTTCTTTACTAATAGAAAACCATCTAATATCCGTAACCGAAATTATCCGAAACAATCGGATAATCCGAAATAATTTCAAATCCTTAAGTGTAACCGAAACCGGTGAAATATTATTCATATATCCGTATCTATATCCTTATCCGACATTTCATATCCATAGCATCCCTAATGTTGAATGTTAATTTTTACGTATTAAGCGTATTAAGCATATAAAAGAACAGGCGCATCACCTGGTGGTAAATTATCGTCCTCATTATCATAACCGTGGTGGCCGCAGCACCTTTTACCCAACCGAGATTTAAATGATGAACTTGCTCCTGAAAAACTCTATCCCCGTAATCTATTCTAGGAAAACTGATGAGCAAGTTTATTTCATTTGCGTCGTAGAGGTAAAAAGTACTGTAGACGAATGTCGGGTAATCAGATCGTTATAGTGAAATGTTTTTAGCAGGTTTGAAACTCAACTCTTAATATTCCGAACCAATCTATTGTTATCCTGAAATTTTACCGGTCAATCGTATAAATATCATATATTAACAATACATAAAGCATTCACTAGGTGCTCTATAAATATAAGATACAATTCCTATTAACAAAAGCTACTATTATGAGTTCAAAAATTTATTTCTGCGATGGGTAACAACCTCCTCGTTAGGCACGTACTATTAGCTCGTTCTCGTTAGGTTCATACTAAAGGCTATATTCTAGATTTGGTTAGCGACTTCGTCTGCAATAACTTAGTTATAGAGATTTATAAAAAAAACATATTCAAAAGACATCTCACATGAAACCCCAAGTATTTTTAATTACGTATAATATACCCAGCTCGGCTACAATTTTATAATTACTTAAATAAAATAATAATAATAACTATATCATCTTAAGATAAGTATCCTTAAAGAACAACTCTGTTTTACACCCGCCAGATCTATTCATAACGTCTTAGCAGCACTCGAGAACCAAATGTGTAGCTAAGTAACACCTGAAGTGCCGCAGCATCTGCCATTCAACCCTCATTAAATCCCAGTTCATGATACAGGTTGAGCTGTACGCGACCACTTCGCGCTGCAATAAAACACGCTGTACATGAACCTGCAAGTGCAATTGGCACTGAACTTGAATACAGCAGACGTGCAAATGAACGGTGTTACTAAAAAATTGTATTTATATCACGCCATTCATAACTGAAACACCTTATTCAGCCCTGGCTGAATATACTTTAAAAAAAAAGTATTAATTTGCTGCCGGAGCTCACTGGATATAGATAACCGTTCTTTTGAAACGCTGGATAGGGTTGGCACTGGCGCGTGGTATAAATTTTTCTAATGTAAGTATATAAATCATCGTCTTACATACATAAAAGGAAGTCAATTTATAAGATAAAGTTGAAAACCTTGCGGCGGGCGTTCAGCGTGACGTAAAAATAAACACTTACATTAATATAGGTAAGGTTTTGTAGGCGCAAGCCTTTGTCACTGATTTTATTTTCAAAAAATTTTATCAATAGTGTTTTATAATTAACTATGGATAAAGAGAGTACTCCATTTCAGGTTATTTTTAACTAATATTCGGACGTGAAGATATAAAGATGAAACAACGGTTGCTACCTTCATTCATAGTACAATTAACTAATTCTTATATCAATATCTTAGAATGACACCTTTTTGTATATTACATGAAAACTAATCAATTTTTTTTATATGACATGAATACGATTAAAAAAGGGAGTGCCAGCCCTGTCAGTTTATCGTAGTGTGAATGAAATCAATCATACCAACCACCACAAAGTGTGAATCTTTCACCGATGTATTACTAAACCGGGAACAAATGTTTTTACGATATAAAAATAGAATTCGAATGCATATAATCCGTTTATTAAATACTACTGGCATATCCAAAACTGTTAGCCGGTTTCCACCTGGTGTGATGTGATTGCTAGCGCCCATTGTCTCATATCATAACAGCCATTTCATAACAACCATATGGGGTGTTAAACTCCTGTTAAGCGTATTTGTAATTTTAACATGGTAGTTAAAAGTTCTGTAATCCCACGAAGGTTTCTATCCTCGCAGTCCTCGGGAATAAGTAACGCAACAACAGCAATTATGACTGTTGGTGTATCAGATACTTTATCCAACTTCTAGTCCAAGCCAATACTTCTGAAGAATTGAAGCTGCGGCGTCAGGTTGCCGAGACAATATAATAGTAAGCGGAAAGCCCACTACATGACCGTAAACGCGTCGAATTTTTCGGGATAACATTTGGCTATTGTGGGTCGGGACCACTTATCGTCAAGTCGCGTATCTGCCTATGTGCCGGCAATTCGCGTGAAAGGAACGAAGCATAAAACTTTGTACTTGAAGGTTACCGATGTCCGATGTTGGGGCAGCCTAGAATACGCTCCCCCCAATCCGATGCTGGAGAAACGGTGTCGTAAAAAGCGACAGAAACTACAGGTTTCGAGTTGGCTTTGCGTAAGGATTGTATTATCAGTACTAATATTAAGTCATTAGTATTATTACTGCTATTATTATCTTTCCGTGAAGCCTTCCTAGCTAGCTACTATCTCCTGCTTGGGTCAGACGCCAAACGACTCGTCGTGTTCCGGCTGGGGGCTGCATTTTCTTTGTCTTTTCTTCTTTATCGGCCGACAACGCATAAATGACGCCTCTGGTGTTACTCATGTCCATGGGCGACGGTGACCACTTACAATCAGATGGCTCGTCTGTTTTTTTGTCGGCCATTTACTTAGAAAAAAAAAATCTTTGCATTGGAGATTACTCCGACTGTGGTTTCTTTCTGATGGTCACCAATCAGAAGAATACAGCCTTCATGGACTAAACATCGTTCATAAACTTTAAGTCTATGAATGTCGCAGAAATAATAAAAAGTCTATGTACAATTATCTTTTATGTTGAATGGATTTTAATTACCTCACGAAGTAAACATTAGAAAAAACAGTTGCGATATGTATGAATAAAGACACATAAACATTAAAAAAAAATATTTTTTTTTCCACAGCTTATTAATTATATCCACCGATCCGGTGAAAAGAGCACGAATTAACAGGCCATACAAAAACTATTAACCTGCGAGCCTGCAACTGTTAATGAACGATACAGTTTTATATATCTAAAATCGTCATTTTTTTGTATATAAACTGAATGCATCGAGTATCACTCGACGAATGTTTTGGTTCGGTTAGCATTCAAACTTTTTTTTTTTAAGTCAGCAATGACAGCCCTATTAACGTCAGCTCGGCACAGCCCTGTAAAGGGCCCGGTAATTGGTCCTCGGGCGGTGACGCAGTTAGGTGTTACGCGAAATGTATTTAAAATTTTTGAAAGGGTTTTGTCACGCTTTCATGGCGCTTTTTAGCTTGTTTTTTGAATGCAAGAAATGTGAAAAATTTAATTTAGTTAGTTGGAAAATTATATCGACCCTGGCGCTTGAATTTTCACGTCGTTTTTCATTTCCTTTTTCTGAATGTAGCGAGTGAGAACGCAGTGCTTTTAATGAACAGTTGGCTCTATAGCATTATGGTAACGACAAATGATCCGCCTAATATGGTCGTCGCCAATTATAGATGGAAGCGGTTATACTATTTATTAATCGATTCTCAAGATAGTGACAGCTATCCGGACTGTCAAAGTACTGTGTTAGAATTAAACTAGGTGATGCAGAGTCCTCCTTCAACGGGACCAATCTGACATACTTGCCCAACCGTTGGTCACACACCATGAGTAAGTCAGGCTGGCTTGGACTAAAAATGAACAATGTCCCTTGACTACATGCCGATAATTACCCAATTATCGATACAATACTAATATGTACCAAATAACGAGAGGTCTACATGTATCAGTGGGCGAGCGAACACAAACCAATTCTCCATTATGAGTTCCTGAACAAAGTTGTAAGAGGTTTCGTGACCGCGTGGTACAGTTCGCTACATCTGTGACTTGTTCCACTATCGTGTTAGAGGAACTGCTCTTTTTTATTACTTTCTTAAACAGAATGTGCGAGCCCTAGTGATACGGAACGGAAAATTCGAAAGACGATATACATATGCGTTGCGCATGTTTTGGCTTCAAATATACCTTTAGATTTTGTGTATATCTTAGTGGTATGTTATGGCGTCCAAATTGTAGAGAAAACTTTAATCAGGGCCTTTGCCCGATTCCTTTGGATTTTTGACTAAATACTTAAGTTTTTGTAGACCAGAGGAAATTAAATTGTTTTGGAATAATTGCAGAGGTGAAATAGACATCCGTCCTAAGTCTAAAAAGGTCCAAGCCAGCCCCCCTCGTCATTGTGGATCCTACTGAAAATTAGGCAAGGCAATGACGCCAGATCTCGATTTTTGTAGGGCTGCCAATCGGTTTAACCTCGAAAGTACTATGTATGTTGCTTAGAGACTTTGTTACGTCTCCGACTCCGCGTTGTCACTTTGGCCAGCCAGGAAGGGAGGTCTCGCAACAAAAGTATTGAAATCTCCGTCTATCTAAGAATAAACAGACTTTTCATTACTCCTGTAATAAAGTTTTGTTATTACAAGCCGAGTTCATGCTAAATAATATTCTGTAACAATCAACCCTTCTTTGCTGTAACTGTGAAGAAGATACAACAAAGAACGATGCTCCAAAAGAGCATTATGAAGACTAGACCGAAGTGATGTTATAAGTTATGCGATAATACGTCAAACATAAAAGGGTTAAAATTAGGAGGAACTGAGATGAATCAAGGAGGAAGATGGTAACCAGCCAAGTACGTAAAATGTCCAATATATGCGAGGGCTCCTCTGTTCATTAGAGGCTCTCGTTATAGCCTTATTTATTGACCCCTTTGGATTTATATCTTATTGTTTTTTAATTTTTACAAACTTAATTATAAATTTATCAAAATACCACTGTGTTTTTTTTAATGTCATATGTGTGATAAAATACAGACTGCGGCTTAGTTGAATTTATCGTTTCACATTAGAATCTTAATCACGCCCTTATCTTCTACGTTTTCGTCGTCATCCAGTGCAAACTGGTAGAGAATGCCATTGGGGTAATGCCTTAATAAGTTTCGCTCATGTATCCCTCGGTTTGAAGTTTTACAAAAAGTAAATAAATAAATCATTTGGTCATGCTGGTAATCTAGGTATTGATCAGATATGCTATATGGGTTATTCTTATAATTTTTACATCCAACAAACGATGTTATTGTGTATGAAATATAAGAAATCTTTTATTTTGAACATTTTTCTATGTTTTAATTACTACTCCTAGGTATTCATGTACCTGTACGCACGTACATGTGTATGTATACACATACCTGTTCTTTGCATGTTTGATGATCGCAAATTATTCTGCATTTTCAACTTTACTTCGTTTAAAAATTTAAAATTTAAAAATGCACCCACTCCAAACACGTATTCACGAAACCTTTCTATAATTACACCAGACAGGCGCCGAACTAAATCGTAGCCAAAAGCGATATATTTCGAACAGTGGGCGGAGCCGCGGGTGAAGTTAGTATGCATTGAACCCAGCCCGCTTTTACGTGGAAAGAAAAAGCAATGGCCGAAAATAGAATGCGAATTATAAAGCGATTTGGCGGGAACGCGTCTCAGTAGGGCTGCGTCTGGAATAATTCATTTGTTTGATTCTAAATATAAAACGCAAACATTCTCTTTGTTCGGTGAGATTATCCTGCATATCTCCTTAAGCGTGCACACCTCGACGGTTTGTATTGATCGCAAATAATTAGGAAATAAGTCGCATCGGGGGCGATCACGATTTGGATGGAGACGTTTCTCAAGTTAAATGTATTCCACTAACCCAAGAACGCATAATGCCGCAAAGTTTAATCTAAAACGAATGCTGTTATTTAAAACAGACAATGTAAGACATGGGAAGGAAGGGCAGACTAACCACTTTGGAAGCTTGAGCGTTTCAACTATTATAGGTACTCATTATTTTTGTATTTTTAATGATACGACATTCACGGCGAGACTGAATGTCGGGAGAGAATACAAAAAAGCGTAAGTACCCGTTTTAGTTAGTTTGCGATGATATAATTTTAAAATTATAATCTTTAACTATATTATATCAGACCTTCCCGGGTTGTATATTCTTAAAAAAGTTAATGCCTTTAGTCGCAAAGTAAAGTCAGAAGCTATTACCTCACAGGTAACTCAACGTACCCTTCGGGACACGACAAAAGTTTGTAAATAACGGTCACCTCTCCAACTCCCGATCGCACTTAGTTATGAGATGAGTGGGGACTTTCGAATTATTTTGTCTTTAACGGGCGGTTAAACAACCCTAAACAAAAGGTTACCAAAATTGAACGCAGGTACAATTGAGTCGAAACAAATAAAAACCAGGAATGAATTTCGGTAATTTGAAGTAATTTTCTGTTGGAGAGCCGAGGCGCTGTTGGACTTACCAGGAATCCATGAAGGATAGGCTATTATTGAATATTGTTATAATACAGTTATTTCGAATAACATTAACTGACCACCAAATGCAATTTTATAAAATTATACCGTTATAAAGTTGATGTTGGGAAACCTGACATCAATTTAACTGATGTAACAACATAGTATTTTACAGTTTTGCTGAAATATACGTTAATAAACATGAAATCTTTAAGAAAATGAACGCTCGATTTTTTGTTGAACACCAATGTTAACAGATAACAAGAGTTAAGATTTTTCTATTTTAAATTTGACAACCAAAATATGTCAAGTATTTTGAGACAAGTAGAAAAGATTGGTAAAGAATATGTTTGTAACTTTGACAATGATTTCCACTAATATCGCTTTGTATTTTGAAGATTCTGGGCAACTTTGATAGGTTCTGAGTAGTCATAATGAAAAATAAAATCTTAACAAAATAGAAACAGTTATATGTTTTTATAAAATGGTAACAAAATTGAGATCCAATCGACTAAACATTGAGCTTAGGATTATTATCGATGAAATAAGAAACATAAAAAAAAAATTATCTCTTTAAAACACTTATCCTTACAATTTATTGTAATAAAATAAGAACTTGAAAATAACTATTGCTCATTCTCCCCACTCCATATACAACAAATAACTATTTATTTGGTACTTCCCCTGGCCTCGAATTGTGACATTTTTTGTTTCTATTACCCCAATAATATCTTCGTCCTTGCATTTTACCGTTTCTTTCCCGTTTCCTTACATTTGTCTTTTTGATTATTTCTGTAGTAAAAAAATAGATAATCATGATAGGTCAAAAGTGCCAAAGTTACCCAGAATGTCAAAGTTACCCTGTTTGACTGACTGTACGGTTTATTTAATTCAAGTCCATTTGATACTAACATCACAAAAAAAAAAAAAAACAAATTACTCCGCTATTTGCCTACAACACCGCGGCAAATATTTCCTGGAAAACATCTCTAGATTTATGTTTAAGAAGCTACCACTTGAGTTTACTAAGTGCTATCCGCGAATATATGTAAGTCGGTAAATACCACTAAAGTACATGGTACTCTAATTTGTTTTCGGGCCAGTGGCTATTTGTCTCAGTGACCATCAGGAATACTTAGTTGAGTGTTAAGTGCTAAGTTCTGGTTCGGTGTGAACTTACGTAGGTGCTTTGTGAAGGTATATGTTTTAAGTAAGTATTAATTTTCTTCTTTGCTTTCATGCTAGGAAATGCTCAGAGCTTAATAACAAAGATATACATGATTGTGTATGAACGAGATGTATGAGCGTAGAATTGGACATTTGAAAATAATAAAATGTTTATTTTAATGCCGTTATCCAACATCTGGTATTTTGTCTTTAAAAGTAACTTACTTAGAAAAAACCTAGTACTAGGTATTTATCCAAGAAATATTTTTTAATTTTATAATTTGCGAGACGATAGACAACAACGATCAGACCCAATGTTAAACTGTATACGCTGTTACTTATCTGCTTCGTTGCATCTACATTCACGACGATTAGGACCAATCGCGAACAGTCGCTTTGCAGCTAATATCATCACTAACTTTATTCCATGTTTGAAGACGAACGCGCATGTCCTGCCTTGGCTCTTCGTTACGTCTGCAACATCTTTATTACATTTATCATCTTATATTCTTCTGTACGTTTTTATGTCAATGAACTTCTCTTAAACGGCTGGACCGATTTTGATGAATTTGTGCGTTTAAGTAGATCCCTGGGGGATTTAAATTCACAATCGGACCCGTCAGTAGGTGGCGTGGAATTTGGGTTCCGGAAAATTATTACTGGTCTCTGTAACTAATTGAAGGAATACACAGACTTGTAAACTCATCGCAAAAAAATTATAGCAAAACTCCACGATTCAACCGAACTTATCGTTATAAAATTTGAGATTTTCGGTAGTAATGTCGGAAGAGCCATTTTATAAAAGGTTGGTATACCTCTATTTCTGCCGGCAATGAATCAGTGCTACCGCTTAGTGTTACGGAGACCGTTTCCGCGTGAACCTAGCCCCAAACTATTGAGTGGCAGACTAGTTGGCCACCTAATAACATAAAATAAAACATACACTATTATATTGATCGCTCGTTGCAAAATGTTCAAGGTGTATAGACAGCTCGCTATAGTTCATGATAATTTAAACAAAAACTTTGAAAAAAGTTGAAATCTACGCAGAAAATATGACGGAAATGGATTCGGGATTTCGCTGGGAGAAAATTAAAGAAAAAAGATTCGGTTCATTAAAAAGCTATCCGTGATTACGTCAGCTACATTTCTGTTTTTCGAAGTTGATTATAAATCCTATTAATTTTATTAATGTCGGCTTTTGATCACAGATGTCAGAGGTATTGCTAGTTATACGAATACGATGCATGGGTAAAGTATGATACAGTCTCAATCAGTAGTATCCGGTGTTAGATTAGTACAGATTCTGTAGTGCTTTTAATATACTTCACTCAGTGCTTCGATATATGGTTTTTGTTTTAACAGTTTTAAAATATAGTAGCAAAGGAAACAGTGTCACAAATTAAAAAAAAAACTATAACAATAATAAATGTTCCAGACGAGGTTGATTAATTTTTTGAATTTTTTTTTTTATATAGATAGGCTTTGATTTCGATCATCATTACAATCCAAAATTGTTCCACTCCTGGGCTGGGATAGTCTTAAAAAAATAAAAACAACTTTCAAGTCTCCTACAATGAAAAAGCAATCCAGCAATTATCAATTAGCCTATTACCTATAGCTCTATTTTCAGGACAAGCTGACATTTATATAACAGACAAGTGTTTGATGTTGGTTTCTTCTGATGTCAGATGTCAGCGGTGGCTGTGTCCGCGGACACATATTGCGGGGGTGACGGCATGTGTCAGCGTATATGCTTCATTATCATCACAACTTATAACTATGCCATTACGAAGCACAAAAGCAAGTGATAAATCATTTTAAATTTTAAATATTATCTTAACATTAGCAAGAAAGAAAGAAAAAACAAAAAACATATTTATTCTGTCTTAAGAAATATAGAGTATCGACCATAATACATATATATCTAGATACAATAAAGACAGAAAAGGTTCGCACTCAAGTGTTGGCGTGAGTTAGCCACACCTGCCTGGTATTTCACTAAGACCGAGCATCAGAGTAATTCATACAAGCGGAATTTCAAAATATATTTATAAGTGCTCATACAAAAGTGTTAACATGATAAATATTTGGATAATACATAGTTTATGAAACAACAACAAGCATAACAAAGCAATAAACATCACTACTTCGTAATTTAGACTAATAGGATGAATTACATAATAGTATATACATTAAAGCTACGTGCGAAATTTGAACATTGAAATTTGAAGCTATTCCTTCAGAACGGAATACAGATTTCACATCATTAGGCTGTTGCTGAATTTTTGTTTGTTTTTGCAAAAACAAAACATCCATCGGCTTTTCAAAACTACGCCGTGCCCCGAACTAATCTAATGAAGCGCGATTCGGATAGCTAAGTCACAGAAGCATGAAACGGGGGTGAATATTCCCTCTCGTCGACGTGTTAACGCTTTGCTAATGTACATACAGCCTTCGAACTCTGCGGTTCCCAAATTTGACGTGTCAAACGCTTAGATCGTTCACTAATGGAAATTAGCGTGTCAGTTTTTTTCAATTTCATTGGATGCCGGCACTGTTTTCGCTTCGCTCTGAAAAAATATACTACCAAAGTCTACCTGTATGAGGTGCAGTCCGAGGGGGTGGGTCGTAGGTTATGACCCTTTCAAAATATTGCACGTCAACTTAACAAAGCTTGTCATTTACCAAAATTTTATAAATTATTAATTTCTTTATAACTTATTTAGTAATTTTTGACAAAACTTTCTTATTTGCAGCGATAGATAGTATCGAACATGTTGATCCATTTATTTATGCGTGTGTGTGTGTTTGGGTAAGTGGCTATATATGTATGTGAACGTTTGATTTTTTTAGTTATTGTACTCATTACACACCACATTAATATTTGTTTGTTTAATGTTAAAATAGTTATTGTTTTTAAGAGGAAATACTTCAATTTTATTCCTAAATATAATGAGGAAGGCATTTAAATGTGTTTCAGTTTGCATATAACCTAGGAAAGTTAAAATCACTTTAAGTGGACCATGAAGTGATTTGCGGTTTTTAGTCGATATTTCGCGATTCCTACATTTATCGCCCATATAACGCCCATATAACTGGCACGCGTAAATGAGTTTCCCAGCGGTATGTAAGTACCTCGAAGGGGATACTTGAAAATAATTAAAACCGGAAAAATACTTTGGGAAACGCTGATCCAACTAATTGATGAGTCAAGAACACCAGCCACAAGCGGAGAGTAGGTTGACGACAAGTTTTGCTTTTCATACGAACGGCCTTTTGCTGTCCGTTTTGGTAAGAATTCATGAGATTATTTTTCCGCTACAAAACCATAATATTACAATAATGTGTAGATTTTTATGCAAAATTGGAACGTGATGAAATGGTTTTACTCCCTGGTTCGGTTGTATTCGGAGATTTGTCCCTTTGTCATGAGTAATGACGCTTCGAGTACGCGCCTATGAATGACTCAAAAAACTAGAAAACTAGAAAATCCTATTTCTAAAATAATGCGGGTGTTATTTCTAAACATAAGGGGTAAGTTTTCAGAAGCAAAACGAGGGCGGATTACTGGTAGCACACATAAATTAACCACTTAATAGTTTGTGACAGGATAAACAACATAAATAGTCGTAAATTCAAATTCAAAATAATTTAATCATATAGGTATTCTGTAAATACACTGTGAACGTCATTTTTGCTTCTACCACCGTTTCGAAATGGTGATTTAACAATGAGAATCTTACCTATGTACGTCTTGTACGTATCTTGTCCACTGAGTCGAGTACAGTCAGACAGAAATATATGTAACCATATCAGTCTATCGGTTCAGTAGAATTCATGTCACGTTCACAACGCTGTCCCGACTGTCTGCGGAGGTATCTATTGTATTTAATAATGAAGAAACGAACTTTGACCGGTTCATGGGGGAGGCAAACCCGTATTCGCTACTTGAAGCTTCGCGACGTGGCTTCTGTTAAATGACCACCGCAGTTTATGAATAGAAAAGTTAATTGTGGATGTATTGTTTTTTCTGAACACCGAGATTTGTAAGAAAATAATAATTTGAGCGTAGCACTAAATTGATTGAAGCAGCTGTCTCTCTCTTTTTCCCCCTCTTTCTTTCAGTGTGTGTGTGTATGAATAGATAACCAGTTCTAGTCATACTAAACATAAATATATTATCTTGCGTGAGAAGCAAGGAAGAGAAAATTGTCGTATGTACCATAAGGTCCTAAACCATGTCGTATTTGATAAGCGATGCATGCGGTAGCGTGACACATGCACCTCGTAAAAATAGTTTCACCACCTCATTTTCGTACTTACCTATGTTATTTACGTTGTGCTCAATAAATACAGACGGTTTGATAAATAAATACACCCTCGGTACCATTCCTGTCACGTCCGTAATATTGTCCCGTCTTCCTTTTGCGGCACGTATTACCTTGCCAATATTAAGCCGTGCAAATACTTAATAAGGACAGTTAGAAAAAACTACGTGAAACTGCTACGCTATTTTTCATTTCACAGCTCAGTACGTGCTGACATTAAATTACAAATATAATAAGTAAATTAAAATAAATTTTTGTAAGTATCTCTTATTCGACTACATTTTATTTATTTCCAGCGTTGTGTACAATATCATATTTCATTATGTTCCTTATATTCAGTCATATATAATAATATATTTGTGTTTGGTTACAATTCCGTCAGTTAAAGTCCATATTCTCAGTGTTGTTATTACGCATCAAACCCATTAGCAAACACATTATATTATTAATTTAACAATCATTGTTGGCCTCATAGTTTTTTATGTTTAATTGAATTTAAGTGAGTGGCAAAAAATAACTGTGAGAATAATTATGCTTAAGTAAACAGCAATGCGTTCACTATCCAAATCCACAGAGAACAAGAAACTAAGTAAACTCGGAAAAAAGCTCTCGAAAAAAAATACTTTTCAGATGTAGTGAATAGCTCCAGCGAAATATTTTTTAGAAAATATCTTAATGTACAGTCGCGCGCATCCAAACATTCGTGTCACGTTGACAATAACGTCACGGGCGACCGTAGCGCCGTAATTACTTCGACGGGAATGGGAAATGTTGTTTTAGAGTTACGAAGTTGGAACAAGAAAGTCGAGATGTGACATTATTAGCATCGCTGTAGGTAAATTTATGATTTTATGATACATATCACTTATGTATACATTATTACAACCCTTATTGCCACTGCTGAGCTCAATTCTGCTCTCACAATGACAGGAGTTAAAGCCATAGTCCCTACATTGGCCAAAGGTTGGTTGGAAGACTTCAGATACCTTGAGAACATCATGGAAAACCTCAGGCGAGCAGGTTTCCTCACGATATTTTTGCACATAATTGAAAAGGTAGATACACTGCAGGATACGAATTCGCGTCTCTCGTGCGGAAGACCTACGTTAAAATCACTAGGCTATCAGTGCTTTTTCATATCACCGCTCGGTCCATAGAAAAAAGTCATAAGTATATACCTAATAATAACTTACTTTGATATATTATAATTTTCGTAACGTCGGAATAAATGAGGCGCTCTACATTGGTTATGAAGGGAGAGAAGAGGTTTGACGTGAAGGTCTACTTCCATCCATCAATTTAAAGCTAAATTCCAATGTTCAGGCTCACATTCATGACCAAGAGACCAGACGATTGCGCCAGCTCTCTCGTCTTGCATATCGGAAGGTTGCTATGGTTTAACGCGAGGATAACTCCCGACGGTATTCTCGCCTAGTAGTAATAATTGTTCAGGGGATTTTAGAATAGTTGTGATGCCCACATTACACGACACCTCGTCCGTAGCAGTATCCCTTGACAGTTTTGACATTATCACCCTCTCACGACCGCATCCCCCCTCCTCCTTCATCGTTTAATTATTACCGCATCGGAAACAAAACGATTCCCACGTGCTTCAGAGTTATGAACGGGATCGGGTCACATAATTCACAAGAAACGAACAATTTGCGCCCGTCAAACGCTACATCGAGTCCGGTTACAAAGAATGTGTATCGAACACTGGCGGTTCGGAGAAACGAGCACAGTGCTACGACGGTGTGAGGCGTACCAGATCAGTAGGTTAGGTACTTACGACTCGTTGATCAATATGAAGGTTTTACTTCGGCCCCGATAAGAATTTTTTCTTGCCCACAAAAACTCTTGCTGCCTTATGTTAACTCGATAACGGGACGGCACGTCTTGACCACAAACTGCCGTTCGTGATATGTGGCCAGCCAAACAGCTGCGCGTATAATTTGTTGATTTTATATAGTGTTTCATAAATGTGTCTGTGTGCTCCATAGACCTTGACCTTTGTTGTGAATATCTATGTATATTAATGGTACAAACCGCATATAGTTCCGTTCAGTAATTTTTAGATTATCGCGTTATTTCAGCGTTTATTGTATATCGCATATTTTCCTCTTAACGTACTGAAGCCGTTTGTTCTTGGCTTGGACATGACTCGAAAGAGACAGGGCAGAAAGGCGTAAACATTTAAGTTACAATCATTAACATCTGCCTTTACTCTCTTCTTCATATTAAAATGATAAGTATATGATATTAAAAGCGGTAAAATTATGTATAAACGCAATATTGATTTCGAATCATTTATTGTGTTCGTGCTACAATAGCGAACACCTTCCCCAGCGCTGATTGATGGAGAGGTTAGTCACCGACCTTTTTTGATAATCCCCAGATCAGAAGGTGTCCGGTAAGATTAGATAAGTTATATCTAATGATAAAATACGGACTCTACGTATAATGGAATCGAAAAACATGATTTTATTGGACCTTTTAATATTTTTATAAAGTTTATCTCATACACTTCAGCCTTCCTCGTGAATCATACTATCTATTAATGAAAACCTCACGAAAATCCGAGCTGCAGTTTGAGGTTGTCGCATTTAAACAGAAACAAAGACTGTTTTATATAGTGATCTCGTGGAGGCATACATAAAAATAACATTTTTATGTTACTAGTAGTCTTTCATTTATAATTTTGCAGTGTTCAATAAAAATTAATAATTTTGCTTGAGCTATTGTATTAGCGACCTCGCTCAATCGAATAATTCTGAGGTAAAGAAAATTGCTTTAAGTAACATGATTTTTCTTTTCGAAGGAGTTGGGAATTTAATTTCTTCGGGCGACGTTACTATCGACAATTCGGTCGATCTTGAACCCTTCCACCGATCCGCGCTAGAATAGCGTGAAGGACGCTCCACGCAGTAAAACACCAAATAACCCATACCACTTCTGAGAATTCTCTTTAGAAGCGAACGTTTCAGAATAAAAGGATAATCTGTGTGCCGGATCCCTAAAACCAAACGCATTTACAAATATACGAGATGCGACTAGAAAACGAAAGCTTTTGAATGTTTTAATACACGAAACCCATTTCCCTGTAGCAAATAAACATTTTACTTGCATTAAGTTTTTATGACTCCCTTTAATGAGTTGCCGCGTGTCACGGTAAGTATGACGTAGAGCAACATCGCTCGTACTTTGTTTATAGTTTTTATACCATAGAGAAAGAATGTACGGTATTTAATTCAGTGTTTTTAATTATTATGAATATTCATTAATATCAGGCAAGTACGATATTATAAGGCAAACTGATAACATAGGTCTCATGAATGTCTTTGATGCTTCGCCGGCCAAGAGAGTGGAATCGTTTTAAAACACTATAACTGAAACTAAGTAACTTTTCAATTAATTTCTATTATGCATAACAGATGGCGCCGCTATATTCTTGAATCACGCTATCGACATTTTCTGCGTGGCTTTTATATATATATTTACAAATTCCGAATTTGTACAATCCGAACACGACCGCTCGCGGGTCACGACCAATAAGCTTGGCTGGAGATCTCCCTTTGCTTAAGATATTGCTAACCAGGCAGATAAAGAACTTAATCTCGGTGGTACTCAGTCCAGTTAAAAAATAAGTCACTTGCCCCGTCCGTTTCAATGTACCACAATGAACTCTCGAGATTAGGAGCTTGGAATTATTGATTATACATATATATGAAGCAGCTTGGACAAACAGTTGCGATTTAAAAAAAAAACAGTTTCTTAGCGCATTCATTGCTCGCTTCTTGAGTGACAGCGTAATTATGAAAACCTTGGTGACACTGATGTGTATTGACGACAGTGACCACCGTACCATCAGGCATGTCTGCTCGTGTAGACTTCTTTACATATTTACTGTACAAATAAACATTTCAGTTGCATTAAGTTTTTATGGCTCGTTTTAATGAGTCCCGTCGACACATAAATTGTGACGTCGAGGGTCGATCTCCATCAGCAGGAGTTTACGACCGCTGGGGTAGTTTCATTATCGCACTGTCTAATTTAGTAAGCGGGTGAATAAAATACAGAGCATTCCATTACTTATACATAGACAGAGAGTGTACTCAGCTTTTTCACTGTGAAAAAGAACCTACTCTGTAGTAGAAGGAGGAATGACCTTTAAATTACATAGAAAAAATTACATACAGAAAATAGTTTAATTGAAAAATTTCCATTTATTTTTTATGTTAAAAGCCGACAAACAAGCAGACGAGCCACCTGATGGTAAGTGGTCACCGTCGCAATGGACATCAACAAGACTAAAGGTATCACTGATGCGTTGTCGGCCAGGAAACGAGAAGAAGGTAAGAAAGAATGTATCATAATTTATTAATACACGAAGTAAAACAGCTCCGACATGCCTGTTTAGTTATGAAACGTGACATTATTTCTCCGTCTGAGTGGCAATTTTTTCAAAAAAATTCCAATGCTAGAAGAAAGTTTAAATATTTTGGCAATTTACAGTTTCGCGTTTAAATCATTTCCAGTAGGAACATGTTATTTTTTTGCCCCACTCAGTCGTGTATATATATGTACATATAATAAAATTCTAACCGATCGCTTTCTGTACATTAACGATATATGAGAAAAATTGTCATTAGGGGCTTAACCGATTTTGTCGTGGTTTTCACTAATGTATTACAGTAAGCATCACTCAATAGTTAAAGTTTGTTTCAATGCAATCTGTTCATAAGTAAAAAAGTTATAAATTAATTTAAAATAACGTAGGCACTATTTCTTAGTGTAAGGCATAGCTTTTCCGAAGCGAAGCGAGGGCAGTTTGCTAGTAGTAATATAAGTCGACAGAGGAGACAAAAAAAAATTGAATATGTGTGCGTGAAATGTCAATGTATTAGCATACATACACATTACTTCAACCATTAAAGCCAATATGACACTAATTGCAATATGTGTTCTGTGTGGTAATAAATAAATTAAAATAAATATCCCATTTTTCGGATGACGTGGATACTCATTGATAAATAAAATAAACGCTCGTACAATCACAACCTGTTACATAAATTAATTAAAAACATTATAGATATGTCTCCTATATTATAAACACATATAGATAATCATAGGTACATAACGGCTTACTCACCAACTTCACGTGAACTTCAATCGCAAGCGCGCTCCCGTGGCGGACGGCTCTCAGGATAAATCCGAAACTAGTCGGGCGAATCCGACTAAACAATGACGTCACAGTAAGCCGTTATATACTTTTAGTTATTTATTCAGACACAAATCGTTCAGTGGTAAAACTTATCTATACTACTATATAAATCCGTTGAGCTTCTCTGTATGTCTCGAGTTAACCCAAGAACATGACTGGCTCGACCGATTATAATGAAATTGGTACGTGGTTCTGGACATCACAGGCTATATAAAATACCAGTAAACCTAATTATGTCTGATCAAGGGGAAAAATATGAAATCAATCAATTAATAGTCCAAGTCGAACGGTTGCCGCTGGTATAGATCATTAGTTTGTTAGATATATAAGCAAGTTCCCTTCAATTGTAGCTATAATTGGATCGTAAAATTATACCGTCGGGACATCGCTGCGGCAGTACCTCTTTGAGTGCAAGTATAAAATTTCCGGCTTACACTTATCAAAAGCAACCGTCTCGGCAACTGGATTGTCTAATCCACCGCTAAGCACACTTCGATAGACGATAAGGTGGTATTTAAAGAACACACAACCACCTAGAAATGCTACTTCGAATCAGTTGTAATGTAACAAACTTATGTAAAGCCCAATTTGGAATACTAAAGGACTTGGCGTCGATTCCCCGTCGGAGCAGCGCAGACATTTATTAATATAAATGTCATAAAGATTGAATGTTTTTGATGTCTTTCTTGGCTATATCCACCATTGATTCAGTAATATCTTTATACTTGTTATCGTCGTATCTGATTAATTAAGGAAGATATACAGGCGATTTCACACTTAAGAAGTACATTGTACATTTTAGGGCAAATAGTGACATGTCTTGCGATTTATAGAGAAACAGTAATTATTTGGTGTAAGTAGGTAGTAGCCACTTATCAGGTGGCCCGTGTTGTTATTTGTAGGCTATTGGTATATGAAAAGTTAACTTCGAATCAACATCCATTTAAGTAAACGTTATAAGTTGAAAGAAACGTCTTGCTCTCTTTTTGAGGCTAGTTACGTGTAAACAAAATTAAATTAGTATCTCGGTCTACATTTAAATTTTCGGAAAGTATTATGTCGAATTTAGAGCAACGAAACTCAAACCCGTTCACATAGGTTCCACAAAGCCATTTACAATAGTTAGCGGATGGCATTTCTACTGGATCTGGTATTCTATGTACTCTAATCTAATAAAACTCAGGGCACAGTAACTCCAACTGGGTTTGCTAGGGGCGCGCGCCATAAAATTTTACGACTGGTTACCATGACAACGGGGCCATTACGCCACGTAGTTCGTGGATATGCCGCGAGGGCGCTGACGTATGGTTAGATTTGTTTTCTTTTTATTATACTGCAGTTTGATATTCGTCCACGGCCAGCCATGTGTAATGCACTTTTTTCTGTACTTGTAAATTTATCTGGACCGTTCCGGTTTTTAAATAAAGAACAATAAGTTATGATTGTGTTGTTATTGTTATCTTTCATGAATTTAAACATAAGATTCACTTCTAAAATGTTTACACACTTAAAGTGTATTCGGGGATACTCCCTATACATTATGAATGAATGATTATGAAGAAGTCATATTCCGTGTGGATCAAATATTTTTATCCACATTATAATCACTCGCATATAGCGTCCAGTAACATACATTTCTGTAACTCGCATATTAATCAATAGATAAATAAACTCTAAAAATATATATTATGATGTAATTATAAATAACACTAAAAATAACAAATAAATGATAATGATATGAACGCCATCACACTATGTAATTTACACTCGTTGGCCAATATCACAAACAGTTGACAGTATTACATGATATTATTATGTGCATACAGACAGATAGTGTTTTATGGGCGATATCCTGAATAAACAAGAAGCAGTAAAAAACGGGACACATGGGCCGGCCATATAAATGCGGAATATGTTAAAACACTTTTGTGAATATATTAATCTGTCTAACCTCGACATAATAATATTTCGCCTCTTTGTGTAATTTCGAAGTACAATGGTTTATTTTTAAATTTGTAACAGCCATACTTACTCTGTGTAACTAATCTTTGGATGGTTATTTATTATTGTTTTTGGTTACGTAGCCTCTGTCGAAAAATGAATAAAGATCTCATCACGGTATACTAGCGTCTCCGAATGGGGCTCATGTTTGCGGTGTCGGGTACCCATACATGTCCATGCATTAATTAAGGTTTTGCTAAGATTGCATAAAACTACAGAGTGCTTAACTCTTTTCACAATTTCAAATATCTTTTTGCACTAATATTTATAATAAAATTTCGTTACAGTTGATAGAAATGCCATATTGTATTTTAAGGACTCACGTCAAAAGCATTCGTAAGCGGAAAGGTTATTACAAACTTGATAATTACTTTAAGGATAACACTGCTTGGAATCTAGTTTAATATGTAAATATAAGTGCAGGCAGTTTTGACAGCAAGCGAAGGCAACACTAACTACGGATGTGTCAACAATTATGAAAAAAAATCTAATTTGTTTTTGTTTATGTTTTGTCTAATTTCTTATCTTCATAAATGTTTGTTTAATTAATTGATTGAATTCAACAAATGTTAAAACCTTTATGTTGTACAAATAAATCTATTTTCATATAAATTTTCTTCTTTATTGGCGTTTTCTCTTTATTTTAATAGCCAACAAACGAGCAGAAGCGCCACCTGATGGTAAGTGGTCATTGTCGCTCATGGACATCAGTAAGATCAAAGGTATCATTGATGCGTTGTCGGCCAGGAAACGCGAAGAAAATAAGAAAGAAATTCCTTGGAGTATGTCCATGGGTGTATAAAAGTCTTATAATCGTTTATGTTAAACATATTTGTTTAAAGTAAAAACAAATATAATTTTAATTGGAACTTTAATTACGCCTGAATAATTAAAAATCTTTGTAGGACGGTCACAACGACAATTACAATTTGTCAAATAAAATGACAAATATGGCGTCGCGTCAGTTGCAGATACCGTTTGCCGCGCTTTTCTGCCTATCGACACTGTGCAAACCCAGTCGATTGTGGAGCGCAAAATGGATATGTTAGGTTGTTAATATTGATTGTTTTTGTCTGGTCGCAGTTTCCGAAAATACATGGAGAATCTATTTTGAGATCCGTTTGGAATAAGTACTAAATTCTAGATTGCATCAAATCGCGATCGAAAACAATTATTGAATTTTTCTTCATTAACTTTTATAATTCTAAAAGTGGATGATTATTCACTTTAAAATCAAAAGAATGTAATAATTCCATGGAAATTTAAATCAGTTAAGAATTTTCTTTGATTTGAAACGTAAACCGACGTATTTTAAGCCATTTTTTTTGAGAATCTTAGTATTATAGCTCGTAGAAACGCCTTCAGGTCATATTGTTAACAACAACATTCATGTATAAACAAAGTATTGAAACGTATATAATAGTAATCGTAAAATAGTATATTGTGACAGCGTCCAAAGTAACTCGACTTTTAATCAGGCGTTTTATAAATTTTTCGTATTTAACCCACACACCTAAATCTTTATGTACATCACGACCTAATGAGCGAAAAAACCGTATAAGAATATTTGCATTTTTTTAATATTAACAAATTAAGAGAAAATTTTTATTTATATTGTATCTCATTTCATTATGTACTTCGCTATCCACTAAACCAGGCACTTGCCTGCGTATAAGAAAAAAGATAAAAACATTTAACAAAGCAAAAATACTTTAAAAGTATAGTTATCGTAAAAACATTTTTAAATATCGGTTAACCTTAATTACCAAAACTGTGCACTTTTAGACTTTGTGCAGCATTTGATAAGGAAGCCATAAGAACAAAGTTGCTCAACACAACTATAATATCCGGCGAAGTGTCCTGTTCGACCACAAGCGATTAACGATTCTACGCGGTAAACACAAATATAATCAAACCGTACCCGGGAGAAAGAGCTCCGCTCGGCCGTGTTTTTTTATGTAAAAGCGTGTTTATTCTATTAAATTAAATTAATTTGCCCTATTCGGAGACTGCCATACAGCGCCATCTCTCGAATCTTTGAGATACTAGCAGGTTATTATCCATTGACATACAAGTACGTCAAAATTTTACGAGATGACGCCCTGTAATTTTGTTTCTTATTCTTGGTCCGTTTTTAGATAATAGTCTACTCTTTTATATCTCTTCATTATGATATTAATATGTATTTAATTGCTATACTATCCCGACGATCTTCCTTTTATTTATTTATTATGATAGAAAAGTTGCTCGAATTTTACCTTAAATCGGACGCGAGATTTCAGTAAATTTGTTAGGATAGAAAGGTGGAGCGGGTTTCAATATCGACCTCTGAACAAACCTTTTTATTCTGGCAAGAAATTCAAATATAAACTCTCATAAATACGAGTAGACAGCGCTTAGGGACTTTTGAAGTATTAGACATGTATTAATTAATTTATCATCAAATTCAAATCCACTCAAGAACTCAATTTAGTGACTTCTCCGGTGCCGCCAATGTTTATAGACGACGGTGACCACTTACTGTTTGGTGGCGTTTGCCTTCAGGACTATAAAAAAAATTATTTACTCGCTATCGCTAAAAAACTATTACACCGCCGACAATAATACACGTTAGTTACTCGGTAGGGCAGGAAATGACTCGCGGGCTTCGATTAAAGTGATCTTCAAGCAACAACCGGTTCCAACTGAAACCGGTATCGTAAATGTTTCGTTATAAATAACCACCAGACCATCACATAATACTTGACACGTGAATGAACATCGACCTTTGCATGCTTCATTGGGACATGTGTTAATTCAGATGTGAGATAAACACCTTGAGTTCAAAGCATTAGCCCAATACATTAATAGATAACTCGAGTCGTTTCTATTAGAATTTTTGCTCCAATGACTTCGCTATGCGTGTGTGTTTGACTTGCATCTGTTCACCGGTATATTGTGGCTTTATATCAATCATAAATCTTTTTACGGCAAATCGTGACTGCCTCGATTAGACTTTGCTGTGATGGACGAACAACTGCTACAGAACGGTTTCGTATTTGCCCAAACAGGCAATATACATATTATAGTGTATTTCCGTCCAATGTATTTATTTATAACAAAGCTCCTTGATAACACCGCTTCCGATCGAAGAAATGGTATCCTTTAATCAGCGTTGTCATTGCAGCGTCCCGAAAATAAACTTCAAACGGAATGAACTTGTAGCGGTACAAATAAGGTAATGCGCTTGCGCGGCTAAAAAGTCCAAAACGCAAGCCGCGTAAACATAAACAGAGCTACGGCGGCGACTTCAAAGGAGGATATTCTTAGCCGCGAGCCCTTTGCGTAGGGTGGGAACGCTTCGGAATTTACGAGAGATATACAATTTAAAACTTATCGAGAAATGTACAGAATATAGCAACCACGATATAAGCTTCTCATGAAAAATTGTGGCTAGTATAAAGATATCTTGGCAATTAATTTGGAGTTCCTTACGAGTAGTCTATCTCAAATTATTCCAAGTTGAAGTGTACTAGAAGTTTAACGAAGGATAACATTGTAAGGAAATCTGAAAGTTCTTCATAAAACTATCAGAAGTTTATGATGTATACCAACCTCTACTTGTGTGGCGTGGTGCAACAATTTACGAAGCCTCAACTTGTTTCAGTGTACGGTAGCCCATCGTACCTATCAAAACACAAACTACGCTTAAATATGTCTATATATATTATATGTATATTGAACTTATTCGGTCAAAAATCGAATATGATCTGTTTTCCCAAAAATTAACCTTCATTGACATTGTAGGATATTGCGAGGTAAACTAAGTATTACTTATGAACACGATATTTTAAACCACAGAGTCCATTGTTTAACTGTATTTTATGTAAAACTTATAGTGAGAAACAGAGGGACATCTCGGCACAGGTAAATACTTACTTAAAAGGATGCCCTCACAGTACATACTATATTGTAAACATTTCCAGAGATTTGTTCAATACTTTTCACTTGACCAGGATATTGTTTGAGACGTTAACAGTTATAGATCCACGAAATTTAATACTACACGCCGTTTACCGAACATTATCAAGAAACATACTAGAGATAAGGTCCTCATAAGTATGTTAGGTCCAACTCTCATTGGACACGTAGACCCTGAAGCTTAAGAGAATCGATCACCTTTATAGGTTTTTGATGAAGGAACATAAAATACACGGCAATGTTAATTAACTTTATATAACATAAGAAAGCCGTACCTATCCCGGTGGTTTGGACAGCGGTCTCTTTCCCGGGGAATCTGAGTTCGAATCCTGCTCGCACCGCTTATTTTCCAAAGTTCACGTAACTGTTAACATTACATATAAAGTACCATAAGTTGCGGTCAAAGAAAACATAGTGAAGAATGCATATCTGACATTTTTTTAATTTTGTCAAAGGTGGGTGATGTGTTGTCCATCACGCTGTGAGAGGAGACATCAGACCAGCAGTGGGATGACAACAACATTACAAGAATATACATCTCGCAATTAGCTTATGTGTGTGTGTGTGTGTGTGTCTATATATGTATATAGCCAATGTTCATCTGAAATAAGGTACCTTTCAAATGGTAAAAGAGTTTTTGAAATAAAACTGGAATACCGTATAGACCGTATAAAACCGAAGATTATACTCCGCATATACAAACTCATTTCTGTCTCTCTCTATTTTAATATTCTAGATTGAGATATTTTTCAATATTTTAGATTATTTTTCTGTCTCTGTGTCATCATCACACAACATAACTATGTCAGTGCTGGACTCTTGTGTTCTTAGAATATATTCCACGGTGTTGAAACGGTTGTTTCACCGCTCAATAGACTTAACAAGTGTTAATTTGTTAACATTTTGTGGAACTCGGGTACATGTACCAGTTACTTAGCGATGTTTCCTTCAGTGGTAATGGTGATAATTAATTTCTAAGACTCTTTTTAGTTTCAAATTTTTAATTAGTGAAAATGTGTACGATACGCCCGCTAAATGACCGCTTTCACATCTGAATTTGTTGCGAAACGAATTGCTTTGAGAAACTCTGAGGTTCGGTTAACTTGAGGCTCTTGGGTTAACGAAAGGTTCTAAGCCAAAAATAACCCAAAAATGTTTAATTTAAATTTGGAATTTCATTCATCCTAGCGACGTCTTGATTGCATACGAACGACTTATCGTTATTATTTTGGTATGTTCAAGGCATCGTCGAGTTAGAGTATGATTTCAATGCCCTTGTTGCACTCTACTTACAAACCATCGCAACAGATTCCTCCTATTTGATGATTCTGGGCTCTGTACGACCTAGATTAATCCCGATGTTATATATTTATTTACTTCCCTGACTATCTACCTTTTAGAATTAATCGTTGCAATGTGGAAGAGCCTATAATAGCTTTCTTCTCGGCTCTCAGCGATACTGATGGCTCTGAGTTTCGGTTGACCACTTACCATCAGGTGACCTGTCTGGCTATTTACATAAAAATCTTAGAAGAAATCATACCTACAAATAAACTATACTGATACAGATTGTTAATACTTCAGCATAATTTAAAATAATTTGCTTTCAATTATATCATTACATACGCATAGATCACGACAATATAAATCGCATAAGTTATCTTTCAGGATTTAATCCCTAACCATTCTAAGAGGCACAAATTAAATCAACGCGCTATCAATGTTCCCAGCGCTTACAAATCCAAACACATCATTCGTGCCCGCCTGCGCCGCGTCACTCGGTGCACGTTCTACCGCGTCAATTAACACCCGCCGATTATACGGGAACAAATGTTTGAAGTATGGTAACACTTGCGCGCTGTATTTGACCTCGCAACATCTACGTTGCGGCGGTGTGAAATATGAGTAGGTTCAACATGCGGTATGCACCAGTGGAGACGGTTTTGGTAATAGAAAGATTGTTGCTAGAAATATTTTAAAAAGAAAATTATCAGCGATGTAGAATGGGTGCACTATGGATGTTTGGTTACTAAGCAATTTCGGGTTATGTTAAATACGACTTTTCTTGAAAATTCGTGTACCAAGCCAGCCACTCGGAATTTCTAACGTGTTTTTTGTTTTTCAATCTTTCCAGAATCTTCCCACCACTCGGCTCGTAAACTGCGGTCGCACAAGCCCAGTCGCAGGCATCGTGCTGCTGGTGATGGTAAACAAAATTTCCGACCTCCATCAGATTTAGTTATATCAAATTCTAACTTATTCGTACTTTAAACACTGCTTAACTTACAAATTTAATTTTTATTTTTTTTTTGTTTTTAACATAGCAAGATTTCAATGTCTTGCAGGATATTTATTTATGTATTGATACATTACACAGCTTTTTTTATATTGATATTTATGTGAATGTTAAGTGTAGTTTTACTACCCACCACTAGATGGCGGACTTCGCTTCGAGCCCGTGCCCTACAGCAAGAAACTGGAACTGAACAGCTCTGGAAAGATTCACTGCAAAGTAGCCGGCGGAGTTGCCCCCACTGTACAGTGGTTTTTGGTAAGTTGAAATATAATCTGAATAAAAAAGATCTTATCAAATATATACAATTTAATGTAATGAAAATCGTAAAGATATTTATTTATAAATAAATTGAAACGCAACTGTTACTTCAAAAATGCAACTTTATTTAACTACTGATGTTGATGCATCCACTTGCTAATAGATGGCGCGCTGTGTTTTGGAACAAATTGTTCAAAGAGCTACATTTTTTATGAAGTATTAATGTTTAATAAAACATGATAATTAGGATTAATTTGTACCATCCCGATTTATTTAATATGTATAATTAATAATTGCCTTTCTTAATTTTCATTACTAGAACCTGGACTGGGCGTTTTCAAACGAAGTATTCTAAGTTTCTATAAATTTTTTATACTTTAAAATACTGTATTCCCAGAACGAAGAAGATCCGTTGCCCGAAGGCGTGGCTTCCATGAATGGGACGCTGTTGGTAACGGAGGCGGACCGCCGCCACACAGGACAATACACATGCAAGGCAACGGACGGAGACCACTCCATCACTGCCAAGATCAATCTGGATATTGTCGGTATGTTACTATTCTCTACTTTTTTAGGGCTTCGATGAAATTAGACTTCCCAATGAAACCGGGAATAATACCGCAGAGCAGTACGTTACGTTAGCGTTATTCCGCTGCACAGATAAAGCATAATATAATTCAAATTTTAATTCCATTATTTGAGTTCGGAATTGCCAGTATCGGTAAATTTTTAAATTTCTTTTAAATTGCTTTTTTTTAAATTTCTTTATTTATATATATATACATACATAATAAAATTACAGGAAATGGCCGTTCTGGAATTTTAGTTACAATTTTAATTTTTTTTTTAATGATTTCATTTTTGTCGGGTGGTCCCGTGTTGTTTGTTATTTTTCGTTTAGGATTTTTTCTTTCACGTATTTTTTTATACCGGTGGCGAAATATAATCTATTGTCCACTACATTTGTCGACAGTGTCCCCCCGGGTGCTGGTGCCGGCGAGCGGCGAGCAGGTGCACGCGGCCGCGGGCCGGCCGGTGTGGCTGCACTGCCGCGCCGCGGGCGACCCGCCGCCCACCACCCACTGGGACCGCAACCTCACCATACTGCACCAGCAACGTCAGTACAACGTCTGGTTATCCAGTTCTGATGGCAGGGTTGTCACATTGCACAGTATAATATATGGACAATTTATGTCTTATATGAAATATATTTGTTTTCAGAAGACGATGTCGACGTCGAGGGCGGAGTAAATTCAACGTCTTCAAGGTAATTTATGTTATTTATCGTAAAAAAAAATACTGCTAAAATTAGAAGCGTAATATCTCTATTCTTCCTTTATTCGGAGCTCTAGCTGATGAATAAGAGACAAGGCATCGATCTCAATTGCCCCCTTGGAGATCTCTGGTAATTGATATTTACAAAGTATTTTTTTTATTAAATCTACACGTAACATATGGACTATTTGTGCTCTATTTGTGTTTTTTCGTGTTTCGTGTTTGCCAGCCCCCTCCTACAAGAGGTCGTTGGACACAGTACTCCACTGTGCCCAATAATAAATGCCAATACTTTGGTTAACGCTTACGATCCCCGTGCATGGTGGCAGGTTTCCTCGTCTGCCAGAGTAATTCTTTGCTTCTGCTGCCGTTTCGAAAAGGCGCATTAACATTGCGGAGAAGAAACGGCGAAAGAGACTCCTCAGCGCACCTTTTAAACCAACATATGACATTTACAAAGCAAGGCATAAGCTGCGCGGTGCCAGTTCGTCGGTATCAAGTTAGCGTAATAAAAAGTTGCACCCAATCACCCGAATTGATTGAAGGTTGGTGCTCCTGAACAACGGCACGCTGTACATCCGCAACGCGTCCGAACAGGACACTGACAAGTACGGCTGCACCGCCGGCAGCCTCGCCGGTCTCG
This sequence comes from Megathymus violae, assembly GCA_003671415.1. Taxonomy (NCBI): domain Eukaryota; kingdom Metazoa; phylum Arthropoda; class Insecta; order Lepidoptera; family Hesperiidae; genus Megathymus; species Megathymus violae. The sequence continues at coordinate 10,515,863 of PDGT01000002.1, forward strand.
ACCGGCACGAGCTGCTGCTGGTCGTGCATCCCGGTGAGTTTGTTATGGTTCTATTGTGCAGCGGGGGTACTCACGATACGTCTTTATTTGCCGTGACCACGGTCCATGCGACCGGCTCGAAATATTGGCATGTCTGATTGTCTACTGGTTTTCTGTTTTGTTTGGTTTATTGATGATTTTCAGTATTATAAAAAAAAAGTTGGAAACAGAATGTTATTGAATGATTCTGGTTTGAACTGCGATCGTCTTTAATAATAATAATAAATAAACGTTTACATACCCACACTTCCGCACTAGGATTCCCTGTGTTGCGAGTGGTATGAACATACACAAATATGACATCACAAACACCCATGACCCGAGATCAAACATTTATCCGTCACACAAATGTCTGCCCCGGCCGGAAATCGAACCTTCGCTCGGCGGGCAGGGTACCTACTCGACTATGGGGTCGTCGAATGAGTTTGAATGAGTCAGAAATGAATAATTGCTGTATTATGAATAACGTTCATTGACAGAGGGGGGCGAGTCGAGCGGGGTGGCCGGCAAGGCGGTCCTCGTGTCGATATCGGTCGCCGGCGCGTACATGGTGCTGGTGCTGGCTCTGATGGTCTACTGTCGCAGGCGGCGTCTTAGGAGGCGGCAACGGGGTATGGCTTAGTTATTCAGTGTTACCTCTACGTACGAGTAGATATGGGCACCGCTGCTTTTACGCGCCACGCCGCCGCCGCCGCCGCCAGTTGCCACGCGGCGTGTGTGACGTGAGGATATTGTTTTTTGTGATTTTATTGAATCATAATCAGATTGTAAAATGACGGATTTAAATAAAACAAGTGTAAGCAATGTTAGCGTTAATGTATTTTACGACACCAAAACTAGAAACAGTTTTTGCTGGAAATATTTTGGCCAATTGATACTGAATACTGAAGGAAATAAGAAAAAAATCATTAATTCTGATCAAGTTTACTGCTTAGCATGCTTGACTGCGGTAAAAAAAGAGAACGAAGATATACAATTTGGATTGTAATTATATAAGTTTAATTTTGTTGATTTTGCAAACTAACCTTAACATTCAATTCTGACAATGCACATACCTGCCTGTCAATTTTAAACAGCTTGTAAGCTTTAGTTAATGTTATTTTGCTCCGTAAATATAAAAAATAATCATTTAAATATATTATGGTCGTAACCTCTCGATAAAAAGTGAAGTGATTTTGTGTTGATGTGGATTTTGTATTGCGCATTAAATAAACGTTACAATAATGTTTATTCTAGTGTTAAAATAAAAAGTTATAGCAAAACAGTCCGCACTGGAAATTTGACACGTCATCTGAGGGATGATCACCAAATTCGAGATGAGCTTACTAACACGGAAAAAGCTAACATAAAAAACTTCTTCACTGTTAAACGGCCTGCTAAAATAAGTAGCTCAACAAACATGCTTTCAAGACATGACAAATGGCTTCTTGCTAGAGATTTGGCTTTATGGTTTTGCAAATCCTTACTTCCTTTCGATTCTGTTTCTGATGAAGGCATGGTGGATTTTTTTAAGGTGACCTATTTTGCTTCTTGTGAATTATGTGTGAGTTATATTTGATTTCGATTTGACGACGCTTACTTAAGCTTTATCTATTTCAGAAATATAACATAATTGTAAACGACAGTGAAATTCCATCCCGCTACACTGTAAGCGGCTCTGCATTGTCAGACGTATATGAGTCTATATTGGGCAAAGTGAAGGAAATCATGTCATGCTGCTCAGTACTTTGCCATAACATTTGACTTGTGGACTGATCAATTCCGACGACTTAATTATATAACATTTACACTACATTATTTAACGTCAGGTAAAAAAGTTAAAATCTTTACGATATAAGTAGGCAAACTTAATTTATCATTATTCCATATTACAAAACATTTCTAAATTTATACAATATTTAAAATATATCATTGAAAATGTACAATATCGCGATATGAGTTTTAAATTTTATTAACGGCCTAGTAAAGTACCGTATTCTATACTATAAACTATAATTATATCAATAAATAGGGAGAGAAACATCCATTGCATACCTTGATCTGTCACATCAAATTATTTTTTTCATAAAGCTGAAATAGAATAGCTTTGTTGGTTGATTTTAAATAGATAACTGTTGTTTTTGCAGATTTCAATTAAAAGGCTTTGACACTAAATACTGAAATAATAATGGGGGAAAAAACCGGAGAAAAAATAAAGGAAAGGATCGAAGATATAAAAAAGAGGTTCCTATTGGATGGGAAAAAGATCGTTGCTGTTACCAATGCTGGGGGAAATGTGAAACGAGCAGTTTCACTGGCAAATATGTCACACCACCTTTGTCTTGGTCATGCATTACATAATCTTGTGACTGTAGATGGTTTAAAATCGGTACCAGAAGTTGCAGAAGTTGTTCAAAAATGTAAAAAAATTGTAAAGACAGTGAGGTATCGCGCGCCAGAGTTACAGGTCGAAGCTGAAAAAGTGCACCTAGAGTTTTTGAACACCGTTGATAGAATCGTAGAAATGTTAGATAGTGACGAAGGTGACCCCATTCATGAAGATGATATGAAAACCAGACTCGGTGAAGAAGTTGAAGATGAGATTTCGCCATCAGTATCAAAGTCAAGACATAAGCAAATTCCAACAATCAAAACTGCAACTCCGACTCGCTGGCACAGCGTCTTAGAAATGTTAGAAAGTGTGATCCACGTGTGTAACCGAGAACCTATAAATAACATGTTGAGGAAGATTGGTCAAGAAGAGTTTAAAATTACTCAAAATGAATGGATGCTTTTACAAGATCTGGTAATATTTTTGAAAAGCTTTGGCGAAGCCGTCCAAATCTTATCATCACCGAATACATGCACAATGAATGTTGCTCTCGTGTTTCGTTCTGAGATAATAGACATCTTAAATTCTCTTCAAGATGATGAATCTCTAATAATGTTACGTCTTATACGCAATATGTTGACAAAGATCAACAAAAGATTTCCGGTTACCAAAGCGATTGTAGCAGCTGCACTTTTAGATAATCGATTTATGACCCTCAAAGAAATTGATATATACTTAGAGAGCCAAAATATGAACAGAACTTATTTTCTTTCCTCGTACTTTAAAGAAGTGATTGACAGTAATAACCTAGGTGATTATGATTTTGTAGATACTACAAGTAGCAGTACCAGCAATGCTGTTGACACATCTTTTTTGCACAAACTGTCAAAGAAACATAGCAATACACACCAGGGGAACTCAAGATGATCCAATAGAACAGGAGTGTTGGCGATATATTGCCGCAGCTGATCCAAACGAGCCTTAGGATGGAGATATATTATCCTACTGGAATATTAAGAAAAATGCATTTCCAAACATTGCAGCACTCGCTAGAGCCTTACTCTGTATGCCTGCTACAAGTACACCGAGTGAGAGGGTGTTTTCAGTAGCTGGGTTGACAATTACAGCGAAAAGATCTCGCTTGAGTCCAATTAGAGTCAACAAAATTATATTTATACATGACAATTACAAAATGTGTAGGACTGATGAAAAAACTAATGATTAATTATTAACATTATACTGTTATATTAATTATATATTTGTTTTATTGTTCATATTACGAATTCGTAACTGTTAAGCATGCGAGATTTTTTCGAGATCTTATTTGATTCGTTTATTGTCTGAGTACGCATGGTCATATACGGGTATAATCTGTCTGTGTTTCAATTTTTTCATTACAATTATCAATATTAATTGATAAAATTTAACCCACTAAAATACATTGTTGTTTGTTAAGTGCTCATTTGAAATATTTTTTTATTTATTGCTTGCCCGACATAATATTACAACGACACAAACAGTGTTAATAATTTTTTAAGCATGCCATCCAAAATAATATGCTGCAGTATCCAAAATACCTCTGCAGTAACTGAGAGAATTTCCCTCTGGCAAATTCAGTATTTTCGGTTTATTTTATCGCATTTTGACCGACATCCGACAAAAATTACGAGAAGATACCCAATCTTTAGCACTTTAAAGGATGTTGAGCTAGATAAAGATTTTCTTAAAAAAAAAAAAATCCACGCCGCCGGCGCTACGCCGCCGCCGACGAAAATCCTCAGCGCGCCGCCGCTAGCGATTGGAATGGCGGCGCCCATATCTACGTACAAGTCTTATTTCCCCACTGTTGAGCAAAGGCCTCTCCCACGGGAGACGTTAACGCCGACCGATTGGGAGCTGGCAGACTCCACGCGCAATTGTGAACATCATAGCGAACTCAGGTGCTGGTTTCCTCGTGATGATAGCAGCCTGGTTGTTGATATAAAAAAAGATTTATGGTTGCTACCGAGTTGTGCTCAAAAGATATCCTTATTTTATTTATTCATTTAAGGTGAGAAAATGGAATTGGAAATGGCGGAAGGCCGCGAGAAGTTGGTAGAAGAGGGCGAGGGAGAGAAGAAGGTCGTTCAGAACGGAGCAGCGCAGAACGGGAGATTGCTGCCGATAGAAAAGGACAGCGGTATGTGTCTATTGATGTTAGACAAGAACAGTGATATTGTTTTTTTATAGATATGCAAATAGAGACAGAGTGTTCAGGGTATGATATATGATCTGTCCTAAAGTAGATATATATGAAATTGATCACAGACACGTTCCTACTGTTGAGAGCATAGTTACCATACCACATTTAAAATACAAATGAAACGCGAAACTTAAAGTTTCTTAATGGCATAAGAATCGCTGGGTAATTAAAGGTACATAATACAGTACATATAGTTTACTGTTTAATTATAATGATTAATTTAATTAAACACATAGAACCAATTGCCAATTCAAATATATTTTTTTATTGGTAGTTGTAACATTGTTGTCACGAATGTAACCTTTTTTTTTTTTTGAGAGTAAAATTCTTCAAGTTCAGTTTATATATTGAGTTTCTTGCCGTGCTTCTTCCAGGCTTATCAGTGAGTTAAACAATGTAATACATTCTAGGTGCTGATAATTCCGAAGTGTCGGGGATTTCCCGCGCCTCCAAGAAGTCCGGCCACTTCGACCAGTTGTCCCGGTCTCTACTCACGGATCAAATCACCTTAGGTAAGTCACGTTTCAGGGTGCGGCTGCTTGGGAGTCTGGGCCGTTTCTCGCATGTATGAATCACTAAATGGGTAAAGCTCTCATCGCTGGGCCACTGATAAGTGACCTCCTGAAAACGTGTTTAGAACTGTGACTTAAGTTTCATTTTATCATAATTACCATCCATCAACTCGTCAGTGATTCAAAGTCGCATAACGCTCACATCATTTTAAATCAATATTTAAAAATCGTTTCATTGGTTTATTAAGATTTTAACTCTTTAAACTTGTCCTCAGTTATCAAATATAAACATAATACACACAGTCACACATTCTCTCAACACGATTTCCATTATCGTGCTATGAAGACACAATCAAGATATAATAATTTACCAAAACATAAGAACTGGTATTTGTCAGTGATATGTCTGTTATGACTGGAGATGGCACCCAGGACACCTTTCTCGATCACCACCAAATAATAATTAATAGAATTCGAGATTCGACTTAAAATATATCTGTGAACTAGTGACACGTGGCGTGTCGTGACGCGTCAGTATCACATCGGTTTCATGTATTCTGTACGGACGCTAATAGATCACCGCGACGTGTCGCGTGGAGCTGCGCCGTGTTGCTGTCGGGATGCAACATAAATCTTTGTAATGCATATGCGATTTACTTTACAGTGAAGAAAATGAAAAGTGCACTAACCAATGCCACATTTTTTATCGATACATTCTTACAAAAGTACCATATACATTTTCGACGTGCTCAAGTGATAATTCATACATGCGACGGTAGATTTTTATATATGTTATTTTAAATGTGATGTATTTATTTCACATATTTTCGATTAAGTTAACGGACATTTCCTCGAAAGGTCGCGGCGAGTTCGGCGACGTCATGCTGGCCAAGATCGACATGTCGCTGGTGAGGAAGAGCCGCAACCGAGACGACGGCGATCCGGAGCCGGAGCTCAAGCCCGTTCTGGTCAAATCTCTCACCGCCACCGACGAGGTAACAGACGAAAGTGAAACTGAAAATATTTTATTTCTTATGATAGCGTGTAATATTAATAACAAAGCAGTTCTATCGTACCCAATACGACTACTTAATATGGTCGTGACAAACCTTTTTATAATAATATAAAAATTTGTCTAATGCAGCTGTTACTTTCCGAATGTTGCCTTGACTCGTCTGTATTGCGATCATCAGAAGTGGGATTCATGTACCGTAGTATACTGTTGGTTAGGTTAAGTGTGAACATGACTGGTAGGCTCCAAATCCTACGTAGCCTGAGACGACATGCTAAAAATATTTTTATATAGAACTTCCATATGCCAGTTTCGTACATTACAAATTCCCATTAAAACAAGCTTGAATAATTTACCTTCACATTACTTGTTTCTTTCGCGTGTTTCATATTATGTTAAATAAGTATTTAGTTCCGTACGACATAATATATTTTTTTAATTATCGGTTTTAATATAAAAGGCGTTATGTTTACTGTTTATTTTAATAGTAGACACTAACGCCATCTCTTACCGAAAATCCGAATCATTCATCAGTCATACATTGCGTCTTAACGAATGAAACAAAAACAGCAACGTTTAACGTGTCCGTTGACCGTCCCCAGACGCAGCTGGCGGAGTTCCGCCGGCAGCTGGAGCTGTTCAGTCGCGTGCGTCACGAGCACGTCGTGCGGCTCGTCGGGCTGTGCAACGAGGCCGATCCGCACTACATGCTGCTCGAGCACACCGACTGGGTCAGTGCACTCTGTAACTTGTTCCTCTGCTGGCCTCGGACCCCCTTGACGTCGAGTAGGGTGAAAGTTACATTTATATTAATAGTTACATAGACTAACACTGCGGGACAATATTGGCAGACTTCAGACATATCTTTGAGAACGTTACATCAGCTAAGCTATAACTGCTTGTTCTTTAGTAAATATTATTAACAGTATTATTAAAATTAGCGAATGAAATCATTACATATCCAGGACGCTCTAGGCATCTATCCAATCCTAAGCTTTGTAAGCTAATTTAATCCGGCACTTCTTCTAGGTGGTAAAATGTCTGACCCGATTATCTTCCATGCTTGGAAAGTCACGTTTCGACTGGAATTAATCGTGGAATGTTTATTAAGTGATTCTGTTTCAAAACTATTTAAGAATTAATTATTTCTTGTTATGTTGGCAATAGCAAACGAAAATTATTGGACAGATACGCGTTGGGATTGATTCCAGTGTTACAAATGTACATGATCGGTGGCAATCACTCACCTGTCTGTTATTGAAAAAAAAATTAAATGCAGTTTTCTTATTCAAAATTATTCCATACACAGGGTGACCTCAAAAGTTTCTTAATCGCGACCCGCACACGCGAAGAGAACGCTGAGTATACACAACGTGTCGGCCCCGCCCACTCGCTGGCGCAGCCCGAGCGTCCCGCGCCGCCCCTCCAGCCGCAGCACCGAGCGGCAGTCGCGCTGCAGCTCGCAACAGCCGCAGCTTGTCTCGCTGCAAAACGACTCACGCACAGGTAGTGATAGATGACACTAGAAACATAAGGAGACCCAAAATGCTCCTCATGAGACCCCAATTTATACTTTATTAAAATAAAATGATGAGTTATTTTGTTCGACGCGATATACTTTATATATTCAATTGTATTATAGAATAAATAATAATGGTGAGTCCATCATCGCCGCGGCTGCAGTTCAGTTGTCTAGTCATAATCTTTAACCATAATACCCTGTAACTAGAAGAATAAAACTATAGAATAAGATAATATTTGAAATACAATTTTGAAGTAACTAGAAAGAAGTAAGTAGAAACTTGATAGTTTACGATGTACAATCACACAGGACATATATCAACAAAATCCTATATAAATTTACAGCATCTTTGCTACCCGGCAAATTAGAAAAACATAAATTATTTATAATTTCAATTTAAATATACATCCATTTATGTTCATTGACGGAAGTAGCCACGGTCAAACTGACCACGTTAGATTGAGTTTGGTCGTGTCCACGACTCATGCTAATGTCAATCAATACAATGTATATGTCGTGAGTACCCGTCCTATACCAAAAGTGTCAATAACTATTACTATTGTACGAAATACAGGGACATGGCGGCCCGCAACTGCGTAATCACGGCGCAGCTGCAGCTGAAGCTGTCGTTCCCGGCGCTCACCCGGGGGCCCAACTCGCACGAGTACTTCAAGCTGCACGACCAGGTGAGTGGTGCTGTGGGGCACCGGGGAGGTCTGGAACGGACTCCTCGGATGACAGCTGCAGCATAGTTCTTATGCCACAGTAATAAAGTTCTAGGCAATATTAATCTTTGTGTAACATTGTACCCAATGTACAAAACACAAAGTACCAATATTATACTTTGTGTTTTGATTTGTTTCGTTTTGTTGTTCGTTTTGGATGATTGCTCGAATGTTTTGTGTATCAAAATAAATTATCCTATTGTTAAGCAAGAATTTGAATAAATTCGAATGGCTGACTCAGAAAGGGTCGAATAATCTATAAAGTCATAGCTGGCAGCGAGCCCAAGGACTCTATTTGGATCAAATTTTGTTTCTTAAGAGAGCGACATCTCGTGAAATTCTGCGGTACTTGCGATATCGGTTATTGATACTAACCTGCTAGTGCGAATCCGAATACGAATATGTTCAATTAATTTCTAGTAATCAAATACTCCCTGGTCACTCGGCCAACCTAATACTGCACCCCACGTAAAATCATGTCATTAGATAATCATGCGCTACCGATATTAATAGTTGTTTTGGTTAAAAAAACTAACTAATACTATTTCCATCCACAGGTCATTCCTCTACGCTGGTTGCCGTTCGAGGCCGTGATGGAGGGTGAATACTCCACTAAGTCCGACGTGTATATGTTCGCTGTCACCATTTGGGAGGTAACTTGTCAACACTAATTGATGACCCTCGAGAGATTTTGTAATTGTTAGTTTTAAGACTCTTAATTTATATTGTAATTATTTTGACGACCCCGTAGCCCAGTTGGTAGTGACCCTGCCTGCCGAGCGTGGGGTCCCGGGTTCGATTCCCGGCCGGGGCAGATATTTATGTGACAGATAAATGTTTGTTCTCGGGTCATGGGTGTTTGTGATGTGATAATTGTGTATGTCATGCCACCCGCAACACAGGGAATCCTAGTACGGGGGTGTGAGTGTGTAAACGTTTATTTATTTATTTATTTATTGTAACTTAAAATAATTAAAATATGAAAAGGACGGACAGACATAAAATTAAATAAATTCCTGTCAAACATCCATTATATTTCACTATAATAGATTTGTTATATACATATTTTAGGGTCTAAACCCATTTAGTTGCCAAATACATGTTAGGCGTATTTATTAAATGATGTAATTGTTCCCAGATATATACAAAAGCAGAACTGCCGTTTGCGAAGCTCAACGACAACTCGGTGCTGGAACGTCTGAAGGCTGGCACACTGGATTGGACGGTCCCGGATTCGATGCCGGAAAAACTCGCCAATTTACTCGTGAGCATATTCTCACTGTCCCAGTTGATAACGGTCTTGTTTGCCCCTAGAGTTCCGGGTTTGATCTCCGGCTAGGGAAGACATTTGTATGACGGACAATTCCTAGTATAGGGTTTTGTTCGAATTGTATAAGTTTATATCCACGCCACCCGTAGCTTACGGAGTCGTGTACATTCCAAATAATACCATAAGTATATTATGTGGTCTGTCTAAAGCTTTTGATTGTGTTGAACGCGACCACTACATCTTTAACTTGTTCACTACGGCTTAAATATCAATTGACCGAATTCTATTGCGTCCTATTTAAAGAGTATAATCCAACATGTTAACATAGTTGACACCAAACAATCGGTAACACCAATTCTGGTGGGTGTACTACAGGGCTCAATTCTAAGCTCTGTATTCATTATCTACTTTAAATTAAAGATTTTTCATATTAAATTAACGATTATACGAACATCGCGCAGTCTAATGCCCAGATATAATACCACCACTTCCGGTTCTGCGCAGGTTAGAAATTTACCCTGCACTTATTATTTATTAGTTTAAGACGTGCTGAGAAATTTCTGTAGCCTCTTCTCTCTTCTCCCCAGTGATTAATCACCTATTCAAAACGATAGTAAAACCAAAAAATATATGCATAAATGACTGCGGCCCATAGACACCTACACAAACAATCCTTGTATTCCAATTAAAAAAAAGTCCTCCTTGCATGACGTTCAATAATTAATTTAAAAAATTCCATTTTAAAATTTTAAAAAATTGATCGCTATGGTATTGTCTCGCAGAAGCGTTGCTGGAGCAAGTCGCCGGCGGAGCGGCCGCAGTTCACCGAGGTGTGCGAGGAGGTGACGTCCGTGGTGCAGGAGCTCACGTCCGACACCGCGTCGCACCGCTCCGTCACCACGTCGCACCACTCTTTCGCCGCCGACCACCACTCAGTCAGCGCCGACCACCACTCCGTCACCGCTGACCAGTGACGTGGCGCGTGTCACACACTTGTGCACGACAGCTGTACTCACATGTACACTGAGAAGACTGTATAATATTCCAGATTATAGTATTCCCTTTCACTCTCACTCGCTCATAGTATGACAGCATCGTAAAGCGAACAATTGATGTATACAATTGTGTGACAAACATCCTTGATGATTTTTGAAACATTTTACATTTTTTATTTTCAACATTAGTCCACATGTCGCCGGCTGCGGTTTTAGCAAGTAGATCGTTGTAAGTAGGTGCACGGCACCTACTTCAAGCGCGTTCAGTCTAACGATTCCTGGAATATATTGTACTCTATTAGTTTCATATCGGTTACTTTTATTCAAGGATAGTGACTCACATACATACATTTGACTAACAAAAAGCTTAGCGACACGTGCGCGGCGCGGCGCGGAGCGCCTCGTGTGCGCGCTCAGCAAGTACGTGCGGGAGGAGGGA
>PDGT01000002.1:10526935-10543779 GCA_003671415.1 Megathymus violae
GGGGGGGGACTCAAACATGCGACTCCATCAATCCTTGCCGTGCTCTGACAACCAAGGTGCCCTTGCATAATATATAAATGTACATTTTAGAGCATGGAATACAAAATGTAAATATTGTACGATTTTTTTTTATAGGCGTCCGGACCGTCTGAACTCATCATCAGCCTCCTGCTCTTATCCCAATTTTATTTGGTGTCGGCGCAGCATGTATTTTTCTTCCATACTTCTCTATCAGCCGTCATCTCACTATTAACTTCCATTCTAGCCATATCGTCCTTCACACAATCCATCCATCGCTTCTTTGGCCAACCTCTACCTCTATAGCCATCTACGTTCATACTTAATACCTTCCGTACAACATGCTCTTCATTCATTCCTTCCGGACCGCCTGAACTAAACTGTTTTATAAGCTCATGACTCCAGTATTCTGTACGACTCAAATATGTCAAGATAAAAAGACAATATTCTCCAGAGAAAAGTATCCGATCGTCTTGTACGTGTGTATATCTCGTGAAGTTAAAATCGCTTTACCATCGCATATCGCACGTGATTCGACACGAGCGTTATTGTAAGTTTAGATGTTAGAATCGAAGTAATGATCTTATTAGTTCCGTTTCTTATACATTGTATTATTAGAATAGATGTTTTGATGCATTTACAAAGTATGTTAAGTATTTAAGTATTGCGATAGCTTTTATGACAAATCTCAGTTAATTTGACTATTTTGATAAACTTAGTCGTTTATCAAAATGCATTAAATTTTAATGATTTCACATGAACTTTTATAGTTTTTGAAATCGCAATAGGGCGTATAAGTTTGAAAACAGACTTACTATAGCAGGTTTGTTCAAAAAGGAATAATGTACGTACGAAATTGATTCAGGGTTGTCCAAAATTAAACTTGGTGCGTTGGACAACCCTGAACCTTGATATTGATAACTTATCAATTTTGATAATATTTTTTTATCTAATAAAGTCAATTTGTCTAGTTGGATGAAAGATATTTAATTTGAATATAGTTTATTCTTCGTCATTAGCAGATACAAGTGACACGGTACATCCCGTTCTCGGGAGTATTTATATGTATAGTGCACGACAGTGCACTGCGGCGCCGTGGTCCGCGGCGGCCACGCAACACGTATTAACAACCTACTTCTATACTGACAATTAAAGCGTAATGTGGCTAAATTGGTAAGTTGAATATTTTTGGAGATTTTAATGTAGTTAGATTTTGTCGTCGATATGGAGGCATAAACATTTTTTTTTATTATTATATGTCCGTCTGTCTATGCACGTATAGTACTAAAAGCACTGAGCAGACTTAGATGTTGCTCCGCATGTTTGGAATTTCTTTAAAGCGTTTACAATGGATCATAATCATGGTTACATTTCATTCCTGGACGCCTCTCAAGTCAGTTATAAATTGTCTATCGGATATATTTGCATATACATGATTTTTTTAAACTTCATTATACTATCCTGTATATTCGTTTTCTGTTTGAACACACCCTGTATAATTATCTCGAGTCGTGATAATTTATTATACACCAACATTGTATTTTTAATCTCTGGTATAATTATTATTAATTAATATTAGTATAGAATTAAGAGAAACAGAAGCTAAACGATACTGCCATTGTTGTACATAGAAATAGTTCTAATTTGTCGATATAATCTCGTTAGATAGAGTGATCGTCCGAAATTGATGTAATTTGCACGTCCTGATCGAATCGAAATTTTTAGCTGCGTAGCTTTTATAGATTTGTATTGTGGTTGTTATTTCTAAATATATATTTGGATGTAAAGAAGACGTGAACGGCGATTGAAGATACTTCGTTAGGATGTACGTTGAATGTAAATCTCATCTCAATGCAACGTCAATATGTTCAACTTAGGAAGGTAGTTGAACAATACTTGAGGACTAATTAGACATTTTCAGGTTTCCACACGTGGTCCTTCGAGCCGAATGTTCTATTCTTTCTGTTATATACAAAGTATTCAGAATAGCTATAAACGTTGACAACTAGAGACACTTTAAAAAATTGGATCTGTCTTAAAGGATCGCATGAAATCGTTTTTTAAAGTTTTATCATTGCCTCGGGACGACGTTTGCAGTGTGTAGTTTTGCTAGTTCTCTCGGGTCTCTGAAATTCTTGTCAAAGTTAGTGCGGCCCGCTCGCGAACAGGTACTTGACTAGTTCGTATTTAGGCAAAAGCTTTTTTTTTTATTTATTTAAGACTGAAATAACGTTTTGTGTTAGAAACATAATTGTACATTAAATGATACCAGACGATGCATTTATAGGTTAAGCGGGGCGGGTAGTTTTAAATTATTTATTATTTTTAGCGATAGGTATTCGAGGGCGGGCAGATAGAAGCGTTAGCACTTAGTGAAACAATATATCGAGGTAAACAAATGCACAGTAGTATTGTGGTATTGGTCATTGTCTTCTCCTAGTTTTAATTATTTATCGTGCTCCCCCAGTTCGTGTCACCAACGTACGTCTCATCGTATCGTACGATACGTTGTCATTCTCCCAATGTGGATGTCGGTATCTCGATATCATTCGTCAGCGTTCTCATCTCAAAGATAGATCCAAACGGCTCGTACTCAACACCGTTCTCTCCTATATTTCATCCTCACATTCCTACATAGCTCACGTCCGGTCCAGTTCCCAAACATGTATTCAGCCTGTGTATTTTAACATCATGTCATGTTCTGCCAGTCGCGTTATTGTCATGTTTGCGTCGAGATTTGTCAATGTGGCTCTTGATATTAGTTCGTTCGCTTTTTTCTTGATTTCGACAAAACTAGAAGATACGTCCAGTTGTCGTGTAACTCTAAGTCAGATGTTTGTGTCCACGTATTTATATGTATAACACAAACCGAGGAGTGTCATTTGATACTTTGCAACTGTAGTGCAATGTCAATACGACTTGATAATTTATAATCTCGCGGTGCATTGAACGGTATATTTAGTTTTACAGTATGTATCTTATTTTTATTTGAAATAGCCTTCGCGTACACAATCGTAGCCCATGTTTGTTTTAAATAGATTTAGTCGGTTTTAAACTGACATTTAGGTTAGTTTTAATATGAGTAGTGCCAGATCCGTAGTGAAATATTATGTACGGAGTATCCACACTGGTGTGTACACTGTGTAGTGTTGACGTCTGTTCATTTGGACATTTTATCACATATACATTACAGTTAAAATATTGTTACAACAATCATTATTATTATTATGTAGCAGAAAGTTCTAAATACACCTTGCAATAATCTTAGCACCACTAATTATTACGCAGTCGTTTACTAAGCAGGTAGCTGCTTTAAACCTTTTTTGGTTCATCAGCTGACGATTTGATTTGATAAGCTTTATCGTAAATTTTTTGGCACCTTGTAGCTCTGTAATATACACCTAGTGTGGCTACACCTTTACGATTAAGTCGTGTCAATTTGATTATATTTTAATGATAGTAAACTAACTTTAATGAGACGAAAATAGATTTTAATTTTTATTAGCCATAGAATACATGTAAAGTAATTATTAATTATGATATGTTAAGTGTTAAAGAAAGATTTTATGTTCCTTTTGTGTGTGTGTGAAAATAACGCGTTGTGTTGTGTCCGTTTTAAATAATTTTTTGTTGTAAATAACAAACCGTATTGTATAATTTTCAAAACAGGTACTTATTTCATGCACTTCTTTTTGATGTATTTACTTTGTATTTTTTTTTATTGTATCAAAATTCTAAGTAGGCTCTGGAATAGTTGAGTCGATTTTTATCGTAGATTTACTTTGTGTTTAAATCGAGTCTGTGAACAGATCAAAAATTTATGAAGAATAATTGGAATAATTGAAATAATGAAATTCTTCTCCATTTAAGATAGAAAATAGACAGCGTAGACAGTAATCGTATTAGAATAATGGGTCGAGTTTTTTTTGTTTGAAATTAGTTGACGTTTTGTTTCTCGACCGTACAAAAAGGTCACTATGTCTCTCTATTGCAGATGTGTATCACAGGGAAATATTAGTGATTCCTTTATTTTGATAACAGCGTGTTTAAGGAATTTCGCATAACACAATGATAAATATCGGTTGTCGTGTATCTACCGTTGATGCGATAATGTGGGGAGTCAAATGTATTAAATAATATATAGCGGCATCTCGTGCGCTGCATACGACACATTCGTACATTCTATTCCTTCTATCGTCCTTCCATACGATATCGTGTCGTACGACGGGAGGACGCCGGAGCCCCAAAAGTAAATGCGTCATGTAATCCATGAGTTCTGTTAGCTTTAAGTGCGAGTCGCATTTATTTAACTATGATTTTAACGAATATTTTTTATCCTTACGTCATATCGACTGACTTTTTATGAAGTTTCTTGTATTGATCTTATACTTTTGTACTAGCAATTTGAACTTGTAATGTAAAGGAATTTTTGCATTTACGATTTTTTAATAAACAATTATCATGACAAGTATTTATGTTTGTTTGTTTTCTTGTTTACTGTTGGAGCTTGAGAGGCGAAAATCACTCGTTGAACGGAGACCATGTCTGCTATTTCACGTGGGTCTCCCGGTTGCTGGAATAATATATGTCATATTACAGTATACGAAGGTAAGGTACAGTTTATTGCCTTTGATGTTTCTTATCACACGATATTGGAAAATATTGTAGAAAAATTAACGACTCCATAGCCCAGTTGGTAGCAACACTTCCTGCCGAGTGAAGAGTGCCGAGTTCGATTATCGGGCGGGGTATTATGAGATAAACAATTGTCTGTTCCTGGGGCATGGTTGTTTATGATGTCATATTTATGTATGTCCATGCCACTCATACACAAGGCATCCTAATGCTGGGACATAAGTGGGAGCAGGTGAACCTTTATAATTAACAATTACAGTACAGTACAGTACAGTTTGTATATATGATTAAATGTAACGATGTGATATTTCCTGAGTTTTCTCTCCGAACTTGTCAAGAGCTTCAGAAACTCATCTCGCCTCGCACGGCTATTGATCTCGCTAGACTCCCGCACTCCGTCATATTCGTCTATATCTACAACCCGTGACCATCGGAGACCACATACATTTTTCATTTATGCTAAAACTATGCGAGCCACTGCAGCTCATGGATTTCTAAACGTGATAAATAATATTAAATTTTAACGGGCTCGTATTATACTCAACCTTGACCATCTCGATACATCTCTCCGCGCCGATCACTACGAAGCAAAGCCGACGTTTGTGGTATATTACCTGTAAACGTTATCATCGCTTCGGTAAGGTAAGCGAGAAGCGAAAACGAAATCACAAAAGATATCAGTCATAAATCGAGTTCCAGAATCGAACCAGGAACAGATTTAGAAATTGTATAGATTGCACACTGTCAATTCACATAATTCACGAACCTTAGATTTGTCGAAAGGTATTGAATAAGATTCCTCAGTAATGTTCTGTAAGAAAATTAATAACATGAGTATGCTTGTAACTGTGGAGACTAGCGGTCATAACACTTTATATTATTTAAACATTTGTAACAAAATATAATTCAGTAAAAAAAGTAAAGGAATACAATTATTTCTCTAAGAACCTCCTCATATTGTGTCACTATAGGAAATAGGATGTACAATATACTAATACATTCCTTTTGCATTATTGTATAAACCGTCCAGTGTAAGATTTATGTAATGGGCCAGTATGGAAAACTGTTGAAAATAGTGCTAGGAAACACGAGATCTTTTTTTTTGAAACCAATTTCTAAGAATAAAATTATATATTTTTCCCTTATGTTGATCGATCCAGTTTCGTGTAAACATAATTTTAGTGTATCGAAAGAAAAAATTTAGGATACCAGAAGCTGGTCAAATTTAATAAAATATGTTTCATACAATTAACTATTACTAGTTAACAAAATTAATTATCCAATAAAACCAAATAAACTTCCATGTATCTATAATCAGGTGCCGACGGGTGTCACTACAGCTCTAATGGCTCCAGGCGAACATGTGTTGTGAATATTCCAAAACTGCGTCTTCTATTCCTGACCATTGTTGTATGTTGTATTCATGAACTCGAACTTGAATAACCCCATGTGAAAAAAACCATCAGCATCTCAATAGGTGAGAGAAGTAGCCGTGCTATAGAAGTATATAGTATATAAGGGATATAAATATAAACTAAGTTATTGCTAATAAGTTGTGGAGCTCTAAAACTCACTACGTCGCTTCGATGCTCCGGCTGATGTCGTTGCACACATTTGACACAAAGTAAATAAAATTTAAGTGTCCATAACAGGATTGTCAATTTCATGTTCACTAAAACTCATGTACGTATTGCAAATTTAATCCGTCACATAACGGCTAAGGACGTCTGAAAAGCATGACCAATTGGTCCATGACTAGTAGTTAGTGAAACGAAATGGATTTCATGATTCGCCTTTCCAACAGTTATTTTTACTTCCATTCGTCCAACTTCAATTTGGTAAGAGTAATTGATCTAAGATTCCTAAAATGCTGCACCAATCTTAAGCTGCTAACCAAATCCCAATATTTCATAGTTAACTTTGTCACATAATGATAAGTATTCAATTAACATTTACCCATTAGTATGGTGAAAATGAATATTAAGATGGTCTCAAGACGTCAGCAGAGGAGGCTCCTATGCTACACCGACCTTAAAGAATTTTTAGGGCCCATATCATAACGCCTCTGTTCTTTACAAGGAAGCCTATTTCGTTTGCATGCACGTGTCAAAATCAATCATGAATATTGGACCTTAGCGAATCTCCGTGAGTGCAATCAATGCAATGGAAGGAACTTCACTCTGGGTGATTGTTGAAATTAAGTGAATGTAGTGACATGAGCGACAAGTCGTGCAGTGCCGCGAGCACTTACCGTTTTAAAATCGCTATTACACTCTGTAAGAACCTATGCCTCCGAACAAAATGGCTATCCAGCAAGTCTCGGATCTCTCTAAACGCCGAATGATTGCCGAGATCTCATATCACGCGGGTAAACATTCAACAAATACAAAAAATACCTTTGTGTTAGGTACATACATACTTGTGTATATTATTATCCTTTAAGCAACCAGGGATTCGTTCGTTCGTTCGGACATGAATATTCGTTTTTCATGTTCGTTTAAGGTACATGATCCACAGTTTAAAGACACAATGCAACGTGAACTGGAAATATCTCCATAAATCAGATCGCAAAGTTACAATATCAAAAAAAAAAGCTGAAATAAAACAACCGATACTATTTCTTTTCGATTTATTTATTATCTTCCATAGAACCCATTACTCAATATAATCTACTTAGTCTATGTTTATTAATGCCTCCCGACTATTGACCTTTTTTTTGTGTTCTCTGTGCTTCGGTTGTCGTCGTGTTATTATGTAAGGAAGGACGTAATTGGCAAGAGATATTAAAAAACGTACCTTTTCCATACATTGGATTAAAACGATTTAAAAATTTTGCTACATATGTATACGTTCGTACGATCCTTCCAACTAAAGATTATTACTGCACATGAGTTCTGTATGTGATGTCCTCTACTGAAATAACGAGCAGTTTAACATCTGTGCATATTTCTAAAGATAAGTTTTTGATATTTAAGCAAATAAACGCGGGAAATGGTTACGGCTTAAATCTTATTTACCTTAATTTTGTCCTATAAGGGGTTCGATCTTCTATAAAACAAAAGAATATTTATTAACATAGCTCCAAAATAGCACTCAAAATCTTATTTAATTTACCTGTAACTTTTAATTAAACTATCTTGTATCTCTTATATTTTATTTCGGCGGAATGTTTTTATTTGGATTCTTTTGATTATTGATTTGACCCGGGAACAATGGTATCATAAATGTTGACGAATAATATAAGTTATTAATATCTCAATATGGTACGAGGTTTCGCAGGATGCATTAATTTTATGATACCTACCTTCACAAAAACATTTTCCTTTGTTAACATGTTACTGCACTGTAGTTATTTTACAATTCAATTTATTTCATTGCATGCACTGGTTTATAAAACATATAAAAATGATATAAAAAATTTTGGTAGAAAATATAAATACTTTAACGTATTTAACTTGTCGACCGTCAGAACTACAAAAAAAAAACACTAAGTCAGCTAAATACACGACGTGTTGCGTACTCTTCACTTCCAATATACTCCATCCAACATCAATTAAAATTTATTGCTAAATGGGAAAATTTTCTTACCACATGGGCTTCTCCAAGGCAATACTTTTGAAAAGGTGTCATTATGCATTTTTGCCTCCCACCTGCGATAGATTAGGGGCCGTTGAGAGTGTTATTACGAGTTATAACGTAACGATAAATAATAGCAATTAAACTATTTAGTGACGCTATTTGAAACAATTAAAAAAATATCAATTATGAACATAGAAATAATCTCCATATTAAAATTATTTAAACATAAGCGCTGAATACAAGGTAGGCATTCAATTAAGATGTAGATACGCTTTGTGTCGATATAAATGTATTATGTCGTGTCTTTTCATAAATATTTTTTTTTTACTATATTTGGTAAGTTCAAACACTATTTGATATCAATTACAGAAGCAACGCTATCTGAGGATTAAAAATTCGCTGTATTTATCAAGGTGAATATTAGCTAATTCCTTTTTAATTTCAGTGGCGCTAACTTTAAATACGAGTATAATGAATAATCGAGTATATTTTAAATTTCTCACCTGTGTTGGAAACTGCAACTGCGATGGAAGAAAAAATTATTTATTTACAATAATACGCTATTTATTGTAATTTAACTATTATTTTATACAGATCGTTACCGAAGTTCGTTCTTCTCTCTTTTATATAAACGGATCATTCCAATGTAGACACCAATTCGGGACATCGTAACGTTACATCATATTTATATAGCACGAAGTATATTCATGAACCTAACTGGTGGTAAAATGTATATTGTCGCACTGACATAAGTCCAAAATCATTACGCATCATAGCGTACAACCTATCCTTATGCGTTTCGGTTGCAGCGATATTATAAATTATTATATAAACTGATTTGTTGACACAAAAAATAACTTTAAATTGGCGCCACATCTGTCAAAATTTGGCGCTGAAATATTGGCTTGGTTTAGTTTTTAAACCGGCTTCCAATAAGGAAGAGGACATCCGCATAAGTGTTATGCAAGTCGATGAGTTGAAAATAAAACAAAATTTGTGCTATAATAGTAATAAAGTTCGGTTAAAATTTCAGAAAGCCAGTATACAAGCGGTAGATACCATGCGCTTTTCTTGACTGACAACGCGTCGGTGACACCCTCGATGTTGTAGACGTGCTAAAGCTGTTTTGACCAGTTACCATCACATGGCGCATCTTCTCATGTCGCCTGTTACTATAAAAAATAATTCATATTACCGTAGTTGTTCCTTAGAAATTATACAAAAATGAGATTATAAAATTAATATTAAAAAGATATTTTTACAATTATGTTTTGATTTCTTAATCTGTGAATAGTAAGCAAAACCTAACTACGTTTTATATATGTTCCAAAATTCTTTTAAACTTTTAACTGAACATTCACTATTAAGTTAGAAAAAAAAAACATAACTTTTTTCTTATTGATCTCGATGTTAAGATCAATAAGTGGTTATTATAAATAATGTTATTGTTATAACCAGTGAGAATGCAGCCGACAAGGAAGAATTTTGAATTCTCAAAATCAAAATCACTCCCCAATTTCGCGGTAAAACCATTATAATGATGAAAATAGTAATAAATGCTCTCACACACCTTTGCACTAAGATTCTTAGTATATCCGAATCATTAGACATACAAATGAGACATCACAAACACGAAAGACATGTGAAAGAATTTTTATCCCTAATAAAATATCTAGATCTGCCTATAACCTAACCCCGGAAAGCTTAGCATAGACAGGTTCATTGACACCATTAGAATACCATTAGGTAGCCTCAGTAGGCCAGTGGGTACCGGATCATATACAAATATGAGAACTCAGTGTTTGAATAAAGACTACGTTATTTCTAGTCGTATAATATTACCGTAACAAGTATATAACCAGAGTCCAAAGAGTATACAACCACATAATAATAATGTAAACCATAGTTCACTGTGAGTGGATTAACTTTGCCATGTATGACTACATCGCCGCTTATCGTCAAGTGAGATTGTAGTTAAGCATTTGCTCATAATCAGTAACAGAAATAAATGTTTATTGAATGAAAACATGGTATAAATACTTACCATTCGACCTCTATGCCCGTGAAATCTGGCCTGTCTGACGTGTACTAAACTAGATCCTAACACTAAAATCAATGCCATTACTAAAAGCGACCACCTCATGACGCCAACAGCGAACCCTTCAATATATTCGGCACCCGTTTTATTTTGGATTTAGGATTAATTACTAAAACATTTTACCTAATTACGAAAAACCAATCAACCAATCGAAACAATAATTGGCGCCAATTTTCATTAAGTTTAACAAACAAGCAGTTGTGTTTAATTATCAGAAGTTTAATTAATCTCTTTGGTTAAGTTTTACGGCTTCGATTTTAAAAGGTATATAGTGCCCTAAATTCCTACACATTACATTAAAGGTATTGTCACATTTTCTGCTGTGACAAACTGAACAATAAGAACAAAAACACATTTAAATATATATTTCAAATGTCATTAAAAATGTAAAAGGAATAAAACTGAAACATTATAATTATCTTACAAACGTATGGATTTTAAACTAATGTCAATGTCAAACTTCTTCTAAAATATATTTTGGGAGTAGGATCTTTATTTTTTTACGTAATTCGGTTACATTAAAAACCCCCGTAGTCTATTACTTATCTATAATTCTCTTATTCCCTGCTCTCTTGAATACTGTGCTCTAGTGAGGTCCCCGTACCATAAAATACACATTGATAGAATTTTTTTTACTTTAACATACTCGCACCCCCGCACTAGGATTTTCTGTGTTGCGGGTGGCCTGGATATTATGACATTACAAACAATCGGCCTACCTCGGCCGAGAATCGAACCAGTGTCCCTTCGCTCGGCAGGCAGGGTCATTGCCAACATGGTTGTGGGGACGTAATTGACACAACTTTACATGTAATACTTACATTTTTAATTTTGATTAAACACACACAACTTCCGGGAAAAGTAAGAAATATTACATCATTCTATTCCTTTATTCCGATAATGTGTCTAACGCAGAAACATTAACTGCAATCTAATCTCTAAAACATTTAATAAACACCGGCACACACAATCGACGAAGACTCATATAACAATATACATACTCATATGTGTCACATAAATATATTTCCGGACAGGGAATTTCCAGGGTCATTGGTACATAGATCTGGTCGAAACCAATCTGCTTAGCCTTGAACATAGACGCAGAGTAACCAGCCTCTGGTTATAGGGTACATTTTAGAGCACCTATATTGTTCGAAATAATTCCCCCATCGCCATTTCTCCATCTAATAATTCGACGTACGGCGGGTATCCATCCTTACGTAATGAACGTACCACCCATCGTGCGCGCTGCAAAGGACTGGAATAACTTGCCCGCGTCGGTGTTCCCGGCTACTTACGATGTGGGAGCCTTCAAGAGGAGAGTGAATAGGCTATTTATAAGTTAGTGCGTTCACCATCTTATACTTCATCACCACTTACCATCAGGTGGGATTGTTGCCAAGCATTAACTTATTTTATGTAAAAAAAAAGTATCACTACCAAGCGCACTACAGGGTCGTTATTATTCTTATTATTTAATAACATTTTGTTTCAGAATTACTCCATCAATAAAAACAAATATCAAAGCAGAATATTTCTATCGGGCTCACTCTCCGAACGAGATATTAATTTAATAAAATTCAGTTTAAAAAACAAAATAATTTTTAGTTAATTAACTACAATTTCTTGTTTAATTTAAGCGACTAATTACACAGGTTGTAATTAAATCGATAGAAAATATTTTTATCTCCAAAAGTAGATAATCACCAGATAACTTTTATCTAAGTGAAATTCAGTCACAGAATGTAAAGATGATGTAATATTATAATACAAAACATTGTTAATACTAATTAATATTGCAGTTTTATTTCATTGTAGGGACATGTAGGGACGTTCTCTTGGAATATATTTAAATATTATAATTAGTAAATATATATTTAACTAGAATAAAATTATTCTCTAAGAGACCTGAAACGGAATGACAACACTTATATGCAATTTTGTATTCTTAGCCTGGCATGTAATAACTTAAAAATCAGAGCATACTTGCTAGAAAACAAACTATAATTTCGTGTAAGGCGCTCATATCTCCCGTAAGTACAATTTAGTTTGTCATTGCTAGTAACTATTCTCTCAACAAAACAATATATATAATATTAATGTGAACTCAGTTAGTCAAACTGTTCAAGTTACACCATCCTTAACTAACGCGACAACAATTAAGTACATATATGAAGGTAAAGTTATACCTATTAATATTTCCTTTAAACCAGTATAACAGTAAATTGTTGCTTATCCTCATAAGTGTAAGCTATAGGTAACCACGGTGAAGGTATTTTTTCAATATTCAATAACAGTGAGTGGTGAGCGTAACTAAAGGCATACATAAAATTTAATTAACACCTATGAATGTTTAGCTATAATACAGAATTAATCGTGTATCTACAGTCGATCCATAGCGTTATGCAATTCATTAGGATAATAAATTTTAACGTTTAAAGATTAAACGTTCAAGATGCGGAGTCTTTTAGTTTTGGCTAATTTGTTAATTTTCGTGTCCACATATACTACGGTGTATTGTATAAGAGATAGGAAATTGGTTGAAGATAATGTAGAGCAGGTTGGTTTAATTTTAATATATTATTTTTATGGAAGTAACCAACGGGGAACAGTCCAAAGAGTTGTGTCGACTGCAACCTGTATTTACTGAATGAATGTGACCATTCACTACACACATTCGATCTATTGACTGAAACTTACTTTTGGAAATCAGTACATGATATGCGATATTAATGTCAGTTCTTCATTTTTTTATTTTATCTAGCCACAATTACAGGTGAGAAATAATTTCATGCTTTTTTATTCTGTGGAGAGCCAAGCACTTTTAATGTTCTTTAGCCAATTACACTTTTACTCAACTATTTATTGATTTTGGTACGCAATATAGATACAATGGTCGAAGAATGTTATATTTAACAAATAATATTTTCTTTATACAAATAATAATTGTTTTGTTTATAATAAATTCTACGAAAACCCGTCCTCGTCCACTTCGGAAAACATGATAGATGACAACTTATTATTCGACGTTTAACAAATTTTTCATGTTTGAATGAACGAATGAGATAATATTTATTCGAAGTTGGTTTTTACAAACACTTTTCGAACGTAAAACTACGGCATCCCTACCGTGAGTGGTCCTAGAAGAAGAAGCAGCAAGAAACTCCCGAGAAGTTTTTTTTTCCTACTCACAGTTGCAGAACGCACTTATGGCTATATATTAAACTCATGTTCTAGCAGGCTTATCTTTAAAGTAATCATCAAGCTTTACCCCATAAGCACACCTCTAAACCACAGTAATGATCAATTGGTATGTAGGTCACTCAATAAGCTTATAGATAAAGAACAAATATTCAATCTTTTTTTTGATATTCTCAATCTTTTTAAAATACTCTCTTTCATGCACTATATAAAGTTTATTTCGTCTGAACCAACTTTGAAAACACTTTTGCCAGTCTTGATCCGACAGGTCAGAGATCGGTACTTCGTAAGCAGCCACTATTGAGAACAAATCCCAAGGAGCTGAGTCAAGGCTTAGTACTTAATTGGTTGGATGAGTTAGGGTTTTGTAAGGGAACTATGACCTGTGACATTATGACGCTATCGTGTTATCGTTATGGAGCTTGATTCCGTGAAGCCCGGCTTTGGTCATCTTTATAGTTAAGCTTCAAAAGTACCATACCATTCCAAGATAACTAAGCTACAATTTTCCATCATTGATGTCAACAAATTTCCGCACCGCGAAACATAATTAGCCACTATAATTAGATATATAAGTGATTCGTATTGATTACTGAAACACGTCAATACCCGGTATTCAAAATCAACACGAGCCAGTTTTTTGTATACGGAGAGAAAACCAGGATTCCAACGACAATAAAGCTTCCTCACTTCAAAATGTTGCCGTCTGATGATACGAACGCACCCCGAATTAATATCTAGGATCTTCTCATCGTCCATGTGGGTGGTACGTAGGTCTTCTCACACCAATATTTCAACAGACTATTTTCTGCAGTTACCTGTACTGTTTGCAAGGCTCCAGATTTTGGCATTTTTAAAGTTAATTTTATCTCTCATAAATGCAGTAAACCACCTAAAGATTGTTGTTGCACGAGATGGAGTCGAGTTTCCTGAGGCTGATTGTTAACGATAGTAAACTTAATTTGAAATTCTAAGAAATCATAGCGTGCAAAAGTACGCATTTTAGTTCCATAGTTCATTATAAATAAAAAGCGCGGAAAATGTTGAACAAACATAAACCTAATATACTAGCGTAACGTTACATTATTATATTAGGTTAATGTGAACAAAATGATATAGCATTGTTTTTTTTAATTGAACAAATGCTTTTAACATATAATACTCCGAATTTTTCGATTTCAAGCATCTCAAGCAAAACTAATTGAGTGACCTACATCAAATCAATTATGTTATAGTTTTTGAAATAACCTTCTTCAGAGAGTGACAAGAGATTGTTATACTATTCAGTGATATATTTCGAAGGGTGGTTCTTCAAATGTTTTACTAAACGTAAGTAGTTATATTTCGAATCACGTGAACACCTCAATGTCATATATAGCCAGTCACTTATAACTTACAGACAATGGGCAGAATATGTATATTGACATCGAAACACAGACAGTGTATTGATGAAGGGCATCAGGTAAGTAACACACTACCGACTACTGAACTAGCCAACAAACGAGCAGAAGGACCACCTGATGGTAAGTGGTACACGCCGGCCATGGAAGTCCATAAAAACAAATCATGACTGACGCTTTGTCCATGTGGACGGCAATAATACATATAAGTCACCGGTGAATGGTAAACCTGCATTTAAACTACCTCTCTGTCACTGCACGCGAAGGTACAATTACAATTGATATAATATTTTGAGTTGATATTATCGTAATAATAATGCATCTCGACGGGGACATTTAATTCGCAGGTCGACCTACAGCTATCAGACGAAGAGACAAGTATCGCTCACTTCTTAATCCCCTATGTTCAGTAAATTACCATAATATACGTTATTTATTTTAAGATTTCATTGCAGGATGCAAAAAAGTACTACGATTACCGAAGATAATAAAAATAATTGTGTACCCGTTATACTGACAGTTTTTAATTTATCAACCATACATATTTTATACTAGCTGTGACCGCGACTTCGTCCGCGTGGAATTTAAGTTATTTAGTAGAAATAAAAGTAGCCTAAGTTACTCCTTATTACATCAGCTACCTGCCAGTGAACGTCCCGTCAAAATCGGTCCAACCGTTTCAGAGATTAGACAGACAAAACTTGTAAAAAATGTTATTTTGGTACCTATATGTACCGTATATACATGAATATGCATGTAGTAAAAAGCGGTTATTTTAATATTACAAACAGACACTCCAATTTTATGTATTAGTATAGATTGTGTTTTTGACATGACTTAAGCAATAGAATCACGGGAAATAAAAAACTCGACTCAATCCACCTTAATATTTTTGACCATATAGGCAGGGTTGTCACAAGATATCAATTTATATACTATTCTTCATTATACTTACTATTATTTATTTATCACCAGCGTCGGTGTTCCCGCCTCCTTACGACGTGGGAGTCTTCGAGAGGAGAGTGAATAGGCTTTTATGAGTTTGTGCGTTCAGCATCTCAGACTCTGTCACCATCAGCTGGGATTGTTGTCAAGCATTAACCTATATTATGTAAAAAAAACCCAACGAAACATGGTACAACAGACGAAACTCGATGCTTAGAACATTTTCTACGAATGTCTTTGGGCAAATAAGGTATCAGTGAAGACGGTACTAAAATTCATGTGTAAATATTAACACTATAAATAAAAGATTAAATAAAATTGCGGGGTGATGATCTAACGACGACATGTCATGTCATGTTAAGACAAAATGTAAGGGTCAAAAGATAGTGGATAAGTTACTAAAATTATGGGTGAGAAATATCGAACACAGTTTGCCAACTCGAGACATCAGCCTAAACTATTACGTTAGGGCGCTCTCAACTGGTTAGGTACGAAAATTCACATATTAAGTACTATAAATAAACAATTGTACTGTTTTACATATAATCTTGGGACGCCGTTATCTATCTCGCATTTGTAAGTTTGACGTGTGTCAACAAATATAATATTCATATGGAGATTTATAAATATGCCCTCAATGAAACTGCATAAAACGTTTCCTTCGTTTATCTTTATTTTGTTGTGCGTTAAGTTTCTCCCGTGAAATCCATTCCCAGAGCTCCACTCAAGTATGCGATGTTTATAATTAACCATTCAATACCAAAGCCCAATAAACGTCTCAATAAACTTCGCACATTAACGACTCTGTATCGTTCTCTTCGGTTGAATTAATATTTTGCAACTTTGATTGCATGGATAATTTCATTCATAAGGTACAATTATTCTCTTTTATGTCGTTACGTTACGTCCAATCTACTACTTTACCTTTTTAATCTTCCGTATTTTCCCAAGACGATCTACGAGATATA
>PDGT01000002.1:10543868-10656226 GCA_003671415.1 Megathymus violae
AAAAAACTCAGCATTCGATTGGAAGATTTATAATTATAATAATATATCTTAAACAATCTACATTTCAATCGCAATACTGTGTAACCCAGACATAAACATAACGGTTGTTGCATAAGTATAAATAAGTAGAAAAGCAGTGTACATTACAATTTACTCATTACAAATCATTTACCAAATAAAATCGTCAACGAAATGCAACAATTGTGACATTGGGATTAACATAACATTATTTTGAATGTACATTTATACCGATTGATTATAGATTAAGGCTACCGTTGATACCGACTTTGTAAATATTTATTGGCGCTGGTATAGAACCTACATCGAAAAAAATGCCTAATTACAATGTTTACAGAGGTGATTAATCTCATAACGAAGTTTATGTAACATAATTAATGATAAACTTACTCGTATATTAAGTATATAATAAATTCAAATTTTACTTATTTAATTTATCGAACTTGTTTAAATCATAAGTTACAAATCATAAAAAAATTATCTTTACATTAAGTATTTCATCATTATCTAAATTTGTGTCTAGCAGATATAGGAAAATTTTATAGATTTAAGCAATCCTTAGAAATACATTTATGGAATGGTTTTCTATAATATACTGAATTAGCTAGCTCGTACTCCTAGCTTCCGGAGACAGCCCAGGCCCTGGAAATTGCGAATTTTTCATTAACAACTGGTATTAAACTATATAAATGGCGAATTCGTGTCTCATGAATACACGTGAGATCTAATTCTCAGGACGAAAAGAATCCTGGATAAATGACCCGTAAAACAAGTTACAAATATATCAGTATCATCTAAATGTGTTCAGTTACACTTTATTTATAGACAGAGGAATATTCCAAAAAATATTTATAATTTTAGGGTTACATTGCATAAACCTACTTACTGAGTGTGAGAAAGCTTTACATAAATCGTCTAGTAATAACAAAACAAAACAGTAACCTTAAAATTAATTCTAACACTATGAACACTAATGCTATGCTTACATATACAATAAGGTAAATAGATTTTTTAAAATGACTTAAACTGTTGCGATCTGAAAAATCCCCGAATGGCTTACTACATAAAATTACAAAGACTGATGCGTTACTGAACGTAACCATCTAGATAAAATTTATGCTCGTTAGCTCGCACGTACACACGTACGCACGCTCGCACACATTCAAAACTATTTGTAATTCTATAATAATGAGTATTATCCCCTAATACGATACCGTTATAGGTTTATTATTATAATCAGAATATTAGTATAGAAGAGAAACGATGTCAGTGACCGACCTGCTCCTGGTACTCCTGGCGCGTCAACCAGAAGTTGTCTCTGTTCTTGCACACCTCGGCCAACACGGCGCCCCCTATGAACACCATGTCCTTGCGTCGCGGTGGGTCCTCAATGCGGATTTTGAATTTCTTAAAGGAACATTGTCACAAAAATAACATTCATATCACTAATTAATTGGGATCATTATGGGGCTATCAGCACCGTATTGCAGTGCAGCAAGATTCATTCGGTATACTGGAGACGGGACAAAACAAAAGTAAACAAAAATTTAGTTGCTTCAATATACCACGTGGTGCGGCTGCATTGCATATTAAAAGTGTCCATCCATAATATAGAATTCGTTGTAATTGGCACCCAAACCAAAGTTCAAAAATATTGAAAGTGCATAAATAGGCTTTGTTAGTGTCAAACATAATATATTTAACAGTGATAAATGTAGTAACATTTTGGTTGTTAAGATATAATACTAGAGCATCTAGGTAAAAAAAAACTGCGCGCAGGATCACCACAAAAGTTTAGACAAACTTAATTTCAATTTGTGTCACAAGAATTTTCTTCGTATATTACAGATCAATGATATTAGTTGCAACACCAACATTTTTTTAGACAACTATCATTCCATTACCAGGTCATGTCTCACTACACAATGTTAAGAGTAACATAAATTTTATTTTACTTTTAACAAAGGAATACCTACCTAACACACTTCTGGCCAAGAAGGAAACGAGGAATCGTTTGATAATAGTTACATCGATAATGCAATTGAAATACGTTAAAAATGTTTAAGCATTGATTTTTGAACGGTAATAATAATCAATCAGATAATGAACCTTACAACCACAACGGCATATTGGGGTTGAACTAACAATTACCTCTGTAATGTCCGGTCTCTACCGGGAGCCACGGTCGTGTGTGTTACCGAGCAATAGCACGTGAGCATGGGAGATTATGTTTGACTCAAGGAAACGTGGAACTCTTTTCATGTCGGTATTAAATACATCAACGAAATTAACTTTTCGGAAATAGTTATGAATCCGGTTGGCAAACATATGAAATTTTCTGCCGTTCATATTTCAATGTACCCATAAATGTTGTGTACTTGTGAATTAAAGTAAAAAAAAATCCGTTTATTAAACTTATATTAAGTGGTTTAACAATATTTCTTACTAAAAAGTTTGTTTTGTGTTGTTTTCGTTCCAAGCTACGCTTGACGGCTTATATATATTTTTAAACTGTAAGTATTGTTTCTCTATAAGTGAATTTGTAATTCTTTTGAGAAAATAAAATCTTAAACCATAAACGGAACGCGGCACGTGACCCGAGCGATGGCAGCACCGTCGCTATAACGCAACACTGGACAACTCGTTCCACGACGGAGCTAGCGCCATGGCAGGCTTCTTTTGGGCTCCGACCCAGTGGTGCTGGGGACTAGTGTTTCGCTGCTAGGTACTGTTGCACGTTTCGTTTGTAACTACAGTTAACAGTGAATTTCTGTGGAACTTTCCCCAGCACGTAATACTCAATTATTGGCGCGCAAAGACGCTCTGACCTTGACGCCAGCGAAGCCATCCACGTGAACAAGCTACTAAAAATATTTATTGTGTTACTGACAGCGAGCTTGTCACAGTCGTTCCGCAGCACCCGCTCCAGGTACAACTGCTTGATCTCGCGCTCCAGCCGCGACGGGAGCCCCGGGTACATGGTGGAGCCGCCCGACAGCACGATGTGCTTGTACAGCTCGTTCCGCATGTCTATGTCCGCAGCCTGCACAGTTCGAACGCACATTACGAGACAAACTATTCTTTCTTACTTTTCTATGATATTATATATAGGTACATATATTTAGAGCGTACTGCACAAGCTTCTACACGTGCAACCTGTGGGCCAGATATATTCAAATAGCTTACGGCGCCCTCCGGCTTCAATATAACAATGCATCCAGGGCGCTGCCGAGGTCGCCTCGATTCTATAGTGCATCGGGGATGTTCGCTACGGCGCGAGACGATTGTTTCTCCGCTACTATGCGCAAAACATGTGCTATTTGTAATGGAATGGAGAAGCGGTGACTCACATAACCGTTCATTAAACTTTAAGATAAGTACTAACATAGTTTTTAAGGTTGTAACTGACATGAACGCGTTCAGTTGCTCGAAATAAAGGTTTTGAAATAATGATTTTATTATTATTATTATTACTATAAGATTGAACGAAAAGGGAACGGGTGACGTGACGGCGGTCACCTTAACACCGGGAGCGTCACTGGCCAAGACAGCGAAGGGACCCGCCTATAAAATGGAACAACAATATCGAGATGTCAAGATTTCATTCTAGATTTACTTTTAGGAGGTGGACACGCAGCCAGACAAGCACAACAAGCACGAGTACCGTTAAGATTAAACTTAACAGGATAGTGATCAACGACCACCGGGATGTGGCTTTAATATATTCCTATTTTCAGTAATAGAATAACACTACAGCAAGTCGTCGAGTTGTCCATGTTATCACCTGTATGGTGTTGAAGACGAGCTCGGCGATGCCCTGCCCCTCCACGTTGATGAGGTGCGGCTGGAAGAGAGCCTCGGGCGCTTCGAACCTCTCGCCCCCCACCTTGATCACCCGCCCGTCCGGTAGCTGGTACAACACAACACCGACTTTGCTATATTTACTAAAACTACTATTGTTAAATGTATGACTTATTGATATAGTTAAATTTGCGACCAATAATGAATTTACAGTTTTTTATGGACATGTAACAAACTTTTAGCCGTTTTAACTGTTTCTGTAGTGCACGTGTCTCTCCAAACTGCACGAAGCACGTCCTGGTACTGATTGCCACTAGTACGAGCGACCCATATACAAAACCCTGCGGCCCATTCGGTTGCCGGCCTTGCCTGACTTGCGAAATGAGGCCCGATTCGAATCTCGCCCGCCGACATTTGACCGAAACAGACATACATTTTTATGTCCTCGGCTCGTATGTGTTCGTTATATCACACGCAACACGTTGATTTATATTTAATTTACTTCTTATTATTAAATACAGATTTAATTTATTGTTAAAAGAGTACCGTAATATGTTCGTTGCTGGGTTTGTGTTACCGTATAGCGTAACACACATTGGATACAGCACATTTTGTTAATAACATAACATTATCAGTAGTTGATTACTCACGACGTACGGCTCGACCAGCACGGTGGTCTCCCACGCCAGCCGCTGCTCCTGCTCGATGTTGTAACCGATGTAGCAGAGCTTCTCTTTCATCATGCGCACCGTTTCGAAGTCCGCCGAGTGGTTGAAGGCGTAACCTCGGAGTAGGAGGAGCTACAAACGAAAATGAAATTTAAGTTTCCATCGGTACCAACATCTGCAATGTGTCTAAGTTTATTCAGCAAGACAAATTAAAACTTTAACATCCGTCGCAAATCGTGACGCTCATAGCAAAAGCAATGATCGAAAGCACCAGCTCTGTGATCAGTTCATACAACATTAGTACTGGGCTCGAAGAAGTCTAAATTCAATATGCATCCTTGTATCTGACATATCAAATCATCTAATCCATAAACCTCGGAAGTTACAATGTAATACTGTCTGTATTGTACACCACACAAATTAAACACAGGAGAAAA
The DNA here is from genome assembly GCA_003671415.1 of Megathymus violae. Lineage (NCBI taxonomy): Eukaryota > Metazoa > Arthropoda > Insecta > Lepidoptera > Hesperiidae > Megathymus > Megathymus violae. The sequence goes on from PDGT01000002.1 coordinate 10,548,793, forward strand.
GAAAAATAAGTACACAATAACTGATTGGATAAAAATCATCTTATCGCTTCGAGCGATCTCTTCCAGATAACGATATGTTAGAGAGTAACATTTTGGACAGAAATACACATCACACATACCTTAAGGTTATATGTAAATGCACGCAACGTCGAAGGTTGAATGTGTAGTCATTTCAATTTCAAAATTGCAAAGAAACAGTTGCAACACAAAGTTTATTGACAATTATTTTTTTATTTGGGCTACTAAGGGCTAGATCTATCGTTAATCCCAAGTCCACAGTCCCTGTACCGCCCAGTTTAATCCCGACAGTGGATGGTACATGGTGGTAGATTATAATGCGCGGCTGGCTAGCTACCACCCTTTATTTTAAAACGATAATGTTTTACAGTTTCTCTAGTCGTAGTGTCGAAGATCCAGTACGGGTGCCCGGCTTGCTTTCCGGTCGGTGATGCTTTTGGTGTTGCTGATCTCCATGGGCGACGATGACCCCTTGCTTCCGGTGGCTCGTCTGTTCGTTTGTCGATTAATTACATAAATAAAAATAAAATTACCAACAGATGCATCGGCTAAATACGACTTCAATCCATTACTGGTGCACTACAGGCTTCAGATATATTCATATATTCATCATCCGTTCATCATAATAACCATCCATAAAGCTGCACCGGCGCTGATTCAGCAGTCGTTAGTTGCCAACATTAGGGTCGGTAAGTGTGAAGCCTTCCTAAGGTCTCTATCGATGTTCTCTCCGACGCTTAAGTCCGGTACAAAATGCTTATGCATCTAAAGCACGCAGCAATAAAATTTTGTAACTAGCGATCACTCATCCAACTGCGCCCGCAGTTGTTCAACTCGGTAGAGGACGATTTGTGTAGTCGAACTATGTCTTCGCATCACCTGACTGAAGACGAAGTACCTTAATCAAGTATCTGGTGATGTCCCTGCCGGCTATGTCCAGTCGCCGTGTGAGGTGGGGCAGAGCGAACTCCTCGTACACCGGGCAGATGTGGGTAACGCCATCACCTATTCACGTGGTTTATTTCAAAAAGATAAAATTTCATGTAATGTACGTTTAGTTTAAATTTATCCCACGGATGGGAGAGGTGGACAAGTTCGCATCACACACCTTTAATTTACAAATTATGTGTGTATTAGAAATAAATTATTTATCATTTGCTTTGGTGAAGAAAACCTGTTCATCTAAGGATTCTCCGTAACATTCTCAAACATGTAAGTTACCTGCCAATTGGCCCTTGATCAGCGTCGTAAACTAAGGCTTTTAGCTCCCATATTATAGTAAGAAAAGAGCCACAGCAGTGAGGCAGTAACTCGTATCCTTTCCTATTAAATGGCCCTCGATCGTTGTTAACATCAGGGTCATTTGCTATATTGTAAATTGACAGTGTAACTACATACCTGAGTCGACGACGACCCCCGATATAAGTCCTTGGGCGTACAAAGTTAACACAGCCTGAATTGCAATGTAGGCACTGTCGAAACCATATTTCTCGAACATCACCTGCAATCAAATAATATTCAACAACAAAGAACGCAGGAAGCCGTAAAATAATGATGAGTTTTAGCTACGGCCAGCGAAGCGAGACATGGTGATACCGCACCTCAATCATTTTCTCTCTATTCTTGGTGGGATTCATGGGCGGCTCGGTTAGCAAAATCTTGGTCTCCTTGGGGTCCACGTTCATCTTGCTCGGCCCGAACGTGTAGTCCCACACGTGGCACATGTCTTCCCAGTTTCTGACAACCTAGAGGTTATTTATTAATTATCTTTATACAAATTACAAATAAAAGTAAATTAAACTATTAGGATTCTGGTTGCTAATTAAAATTTGATTTATAACCAACTACCATCCTTGAGTGCATACTCCTTAACAAAATTAACAACGGTTCCGCGTTTTAGAAGTCGTTTGGCATCCCCCAGTTCCATCCCGAGGGTATTCCTGCCCTGCAATAAGTGTCTCCATTTATTTGACAGGCTTTTTTCCCTCCTTAAGTCAACCATGATATTATTTTAGTCATGCGGTTGCACAAGTCGACAACTGATCGTTTGAGAATACCCTATTTTATTACGTAATTCAATCAAAAATGTCCTGTGTGTCAAAATCTGTTGAAACATAAGTAATAATAATAGTAATAATTCAATCGGCTGACTAATACCAACAATGTCGGTGTTGCCTGTATGAGTAGTCATACAAATATTCACTACTAGCAAATGCCCTCGCTTCGCTTCGGAAAACCTTCCTTACGCTTAAAGATAGCATCTGCATTTTTCTGGGTTTTTCTCGTTGTGTGAATTTGAAATATATATATTCATTCATAACTTTTTTATTTATGGACGGATTGCAATGAAACAACTTTAAGAATTAAGTGACGCTTATTGCAATACATTGGTGAAAACCAGAACGAAATCGGTTAAGCCGTTTCTGAGATTAGCGAGAACAAACGCAGAGACAAACAGACAAAAATTCTAACAACTATTGTTTTGGGTTCTATTGAATCAATAAAGGCCCGTAGTAATATTTTTTTTCATATATCGTTCATGTACAGAAAGCCATCAATTAGAATTTTATTATTAATATAGATTAAAATTCACTAAATAGAATGAATACTAACTAAACACATAGTATATACATGCCATATTTTATTGGCTTCAGATTACCATCCAAGGAGTATAAGACACTGGGGCTCAAACCTGAAGATAACAGTGACAGGACTCAGAACCAGTGAAAGCGGCAGCAGATTAATTCTATCATTGGACTGTCAATCGATAGAAGAATTGACAAATTAATGAAATACGGATGAATGGGTAGAAAAGTAAATGTATCATGGACGGATGGGTAGATAGATAGATGTACCATGAGTGGATTAATAGATGGATGGTTTCACTTCCAGTCTCTGAATAAATTTACACTTACTCCATTCTCCATGGGATAGCTAACTTCGAGCATAGAACGTAACTGTGACGCCTCATCGCCGACCATCAAGTCCTAAAACAGTACAATAATCTGTACCAACTATTATGTTACATCTTTACAATATCTTATTAATGCAAAACAAAACACAAATGCAGTTAAAAAAGTAACTTGTGTTGTACTTTTGTACATCCATAGTGATGTATTTTAGTACATACGAGTACATATGTACTGAAGTTTTATATAGGCAGGTGTGTTCATAGAGGTATTATAGATAGAGCAGGGATGCCAGGCTTCGAACTGTCCTTCGGTTAAAAAGAGAGAGAACATTGCGGTACCTTCTCTATGTCTCTCTTCTCGCGCATGTGAAATTAGCCAGAAAAGTGAGCATAATAGAACGACGGTTTGTTGTTGTAGTTGAATTTCTGCGGTTGATAATGTGTTTATAAAATGACAAAAACGTGTGTAATCTGTAAATTGTTTTGATTTTATTATTTGAAAAACTAGCTGTTCTTTAATACGCATGCGTTAGTAAAGAGAGACAGATAGAGTACCGCAATCTTATTTCTCTTTCTAACTGTCTAATGTTTCCGCTTACAGGCAACCATACTCTATGTATAATACCTCTATTGGTGTGTTACTATCATTCCATGTGTTAATTATCAAAAAGCATATCCATGGAAGTACTAATTAAATAATTATTTTAGCGTATTTAATAAGAACATCTATTACTGGCCTGACAAATATTCTAACTTGTTATTGCTGTACACAACTATTTTGCTGTCTAATGTTAGTTAACTTTAATTGAAAAATGCAGACATTGTCATATTAAAAGCTTAAATAAATGGCAATCAATAATAAAGTAACAATAAAATAAAATAAAGTAAATACAACAGTAAAACCATATACAAGTTCAATTTTTGATGCTACCAATTATACAATAAATATAATTATACAATGTAAATCTATATACAGTACTTATTATATCTATTGTTAAATTTAAATATGGTTCGTAAATAGCTCATCATTAATTTAAAAACAAAACAATGCATTATTATAAGCTCAGTAAATAAAAAATATCCATACAAGTCTTCAGCCATGAACTTGTTCTATCTAATGTAACTATTTAGACAAATCTATCTGAAAAACTAGTAATGTCCAAATTTATTATAGTTAAATTTTAATCAAATTAAAGCTAGTGAAAATTCACTTTTAAGCAATACTGCAATGTATAAAGCTTGCCATTGCAAAAAGGTTTGCTACTGAAATAGAGTAGCATTCAGCTTTAGTAGGTAACTGTAATATAAAATGGCGAAAATATAACAAAGCTATAAGCCAAAAAGAAACAATGAATTGTTCAATCACATCCTTTTGTTAACAATATTGTGATAACTGGTGAAATTTCATAAGGCCGTTAAACAACATAAATTATGTGACATACCCATAAAATGGGAATGCATGATTACTTACTGCACATCATACAGTGACCTTTCAAAACATGGTCTGTTGTAAGATAGCGTTGCATACTTTCAACACTCCATTTCAATATCCATTCAAAATGCATTAACACTTAACACAAGAAAGATGACAACAGTAGTCCACTTAAAATGTCCGGATACTTCCGGACTTCAATATATATGGCATAGGTCTCTTCTTATGACAGAAAAACCTAGGGCCAATGCCAACTGCACCTTTGCTGGCCCAGAGTGAATTGACGGGACATATTATTACTCTAAATATACAGTAACTGTTTTTATTTTATTGTATATTATTATTAATTTACAATCAATTGTTTTAGTTGAAAGGGGTAGGAATAAAACTGAATCTTGATGATTCTTCTAAGTTTTTTTTTATACACATTCACACACCCACACTATGATTCCCTGTGTTGCAGGTGGCATGGACATACACAAATATGACATCACAAACACCCATGACCCGAGAACAAACATTTATCTGTCACATAAATGTCTGGCCTGGCCGGGAATCGAACCCAGGACCCCTTGCTCAGCAGGCAGGGTCACTACCAACTGGGCTTTAGGGTCATCTAAAAAAGTGCAGTTAATATTTTTATATTATCTTAGCTCAAAGTTTCATGAGGGCACTTACAGCATAATTATTAGAGTGAGAGATAGTGAATGATCAGATGCATTGCTTCTCTATTGGCTTGAAGTAATGGTAATTATGTCTACACCTTCTAGTTTCACTACTCCCTAGTTTACCTGGACTATTTCTGGGTCAAACGTCTGGCAAGCGTGAAATGTTAATTTCCTAATTACACCTTCATAATTGTTTTATTTATGATTACTTTTTCAATATGTTCTTTTACATGATGTCCTTAAATTTTAGGGTGGATTTAAAAAACGGTGAGTCTTTTTATTTCCAATATTTGCCTATGATTAATTTATTCATTAACCATTTATGTAACTTTCCTATTACTAAATATGTAAATGGTTACACAAGGTAACTAGGTATATAATTAAATTATGCAAAATTTACAAACATTAGTACAACTCAATAATAAAACATACAAACATTTCCTGAACACTCAGTTACATGTCAGTTCACACAAAGAACTCTATTAAATGCTTATTATAAAAAATAACGTTTTTAGCTTAAACTTAACTTGTAACACAGTTTTTAATAACCATGCCTAAGAATTATGGAAACTTACGCCAATACATATATCCTGGAAAATATTAAAAAAATCTTTATGTTTAGGATATATCAGTAATATAATAATAATAGTAATTAATAATGGTTATGAAGATAACGCACCTTAACGTCAATATCACCAATTTTATTCTCCGCTCTGATGATGGGTCGGCCGACCATCGAAGGGAATATAAAAGCCGGAAAGTTACTGCCAGCATATCCGCATTTAACGAACTGTAACATCAGAAATATTGAACGATGAATCAATGCCTTATCACACTCAAACTGAAATAAGTATTTCACGATGACTTACACCTGTGCCGTTGTCGCAAACGATAACTTTTCTTCCTTGATCATCCATAACTAGTTTTTTTAATAATATATTAAAATAACACTATATTTTCGCACGAAATTATAATACAAATAATTCAATTGCACCCCCACTCAGCAGAACCTCCTCTATGATTAATAAAATTGACATTTTGTTTATTTAAATGTCACTGTCAAAGAAATTAGTCTGTGACACTATAACTTTTTTTTATATATATTAATGGCGTTGGCGTAGGACACTATAACATAATGATACAAAAATATACAAGAGAGAGACTAATATTTTTTTTTAATTTTGTTTGTCTGTTTAAAACCGATCACAATAAAACCAATTAACAGATTAATATTATGAGTCATAATCTAGGATACTTTTTATACTGAATAATGAATTTGTTCAAGCGGGAGAGCAAATAAAAATGTTCTTTAAGGTAGGAGTAAATACATTTTTGACTGCCTGCCTGCAGCTGCAGCAGAAAAAAGAAACCGAAAACAATGCGGGTGCTATTTTTAAATGTAACCCCGGTCACTCACATGCGTGCAAAGGTTTGAAATGTGTGCGAATGTTCGTACGTATGTAAGGGGCTGATAAGCAAATGGGTTCGCATACGAGTGCGCAAATCTATTTGCACATCCTCCTACACTCCATCCATTTCCAATATAGAGAGTAGCTGGAACTACTACTAAAGTACGTATTAGTAGTTAGTTTATAGTTATTATAGGAGACGCTGCAAACTACGAAAAATGAAGGCATCTATCACCTATGCAATCGTGTGCGCAACTGGTCGCACGAATGTGTGGGAGACTACGCGAATGTTTGAAGTTCGCGCGCTTTGATGTGCGACAAAAACCGACACAGCTTTTAAAACCACGAATGCATCAAAAACTTCGCATAATCATTTGCGAAGGTCGTCCTACACTTGTAGGTTCGCGTATTCGAACGAATACGATACTACGAATACTAGTTATTAATAAATTTCAGATTTTATTTTTAACCACTAACATAATACTATAAATTAACATTAATATAATTATGACTTTATGGGCTACTAGTTATTAATAAATTTCAGATTTTATTTTTAACCACTAACATAATACTATAAATTAACATTAATATAATAATGACTTTAGTTCCCCTTCACTGTATTCTACGATTTTAATACGGTCAAATTAAGTAAAATTTTCGTTTACTATATTTAAATTAGACCTATGTTATTACAATAATGCGTGCGTAGAAATATGCTATAGCATCACATCAGTTAGTGTTGAAAATTTATTGGAGAAATAAAATTGTCTGTGCTAGTATTCAAATTATATTAAAATCGTCGACCTTTCTCGCATGTCTTGTGTAAATGACAAAGACACTTAAAATGCAACTATTCAAGTCAATATAATAATGTCACAAATGTCAGATCTGTTCAGTTTATAACACAGGCTACATGGTTTATAACTAAAATTGACTGACACTTAACTCGCATGTGAATCATATTTTAGGATATTTTAAAAAATATACATAACAGTTTTAAATAATGAAGCATAAAAGGTTTGAAGAGAATATATTAATAGATGAAGCGTACACAAATTACGGAAAAGTAGATAAAAACGCAGATGAAAAAAAAGGTTATGGAATTGCAAAACATTTCGCAGAAACTTTGGAATATGGGGAGAAAAAGAAGTGGTATCAACAGGTAAAAAATTTGAGTATAAAATTATTGATGACTACAAAAATTTATATCAAATATCTAGTGCCTTGTGTGAATTGAGGTTGTGTGTGTGTGTTGTGTAAGCATACTTTGCCACTGTTTTTTAATCTCCTAACATTTCACCGTAATCAACATAAGGCAGCCACTTTGAACACTTGTTTTTAATAATTTTCATGAAACAATATTTGAACACTAAGTAGTAAAGTATGGTATTTATACATTATGCAGCATTCAATGCTTCTCAAGGTACCTAGTTTATTAATAAGCTGAAAAATTCGGCTGTAAAGTACTAAATTTTTCATTATACTACCTTTATTACTACTGAAATCAAGATAGATAATTAGTTATTTACAAAAATATTAGGTACCAGAAGAACCATCGGTGGGCAGCAAGACAGTTACTTTAGAACAAGTAGAAGAATTGAGGAAGGAAGCCAATAGTGCTCTGCATGGAGACACATTGGCGCATGAGACTAGTAAGTCTAATAATTATATACTGTTAATATAAGTTTTTAAAGTGTTAAACTTGTGTCTTAATATACAGTAATTAATAATGTAAATGAAATAGCAGTAGATATAAAGTGAAATGCTTAATTATTTCAGAATCAAAGAAAAGTGGTTCATCGGATCACCAGTGGGCTAAAACCCTGCTTAATAAAGGTGCAATTGGAGACAGGGTAGCTGCAGCAACCATATTAATTCAGGTATGACCATTACAAATACTATTAAAAATTAAACCATAATAAATAAATACATTTTACCATACCCATCGCTGCATTTAGACTCCCTGTATTGCCAGCAACTTGAACGTGAACAAGACCAGGGAAAAACATGAACAACTCAGTTATCTATTATTAAAGTTTTAAAAAGCTTTCTATAAATTTTGCAGCTTGCAGTGAGGAATGTATTTGCCAATGGATTATAAATTATTCATGTCAGTCCTCTGAACAGCATTATATTAATATCCAATGTTTTGAATAACATCCTAGCTTCAGTAGAACTGCATGTCTGTTTACTACTTCTGTATCAATGAATAGGAGATTTTTGCCTGTCTATTGTCACTAATCTATATATGTTTATCTTCAGGATAATCCTCTATATAACTTGACAGCTCTACGAAATCTTATAAACAGTGTGAAGCCAGCTAAGAAGAAAGATGGTATTATTATTATAGGTATGGTGTAGTCATTATGTTTTAAATCAAGACCAATCATCTAAATACTTGTTATTATTTTAGTATCTGTTAAAACACCTATAATTTCAATATCAATTTTCAGATGCTCTATCTGAACTCCTGGTGTCAGATTTGCTCATACCAGACATGAAGCTACGTACGTTTGAGCAACATCCGTTGGGACATTTAGATGAGATGACATCAGGCAACAAGCAAGCTAAGAGGAATATTCTCAAATTGTGGTACTTTGAGGATCAGCTTAAGGAATTGTATGGGAGTAAGTGGTAATTCATTATCTATTTATAAAGTGCATTAGCTATCATATAATAGTGTACTTATTTATGTATATATTTATTAAGTTCTCAAGCTATTAAACTAAGCCTTTATCTTTTAAAACTGTTTTGTGTCTAAAAATAGGGTTAATCATTAATTTAATAAACAGCACAGAATAATACTGAAAAATGAAATTAACCATGTCATAATCTTTATTCATATTTATATTACTGGTCCTATAGATGGCATGGCTGAAACTTCCCCCTGATTGCTAACACGTATCACACAATTTACACTTTCTAAACAACAAAAACCCATAAACAATTGTTTATTTGTCACAACCAGAACCAGGTCCGATTGCTCTAAAATGTAAATTAAACAGTGAATATATGTATAATTGTGTTTTTTTTTTACGAGATTTCTAAGATTTTAAATTTTAATTGATATTTAATTGTTGCAGCATATGTGGAAGCTCTCAATAAATTCGCCCATGATTCAGTAGAAACAAATAAAGAGAAGGCAGTGAGTGCCATGTCATATCTACTGATGCATAACCCTGAAAGAGAGAAGGTATTATTTTCTTCCTGTGGCTCCTTACAACAATTAATTTCCGATGTCTGTTAGGCTCTATGTCTACATTAGAAGTGAAAGACAATGTAATTTGAACTTTTGAACCACTTTCATGTTTATTGCATATACTTTACTATAATTATGATATTTAATTAATCTTTTGTATCACCCCTGTTGCCTCTCTGTACAGCTTGAAGTTTGTCTGACAGAGAATGTTTGTATGGTTCTGAAGTAAAGTAATAATAAAGAATAAATAAGGGATACTCACTACTATATGTGACCACATAGACTAATAACAATTCATGCATTGACAAATGCATATTGTGAACATCATAATAGTATAATTGTTAATTAACATAATTTTCTGTTACAAACTCATTTAGAATGCCTTATGACACTTGGGTTGACCCTTAAGCTCTTCAGTTGTCATCACCAGAGCAAGAGTAAATGTTTTCATATAGATTTTGATCATATTAACTTAAGTTACGGATTTCTAGATGCTGCTTACGAACATTATCAACAAGCTGGGTGATCCCTCTCAGGCTGTATCGTCCAAAGTTATATACCACCTGTGCCAGCTCCTGTATAATCACCCCAATATGAAAGCTGTGGTATTGGCCGAAATTGAAAAAATGTTGTTCAGGTAAGGTGATAAATGGATGATTTAATGATTGACTTTCTAATGAATTTGTTCCGGGAAACCGAATAGGAACAACATTATGTAGATAGCAACATGTTACTCAAAAGCCCTGTATATACTGTATCATAAAGTTGTTGAACCAACCTAATTGAAATCCTATATCTCATTAGGACACTCAAATTAATTAATTTCTAATATGTACATAATTTGAAAAATTAGAGATGTTTGCAGATTAAATTAAGTAATATCGATTATGATTAAAACTGTTGTTGTTTTTATTTTAATAATAAATAACATTGTAGATAAGTCCATATAGTACTGTAAATTTGATATTCAAGTTTAGTATGAATTTTACTATCGTGATACAGCCTTGTTCTATACTTGGACTTGCAGATCAAACATATCACCGCGAGCCCAGTACTACGGCGTGTGTTTCCTCAACCAGTTCTTCCTCGGCAAAGATGACTCCAAGATTGCAGAGAGCCTCATCCGGATTTACTTCTCTTTCTTTAAGGCCACTATTAAAAAGGTATACTGTTAAACCTTACACTTAGAACTCAGTGAATAGACCAGGGTTAAATTCCCACATGGGGTAGTCATGTATGTGACAGATAAATGTTTCTCGGGTTGTGATGTCTCATCTGTAAATGTCCATGCCACCCGCCTGACAAGATGATTTTGTGTAGGGTGTAAGAGTGTGAGCGGTTTTTATTCATTATTCATCCAATGTCTCCCTGTTTATACACTGCACGTGTGACGTGCTTCCTAAGACGTATATAAAATAATATATATTGCCACAGATCACTCAACGTTAAAATCAGACAACACAAGGCCTAAGAGCCAACATTTGAATAAATTCCTCGGGCTGCAGTAGAACCAAAGATCCTTCGTTAGACTGGGTCAATGTAGTAATAAGTAATAGTTGCTAGTTGTTCCACAATCAATAACAGCTACTTCGCAGGGTGAGATAGATTCGCGGCTCATGTCAGCGATACTAACGGGCGTGAAGCGCGCGTACCCGTTCGCGGACAAGGATCGTCTGGCGGAAACGCCGGCGCATATCGACGCGATCCACAGACTCGTGCACTTGGCCAGCTTCAACGTGGCGACGCACGCGCTGGCGCTCTTGTGGCACGTCAGTGAGGCCTCGAAGGGGAGCGAGGACAGGTATGACGGACAGGACCTCAGAAATGGTGTAGATGTAGATAATTGTAGGAATGGTTGCTCAAAAGCGAATGTCAACAGGCAAAAATATCTTTGGTTATATAGTTTAGTTACTAAGCGATGTTTTTGTCCTTTTTTTCAAGGTTAAACTATCTGATATATTCTCATATCGCATACTTATACGGTATTTGATTCCGGTATACATAATATCGCTTCTAAATAGAAGGTGTTAGCGTTATAGTAACGTAAATATTATAACTATTAAATAGCATCAATAAATACTAATGCTTACTATGCAATGAACGATCTGAAAGATTCTCAAATTAAAACAAGCAGTTTGTAATACCGGTATTTTACATACAGGTACTTAAGTTGATACCGGAAATATATTTTTTTTTTAGAATAAGATTTTGGTATTAATGCATGAATTATACCAGTACTTTAGTATAAAAACCCGATAGACGGGCGTATTTATGTATATTGGTATATGCTACAGTACCTTGGCAACAATAAATAATTTTTGGAACCATTTGTCTTTCAGATATTACACGGCGTTATATCGCAAGTTAGCGAACGCGGACATCTTCAATACCACCCACTCGGCGCTTCTCTTCTCGCTCATATATAAGTCGTTGAAACGAGACAAGAATACGGACCGAGTCACGGCGTTCATAAAGCGGTTGTTTCAATTGTGTTGCCATATGACGCCGGCTCAGGCGTGCGGGATGCTCTTCCTCATATCGCAAGTCCTCAAGGACGGCGCTAAGAAAGACTGCGTCAAGTTGGTGTGGACCAAACGGGAGTTAACAGAGGTAGGTGGGTTTAGAAAATAACTTGTAAATTAATTTTGAACGCAAAAAATATTAGTAAAAAAAACTTATAAAAATGTATATAAATTTTGCCATCTCAAATGTTTCTAATTTGCATTTGGTACTTTATTATTTGTAATTTAACAGTTCAGACAGTTGATCCAGTGGGGAACTGGCAAGAAAATTGTAATCGTATTTACAATTTCTAATACAGAAATTAATTGTTAGTTAATCTAGACAAGTAGAGTAAGGCGTGGCGTCTAATTATTGCAGTCTTTGTGGTTGTTATATTGTTTTTTCTAGATAATACAACTTTAACCTCAGACAAGTTCAATACTAGGACTTTATATAGAAATAAAAGAACTTTTGGCAATTTCCAGGTGGTAAAAGAAGAGATGACAGGTCAAAAAGATGTGGAACATAATGAAAAAACAGAAATTGTTTCAAATTCAGAAGAAACACCCGCAGACGTGACCATCAATTTAAACAGTACAGAGGATGATGTGATAGAAGATAAGGTTGAACCGACTAAAATTGATCTATTAAGAGGAGACAAGAAAGATCTTTTAATAGGTATTAATAATATTTTAAGTGGGCTTCTCAAATTCTTAAATACATGTTTATATTGTTGACGACCTTGTAGCAGATCACACGACCAACCGAACGACGAGTCCCATGTTCGATTCCCGGCCGGGCCAGACTTTATGTGACACATAACTTCTGAAACATTTCTTCTCGTTTTCTGATTGTTTGTAATGTCTATTTTGTGTTTTGATAACACCTGTAACGTGAAATTCTAGAGCGAGGGTGAGCGTATAGACGTACATTTTATTCATATATGTATGTATTTTGCATCAGTTCAGTTATGTGTGTTGAAATCGTTATGTGATAATGGTGCATGTGTTGTTTATATCTGATATTTTAATGCTGGAATGCGTCCTTCACGCAGCATCCTCTATGCTCGTTACATATAAAATACATTATTTACAGATGATGACGAAGAAGAGTCATATGTAGACCTAAAAATGGATGAAGAGGGCAACGTGAAGCCCCGGAGAAGACGGTCGGCCGCCGTGACTGGGTGGTTCCACGCGAGGGTGAAGAGCGAGAGCGCTGTGGCGCCAGAGGAGGACAGGGAACTGACCACCAAGATACAGCTTAAGAAAACTGTTAATATGAATAAAGTAAGTGGCGTTGAATGGAGAGTTCTACTCTTCTGGCGTGTTTTGTGTATTTGATTTAGAGTTATTGTTTCTTGGATTATTAAACAGAATGATAATAACTGCTATTATTATCTACTGATTATTACCGATTTATTTTTTCTTAATAAAATCATTATTTATATTTATATTAAATTTGATTACGCACATTTTGTGCACTCATTGAACAATGCCACAGTGTTGACATGAAAATCAAAGTTGCATTTTTATCAAACAAATGTTGTATGCAGGTATAATGTGTCCGTCAGTGATGCAATATAAAACAAATTTCAAAACAGTGCATACAGTACAGTGCAAATTAAGTCACTTCATAGTATACTCTATTCTATAGTGTTAATATTGAAGTGGTCAACAAAGAAACAAGCATAATTTGGTCTTTATATCACTAAGCCAGGTGTAGCAATTTTTTATGGAGCTCGGAGTACCTATATTTCACACTAAGGTCCCAAATTCGATGCGCGATTTACATATTATAATTTTTATCCGACCAGACATTTTGTCTGTAATTATTATTATGTTTTGGTTTAAAGAGAGTTATTCCATTTCTTCTAGTCGATGTTAGTCATTTTGCAAGCAAAAGTAGATGCGAAAAATTACGTATATAAGTGCACAGACAAAAAACTTAACGTAACAATCAGACGTGATAAATTAATTTTCCTATGACTAAGCATAAATTTAATGTACTTTCAATACGTCTATTAAGTATTTCTACAATCTTCTCCTTACCAGCACGACGAAAAGCAAAGATTGGCGAAGGTCACCAAGAAAATAGACAACGCATACATACCCTAATAGGAGTTTTCCAACGTTTTCCAGGTAATATCTGAGTACAACCCGCTCGCCCGCAACCCGAGCTTCGCTGGCGCCGCCTGCTCGGCGTACGTGGAACTGTTGCCGTTGTCGAGACACTTCCATCCCACGGTCAAACTGTTCGCCGAGAAGCTGTTGACTGGTCAGTTGACGAGCCTTACCGTCGTCCGAATGATTCTCGCTTAAGACAGCAAACAAAGAAAAAAAAATTGAATAAAAAAAAGTAAAAGTTACATCCTCGTATCCCATGAAATATGATACAATTACAGAATTCTCCGTGTCGCAGATCGTAAACAGAATATACACTTATCTATTTTAGCAATAAATATCTAGTATTGTATCTGATTCATTCACTTCGTTCATGTTTTGGTATCGATTGTCTACTTTGTATGTTGCCGGCTTTATGTTGGTTGGTTAGTTTTGTAATTCCTTGATGGTTTAGTCAAAACCGACCTGGAAAATTTCTTAACATTTTCACTATGAAGTCTGATTAACTAACTGCACTTAGCGTGGTGCATTTGGCACGTGGACCTCGTGTTTGAAAGATATTTTCAACATAGGTACAATTTAGGGAACTTATGGATATGAAGTTTCGGATCTGGATATGGATAAGGATAATAGAATATGATTTAACCGATTACGGTTACGGATATGAAATTATTTCGGATCATCAGATTGTTTCGTATAATTTCGGTTGCGGATATTAGATGATTTACGACTTTGAAAAAAAAAAACCAATAGCCTTAAAAATTAATAATAAAAACTCTCTAAAATGAGTGCGACGCGGACCGTGTATCGACTGGGTATTTTATTTAGATTCGATCGCTATCCGAAATTATCCGAAACTTTTTTATCGGATTCGGTTTCGGATGTATTTTTATTTCGGATATCAGATAGATTTCGGTTACGGTTACGGAGCTCCATAACATTCCTGGTACAATTACAAATTTAATTTCATTATTATTTAGCAAGCATGCATTACTTATCGACGTACTTTCATACCGGCTCGCAAAATTTTTTGCTACGGAAATCTGCAACAGGAGAGTGAATAGGCTTTTTTTTATACGTTGTGCGTACATCTTGGACTTCACCACCACTCAGGTTGTTGTAAGCATTAACTTATTTTGTATAAAAAAGTGGAGAAGAGAGAGGTGTAAACATTATTATTTCAAATCATCAACAGGGCAACTGATTCAATACAGCGGAGACCCACTGAAAGACTTCTCCGGCATAAGATTCCTAGATCGGTTCGTGTTTAAGAACCCCAAGAAGCGAACCGACAAGGAGATCGAGGGAGACGTGAAGAGAGTGAAGGGATCCCACCCGAAGTTCGCTATCAGGAAGAATTATGTTGCTAGAGGTGAGGTTAAAAAGGTTCGAGGGCTTCCTTGTGGTAAATAAATGCACATGCACAGACTTTCATTCAACATAAAGAATCAATATAAAGTAAACACGACCCCGATCTTCCAACCGTACGTTCGCTATTAGAAACCGACTATCTTTTTTGAAACAATTACAATTTATAAAAGGTAGCTACTATAAGAACAGATTCTGTCTGTCGCACCTCCAATCCTCTTTTGACATCTATACATATAATAAAATTCTAACTGATGGCTTTCTGTACATGAACGATATACCTATGAGAAAAACTAATGTGCGGGGCCTTTATTAACGCAATAGAACCCAAAACAATAGTCGTTAGAATTTTTGTCTGTGCGTTTGTTCTCGATAATCTCAGAAACGGCTTATCCGATTTCGTTACGGTTTTCACTAATATATTACAGTAAGCGTCACATAATATTTAAATTCACTTAATATTGGTTTAATTTCAATCCGTCGATAAGTAAAAAAGTTATGAATTAATATATGTATTTACAGAAAGGGAAAAACTCCGTCCCAAAACAATGCAGATGCTATTTCTAAGCGTCAGGTAGATTTTCTGAAGCGAAGCGAGGGCATCTGCTAGTATTTCATAGTCTGTCGGCTCGATCGTTTTTCTGTTGTAACGTACTCGTATCTTTGTATTGGTACAGATAGCTATGAAGAAACATTTTAAATTCTCACTGTGTTTATGAACTGTTTTGACAATAACACACAATAAGATTATTATTTATACATATATTATTTGTATGTGTGTTTGTGTCTGTGTACTGGTTTTATACTACACTCTTACGTTTTATATAACGAATTTATAAATGCAACTCCTTAAAAATTCTAAATTTGTCAAGATGCCAAATGACACTACTAGAAATATAATATTATAAAAATTATTTTTAGGCATTAAAAGTTTACCCGTTACTTCGGCGTCATACCTCAATGAAGATGTCAAGAAAATACCAGTTGATGAAAGATTCCTTTATGAGTAAGTAACATATATGTTTAATGAAGGCCAAGAATCCGTAATTACGCAAGGTCGTATGAGACCACCTGATATTCACCGGCCGTTGCCAGTCACGGGCTTCAGTACCACCAGTGACGTCACCGACGCATTATAAATCAACAAAATTTTGTTAGTGTTGCTCGTTACCTGTCTCTTTGTCTTTGCAACAACTAAAACATGTGAATGATTTCACGGAGTAACCGGTCTGGTCGTGAAGGAACCTTCGTAATTCGTGCGATTCTCTATGACGTTTTCTGTAATGCGTCCAGCTTCCTGCAACAACGGCGCGAAGTGAAGAAGCCCGAAGACAGCGACGACGAATCCGTCACCAGCGAGGACTTCGACCAGTACTTGGACGCAGTGACGGGCGCGGGCGGTCAAGGTCAGGGTCGTTTAATATATTCATGAAGCTCCATAAATCCTATAGACGCGCAATCGTCCCCGTGACGGTGGTCCGGTGGTCCGGTGGTCGTTAAGTCCTAGTTTAATTTTGTACGTAATGAGGTTTGCATATGAAATAATACACTTTGTAGTACTTAATTTTTTTACATATTTTTGTTTGATTTATAATCTTGCACGTTTTTATGTCTCAATTATTAATTGTTGTAACAGAAAATCATACTGTATTTGTATTTGTATTTGAATACTAATATGTCATATTCAATTATTTTTGAATTGAACAGTACATTTTATGTGTACTCATACATATGTATCTGTAGCTTAGTACGGCATATCTCTCCATCACGTGTCTCAGTAGACCGCCATTGTTTGTCTTCTGACTTTTGATCCGAAGGTTGACTGTCAGACAATGCTTTTAGCATTAGGTCCGTCTTTTGATTTTACTTTCTTACTTTCTATGTGTTGCAAAAGATTTATTTAAATAAATATGTTACGTAGGATGCATGTACATAGGATGATGTAGATGGTTCTGCAACTGGCGTTCACTGAGCGTTAAGTCGAAAGCAGTGTTTGTTTCATATGAAACTGTGCACCTAGTATCGAACTAAATACTAATAATAATAATAGTACTAAACCAGTGTAATATTATACTGCTGGCTCTACTACCGACGTTAAAGTTGACCTATCTTGTTTATTAACCACGGATCGTCTACACGAAATTTTTGTACGATCAATATCCAGATTTGTTTTCTGTTTTTACATATTATTTTTTATTTAATGTATATGATTATGTTTATGCAATATTTTTACCAAGTAATGTTTTTGAAGATAGCTTCGTTCCATGTTCGTCACAGCAAGAACTCGTAGGTATCTCAGTGCTATCACTGACCATCTCTGAATCTCTGTGATCATTTACAATTGTTTTAATATAGCCCATATAAATGTTTAGTGTTGGTCACCATGCTTATCCTTGCAAATCAGTTCCTTTATGGGCACTGTTAGACATGAAGTTCCGTCATCGGTTACAACTTTTTTCAGAATCTAATGAGGAGCTTGACTATCTAGCAGAAATGGAAGCTAGCAAACGGAGGAAGCCCAAGAAAAAGGGTGATGATATGAGCGATGAAGATCTCGGTGGTGCCGATGAAGGTGATGATGTAAATGATGAAGGTGATGATGATGATGCCGGTGAGTAATGTTTATGTTTACTTGACGTGCTAGTTTCCCTGCTCGCGTGGCCTCGATAGAGCTTTACTATTTGGTGATAATAATTTAGTGTAGCACTCTGATTGATAATATTGTGTAAAAATACATATTTCGATTGATTGATTCCAATCGACTTCGGAGAAGCCTATCCTTTTGCTTAATCTTCATTGATGGCTGAAGCGTTGCGTACGCTATTGTCGCGATGGCCACGCCCCGGCCTTCGCAATTTATGCGAGTCGATCGGTGTCGAAAGTGGTGGAGTGTATCGACGAAGCTTGGCCGACTTTTTTTAATCTAGGTATATCGATTAAAGATATCGATAGAATATGATCGGTTGAAAATGCATCCTTACGATAATCGTTTGCCATTTCATTTGTGAGCGTTCGTAATATACATATTACAGGTTTAAACATCTATATTGTATTATTTTAGGAGACAGTGATGGTGATCTCGATATATCCGGTGATGAAGGTGAACCAGATCTTTCTGGTGATGACGTAGATGGTGAGTAAGACCCTTATGACCAAAAACAAAATTAACTTTAACAAACGGTACTATCAGTACTGTTATAATAATTGAATCGTCAGCTAATACTGTATTACTTACTGGTTTCATATATATGTATTTTGAGAAATACTGCCAAGGAACGCCACAATTATTATTCTGGTATGGGGAATTTGTGATTAATACAACTAAGATTACAATAAATTAAAATGATAAATAATATTTTCAACAATTTAAAGTAAGCTATAACTTTGTTTTCGATATTCAAATATATATATTTTTTCCAGAACTTCGACTGGAAGATAGTGATGAAGATGATCAGATAGATGTTCCCGGAAAAAGTATGACAAGGGGCAAAGGAAAAATGAAATTAAAACTTAAAGGTGAATAATCATTAAGCAAGAATTAACAAACTGCTTAATTTACTTAATGAACTGATTATCTTGAATTTATTTATGAATAAATAATTGATTATTTAATTTGACTGCCTCAGTATCTACTACCTGCAGGCTGATTCTAATTGGATTTCCGCCAATACCTTATATTATATAAAAAATATTGAAAACCGGTAGAGTGGTAAGGCGTAAACTACAATAGTGTATCATTACTGTAGGACCCACCTTAACCCTTTTTTGTGTGATGTTTAATGCAGGACCACAGACTGTCCTGATGGTAAGTGGCAGTTTGAACTGTAACGTGTATACACATTTTTTTTTTGCGTTTTTTACCTATATTTAAAGTCATGGTGAGAAACTTGACGGTTAACCCTTGAAACTTAACGGATATTAATAACAGATGAGCTTTTCAACTTTACGTCTAGTTCGTATTGTGTTCTTAGGTACCATATCACGAAACACAATGCTAAGGACATCTTCGTGTGTAATTATATTAAATCTTGTAAGTTGGGTCGTAATATCGTTATATAAATATAAGTTTAAAATCACAGGTAAATGGTAATATTGTTCAAAATGGTAAGGCACACTAACTTGATAAAAGCCGAATCAACTTTGTTTTAAAGATACTCATGTTATAAGCGGACGAGAGCGTCAATGCGCGAAATTAATTCAAATCCTTCGCGGAACACAACGAAGACGAAAATTCTTAGATGAAAGTTAAGTATACGTATAAAACTCCCAAAAATTTCGCAGGTAAAGACGACCTCGGGTCATTATTTGCGTCAGCCGAAGAATTCTCAACTCTTTTAGAAGAAACTGCTACAAACAAAAAACAAGGTTCGAGTCAAGCCGTTTGCAATACAGACAACGCCAGTACTAAGCAGCTAGCTTGGGAGGACAAGAGAGACAGGTGGATTAAAGGGTACAACAGAAAAGTTTTTGGTAATAAAGGAAACAAGAACAAGAAATTTCATCCCAAAAATTACAAACATAGCTTTAAGAGGCAAACTAAAAACAACTTCAATAAGATGGCCGATCGTAAAATTGGCGGGAAACGAAAAAACAATGCAGCAGAGGGCTCTGGCGGCAAAAGGAAAAAGTATAAGTAATCGTGTTTGTAAAATTAAAACGAATTGTTCTTATTGTTTTGTTTGATTTCTATAGTTTATGTGCTACTTTGAATACAGGATCAAATTTTTATTTATAACCAACTGTCTTAGAACTCTAAAGCAGGTTCAGGTCTTGTGAAATCATAGGGGGTTCAATACAGCTTATATTGTTACAAGTAGTCCATTTAAAATTTTGATAATATATAATTTCATAATCATAGGTGTGCTAAACCACTGTCCACATTAAAGTAACAAAAATGTACGTATTCATCAAAACTTACTAAATTTGCTGAATATGTATTTGCATTGAAGTGCATAGAATTACAAGCAAAAATACTATACGAAAATACGAACAAATGTTCGTACCTTCACTATTATATTACATTACACCATGGTGCCGACTAGTAAACAAATGACCTTGACACAGAACATACGAGAGGTGGCGCTGACCAATCTGTCAATATTAGGAACTCTACAAGTCAAGCAAAAATCAACTATATTATTTAGTGTTACAGCTCATACCTTAATTTTATCTGTACGTCGCTATACTGACTGAGTAGTATCCACCATCCAACAGGTTATGATATCGTGCGTAATAAATATGCGCGCCATTTTTGACCTCTAAATTACGCTAAATCAAAAATGAATTGAAAGTTTTATGGTAATTGTCAGATAAATAACTGATAGGTCGCTATGATACGATAAATTGTAGAAGTATCCCTACATTTAATTGTTTATATTCTCAAAGCAGCGCATTGGACATAAACCGCTTTACCGCGCGCTTGTTTGTTGACATTAGTACGTCATGCAGTTGTCTTGTGAACCGCGCTTCAGCGCCGTATCTCATATAAAATGTAAAATAACTCAACTAATACTCAAAATAAATACAGTGAAAGTATAAGCGTCATCGTTGACAGTAATTTTTATACGTATAAACTCGTGAACATTCTATATTACGAATGTTGTCGTGAAGTGAATGAACAAAAAGAGCGGGGAAAAAATCTGTGCAAGTGACGACTACGGAGTTATTTATAGCAAAACCAATGGCGCTTTAATATTGATTTGGAGTGTTCATCCTTAGTGTTCTAATTGGAATTTTGAGCTTCATAAGTAACGCATAATTGACTACTTTATTGCTAATTTTACTGTTTCGTTATTGAGGAAAATGGTAGCGCCTAAACAAGTTTGACAGCTCACGGACGCACACAGACAAACTTGGCAGCATTGCGCATGTGTGCATACCGCCGAGTTATGTGAAATACTTAACGCTTATCGATTAGCTTGATAATTTCAAGGGCATTGTCGATAAGCGTCTTAAATAATATGATCAACCAAACTGAATTTTGCCAAAGCAATAATAATATATTTATCACAGGTCAAGTAAATTGCTAAATGTATGTATGCTTAACATAAAACATGGAATCCCCTCTACAGAAGATTAACTCGAACGACGCATCTCATACGACGTCCACATCAAGTGCAAATCAGTTATTTATACCGGAAAGCCTCGATTTGTCTGATGACACATTCCGTATGGGCCTGGAATACATATCCGTTATAGGCGAAAACGTTACTATTGATGATAGAGATTCATCCGTTTCAAGATCTTCAGGGGTAGCAATGCCAACCCCTAATACCGAATTGCCAGAAACTCCAGTGACACCAACAAATGAAAAGTCACCTCCCATAATGGACACACCAAAACTATCCGATGGGTCTACGGAGGGTACTAGTAAGATACATAATTTGTTAAAACTGTCGCTTACTAAAAACATTGATAACGATTTGTTTATTAAGCCGTCTCCAATTGCGGAGGTCATGTCGCCGGCTAAGATGTTGCAATTCGAAGTAGACTTAGTGGCTAGTGCCACGCCAACTATGAAGCGGGCCGCTATCGACTTTGATTTCTTCAACAAGAATAATTTTGAAGAATATTTCGCTGATGACCCTAAAGAGAAAGAAGAGATTAAGTCCGATGTGACGAAAGACGTAGAAGCTTATAAAGAAACTCCAGTTATCGTGAAGGCCGATACCGTCCGTCACGAAATAGGATACGGTAAGTATTACTAATCGTATTGTCGTTTTACTTAATTTACAGCAACAGTTACATTTTGTATACTAAAGCCGAACAAATGCTTTTTCATAGTTGAGGAAGCACAATGATCAAACTCGCACGACTAATTTTAATTAGAATGGTTGTACAGTTAAAAGCTAACTGAAATTATTTTTTGCTTAAAACTCATATCGTGATTAATAAGTTCATAAGTTTTTGTATGCACTATTATTATTAGTTTTTATCGTAATTTTGAGCGAGTGTAGCAGGTATTAATTTTTTTATCAGATGTAAAGATATATTGCATATATTCGTAAAATTGAAATATATGACATTTAATCAAACTTCGACAAACATGGGAACGAAGTTCAGTCCTTTTGAATCGCTCTGAACCTATTAGCCGCAGATTAAACCTACAGGATCCGTTGTTTCAAAGATATCGAACAACAACATCTCCTTTACTGTTTTATGTGGAAAACTCAGCAAGTTTTGTGGCCAAAGTTATTTTGTAAAATCTTAAAAATTATACCTATTAGCATGAGACTAGTTTCGGTCCTCAATCATCACATCAATAGATGTCAAAAATTCTTCCGGTATAGTTAAACTTGTATATTTTTCGCAAAATATTTTTTATATAATAATTACATCATAGTCAATTCCAGTTCCATTCCGAATCCAAATGAAAAAGTTTCGTCGACAATACAGCGTCACAAAAACCTCTTTACTCCTACTGTACACCAGAAATCAGTCACCTATGGTCCATGCATGCCTAGATTCACAAACGAGATTTTGGGTTTATCGAAACCACTAAGTTGGGAGTGGACGCAATAGCCTTTCAATCCGAACTTTATTTGTATCACAAGACGGGTAAATATTTATGATAAGGTAATGTGTAGTTTTTTTTAACCAATATGTAGAATATAGTCAACTCAACGCTCCCCCTAATGCTCAGAAACGCTTCAGAAATTTTACCAATCATAAATAGTAACACCAAAAAAGAAACGGTGTACAATCTAGAGCCGAGTACCTATCTAGAACTTACTACAGATAATATCAACAAATCAGTTTAATCGCTGAACATTAAGTAACGAGATATTATCTACGTGCATTTACAGCAATTAGATTTTCGCACGTCGGGTATTCGACTTCTTATCCGTCGAGATAACGAAATCATATCGGAAAATTGTTTGGAAACAAGGTAACGGTACGTGAGTTTTTAGTTTTCTTGCTCCGAGCACG
Source organism: Megathymus violae (assembly GCA_003671415.1). NCBI lineage: Eukaryota > Metazoa > Arthropoda > Insecta > Lepidoptera > Hesperiidae > Megathymus > Megathymus violae. Next base: position 10,572,352 of record PDGT01000002.1, read on the forward strand.
GAGGTCGGCGATACTGCCGCGACTCGACAACGCAGTAGGTACATGAACAGTAAGGTGATTCAAATATTGATGTTCGATCTTCTAGAATAATGTTTAATATTTTTAAGTATTTATTAAATAAATCCTGTAATGCTGCGTCACAAAAGTAAAGTACTTTAAAAATGAATTGTGCACCTTTTTTACGAATGATTTAGGTATATTTATTAAGTGAAATATATTTTCTGATGTTTTCGTCAACATTGTTATTTTGTAAAGCGATGCTTTGTGAGATTATGATGATTGAGAAACAAATTTCTTATTACAGTTATATGTGCTAAATAATTGTTATTAAATATTTAATGATATCTGTTATCACTAACTTTAAGACTCCCTTCACACCGACAGAATAATATACGCAGTGCTGGTGAGCCACCGACAACGCGACCGCCCTGTCGGACCCACGCTACACTAATGCAGCGTTACATGCAGCGTAAAAAACACTGCGTTACTTGAAACAACCCACCAAGTATATTATAGGTTTCAGCAATCGAAAGCAACATTTTAATATTTGAACTGATTTTTACGTTAACAATATATCAGAAAATAATCACCGACTTATTCACAATTGTAAGACACTATCTATGCTATCGAAGCTATGTCAAGATTATCCTTGAATAAGAACGTCGGTTCAATTGTACAAATGCTTAACACTTTCACAATCTCCACGGTTTAATGTGATAACAATATTTTGCCCGTTGCAACCCCTTAATTTTCTGCTCAACGCCTTGCTCGCTTCCTTAGCTAGAGCCGAATGCCCCCACATTCCATTCCCACCGACCAACACAATCCCCTTTTTCGTTGTTTTTTTATTCCTATTATATTCATATATTATTACGCCAACACTCTGCGAGTGTAACTTTCTTGTTCTTTGTTTCTCTATCCATGAAATATGGCCCCGGCACTCAACCGTACCCATCAATTAATCGCAGCACATATTGTAACCAGATGCAGATTACAGACGTCGATGCCGCCATAAACTGATAAATTCTCCGAACCAAATTTAAAACCCTAACACAATCTCTACAACGTATCTTCCTAATGTCTTTGTATAGTTTCATTTCCTTTTTAACAGCAAGGCTCCTAACAGTTTCTTTTTTGGAATTGTCAGAATTCATCCTGTTAATGATGTCATAAAATTGTATGGCGCTCGTGCGCTGTCTGCGCTAGACATATCTGTCGCACCGGAGTAACGCTAGTGTCAACGGGCACTCATTCATGAATATCTACGATAAGTTTCAATCCTGCCACAGCTGTATGTCTGCTGTCATTATCAATGACTAATTGTCAAAATAATGTCTAAAATCACAATTCCCCGGAGTGCCGATTGACAGTTTTGGAATAGCGTGAACGTCTTGTGTTATGTGCGGTATGTCGGTATACACAGATTTTAATACACTTAAGCACGATGGAATATCTCGCTACGAAAAGTAGCTGACCCTTACATTGAAGCAAACGGTGATTAGTTCGACATATGCACAAAAAAAATTTGGAAAAATTTAAAGTGCCTTGAAAGTGTTAAGGATTCCAATTGAAACTACTAGAATTTACTCCTAAAACTAATTAGTAATTATCTAGTTTTATTGGTTTAGTTGGATAATTGCTTAAGTTTACGTCATAACATAATATACGTCACACGAGTATAAAGTGTAATAACCATAGCGTAGGTGATTCAACAGAGTATCACAGTCAATTAATTAGAAATTAAATACATTGTTGGTTGCGTCACAGTAATTCTGACTGGAACTGGATCGGTTATGTAACTATGATGAAACATCGCCCTCGAAAGTGCCGCGTGCGGTGTTTCGCTTTACGTTTTGTTGAGAGGGCAGGTCGTGTTTCACCTTTTACAGTTAAATCTCATGCAGACATCAAAGATGTCGCTAAACTACCGCTTTCAAAACCAGAAGAGTGGGTACTAATTGCCAATGGTTATACAGAATTATAAAAAAAAACTTAAGTTGGGCAGTTTAGGTTAGGTTAGGTTAAAAAATTAGTAAAGAAAAACAAAGAAACAATAAAATAACAACATTAATAAAAAACAGGCCGATAAATGCGAGTGCGCTCAATAATTTAGACATCACCACCACTTACCGTTAGGTGGGATTGTTGTCAAGTATTAACTTATTTTCTACACATCATTTGGCTTACTGATATTTTATATAGTCTATCAACTGCGCAATGACGAGTTCTCACTACATACTAATTAGGGTTTAGAACCGAGAATTCCCGGTACATTCGGTTCCGGGTCCTGGGAATTTTTTTCAGAGCAGAGACTGAGACCTCTAGTCCTGCTTCTTTCGGTACTTTTTTATTTCGGTAATTTTTAATTACAAAATCACCGTTAATTGATTAAATAACATCAAAGTAATTATTTAACAGTATTTTCATGAAGTTAAGGTACTCAAAATTGCGTATCACATCGTATCGTTTGAGTCCGGCTCAAGCGCGTATCACTTCGAGTCGCAACGTATCGCTCGCTCGGACCTTATTTTTCTTCATAAATTTACATTACTTTGTGCTGTTTTGTGGTGTAGTGGCGCCAGCTAGTCGCTCTTACTACAAAGTAAAAATATTTTTTTACGTTTTTAACGTGATTTATAAAAAATTAAGGGTTATTAAAAATGTTTTCTTTACAAATAAAGCTGCTTACCTGCCTGTAATCCTAACTTGATTTTCGTCTTTCTGAGCAAGACTATTTATGAATTTTAAAGATTTTACCTTGGTATCGAAATTCCCGAAAGTCCCGGGAATTCCCGGTCAATCCGTTCTTAAGTTATCTCGAGCATACAAACAGACACACATTTTCAAATCGATATCAGTGGGTCACAAAACGAGTACTTATCGAGAAATTTGACAAAAAAAATGTAATGTACATAGAGACTCAACAGATTTATATAGTAGTATAGATAAAAGAAATAGAATAGTAGTCCTCTGTAAACAGGTTACTAACAAAAACATATTTTTATAATACGTTTAACTTATGAATTCTAGTTAAAGTATAGTCTATGTACTAGTGTTAAGTATATACTGGTAATATAATGTATTCCTGATATCAAAATATTAAATTATAATATAATAATTTTATTGCTTCAAAAAAGAGTTGTAAACCTTTAAAAAATTAACAAACGGGTGGTTCAGCTTTAGCCGACGCGGAACAGTTATGTTTTCAGCGCTGTTTTTCAGCTGCTCCCTTCTCCCTGAGCTACTATACGGGAGATGATAAATCCGGAGCCCCAGTTACCAGTTGTTGATTTAAAAAGCATAAAAATAATACAGTTACATAAAAAATAAAATTACAAATTCCAAAAAAAATAAATTTAAAATTACATAATAGAAAATCATCCTTTAACGTTAGGTATTTTAATTTTCTGCTGCAAGTTGTCTTTTTAGTAACTCTGATTATATTTGGCTTTGAAGTATCGGTAGAAGCATTTATTTGTTTTCTCATGGGGCGTGGTAAAATATTATATATATATATATATATATATATTGCAGATCCTACTTATGAGAGCAATTTTTAACATTGGCTATTAGTATAATAATTTAAGAAAGAAAATATATTATCCCAAATGTTCAATCCGTTTTAAATTTCAAACTGCAAAAAGAATGTGGATAAAAGAGATAGCAAGTCTTAGCTTTCGTTACGCTCTTACATTTCCTATCTCACTCTGTTGGATATATAAGCAATACCTTTGTCTCGCTTTGTTTACGTCCATGAAATGGTGTTTCTATAGTATATGTAAAAAATTATAATACTTTTTAACTGGTTTTCCTATGAAATTGATAATGTGTATTTTTTTTAATAACTTTTTATTATATTCTTTATAGATTTATACAAGCAATTCGTACGTATCTAAGCCAAACTTGAGCGAAAATTTTGTTTTCATATTGATTTGTCTGGAAGTTTTCCGTGCTCTGTCTGGCCTCGTAAATCGTATCGTAGAGTGGGGGAAGCGCCTCTTGTACGTCGCACGGTTTCTATTTTGCGTTTCTCGAATTCAGTTACTTTATCGCGGCGAGTGGGGAACCACATTCGCGCGAGAATTTTTTTTAAGTGATATATTTAGAGGTTAAAGTAGATTTTTTAGACAAATGGACCATTTATAAATGTAAGGTGTTAGTGAAAGGTTAAGAAATATAAGGCGAACCGTGTAAAGTGATGAATGGACTGTATTGTTAGTGTAGTGAATTTTTTTGATACGAAACTATACCTGGATTTATTGTGAAACGACACGTGCAAGTGGTTGACGAATAGAGCTGTGATTTTTGGGTATAAAGGGGAAATTTAGCTAAAAATATTTGACGTTTTAACGGTGCGAAAGTAGATGCGAGTGATGTTATCCGACTATTTGCAAACGTGACGACGTGACAACATCCTTGATACTCGAGGTGTCTTTTCGATTCGGTTGGGTAGCGCTTTGCGCACTAGCGCCACCTATTATATTGTATAGGGGCTGGGAGGAATTTACCGCGAGCAATTGCAAGTTTGGTATTCTTGTGAAGTGTATTACGTGTCTTGTTTACTTTCGCTGAAATCGAGCAGTTATTAATATTGGTCAGCAGTCAGCCGTGGCAGGTGATTTCGAAGGACAACGTGCGGAGGTGGGGTGTTCGCTTGATGATTTTGATGAGGGCTTGAGCCATGGCAACAGCGGAAATGAATCTGCCGGATAAAAAGCCTGAACACGAGTCGGGATATTACGAGGGCAGTGACCAAGAGGGCAGCATGGAGTGCGGGTGTCCTTCTCCAATCAGTTCGAGACACTCGTCTCACTCCGCGAAGTTGAAGCGTAAGCACAGCGCTCACAAGCATAAGAAGGTACCCCCGAAGAAGGCTAAGGTCGATCAACACGTGAATGGTCACAGGAGAAGCGCAGTGCGTAGTAAGGACCAGAGTGTGGAAATTGTAGAGTGTTCGCGTCAGAGTGATAAGGACAAGAAGGTGGAGGAAGTGGCTCCAGAGCCGGGCCCTAGTGTCAAACGTAGTAGTTCAGTGGAATTGATCGGTGGGACAGTTCCAGCACCAGCTCGGGATTCCATAGATTGGAATCTTGTTGATGCTAGTAAAATTAGGAAAAGAAGTAAAGGTGAGTAAAACATACAATTGATCAAATATTTTATTTTGATTTTTTAATGTTATTTCATAGGAATTTAAAGTGAGTTATAACTTTATCCAAAATAATATACTTGCTATGACTTGTTTGTAATTTATATTTTCTTAGGCTTTTATTAAATCACAAAAGATTTGTAACATGTAGTAGGTATAAATTGGTAGATATTTTGTTTTGTCTTGGCAAGTCAAGGATTGAGAACTCAAAGCTTACACATATAATAAATAATAATTACAAGAGTATTATGTAACATATTAAACGGGCTTGCTGTGGTGAACACAAACATATTTTTTGTTATAATGGTACTTTTAAATACAAGAAAATAAATAAAAGTAAAATAAAAAGAAAATAAAAAATTTAAATACAAAAAAAATACACAAATTTATATTACTTGCTTTTATCCGGCTTAGCTTATCATTTTAGAGAAATACATATATATACTGTTTCACAGTGAGAAATTATACAAAACAAAACTAGATCAGAAAATACTTCTGGATATATTTATGTGTATACCTTACAGAAATTTAATTTGGACATGAGCAGTTAATTTCAACCTAATACTTGATGCCAATGAGGTCATGGAAGGTATATTACATATGTATCTGGTTATTTTTTTTTAGTCCTAAACATGTTTGTTAAAGATACAGGTTATTTATTGTTAAAATAAGGTTAGAGTGATATTAGTTTATTCAATTGAAGGATAAATTTGCACTGTCTATGTTATATGCTTACATAACAATTTAATTTCTACTGAAATCCAATATCTCAATGTGAGTGAATTGAATTGCTTAAAAGTTATAAAGAAAAAATATTTTTATTGCTCTATTCAGTCCTAAATATGATAAATTATGTTATCATTTGTGTAGTCTGCACAAGCAGTGTGAGATTCATGTGAGATACATATTCCAACCATTACATATGTTCATATTATGTATTATATACAATATGTATGCATATTTCTTTCAAGTTATCATGATTCAAAATCACTCACTTAAAATGTTTAGGTGACCTAGATGTCTCTTTTATATAGTCAGTATAAGATTATTGTGTTAAGATTTATTTAATTTAAGTAATTAGGAAATGATTATATTTTCATTTGATGTGGTTACTACTGTCCATGACATGTTGTATTTGTTCATAAATCAGAGTAGACTAATCTTTACTAAATTTAAAAAAAAAATGTAAGATTTGAAAGTATCCATTAATTAATTGCATAACTTGCTTGGTTTTGGTGATATTTAGTGCCAATGATAGTATCAGAATGTAAAACAAACAAGGCATAACCAGTTGTATATCTAGCTACTTAGTTATGTAACTATTAATATTTAATGATAACTTGCTCAATTAAAATAAGGAATACAATAGAGGGAATTAATGTCTGATGGCATTCTCTACTGGTCAACCCTGAGGATTGGTGACAAGACTGACTAAATAGATTTAATAATATATATATAATGAACTAAATTATCTGGTTGGAAAATTTTTGCAAAATGCACAGTAAAAGTTTAAAGTTAATTGCAGTACTTTACAGTAATTGCTATTAAAAAGTAACTGTAGCAATTAACTGAATGCTTTTTTCTATTGATATGGTATAGTAAGTAGGTTAATTAAATAAGTTAACATGAAAATAAGTTGTGAATTTTTTTAATTGTAGTACTCACTTGTATTTAATTATGATGTACACAATTTGGTTACACCAAAAGATTAAGAAATAAAATATAATGTGAAATGTTACTTTTTGACAATAAGCAGACTAGGCACCTGATAGGAAGTTGTCATCTTTGCCCATAGACATCAGTAACACCGAATGCATCCCCCATGCATTTCTGATTAAACATATCAATAAACAATCATATTAAAAACTATAACCACATAACCACAACTATGTTTTGAATAATTGTAATCAGGTACATAGTTGAAAACAATGTTATTTATGTATATAAATTTTTCTTTAAACTTCAATTAATTGTAAAATTCTATACCCATGGCTGCCACTATCCTAAACTACTGTTCATTAAATATTCAAAGACATAAACAAAACCAATTAATTGCTAATATAAACTAACTCAACCTAAAATCGATTGTCACTCAAAATAATTGTTATGGACATATTTTATAATGACACTGATTTTATGAACTAGGCCACAAGAATTAAGGAAGTAAAATATACAGTAGAAAGGCTAATACATTATAGGCGTAGCTTCAACATATTAGGAGACGTAAAACAAGCTCTCATGCAAGAAGAACGCCTAGTGTAAGTGGACTTGGATAAGCCCTGATGGTCCAACAAAGAGCGAACTACATTTCTTATCTGACAAAAAACCAATATTAAATTATGTGTTGACAAACAGCAAGCAGGGTTACAAGGAGTGTTCATCGAATAGTGAGAGAAAAATTACGTTAAAATTCGATGGAATGGGTACATCTCATGAAATCATCAGTTTTGAGAGGGCAAGAGAGAAAACAGACAGACAGAGATATGAGAACAATGTATACGGTCTCCAACCTCACAGAGCAGGCGCCGCGATTTGTGTTCACGTAACACATATAGTATAAAACAAATTACAGCGTTATCGCGGATCAAAAGTCAACTAATAATATTAAGGATCGAGACTGCCACCTAAGTCTCGTCAAAACCTGAAGTTCTGAAAGATCTTGAGACATAATACAGAAGGCTGTACAGGTTGTATTGCAGGCGAAGGAAAAGCGACATAAGTTCATGCAATATTATATCAGACACAGTTTATAAGAGATTAAAGCAGTTAAAGAATAACAAGGCATCATCATCAGGCAATCATGACGAAATTACAACGTAGCTACGACAAGGTGAAAGAAAAAACATTTAGAAGCATTCCAGAATTTGCAGGAATAGTTGTGAACAACTACACACCACTTTGTATTTCTAACCCATGTCAACAAATTGTTAACAATAGTGCTTACTATGTTTTGAATAGTATAAATGAATTTTATAGACAAACAAACATTACCATCAAGTATTTAAATGGCATTCGCATTTTAGTAAAAGAAATGCAATTTGCCCTCTCAACCAGATGCAATAATGACATGAAGAATACAGTAAGAAGCCATTGGATTCACAAGGCTGATCAAAATCCTAGTCCTATGTTGATAAATGGACAGATAGAGTGTGCTACATAACAATGCAGATTTGTCAAAAGGCTTTAGGGACAAAATTCAATCAATTCAATGTGCATATTTCGGTATACATTTCAATAAAATGTTTATCAAATAAGAAAACAAAGTTTATTATCTTATAGAGCAAGATAAGCTGATTAGTGTGAAGCAAATTTACAATAAACATATTTGTCTTGCTAAAACAGCTGTGAAGTTCAATTAATTTAGTTTGCTTAAATTCCATTAATTTTTTTGGAATTTGTAGCAAGTTTTGTTAAGAATGTTATAAGTATCTACCATCCTCTAAATTAGAAATAACTTGAAATTATTTAATTAAATGGCAATCAATGTATATAATCAAGCTATAATAAATAATTTCCTGGAATAGATATTTCATTGCATAGTATTATGTGGCAAAATACAATATAAGCAAGGCTTTTTGGCTTATAAGGAAGGACCGCCTCTGTAAACAGGGTCACTGATAGATGGACAACATAAATGAGCATGTCCACCATGGGTTGTTATGACCAATTAGCATAATAAGCTACAACATACTCATTAACTACAACTTAGCTTATTACAGAAAATTGTTCTAGTCACAATTATTGTTTCTCCATAAATGACATGGGTCGAAATATGTCTCTTGTAAAAACAGAAAATTGTCTAATACCAAGTTAAAAATGTGTATATGGTTATAAATATTGTTTTAGACTAGAAATAATCATCAATATAACAAACATACCATTACTTCAATACAAGAAAATAATTGCATGTTGTTTATCTATCACTGTTACACATTGATAGTTTGATAAACCATTGGACCTTCATGTGAACTACCACAGTAAACTTTCTTATCAGTTCGTACTGTTTCAATTGTAATTATTGTTATAACCTGTTCATAATGTAATTACTAAACATTTTTCCTCAGTCCGTCCTCTAGGGAATCTATGAACTCGAGGGATCGCTCTTACGTTAAGGACCAGTTCCGATAATATATTGGCGATCTACTGTTAGTCGGGGTCCAAATTGAGTAGTTATTCATATATCCCACTGATACGCGTAGTTTGTCTCTGGCATTAGCGTTTTGTAGACCTAGTAAAGTTGTAAATCTCTTGTTAAATTAAGATACTTCCGGGTTCTCTTTGACTCCAGGGCTTTCTCTTGTAGAAGCAGCCCTGAGCATAAGCCTCAAACGTAAAGTTAAAACATATAAATAAAGTCGACAACACCTATCAAATACCTGAGTCTCACAAGTTTAATTCTAATCTATGTTGTTGTTATCTGTGTATCATACATAACAACATTCAACTTAGTACTTAGCTTGTTTATCACGAGGCCAAGTTTCCTTAACCCTGATTCAATACTCATAAATTACAATGTAACATTTCATCTCTGAAAGTCACAATTTTATGTAAAACTGAACTGAGATTAATAAGCAAGTTATGAGTTTTAGATATTGTTACAAGAGTTGCTTCAACTAATTCTTACCTCACTGAAGGGCCTACATTGAAAGTCTAATCAATCCCAGAAGGTGTTGTACTTTATTCTTCCATGATTTATAATTGGCTATCAAACTCACAATGGTCAGTTTAGCTTGTTTTTTGTGTTACTAAAAATCCAGTACTCGTAATAGAAGTTAAAATAATGTGATTGTAACTTTTTATGCCGAGGAACCATTACATCTGTTAATTTAAACAACTTTTGGCTTTTTTTTCCATTGCTTCCTCTATATTCTGTCCCATTTGAGGTCCATGTTAGTAATTTTTTACTATTAAGTTGTAGTATAGTTATTAATGATAACATGATGTGAGGGAAATCCTTGATTTTAATAAGTCAAATACCAACTATTGTTTTATACTTTGGTTATAACAACAATGAGATTTAACAACAATGGTTGGGAACAATATAGTATACTTACCTAAGTTTGGTATTTAAGTAGCATACATTCTAATACTATTAAGTTTGTCACAATACTTTTGCTCTTATATAAATATTTTTTAAAACAAAATGTGTATTAAATTAGTATTAATTTACTTTGCAACAATCCGCAAACACAATGTATGATGGTATATATTTCTATACCAACACTTCGCTGTGTTCGCGTTCGTGTTCGCAAAGCAATTTTTCTTTGCAGTTAACACTCGTAGTCTACTACCCTGATGATGCTCTGTTTCGGAGCGAAACACGTGTTGGTATAGAAATATATATCATCATACATTGTGTTTGCGGATTGTTGCAAAGTAAATTAATACTTATTTAATACAATGAATATCCGCAAAAATAACGGCTGATACTATCAACTATAACAAAATCTGAAGTTAATAAAAGATTATTGTATGGCAGGTTTCTAAGTCCTATTAAGGAGGTTGATTATATAAACCATGTATTTTAAATCAGCTTGTCTAGAACACGTTCTACCTTTGACACAGGCTGACAAATGAGTGGTGCTTGACAAACTATATATTAGTGCATTAACCTGAGTTTATTTCACATTCATCTTATAGACAAACTGGTACCAGATGTGGTAAAATATATTTAATAAGTATCATTGGATTGAATTGATCTAATATGTATATTGGTCATTTATTATATTAACGCTTCCTATCTATTATGAAAAGGGTTTAAATTCAACTTTGACTAAGCAGGGTAATAATTCAAATTCAAAGTCATTAAACATATAAATTTGGTTTACAGGTTCACTTGCTAATAATCTCTGTAGTTAAAATTCTTTGTGTGGTCTGGATTTGAATCCAAATACAAATAAAAAATTTCAATGTTTTATAGGTATTACAAATTATCATTTGAAAAGAAAATGTTGTTAAGGATATTGGTAACTGTGCACGAAGTCTACCAGCTTGATTATAATTTAGCATTGTACTGCAATATACACATATATGTTGTTTATGTGAAATATAAACACAGTTTGTATCTTTAAATATTGATAGCTTAGTGAAAAATATTTGGTGACGGAATTACGTTATCAAGAGTTCACATACATAACAATACCGAAAGTATTTGCACATTCGGGTTATCTAAGTTTTCATAGTATTGGGTTGATATAGTTCACTGTAACTACTAACTTAGTTATGAGATAAGGAAGTGTGGAAGATAAGCAATATTGAATTGTATTTTTTCTGGCATTCTATAGGTATTATGATATGAAACATACCAGTTAACTTTTTGAAATGTTTGTGAAATTAATGACAGTATTTGTGATACCCTGTAACACATAAAATTTGCAACAATTTGATGTAAACAATATGTCACTAAAACAAACAAACTACTATATTATTTAACAAAACCTTTCTATCTTGTTTCAACATGCCTCAAAGCATTAAGTCAGCCCATTGTAATATTCATTTTTGAGTTTTCAATAAAGGTGAAACAAACAAACATGTCATGAGTTAAAATGTAATAATTAACTGTGGATTACGACATTAATTGTTGTCTATCCATTTTAACTCTTACTACTAAATAGTGAAACCACCTAACAATATCAAAGTGAATTGATATTAGAAAGTAAGAATGCTATCTTTTCATATCAAACAGATATTGATTGCAATGACTTTTATTTTTTAATACAGAATATTTTAGTTTGATGTTGATCTGTAGACATTGAAACTTCCAGAATGTTCAAGAAGTTTAATGGCTTGTGTTGGAAAAAATGATGTACATCTTGTGTACGATTTGAGAATTATAAATATTGGTTACTTGATTAAACTGGTACATAATAATCATGCAGCTAATGATGCGTTTTTTGAACGGCATTAAAAATTATATGTGGTTGTGTTACTGATGTGGAAGAAGTAAATGAGACCCTCGTAGCAGTGTTAATGGCCAGCGACACGCACATAGTGGGTACCTAACTTGTGTATAAGGAAAAATATGTAAATAATGCTATACTTGACAGCTATTATTTTGATACTCAAGGTCCAGCGAATGAGATAGAGCGAAATTTTTATCGAATTGAGGTTTTGTTAGTCTGTAATACACTGGTAATGAGTGCATCAATATTCCAGTAAATTATATGTAAGTGAGTACGAAGTAAAGATTTTCTAAATGTACGCTCAATGTTCGTGAATTTAATCACTTATTTGAAATGCAAATGTTCTGTAGAAGCTTTAACAGTTGTTTGCGTTTATTTATCATTTTTATTAATCAGTTTCGATAAAGGATGAGGTTTATTTGGTATTTTTTATGCATGCCAAACCATATACAGTTTTTCGTGGATGGTTTTGCATAATTCTTCTAATGTATGATGGAACTATTGAGTAAATATGATGAAGATCTAATCATGATAACTATATGAAAACTGTGGAGTTACCAGGCCGTTTTTAATGAAGTACCAAAATATAATATCGTAAGAAAAAAATCAACTTTAAATACAACCCAAAATAAGTAATTTTCGTAGTAGTAAATTCAAAGAGTAAATTAATATGTCGATTAAAGATTCGCAAGAATCAGGAAACAAGATATTTTGTAGCCTTGCTTTTACCTGCTTTCTAATAATATATTTTATTGAATAAGAATCTCTAACATTTGTTTTTAATATTAACTGTGTATAAATAAAGGGACGATCACATCACATCATGTTTTTTCACTTATGTGCTTTCTCGTCGCGACCATCATCCAATCTGATTTCTATTCATTTCTTTCAACTTATAAACCGCTCTTTATCACTCTCGTATCTTAGATTGACTGATTTTATTATATCTTGCAACATTGAAAGAATTTCAGTTTAATGTTCTTGTCTTTAATTTTAATATTCATAAATATAAATAGAATAATAATGTAAGAACATTTATATTTTTTACATGATTCAAAATGTTACTTCGCTAAGTTTTTACGGACGAAATCGCTAGCTAAATATTCGTTTTGTAAATTTAATTATTTACTTTTATGTTACTTCAATTAAATAACATCAAAGTGAATCCTATATACATATAATAAAATTTTAACTGTTCGCTTTCTGTACATAAAGGACATATGAGAAAAACTTTTATTAGAAGACTTTATTTACGTAATAGAACCCAAAACAATGTTTATCTGTTTGCCTGAGCGTTTGTGCGCGCAAGTCTCAGAAAGGGCTTAATCGATTTAATTACGGTTTTCAATAATGTCTACAGTACATTACAAGCATCACTTAATATTTATAGTTTGTTTCATTCCAATCCATAAATAAAAAAGGTGAAAATTAATATATTTCTCATTCACAGGACGAGAAAAACCCAGTCCTGAAACATTCAATTTCTAAGCGTAAGGTGTTGTTTGTGTTGTGTTAATATTGAATTACGTTGTATTGATCAACTTGAGTCGAGATGTTGTTTAGTGATATGGGTGTTTGTTATGGTCTGAATAGTTTTAATAAAACTCGTCAAGTTCAATACACTGTGTGCCCTCCCGAATTTGCTAGACGTTTCGTCCTGTTTGTTCACGCGAGTTATCTTTTTATTGGTATCAGAGATTTACAGTTTTTAGAGTTCTTAAAATTAAAAATATGTAATGTTCGTAAGAACTACAAATAAAAACAGCTATAAGTGTAGCTCTACTAGTATTAATCTCTAAAAAGAACATCCTTACTAACTTTTATCCTCGGGAACAGATCCATTTCCCGGGATAACAAAGCATTTTAGATAGTGACCCATATATTATAAATATTGCAAATTTCAAATTAACGTATATACCAGATCAGATAAATAATAATAATACATTTAGCCTATATTCTTAGATTTATCATCGTATAGCTCAAGTCGATCATAGGTGATCGACAATGTTCATTGTTAATAACTTATTTCTTAAGAACTTTTCCCCGGTTGTTTGCGTATGATGTAAGCTGCTTCAGTTGCAAAGAAATTATCCCCGGAACGAGTAAAAGGATGTTTTGTTTTACTTCTCTTTAACGTATTTACCATTATCAAAGGTTTACAAAAATGATACTTAGATCATTTTGGCATATTTAACAACCTGTCTGACAGAAATATAACGAAACAGACATCATAGTTTATAAAACAACATTGTAATCAAATAATAAAACAAAATGGAACTCTTATTACACGAAAGACAATACAGATTTAGAATCTTATAAAATCACGTAAAAACATTACTAACGAACGGTGACTAGTTAAAATCTGATTCAGAATTCGATTATATACCTGTTATTCGACTACTGTTGTTTTAGGTTTAATTAAAACAAAGATAAAGTTAAACTTGCAATTTATTTTCCATTAATTGATTTATAAATACAAAAATATAATTATTACTTGCAAGGCTACTTAGGCAGTGTTAACAATGAAAGACATAATAACGAATGAACATAGTCGCCTAACGGCCTAACGTACTTTTTCATACACTCCGCCAACGGAGACCTCTAAACGGTAAGTCACTCTCGTATGCGGGGTGACATTAAAGGCGAATGGACCTTAAGTTCTTACTCTGATATAATGTGTGTGTGTATATATATATAATATGTACTTGGACAAAATATAACCGCAAACACAATTGATTATCTGTCGATGAGTTAAGTCAAAAAATAATTTTTAAACCAGAATTTGTCAAGTTGTTGTCGATTTCGACTTTATATATATCCCTATCCGAAATTAATCGAAATATTTACATGGGATACATACGTGCGATTTTTGGATTTTGGGTATCTGAAAATCGTTTACGGCAATTCAGTTCCGTAAGATCCATATTTCTGATTATTATTCTTGTGTTAATGGACGAGTTGCGAGCACACGGCCCACACACGTTGATTTGCTCTGAGATTATCACTTGAATGTTTAACTCGAATGTAGAAAAGTAACCGTTACCATCATATCTACACGGACATCACGCTGTTAAGTAATAAAATGTAATTTTGTTCCAGTTAACCTTAACGGCGCTTCAAGAGTGGACATATCACATTTCGACTTGCTCAAAGTTCTCGGTACAGGAGGTGAGTTTTACAATTTTATTGCTTTACACAACGTAATAGTGTATGTCGAAATGTATACTGATAAGTAAAAGTTGAATACGCACAGATGAAACGCTCTGTAATTTCCATGTGTATTCGTCGTATCGAGCGTTGTGAAAACATGTGCACAGGCTGTGTCCATCCTTAAGTTCGCTATTTCGTACCACCTATCTACAATGATTTTGCATTCTTAAACGTAGACCTAGTGATTTACAGTACCATCCATCCACACGGTCGCGGTACAATTTTGATACTCCACAAAAAGTCGCTTTAGCAATTTGCTACACGGTAGGTAATACGGCGGAACAAGTTTAACCTAAGTAGTACATAGTCCGCAACCTCTAAAATAACCTAAATCCTCGGCTCATCCGTTGTTCTGCAGGATACATCATGAGCAGGGGAGGATTGGCTTGAATTATAACAGACGGTACACCTTATTTTATATTTGTAATTGGGTTCGGTGCCTTATTAAACCCTACGCGGTAATTATATGTGTAAATAATAACAAAGAAATTATTATATTACCCAAAACTGACGCCAGGCGAGCGTATTCAAAACCTTTTAGATTTCTCTTAGAATTATGTAATACTAATAGTTTCTCCAATATTGGGTAGGGCAGTCAAGTTATTATGTGTAAACATTTCGTGGAACACTGTATAGTGTTAAGCTGCTGCCCGTCTAGACGTTGCCCCAAATACTTATTTTATTCACCATACTTAAAACGAAGCTCAAGTTTAACGGGGGTTTAAAACCGGTCGGTCGCAGTCGTCGTTACGTCCTTTGTAATTATATTTAAACTTTAAACATAAATAATGGCACGATAAATTGTCTTGAATGAAGACTAAGAAGATAGTGATTTAAGATTGAGAATGTAAAAAGATTATAAAAAAAGGAGACGTGCCGTACGGTTAGAACCGCTTAAAAAATTATGTTCATAGCTACTTACACTTACCTACCCGTATGTTCTTGTATTCGATACTTGAAACAGTAAGGAGACCTGCTCATTTGTGAATTTTCAAACTTGTGTGCAGTTTGCCAAATCGCGCTGCGCCAGCGTCGTTGACTGTGGCATATGGCCTTTACGTTGTGAGCATAATGTTGAGTCCAGCAGTGGAATAGTTACAGGTTGCCTCAGGATACCTCAGGATCGTATTTTTAGCGTTTTCTGCAATAGATACATAGTTTTTACTTACACTAATGTAAGACAGGTGTACCTTTATTTATGTACCTACATTAAGTCAAAAACGTTTTCCATACCGTTTATATAATTAATATGTTTAAATAATTAATAACAATGTGGAAACATTAACTTGGCAAATTGCTAAGTTTTCTTTTTATAAGTTTCGATTTCAAAGTGGTTTTAGGTATAAATTTTTTGCAAAATCCAATATGTCGCTAATTCAATTGAAAGCGGACGCTATGTCGTAAAACATGATTAGTTCAAACCGTTGAACTTCAAATCGTTCTAGCCTATTGGCTATGTAGGTTATTGGCCTTCGTGGGCTCAGTTTTAAGGACTTTGAACAAGTTTTGAAATTGCTTCTCCAAAGGCAGGAGATTATACCAATATTTTAAATAAATATTTACCATTTTATTGCATTATAGATTTAATTTTAATTCCATTTAAGTTTTCTGTAAATCCATATAAACAGTCGCGTATCTATCTGTCTGTCTGTTACGTTCGATGTTCTCCGTATTAACCGACTGGACTAATTAAATTGAAATCTAAATTTCTCTTACCCATTTATCACAACAATACCTATATGAAAATATTAAGACTTATAATTTCCACAAGAAACTAAAGATACTTTTGGATAAAATTAAAGGGACCTTATACGATACATGTACGATTTGTTCTATCGGTTTTTATATTTAATAGAGTGCAATGACAAGAATGCTTTTCTATATTTACTCATAAAAAATAATTTATTAATTATTAATTGCACTAGACAATTTAATACAGTATAGTTACTATATAATATAGCTGATTACAATGCAATTAACTATTTTAATAGCATTTAATTTTTTCATTTTACATCTGTTTAAAAGCTTGCAGTATCTAACAGCTGACTTTTTACATAAAATTTATTATACAACAAATTAAACCTATTTATATAAATAAATTAATATATTTTCATAGAATGCTATGAGTCGCATAAGATGTTTTATGTAGTGAGATGACTCGAAACTGCTTCAAGCTTGCTTTGATTCTGTTATTGTTGGTAATTGACAGGTTGGACTACAGACCAGGTGGAATATCGGGCTCTGTTGCTATCTCCTCTTAGAAATAGGCGATTGAGATTGTACTTATTACTGATTTATAGTTATTTATTCTCATAAAAATGCATTATCATACAACCTTATGGTCGGTTGAACACCTCACGTGTGAGATATAAAAACTGTTTAAAATATTGGTAGATATTCTTCTGGGTTTACTTGAAAAGTTTATCTTCATTGAAGCATGGTGTTGAGAGGGTGTTAACCTTTTTTATACTTGGTACTCTAATGTAAATGACTTAAACTGTGTTGCTCCTTGCGTGTCGCAATTGCTAGACGTGTGCGGTTTTTTAACTTGGAAAGAATAATAATAATATAACTCTTTATTGTACGCCATAACACGGACACGATGAATGAACAATGTACAACGTTGTACAATTGGTGGTCTTATCGCTAATGAACTATTTCATACAGAAAACCTTAAGGTGAAAGATATAGGAATATTATCTATTGGCAGGGTGTACCGAGTAAGATTAAATAACAGGTTATAAGTATATAACAAGCAGGTAGCTTGTAGATGGAACTGAATGGAAAGGGATTAAGGGAAGTAAAGAGAACACAAAAATCAAAGTTGACAGTGATGTTCTTTGACTTGTGATTTAAAAAGCGTCGAGCGAACCAGCGCGAGGGATGATTTGAGTTAGGGAATTCCAAAGGCGTATCAAAATGAATTTTGATAACATGACATAGAATGTGTTGGAGTACTGAGGACGAGTATTTTTGAAGGAGCAGAGAGTTCGAGCATGGGTTATATGGAGAAATGATCATGGATTATACCCATAGGTCCCTGGTTCAATTCGACTCGAAGGACCATTTACTACTCTTGTTAACTCAGTATATTAGTAGAGAGTAAATAATACACATGTTTATAATCGTAGACTGTATTACCCGAAATATAACTAGACGAATGTTAATGAGATATCATGGAGTGAAAGGCGCGAGCACGCGCGGCCCTTGCTGGCTGATCGCGAACTAACTAAAAACATATTAATTATAAGTAAATTTTGTCGCGCGTGCCGCGGTAATGCTGATCCCAGCAAATGCACGTTTGCACCGTACAAGGTAGGTAGAATATTTTGAACCAAATAAGACATTGCAGAGAAGAGTGAGCATTTCGATGAAGGTGTATTAGGAGCCACTTTAGTTCGGTGCGATATTCTGAAATATAGTCATATTGTCGAAGTCCAAGTATGCACGAATTTTGATGGCTCTCAAGTTCATTAAGTTGCTCTTCGGTAATATCGAGATAACACACATCTGCACAAGAATAAAATATGTATCTGAATAAAAATTTGCATAGATAAAATAATACATGGAGCATGTTTAGACAGTGTTTAAGTTTAAGACACGTGTATAACTAATCACGGTAGTAAAATGTACTTTTTGAATGGTTAAATAGTAAAAAGAAAAAAGTGAGACTAGGATTATATTTATATTACTTAT
The DNA here is from genome assembly GCA_003671415.1 of Megathymus violae. Taxonomy (NCBI): domain Eukaryota; kingdom Metazoa; phylum Arthropoda; class Insecta; order Lepidoptera; family Hesperiidae; genus Megathymus; species Megathymus violae. The sequence goes on from PDGT01000002.1 coordinate 10,591,306, forward strand.
TTTGATCCTTATTGAATTTAATACAACTTAAATAAAATAAAATGATAAACACACATAAATAAAAAATACACATACCTCGCATTTCTCTCCGTCACACCGGGTTGGCTGGTAGAGAATGCCAATAGGCATTAAGTTCGCCCTTTGTATCCCTTAGTATAAGGTGAATGCAATAAAGAATAAATAAATAAATAAAAAATACATAAACTGTACTATACAATAAGCCAACACTACGTTAACATTGGATTTCATTGTCGACTAGTTTGGTGGTAGCGTATCGACCGTATGCGTGTAACGGCTTATTCAACAGTAAGACTAGACTTATACAAGCCGCAACAGCAACATCGAACTGGACCGCGAATCTATTAGCACTTACCTCATACCTTATCTTATTCTTAATCGCATTTCTCAACTTTCAATTAAAACAATTTCAAAACATCGTGACGAGATCATAAGTGAAGCATGATGTGTATTAATCGATGTCCACTTAGCACCTGGACTGCGAAGACTTTTAAATCAACCTTTATTGTCTGACTCTGAACGCACCAGCGCGCTCGGCAAGTCAATGACCCCGCTCAGCTGTTCGGCGACGGAATCACCACATGGTGTTCATTATTTAATTGTTGAGTCGTCTCATCTGTTTGAAGGGTTAAGATTTAGAAGTTAGAACGTGGAAGGGGAATTGACACACGTGTGGTTCGTATATAAAAGTCAAAATTATACTATGAAGCTATAAAACAATAGATCTATACGGCCATTTCCTTTAAGTATAGTTTAAATTAATACTACCAGTACTGCTCCGATACCCATTAATAATGGGCTGATTTCGAGTTTACATTTAAAGTTTTAGAGATTTCTTTTTCAATTGAATTTAACCATGAATTAGATTTGATTTTTTTAAACATCAATACTACGAAATCTTATGAGAAAAACCTATGCTTCTTTTCTTGCTTCCTTAGTTGATAATATTTATTTGATATTGACAACAGTGATTAATATATGAGGATCCAATAGCCCAGTTGCTTTGATCCTGCGTTCAATTCTCAGGCGCAATCGACACTTATGTGACATATTTGTTTGTTCTCGGATCTGGGATGTTGGTGATGTCTCATTTATGTATTTTCGTACAACCCACAACACAGAGAATGTTTATTATCTGTATATAGTATCCGCGGTGATTTACATTTTAAATATGTTAATATATTTTCATGTAGAGTATTTTAAACAATTTAATAACTTGATAATTACGAAGATTTATACTCAGACAGAAAGACATTATCGGTGGATAACCAGTTTACATTATGTTGTTGATTTTAATAAGTAATAAATAGGTGCGAAATGTTAAGTTATTGCTACATTTAATTCTAATATGACCTATTACTACGCTACTTCTTAAGGTTTCATCTTGTAGATGTGACGAAGCAACGTGACTGGATGTTTTCGAAATAATTTTCGATTTGGCAGGGAAGCCTTGAAAATATTATAGTTGTAGGTGCTGTGTTTATGTTTTTGCGAGAACAAATTTCGTTGTAAAAGTTAATGTTCTCGAGTTGATTTCAGTTAATTTCTATTTATATTGGTTTTAGAAACACTTAAATTTTAATACACCTAGATATAAAATAAAAAAATCTTAAATTTACCCCTTACAGTTAAATTATTCACATAGATACTTAACCTCAATATGTAATCATTCTTAGTTTTGTGTTTATGAATTAGTTTTTAAATGACGGAATTAAGACTTAGTAGCGATAAAAACATTTTGGTTAATGTTAAGTGTTCTATACAGTTCTTGGAACTTGTATAAAATTTGCACTAGGGCCGTTAACCTTAGCAAGTAACGGATATCATATAGCTTCCATGGGGTGACCACTCCACTGTGAACGCAGAAGAGTGGCGTACGGAGCTATTTAATTAAACGAATCCTGCGCTCGACATATTGTTAATATAACGTTGTTTGAACTGTCTCGGTGGTAAAAATATATTGGGATTGGTGTGATTATTTTATTGTGTATTTGAAGCGAATAACAAATGGTAACAAATTTTGGGCACATAAGATGGGCTTGGGAAAGTAAATTAACTACTTTCGAAACTTCTCGGTGCGTGTCTATTAATAGCATGTACATATATGTGTCTGAAATTACATGAAACCTCTCAAAAAATTATCATTAAAACTATGCTTTCTGTGACTCGAGGCCTGCGGTACCCGTCTGCCCGCGATACTTTGCAATTCAAACCATTTTTTGATCATCGGAAAAATTTGACGATATTTTTGATAAAATAATTTTAACCTGATCCTTTCCAATTATTTCTAAATAATCTGGTAAAATAAGCAATCGTTATTTCCACAAAATATGGTTAAGTATTTCCTAAAATCGAACGCAATATTGGCAATGTAAAAGAAAGTAAATCATAATGTTACCTGTAATGTACTTTAATAGTCCATGCACTAATAGTGTAAGACTATTAGGAGTACAAATTTTAGTACCTAATAGTTTCACTACGGAATTAGAACTATATCAATCTGATATATTCGAACCACGGTGTTATCTAATGTCTATATATGAATAACCGTGTGAAACTGGACATTTACTACTAATCAAACCTACGGTTAATTTATTATGTGAAACAAAAGATCAAGTGTGACCTACTGTCTCTATGCATACGTACATTTGTATACACAGTGGAGGCAAACGTGACTGAGCGCGTGTACACGTGAGAGGAGCCGAGTGGAGGGCCGGCTCGCGTGCACCGGTTCGGACAATGTATTGTTGTCATAGGATCATAGGATAATAAATGTTTTTGGTCACCGATGCAGGTTCAAATGGATTTGGGATTCGCGATTTTGGTACAAAAGAGTGGGTTGGTAAGAAAGTGACAAGTTTTAAATTTGTCGTTTACCAAAAATATTATGATGAATTATTCGCAAAGTTTTACACCAATCGACTTACTGAATATAATTTTCATAAATAGGTTTTAATCTCTTTTTTATCTGTATTTGTTGAATTTCCAAAAATCCACTTACATAAAACTACTTTAACAATTCATGAGTTACAAGCTAGCCTTACAAGTTTAGCCTGCACTTAGATATAATTACATACTAGTAATTAGTAATTACACACAGACTGACCTTTATTTCCACACGTCAGCAGTTTATATTATAAAAATACCGTGCATATTTACCCTAACCGAAGTCTACCACATGGCGTTTCCTCCGTGCGATGTTAGATAACAACTGTGTCGGGCGTCATCGTATGGTCAAAAACCAAACCGGAAAATATGGTTCGCGATAATTACTAAATAAAATAAACATTATGGCAGCTTGGTGACAGGCGCGGCGACTCGTGTAATGAGCAATCGTTAGTTATGTTTTCAATTAACACGGCCATGCTAATCGATTATCTGCTTTCATACTAACGATAGATAATTGGTTGTTTTTTTCGTCTGGGGCTCGTTAATATGTGGCAACATTGTAAGCGTTTCCCATTCAATTATAAACATGTAATATTATATATGTATTACATAATACATATATGTATACATCTTCAGGTAGCGCGTCTGCTCGATTGCCGGTTAAGAGCACCATACAAGTTAATTTCAGCACCGGCACCAGTAGACGACCCAACTGATGGTAGTGGTTCCAATCGCATATGGACGTCGGTAAGCATCAGAGACACTACCGCCTTGTTGCCGACCAAATTTAACGGAGAACCCTTCGTTTTAACTTCCACCCATATATGTTTAGAATGTTTAACGATTACGCCTAGGAAAGTGTGGTAGCTGTGGTAGTTGGATATTGTTTTGCTTCATATATTACTAATGATAGACACAAGCTACGGTTACACAGGCTGATATATATACTGAATACTATTATTCATTTGTAAGCGTCGCTGCTTCGCCACTTTCAACACATTTCAGACGGAGACTCCAGATTTGTCGAAGTAATTTAATTTTATTTATGTCCACCTCCAGTGCTTATGATATAAATGATGAAGTTTACCGATTGCTCGTACGGAGGGTTGTTGGGTTGATTATAACACAAAGAAAACATTTTCTACTTCCAACCCATACCCTCATGTTTTAACAACAGTACACCTAGCTAACGTCAGAATCGATTTTAATGGAATGGTTGAACTTACGTAAATACGAATTATGCGATTTTCATTTGGCTAAGTTATTAGTATTATGCGGATAGCGGAGTAATTTGTTATATATTGTGTGCGCACAACAAACACATTATGTCTTACGCTTGTCGTTGCTCGTCACAATTCGACACACTTGCTCCGTGATCACCCGATAGCTTGGTGCAACCTCAACTACAATGCTGATATTAAGCTGTTCTACAACCCCAACTGACTTTGAAATTGCAAGCTTTGACGTCATTGCAATATTAATTTCAATATGACTTGATAACTCGGTTCTACCGTCATATCTACGTCATTTTTGTTGTTTCAGTCTGTAGATAATTAACGTGAAATGTAATGTAATTAAATTAAAGTTTGCAATTGTTGAAATTGAATTTTCCAGCTGCAGTTACGTAATGAAAGGCGCCCATTAAATGTATTTATTGAGTGCCATAGTAATTGTTGTTAGTCATGTTTAATTATTAGTAGATATAATATGTTACCTCATAAGAAAGAAACGTAATAATATGAATTTGGATAATGGAACCAGAATTTTGAGATATATATTAGATTTGTGGATTATATAAAACACAATGTAAAATATACTTCAAAATTCTGCTACAAGTTGTCACATGCCATCTAGAATATTATAAAATATAAAACATGTTTTATAAACAGTGATTTCATACAACATAATTATAAGCTATAAATATCTTTTAGCACGATAAACCATTATAAAATAATATAACAAAGTTAATAAATAATTTAACGTTTTGTTGACGATCAACTCGGCCAACAGCGAGTTAACTCAGATAACTCATTAGAACAACCTTTTTTTTAAATAGTTGTTTTACTGTACCATTTATTAGCTCACAAATCATTCAAACGAGTAATACACATGTATGCATTACTACTTTGAGTCCTAATTGTTTCAATTATACTAGCAAATGCCCTCGCTTCGCTTCAAAAAAACGACTTTACGCTTAAAGATAGCATCTTAATTTTTCTGAGCTTTTCTCGTTCTGTGAATTAGAAATACATATATTAATTCATAACTTTTTTTATTTATGGACGGATTGCAATGAAACAAACTTCAAGTATCAAGTTATGCTTACTGCAATATACATTAGTGAAAACCAGAACAAGATCGGTTAAGCCGTTTCTGAGATTAGCGGGAATAAGCGCACAGGCAAACAGACAAAAATTCCAACAACTATTGTTTTGGGTTCTGTCGCGTTAATAAAGGCCCCTAATAATGTTTTTTCACATATGTCGTTCATGTACAGAGATCGATCAGCTAGAATTTTATTATATGTATAGATGTACATATTATATATATGTACGACGGTGGCTTTAGATATCGTCACTTGACATGAAGACGTCCTTGTGAGTCAGTAGTGTTAATGGCAGTTTTGCGCCGATACCGGCGGTGTGTCGAACATCACGCACCACCGCGGCACCACCGCCCCGGGTACCGTTACGGCCGTCGATCGGACCCGCTCAATACAATTTTCGCGTCACGTCTCTAATACGTTAACCACAAGTTAACGCTATGGTTCTAATAAGATTTATAGGAAACACGATTTTTTACCGTTGGTCAATTGATCGTTGTTATTTGGATATACATATATTCGTATTCTAATTCAAATTGCTTATGAGAATACGTGTGAAAACTTGCGTGTCTGAGGCTGCGTGAGTTTTTCATACTATTCTTAAGAAGTGTGTGAAATTGTGAAATACATCCTGAATCTCACTATTTGATAGTAGTTTAAAACGGAAGGAATTTTTAAGTTGTTTAGTGTGCTCGAAGGTACAATTCATTGTTACCTGATTGCAGTACTTATGTACACATACATGGGCGTGTACGGTGTTGGCAACTGCACTATTTATGAAGAAAAAATTGGTTTATGTACCAGGGCACGATGACAACGTAGGAGGCGGTCCCAGGACGTCGTCCGTCGCGCCGGGTCGTCGACCCCCGAAACTGGCGCGTAGCGGTGCCCGGTCGTTACCCCACCCGACCGTCCTTCCCATCAAACTCTTAACGACCTTATGCTCACCTGGTAATACACCCGGTACAGTTGATCTGATTTTCGACAATGTTCCCTTTTCTTTTGGGTTGTATTGTTGTGTGTTTATTATGCGCGAGTCCGACTACCACCGGACCATATTGACATTTCAAAAGATTCTTTATGTAAGACTACTTATATAAATACTAGTACTGGACTAGGTCATTTTTGTAAAAAAATACATTTTTGTATCTGTTGGAAAATGTGGGTATTAACTTTAGTTTTCATGATTTCGGTACGACAGCTTGCCAGATTTTTTTCATATTTATCAAGTATGATCTGTGTTCGTGTTATTGCGATATGATTATAGGATTCTTGAAACATGTGTTTCGGTCAATGATAACGTTTGTCACGACCGCGTATTTTTGTAATACTGACTGTAGCTGTTGTGTGTGGATGATTTTCGGGAAAAATATTTTTGAATATTTTCGCTTCAGTACTTTTTTTGTTGACGATCCCGTTGTCTTGTTTGTTATGTCGCTGCATGCCGAGCGAACGGTCCTAGCTTCGATCCCCGGCCGGTGCAGACATTTATGTGAAATAGAAATGTCTCCCAAGTCTTGGGTGTTTGTGATGTCATATATAGCATCTTAAGTGCGGAGGTGTGAGTGTGTGTTGTTGTGTTGTGTGTGTGTGTGTACAAACACTCAATATTCACCCTCCCTGACTGGGATCCCGTATTTCTTGAATATAGCATATAAATAATGTGTTAAAGGAATTCAAATATGTGCGATAAATTTACGACGTTGTATTAAATTTGAACTTCACTGGGAAGTTAAATGTACTTTCGGATTAGAACAATAGTACAACATCTATACTATCTATACTAATAAATAAAATTGGAGTGTTTACTACATGCATATCAATGTATACACGGTACATTTACCAAAATAACATTTTTTTCAATTATTGTCTGTCTGTCTGTCTGTTTGTTCCGGCTAATCTCTGAAACTTCTGGACCGAATTTGACGGGACTTTCACTGGCAAGTAGCTGATGTAATAAGGAGTAACTTAGGCTACTTTTATTTCTACTAAATAACTTTTTTGTTAAATTCCACGCGGACGAAGTCGCGGGCACAGCTAGTTGTCAATAAGAAAAATCAAAAAACCTCCATTTTGAGAAACTTTATAAACGGTAAGTCTACAAATCGTATCTGCACCAATACATTGTTAAATGTGTATCCGTTATAATTATTTTTACTGAAAGAACATTTGCGCAATCAAATGTTCTTCTTACAAACAATGTTTATCGATATCGGTTAAGATGTTTTTGAATTATACAAGGACATATACACTACCGGTTAAAAGTTTGAGACCACTATAAAAAAATTAAGAAAACAAATAAAAGTCAACATATTTAAATCATTATGAAATACAGTTTTTATTTCCATGTTATACACAATATTTAAAATTAAAAAATTACGAATACAAAAGATAATACTAAATTACTAAAGAAAATACAAACAAGAGAGTTTACACAGACTTTTCATCAAAATATCCTCCTTTGCATTTTATTATTTGTTTTACCAATCTTGGCATGCGAGCAATTAACTTATTTATTGTCTCTTGCGAGGTATTCTTCCAGCTGTCTTCTAAGGCATTCCACATGGCCTGCTGTGAAGAAGGACATTGTTCCCGAACGTTTTGGTCAAGTTCTTCCCACAAAAGCTCTATGGGGTTAAGATCGGGACTTTGGGGTGGCCATGTCATGTTTTCCAACACTTTTTCTGACCGTTTCTCGTCTAAATAGCCCGTACATAATTTTGAACTATGCTTTGGATCAATATCTTGTTGGAAAATAAATCCTTTGCCGATTAACTTTAGTCCGGAGGGAATAGCATTTTTCTCCAAAATTACTTTATACTCCTCGTTTTTCATAATTCCTTTAATTTGGACCAGATTTCCAGTCCCATAGCCTGAGAAATAACCCCAGACCATAACAGATCCGCCACCATGCTTGACAGTCGGGACTACACACTGTGGCATCATCTTTTCTTCGGCGGAACGTCGAAAAAAAATTCTTCTTTTTGAACCAAATATTTCAAATTTAGATTCGTCACTCCAAAGTACTTTTTTGAAATCTTCTTCGGTCCAGTCTCGATGGGCTAGGGCCCACTGCAACCGTTTTTTCTTATTCTGCGGTTTTAGAAGAGGTTTTCGAACAGCAACGCGACCATACAACTTGGCGTCTCGCAATCGTCTTAATCGTCTCACTGTAGACACTGACACAGGTTTTTCCCGAGATTTGTTGACTTCAACGCGGATTTCTGGGGCTGTTAGGCGTCTGTTTCGCTTGCTGGTTACCACAATAAATTTGTCTTCACTAGAAGTCGTAGCTCTTGGTCTCCCGGAGCGCGGACGATCTTGATTACTGCCAGTTTGTACCGCACAATAGTGCGATGAACACAAGTCTTTGATAACTTGAGTTGAGATGCAATCTCACGTTCAGATTTGCCTTCATTATGGAGAACAACGATGGCAGATCGCGTTTCGATACTAATTTCGCAAACTTTTCCCATTTTAGAGACGTCTTGACTGTAGGAATCACAAAATCAGACTAACAGCGGATATTCGTAGATAACCATGAAAATATCGGGTTAAAATAAACTTAAAAACATATTTTAAAAATATAGAACAATCGCATTGTAAGATGATGTAAAAAAAAACGAAGTGTCAGCTGCGGTAATGAGGTAATAAAATTTTTACAATCGATTATCGGACTAGCTCTTCTTCGGCTCACATTGCAGTTTGGAAACAATGCTGGTTTATGGCCCGTTCTTTGGCTTATATACAAAAGAATTAGCTTTTAGGCAATCTTTAAAAACAATAGAATATGCAGGTGTGCAGATTACTTTTTATCTCCAATATTTTAAGAATATTTACTAATAACAAAAATCTTTTATTAGTGGTCTCAAACTTTTGACCGGTAGTGTAGATAGACAAAAATTTAGAAAATGGGAGAATTTGTGTTGTCTCCGAATCATAAAACAAATGTTTATCACATAAACTGTCAATAAAATTAAATGTGCCGACAGGGCCCACAGATTTATATAGTAATATAGATGATAAAAATTGCTACCACCGTTGTCATAATATCAGTTATTCCCCTTTGAATGGGATGTCCATATTTACTTTTATTCCTATCTCGCAGGAACAGATCCTTTTCCTTAGATAAAAATGATCCTAGATTAAGTATACCGATAGCATAAGTTATTAAAAGTTAAATATTATCCAAATTTTTTCACTGTTTTTAGTACGATATGTGATCAAACACAAACGGACGGACAAATAAAAATTAAAAAAAAATATGTTTTGACCTCTATATTGACAACAAATTCTACCTTCTACATTAAAACTTCCAAAAAATATTCCATGAAAGGAATCAACATCCTTCCTATAATCATTATATTATTAATATAGATAGATATGAAACTATTTGACCAGATCCATTTCTCGTGGCCATTCAAATCGTAACACCATCTAGCAGGGGGACCTTCCGCGTTACATTTAACTGGACGTGAACTCCACAGTAGAATGGCTACTCTCTTTAATAGTTATAAATCAACGACTGCTCGATTCAAGGGAAAATGTGAATATAAGATCACTGATACTTTAGCTCCTTCCGAGCTATCCTGGAGGCTTTACTCCTTACAACGTATTTAGTTCCAAGTCTTGACTAAGATGACACACTAAACTGGTTTCTTACCACGTACCGCGCTGAGCTTAGCTGAGCGACTTTCAACTGGTTGACCTACGCCACGGTTAGTGCCCACATTTTGAGTTACCTTCTTGCGACATACGTATACCTAAAACTATAGGAACAACATATCACCATCATTCAAACTGTTATTAAGCTATTTAGTACTCTGGCCCATAAGCACCAAAAAGGTTTTAAAAAATTTAAAACCAAATTAAAATTAACAATCGGACAAATAAAGATATTGCCTATTTTGTTAGACGATTGGGTACACGCCCTCCCCTTTTGACAAAGTTATCTGTTAGGATTTCTGTTTCAGTTTTTCATTGAGTGAGGTATTATTACGGAACAAGTTTGCGAGAGACGCTAAAAGTGTATGCAATCAGTAAATCATTAAAGTTTATCATTAAATCAATCATTAAAGTTTACGCTAAAATGACACGCCCAAAATTTAAATAGATACTCAATGAGTAATATTTACTGGTATACTTTTGGAGTGTAAAAACGATCGACATTGACCTTTTCTTTCAGTGTAATTTTTACATTGATTGATTAATTCGATTTATTGTGATATATATTCGATTTATTGTGTATATAATTTAAACATTAATATTCAGATTTCATTCTAAGAGATGAACCGCTGTTAATAGCAACAAGATCGTAACATACATCAATTACCCAATGTTGTGGAAAATGCCCCTATTACTTCCATAGGTAGCTCGAGACACACATAAATATTTTTATTAATTTTTTCTATACGACATCATCATGCTTTTGAAACTATCTATCCTATTGATTTGCTCAGATCTCTTATGTCATAATGAGATGATCTATGAATGCTATGGAATCCACCTCGCTGGTCGTGTGCGTATGCATTGCACTTGACCCGCTGCTTAAATCAATAGTCAAATTATTTTGAACACTTTGTATTTTTTTTGTCCATGACCGTTTCAAAACCAAACCACGCGTTTAGGCTGTATTTCGAACCAGTACGTTGCACTTGCCATATTTACTGTTATCTACATTGTATACGTTGTTATGTATGTTTCTGAACCTTTATTTAATAGATTTGGGTGAAATAAAAACCATCTAAGTCTTCGATACTGTACAACGATGTAGGTTTTCATTACCGTGAATTTAGTTTTTTTTTTTCACTTTCAGGATTCCATATTTCAAGAGCAAAAACATGTTCATTCAAATTCGTCCAAAAATGTGAAGTAACATCTTATTTATTCATTTTGTACACAATAAAATTACACTAAACAAAATATGTATGAAAAGTTTCTCATGTTACAATTGTAAAACTCTGAGAAATAGGTTTTCTCAGCTTTACATCAGTACTGTTAGCCCATTGACATCAAAATTAAATTTGTGTTACTAATGTTGTGTGTCTATATATTTTCTCGTCCCCAGGGGGCGTAGTGCGTTGACATCAGCCCACACACATGCACTGAGATAACGAGATCCCCTAAACCTTTCAATATGTTTATTTTCATCCCGTTCAGGTTACGTGGAGCATGTTCGGTAGTCTTGTGCCGTCGTAATTAGGCATCCTTTTGGTTGACAGACCGAACTACGTGTTATGTGAAGTTAACAGTATATCCCTTACGTGTTGTCGAACGTCAGACGACGAACATGTAATGGTGAAATCGCATAGTGTCCTTCGATTCTGTGCTACAACTACGGTGAAAGGTCTTTGCGTCTTCAGTAACAAGATTTAATTGCCGGTTCTCACTAAGTGATACAGATTTCCAACTTAAATCCAAAATTAAGACTGTCGGGATTATCACAGTTGTACTGTTCATTTAAAATGTTATGTTGATGAGATGAGTCCAATGATGTTGCCCCACCTTACTTGCCCACACTTAAAAAACATATCGTGTAACGTATTATTCAGCTAAAATTATACATTGATTTTTCTCATAGAAAATGTGGCGATTCTTCGCCTTATATTTATGATTTGATTTGTAACTTAAGCCTTTTCAATGTACGCGAGACGAAGGGAATTTAATTCTTTAATGCTAAAAAACACAGCTTTGTAACAACTTTCTCGAGTGGTTTTTGCATCTTTTGTGTTTCATATCGATCATGCGGGTCGACTGTGACTGTAAGTGGATGGGGAGCTGTTCATTGCGTACATTCCTTTTCTATTTTACTATATTAAATGAATATCGATGCGTCTGTTACTCACCAAGCAATCATTGAAAGTCTTGACTGAGCAATTCACAATCACACGAACACACATACAATCTATTTCTTATGTTAACGTCCGTATCCGATATTATTCACATTTCAAATATAACTTCTTATGTAATATATAACTGCAGTGAACCAACGCTGACCTGATTCACGCGTTTAGTCTTAATTTACCTCATTTTGAGAAACAACTCTGGTCTCGATTGAATTAATCATTAGTAAAATGCATATGAATTCTGTACTTTTAAAGATTACTGCGTTGAAACAAACAGTCACATAGACTTTGTTTTATATTTGTACTGATTTATTCATAAATATATTATTTTGGCCTGTATTTCAACCTCCGTGGTTATATATAGATTATTGTTTCCACAATCCCTGAATATTTATATCCACCACAATACATTTTATTAATTTTCACTTAAAACGAAATTTCCAGGAAACGATGCCACAATTTTGATTTCTACGAAGTTTATTATGAAACCAAAACGCCTAAAGCTCAAACCAATTATTTCGTAAATGTAATGCACCTTGTTGTTTGCGATATTATTATACCGTCCGTCGTAACATCCATCGGGTTCTTTGTATTTTTTCATTGTTTTATAACTACTAAATACAATGCGACTCGAAAATATGAAGGGCTGTGTGCTACAGGCCAAAGTATTACAATAGGCGATCCTGTCGACGATGTGTGAAGTTCATTTGGTAATGTATTTGCCTGTTGAACAAAGGGTCTCGAGTTCGACTTCCAGACTGAGCAAATATTTAAGTGTTCGATCGATGTTTGTTCTCGCCTTGGTTGTTTACGATATTTCACGTTTGGGTCTAATAATGTCCATATGGAATGCTAGTGCAGCATCTCACACCGATTGATGACTTCAAACCTAGTAGGTACATTTCAAACTAAAAATTTAATTCAATTCAAAAATTAATTCAACGTTAAAATCGTGTTATGATTTCTGAAAATGCTAATTTTATTATAACTGCATTATTCACGTTATATTTATTCACCTTAGTTAGACCGAAATGCGAAGCTGAAATTCAAGTTCACACTGCAATACTACATTTTTCATGCAATACATTCCTGCAATCCATTCGGAGCGTCACCTGTTGCCGGGCCCAATTTTTAAATATAAAAAACCAGGGACCCATTTAAACATACAAAAAAAATCATGATAATCGGCTCAATCGTGTAGGACTTCAGTGACATACACACGTACAAAAGAATTTTATATATGATGACCCAAGAATATAATTAATTTTATTTACAATTCGACTTGGCATAGCTTAATAAAAAACTAAGTTGTATTATTGTTTATAGACAAACTTTAATTAATACTTTATCGAACAAAGCATTACCTGTTATTCCTATTGCAACGAGCACCAATTCTAAATAAACAAGAGATTTGCAAAAAATCGTACGCATCTGGTAAGGCGTCCCTCCGTTCATTGATCTGCGTTTGCACTTACCACCCTTGGATTGTGTATGTGCCGCTAGTGGTGCTCGAGGTCGATTATGTTATTATTATTGTCGCCTCCTAAGTAGAATGCTAATTAATTTTTCAATTATTTATCGTAAATTCTTAATTTGTTTGGGTGTAATATACATATCCTAAAGTTTGTCACGAGTTAAGAGTGTTGATCTCAAACGACGACGCGGTTCCAATTTCGCTATTAATGGGCTTAATGCAACGACGAGTCACGCCCACATACACAGCTGAAGTATCGAGATACGTGAATAGAGCGTCGAAATGACTTGATACTTTCGATAACATTTCAATGTATATTTAATAACCTAATAAACTTTATTTTCAGTCAATCAAGATGTACTTTGTGTCAGTTGTTTATCTGTTATCGTAAAAATGTTCTTTTAATGTTATACACAGCCCGTTCATTATTAAATAGCATGATTTAATTTTGTTTTATCACATCGTCATCATGACAAACCGTGATTGTTCCACTGCCTGGGCTCCTCTGTCAATGATAGGGATTAAGGGCATAGTTACTTAGACTAAACTGGTTAATTCAGTAGACATTGTACTAGAATACACAAAGCTACTTGATGACGCGACATTTTGTGATGGTGACGATAATTACGATCATAATGATTGTTGCCCGATGTTGATAAAAATATCAGAGAATTTCTAGATATTTTCTTATTAAATTAGCTGGCAGTCCGTTAAAACCGGTTAATCGTTTTAACCGTTAAAAGCAACCCAATGTTTTACTCTACTTACTTCTTCATTTTCGAGTGAAGGTCAAAATGGTTGAGTAGTTCCGATGTCTAATACTGAACATGAAAAGGATTTTATCTCCTTCTTTGAAGAACAGTGTCACCAAACTTCTGCTCCACGCCGCTAAGTTCTTTACCTGCATTAGGGTCTCTCTTAGTCTCTTTGGGAGTGACGTCCGGGATATCTTATTGGTTTCATGTTGGGGTGTAATGCTGGGTCAATTAAGCGCGCTTCTCGTTAGATTTGGGAACAGGAGCGCGCGAGGACGTATACGACTGGCTATAGGTCGGGAGTCTTCAGGAGGATAGTGAATAGGCTTTTATGATTTAGTGCGATCAACATCTTAGACTTCACCACCCACCACTCACCGTCAGGTGGGATTGTCAAGCGTTAACTTGTTTTATGTAAAAAAAAATAGTATATATGTACGTCCGTGGTGGCGGTATCGGTCTTCAACGTCATCAGTAGTAGACTTGGCCAAGTCGCAGATCCCTGGTGGGCACTATTGGGCCGCGATTCGGCTTTATTGTATCGAATTTTTTAGTAGATCGAACATTATTTGGAGATATGACAAGAAAGTAGACATGTTGGGTAAAACATTAAGAACATATCTCGAAGCATTACTCTGAACTATAAAAATTGACTAGAAATTTTAAAATATCTTTATTAAAAATTATTATTGATGAAGATATTTACTAGCGGAGTATCAGAGAGTTTTGTGAATCTTCTTTACAACATTATTAATGGCTAGAGGCCCCCGTCAGACTTCCTTCGGACTGAATAATTAGTTTATACACGATTATTCAAAATTTTATGTTCTTTTGACCTGATTAGACATTAGGTTTACTGGTATTTTATGCAGCCTATCATCTGTTCAATCACGTATTTTCACTACATACCATTTTTAATTAAGATCAGTCAAGCCAAATTTGAGTTGTAACGAGACATACAGACAAACAGACAAAAATTTTCAAAATGGTCAAATTGATATCAGTGAATCGTAGACACGAATATTTATCATGAAATTTGATAAAAAAAATCGAGATGAAAATTACGAATAAAACCTGTTAATCTATTACTAATAAATAAAATTGGAGTGTCTGTTTGTAATATTAAAATAACCGCTTTTTACTACGTGCATATGAATGTATATACGGTACATATACCAAAATAACATTTGACGACCCCGTAGCCCAGTTGGTAGTGACCCTGCCTGCCGAGGGTGGGGTCCCGGGTTCGATTCCCGATCGGGGCAAATATTTATGTGACAGATAAATGTTTGTTCTCGGGTCATGGGTGTTTGTGATGTGATAATTGTGTATGTCCATGCCACCCACAACACAGGGAATCCTAGTGCGGGGGTGTGAGTGTGTCAACGTTTATTTATTTATTATTTTATTATTTACAATTTTTGTCTGTCTGCTTGTTCCCGCTAATCTCTGAAACGGCTGGACCGATTTTGATGGGACTTTCACTGACAGGTAGCTGATGTAATAAGGAGTAACGTAGGCTACTTTTATTTCTACTAAATCTCTTTTTTTTTTAATTTCACGCGGACATAGTCGCGGGCACAGCCAGTAATTAATAAGTTTAGACAGGTGTCAAAACTTATTAAAACCACCGGATGTATCGTTGACTACCCGGTTTTTTATTGATTCACTGGGGTAGGGAACACCTGTGTATACTCAAGTAAATTCATTTTAAAATTCACTGTAAGAGAAGCAAACATAATTTTTTATCGAGCTAGGTCCGTATTCTGACTTGTGAGGCAATTTTGTTAATTACAATAGATCTATTAAAGCTTACTTTATGACAAGAGATCATAAGTTTGTCAACTCCGGCTATAATAAAATTGATTTTAATGGATGGGTGATTCATAGAATTTTCTTTAATAACAGCTGCGGGATTATATACAACGTTGATTAAACACTTCTTTTATGACACAGCTGTTTTTAATTGCTGTATATTTAGTGGGATTTAGACGATTTAGAGACATGAGCGAGCGATTGTTAATATGCCAAGAAGCGTAAGAGATATTATTTGTAACGTTGTCCGTCGCTGGTTTGGTATGAGACAGAAAACATGTATAAAAGTGATATATAGTCATTTGTGTAGTTGGTTGGTCATCGTTATGTCAAAATTGGGTAAAATAAATATGGCCGGTGCGTCGCTTTATCCTTGCGCACAGTGAACTTGAACACATTATCACGTGTATAAATAGTTATTATGGAAAAGCCACCAGTAAAAGATGCGTATAACAATATTTAACTGTTATATCGAGAAATTTATTTGTGATTTATTTTTGTCAACGGTACATTTTACGCTAATCTGTCACCCTACCGTAATTATGCTGCGATAACATTACCACGTCTTGGTAAAAGGAGAATAGGTCTCGCCCCCAAGCCAGATGAACTGGTGACCTGAAGAAAATAGCAGGAAGGCATTATTCACTTCAACCGTACCGGTCGTAGCGCCACCAATTAACACAGATTCAACAGAGATGGTTTAAATACAGAAATTCAGAGTGAATGATAGAGTATTTCCCGAATTTGTAATTTTTATACTCGAACTCGAGTTTGTGTACAGTTTGCTTATCGACTTCAACACGCTCAGTCGATGCAATTCATGTTAGTAAAGTAAGTGCAGCATCGGATAGCAAGCAACTCCCTCGGAGAGGGTCATTATCCACTTGAACTTATGAGTTGGAAGCTCATTGGGATCCCTAGAAAACTCTTACGCATCAACGTTACATGCTAGGTGCGTCTTCCTTAGAAGGCGGTAGATACAGGCTGATATAGGTGACCGGTTACTAAATATAGTTCTGGCTGCTCAATTTTTGCTGACCTGATCTCCGGAGTTACGAAAACCTTTTGTATTTTTATAATATTTATATAGAAATGTGCAATAATGAAATGAATAGGTACCATTAACTTATTTATATATATAAAAAATTTAATACCAACCAAGCATGCAGATTTTTTCTTTTAGTTATTGTATGTACCTAATTTGCTTTAACAAATGCATTTATAAGTCGTTTTTAATGTAAACAGATAAATTTATCATATTATCACCTATTAAAATAGTATATATTTACTCGTATGTGTATATATGTGCGAATTATAAGTAAAATATGTTGTCAGTATATCGCACTGATAATCAAAATATTGAATGTAAGCATAAAACGATTGACATTTCTCATCGAGGGCGGTTCAGTACGAGATTGGAGCGTCGCCCTCGCATGAATGGCCCTTTTGCACTTGAACTTGTGACTTGGAAGGTCGTGTTGGGTTTGCTGGAGAGCTCTTATGTAACAGGTCTGTCCCTTTAATAAAGTTTTATGTTATTTAAAACTCTAACAGCTAACGCTCTCCTTAACTATACTTTAGCAATCCACCGTGAGGTTGGGTCTCTCCTCACAACTAAGATGGTACGAGTTGAACTCCACCAAATCAGTTATGTGTAGATTAGTCTCATCCAATCTTTATAATGTGTGTTGTTTCAGTAATGTGGTTTATATAGTTTCTTATTATATACATAACTGTTGTTAAGTGTACAATATATACAACGGTAACAGTATCTAGAAAAAATATATTTGTTATCTTACTTTGCTCGAAAGGTTTCTTGAATTGGTCAAAGTCATTTGAGTTTAATAATGACGTTTTCAGCTTTAAGCTAAAGCGAATGACACGATCTACGAGTATCAAGATGTAGATGAGTGCTCGCGTAAAACATAGAACGGTGGTCCATTTGAAAGTTTCCCGACCATGCAGGTGATAGACGACAGTGAAATGAGCTTAATTTTATTTATTAATTTTGTTAAATTAGGATGAAAGCATGCTCCGATTACTTATAATCTGAAAGTGATACATAATATTATGAATATTAATGAAGAAAAATACAGTCTTAATTCGAAATAAATCACATAATGGAATAGAATCCCCAGGGGCAAACATTAACATGACAATGCCCCAAGGATCAATATTAGGACCACTACTAATTTTAATATATATCAATAATCTTAATATATATCAATAATCTTTCTTATTTCACTAGGGGCTAGTGTAAAACCGTATTGTTTGCTGATGACACCTCCTTACTTTTTTAAATAACTTTGGATAATTTGGAGATAAATTGTATAAATTTGGAGAAACCAATGTTTTGACGATATATATAATACTATTTCGCAAGTTTTACACATTTTTTTTACATGTAATAATCTTATGTTAAACGCTAAAAAAATTAAATGTATTTAATTCATTTTACCAAATGTTAGACAAGTGCCAACTCATATTGTTATAAATAAGGAAGTGCTTGAACTAGTACATTCTACCACTTTCTTAGAATTACTATAGACTCACAATTATAATGGAGTCCTCATATTGTAACCTTATCAGGGAAACTTAGCTCTGCTGCCAACGCTGTTAAGAAAGTGAGGCTCTTAACGGACGTAGAAACAGCAAGATTAGTTTATTTTAGCTACTTTTACAGTGTGATGTCTTATGGTCTGTTGTTGTGGGGCTCAGCTGCAGATATTAAGTCGATTTTTATATTACAGAAAAGAGCATTATGCGCCATTTAAAACCTCAGGCCTAGGGATTCCCTTAGAGATCTCTTTAAAGAAATTGATATATTAACTGTAGCATCACAATATATTTTAGATAATATTATGTACGTTAAAAAATACTCTGATAGTTTTCTTAGGAAGAGTAATGTTCACATTATTAATACTAGGAGTAAGGTTAAACTGATTGTTCAAAATTTCAGACTAAGCAAAACTGGTGGCTCTTCCATGGGTAGATGTGTAAATATTTGTTATTTATAAAATTCCGTTACAGTTGATTGAAATGCCATATTGTAAATTAAAATTCATGTCAAAAACATTCTGATGCGGAAAGATTATTACAAACTTTATGATCACTTTAAGCATAAGCCTGCTTGGACATGAGTTTTATATATAGCCATAAGTGCGTTCTACAAGTTTGAGTAGGGAAAAAAATCCTTGGGACTTTCTTTCCGCTTCTTCTTCCGGAACCACTCATGGTAGGGATTTGTTGAAACTATGGCTTAGTTTGACGTTTGAAAAGTGTAACAACCAATTTCCAATAAATACTACTTTATTTCATTTAACTGCCATATAAGATAGATAAGAGAGGGTCGAAAAATAGAACTCTTATAACATTAGATTTAATGAAATCAATTTTTCAAGACATAGTTATAAATAAGAGTTTTTACAATTCGTAAGGGTACTTTTTGTTCCAAACGGTTGTTGCGAAAGGGACAAGATAGATCAGGAACTTGTCAAGCGAACTCGACTAACCTTATAACCTATAACATAAACTGTTGTTTATCAGTAATATGTATTCAGACATTCAAGAATAATTGAGAGATAAAAAATTTATACGTAATTACTCCTGTCGTAGGTTTGAAGTGAGAAAATCGAACTGAAAACTTTGAAACCCGTTAACAGGTAGTCCAAACAAATAGGCGTTCATATCCGTTTCTGACCCTCTCTAATGTCCTAGAACAAACGTTATCAGATGTTACCTTTGAGGTTTCGTCTCAAAACGTGTAACGACCTGACGCGGCCCAAGTGCATAGACCCTTGCTACTCGAACCGGAGCTTACGCAGAGGGCGTTCGTTGAGTATTGAGGAATTGCGTCTTAATTTATCATTACAAGAATACACGTGTTCTTGCTAAAATACATTGCACTAAAGATGTTACGAAATTTATAGCCCTTCAAAACTATTGTGAAACACCTATAATTGTATGTTTTAACTTATCCATTGTCACTTAGGTATTAGCATGAAACCTGTCACTGCGACAAATCGTGGACCCGTTGGCATTGGATTGGATAATGTTACTTAAAACTTAGGGAGTAATGCAAAGTATAATAGTTGGAACATGCCAAGTACAATTTGTCAATGTTGACTAATAGTTATAATATGTATAGTAAATTATGCTCCTTAGCTTATCTGTAATATAATTTAGAGGTGCCTTTAAACCACGTCACATGGAGAACTGCAGGAAAGAGATTTAGACACATAAAGCGTACCTTTTTTTTTACAACGAAAAATAAAGATGTTCTATCTGCTCTTTTTGCGAATTTGTGAAAACCAAGTTTTTGCGAAAACCAAGGCTCAAAGTTCACGCGGTATCCAATCTGTATTCTGAATTCGGTTAGCGACCGCATAGAAAGGCACCTACACGCCCTGTAATTCTCAATGTCGGCGCGAACCATACGTGTGCGAGGTAAACAACCCCGGCGGAACATCTGCCTGTTTACGGGTGAAAAAACTCACCACCTGGCCACTGCCGGTCCGGAGCCGAGCATAGCGTGCCGGACTCGGCTTCTGTCGGTCTGGTGTAAATTTTCACAATTCATATATTTTTGTCAACTTTTTAATGCAGATTTAATTTTTTTTATATATTATTATCTGTACTTTTATGTTTAATTCGAATGTAAAAATGCAGTTAAAGTTACTGAAGTTAAGTGACCTCCCTCCTCCCTCAAAGGAAAATGGCATTTATGTGTATATAGATATACGCTAATAATATAAAGAATGAGTGCGAATTGTGTGAGTTTGTGTACATGCGAAAGGTAATCTTCAGAACCACCGCACCTATTTAAAAAAAATATGTCATTATTTGAACGGTTAATTATTTCGGATGGACATAGGTTTTATAATATGTATAAATTATCTTAATTTTTCAACCCGAACGAAGACGGGGTGGACCGCTAGTAATAAATAAAATATACGCCGTCAGCAGCGCGTGTTTCGTTAGCTGCCATCGAAACTATGTTAACTTCAGTTTTTACCGAATATAATTATATTATTCTAATTATCTGTGGATCTCCCATTTATGTGTTCTAAAAGTAAGATAATATAATTCTTAACATTGCCTCCTACCTATCTGTTTGAAGATTGTGCATATTTTAATGATGTCATGTGTGATATTATTAAAACAATCAACAATGTTGTAGTGAAATACGTAAAAGTATGTTATCGGAAAATTTGTTCGCAACCAACCCATCCCTGAGGTTTGAAGTACCAGGGTAACACGAAGTTAAAAAGGACACTACGAAAACCATTATGCCGATAATATGTCAATGTCAGATTAAGTTGTCAGGTTTATTTGAATGAAAGAATGATGTTTGACAAATGTAAGTATTTTCTTTTGCGGCTACTATCAAAATCTCGACCGACAATTGTAATTGAATGCGTCAAATTAGCCAAAGTGACAGCCGACGCTTCACTGTCTATATTTTAAGTAAAACCTATCTAAATATGTGAGAAGTCAATTTGAAAATCGAAGAAAATGTGTAATTTATAATTATGATTTATGTACATACTAGACTATAGTATATTAAACATTCAATGGGTACAAATTATAGTGAAGTATTTTTTTTAATTTCACGGGGTTTTGGTTAATTTCATTATTTCTTTTACTAACGCTATTATTTTTGGTAATCTCCTGTAGATAATTTTTCACAAATTTGATAAAATGCTTGTAAAGAATATGTTTTGTTTTTTAAAAAATCCCGACCATAAAATTCTTTTCATACGTACACCTTTTTAGAACTGGTTATGTAATATTATTTTTATAATGTGATTTGAGACTCAGTGAAACAAAAAAGCGATACTAAAAAGGGATAAATATATACATCTATAGGATTAGGCCTGCGACTGATTATTCCGACACTGCATTCGTCTCAATTTCGCAATTTCATTTCAAAAAGTTTCACTAGTCCTACATGTGAACTGCGTGCATTTCTTTTTTGTTAGTTTTAGCATGGATATTTAACACATTGGTTACAAATTATTAATTTCACTTTGACTGTAAGTCAACTATTCCAATGTGACAAAAAATATCATAAATAATGGTCCTTTGACGTCTCATCGGATGACGAAACACAACCAGTTATTGGCGTCCTTGCCTATAAGTGACGTATTATGCAGTGTTGGACACGATTCCGTGCAATCTGTTTAATTTCCATGAAAAAAAAAAGAATTTTATTACTTTGTTTATGCATACAAATTTGAATTACAAAATACTAAGGCTTCATGAAATAATAGCAAGTAGACGGTGTACTTCCCTTTGCATTGTTCCGTCGTACGGTGTCAACGCCCCTCACGAGTGAATGTGATTAGCATTTTATCAATTTGGCATTCGAAAATTCGAGTTACAACGAGGCCAGAAGTCAAACAAAATTATTGGATGTACGTTTGATAAATTAAAAATTGATATATGTAGTTTCTGTTATAAAACACAGTTGTCTATGTGTCTCTAAACACACTTAATGTCGCTTGATTCAATTGCGGTTTTTAAAACATAACCCATACTCTGACTCCAGGCTGCGAGACAGGGTATCTTTTAAAAACCATTTTCAGATTCAAAAAAAAAAACGAACTAACGCATATTAAGCTTGTCCCATCCTATGCCCACCTCAAGTCCCTGAAAAACATACATGTAGTCTCAAGCAAGGTTTAAGGCGCTCATCGAAGCGTCGGCCAGTTTAGTGAAGGTTGTGGGACTGTGTCGATGGATGGTAGGTGCTGGTGTACGAGTCTGGTGGGCGTTGCTGGAAAATAAAAACTTAGAGATGCAGTTTAGACGACGAACGAACGAACGTAGGGACGAGAGAGAGGGAAGATGCCATAACAAAGTTACTTATTATGAGTTTGGTGTTGCTGTTACAATGCAACAATGGTCTCACTTATTCTTGTCAAATTTTGACATTATAAGCCATCTAGCCAGCCAATCGCGCTCTGTCTTGGAAACACTGGATCATCCTACGACAAACTTTACTACCATGTGTCCTGCGATTGTGGTTTCCATTAAATTGTCTGTTACTTAACATATCCGTAATAAAAACAACAAATAATAAGTCGCACCACCCCATCGTCATTGATTGCTGTTTCCAGTCGAGCATCGATTCGCTACTCGATAGCCGTCAAGGTCACAAGGCACCAAAGTTTGTTAATTCACGTTATATCAAAAGTACCACGCGCGTGCGTACACAGGTTCTCTTAAGTACGAACTCCAACGAACACGAGTGGCGGTGTCACTACAAAATGTATTGTTTATTAATGCGATACGCCTGAAGTTCAATGTTCGTCCTTGTCAGATAATCTGTTAGGGAATGAACACGACGTTGTTTCAGTGTGCCACTACGTGCTGTGTAAGTACAGGAAACCGGTCGTTGAACTGCCGATATTTATCGTTATTGTTATACATATATGAAGTGAACATTGTAACAAATTCGAAATCATTCATCGTTTCGATATTTTCTAAATATACTTATGCACGTAATTGTTCTCCTCTACTACCGTTTCATAACAGATGCCTAAACATCGATCAGAAGAAACGGTTTTAAATAGATGAACGTTACGACAAATACATAGCAAGTTTTGACCTGCGCGAAATCGTTTGCGACACTGTTACTTCCAAACGTCCTTGTCATTTATGTATTCATCTTTATAATAATATTCTTTACTACCTAGAAGCTGTGCTTTTACACGTTATTTATAAAAGTTCTTAGGTAACTCACGTATCAACTCTGCATACTTATTGTAAAAAAGGAACACCGATCCCCTTTAAGAAAGCAGAACCCAATACAGTGTAAGGATTGTTATTGGCCGGCAACGTGATCGTGGCATCACTGTATGTGATGGTTTGAGGCAGTCACAATCAGGTGAAACGTCTGTTCGTTAAATTACAATTCAAATACAATTCAATACAATTCAATAAAAATACGACGATTTAACAACTTATAGTATAACGTGTACAGATCATCGATTTTGAATTTCTCAGCGTCTATTACGTATATACAGGTACGACCTAGGTCGGTCGTCGCTCTGAGGTCTTAACGGGTAATAACATACAGGAGTTGCCAAAAATAACACTAAATGCCGGCACTCGATATAGAAATGTATGGCCGCGACTCAACAGCGTCTGTTTGATAATAAAGAGAAATTTAATGTTCATACGCGTAAATACGGCCCAATAAATAAACATTCTCGTGCGGTTCGCTTGGACGTGCAGTCGAGGCAAATGTAGATGTTTTAACGTGGAAAATATTTTTGAACAGCCTCAGTAGTCACACTTGGAACTAGGGACAAACATGCGATGTGATATTGTTTAGGACGTGTAAAAATGAATATAATTTATTCGGATAGATTATGATATAGAATTCTAGGGCATGTTATATTTTGCTTCTATGTTTCCAAACGTATGCCTGATGACATGAACAAACGTTGCAAGAGCATTGAGATTGCACATGTTTTAAAGCACTGTACGAGTATATCGAACTTCTGTATTACTCTGATTTGTACGCGGCTGCGTAAATCGAAATTATAATCCATGGAAGCTTTGGAATAAGGAGTACACGCTAGAAGCTCTTTTAATATAAATTTTAAATCACTATCACAAAATTTCGGTAAATATAAAATTTTCAATCAAAAATGTTGTGTCATCGGAAGTTGAACTAAATTGTTTTATACATCCAGGACAGCTGCGCTATAGGATAGTAACCAGATATATCCGGCCTAATCCCGCGGACTCTTAGGGGTGGTTCCAGAAAAACGTATGGAATATTGTTCACACTCGCGGTCGCGTGGTGTCGGGGTCAACGATCTTCATTTTATGATAATGAAACAAACGATTTGACGAGTAGATTTCTTTAACAAAAAGGGAAGTATTTGTATTATTTTTTTACGGTACCAGTATCATAATCAGTTCTCAGTTTGTTTGGGGAAACTTATTCTTTACGTTTAAAACTATTTTTATCACGTGTTTGGTAAATTTTGTGAGATCCTTTAATACGGTACCGGTTTTCCTAGTTCTATAAAGTAGAAATATATTTCTTTATTTCAGTAGGTGCAAAAAACATTGAAAACTTCCATCGTATAGTAAACAATTGTTGCGTTGATCCCCACGGGCAATGTGCAAACGTTCTACCAGAAACTAATATAGGATCTACGAACTGGTGTACTTGGTTAATATATCTTGCGAATAAAAAGCTTAAACAGAGCCAAAATGTTTTCCAATCATATCTTCGTAAATTGATCGCTATCTATTCCATACATGTGAATGTATCTGCGGCGCTGCTCTGTACTTGACGTAACGTATCGCTTTTAATTGCTGTATTGGTAAAATTGTGAATAATACGATATTGGTGCAGCAAAAACCGTACACGGAGCATTTCCGTGTATGATTTTGGCTCTTCGTACATTGAAACAATTATTAATTTCTCCGGTATGTTATATATAATCTTCATAACTCACAACTACCCCAATTTTGGGCTCAGCTTTAGTCTCACAATGAAAAGATTATGATCCTCCACGCTGGAAAAATATGGGTAGTTTCGACTTTATACATATTCGAAAACATTGAGAAACCTATTACATGGGTAAATTTTCTCACGATATTTTCTTTTCACTAAAGGAAATGTTTTCTGAAGTTAAACGATCGTTTATTGGAGCGCCAGTGATTATAAATAAAAAGATAATTCGTTATCAGCCCCCGTATCGTATATTGCCAGCAATAAAAAACGATTTATCTGTCAAACTTGAAGTTTTGTTTTTTGAATTTTTTTAGCGAACAAATATTCCTCGTTTCCTTTACTTAAAGACGTACAATGGTCAAGCTTGTTGTCTAACGACATTCTTTGCTGATCATCCGTGTGCCGGTGGGTGATATGATTGTGACCTGTCATTTCTTTTGTTCCAGCTTACGGCAAAGTGTTCTTAGTTAGAAAAAGATGTGGCATCGACGAAGGAAAATTGTATGCCATGAAAGTATTGAAGAAGGCATCCATAGTGCAGAAATTGAAGACGGCCGAACACACGCGGACGGAACGACAGGTTCGTAATAAGACAAAAATCAATGTAAATTATTTGTTACGTACTGCTACTTAGTAAAAGCACTATAGTAAGTAGTATGGTGTGTCAAGCGTAAGGGATCAACAGAGTTACAGACTTCGGTTGCAGTCGGGAGTTGGATGGTTGCCGCTGATGGCGAATGTTTTTGAGTGCTTCCGTGCTTTGGAGGACACGTTAACCCGTCGGTCTCATTTTTAAACATTAGATGGTAGTCATAAAAGCCACATCATGGCCTTCGCACTGCATAAAAGCTTCCGATGTTTGGGATGGTCACTGATCCTTCACTAATCCGCACTGGAAAACCTTAGTGCACTACACTCCCGGCTTCAATAAAGGGCCTCCGAGCCCAGCAGTGGGTCACTCAGAGGTCGGAGCCAGCTGCTTCTGCCTTTATCTGGTAAAAGTTTATATTGTTGCGAGACCACCTATCCACCTGCTAATTTTGCACTGAAACAAGTCGCCTCACGTCCCGTCTGTATTAAGTCGACATACGGAGACGTCGACCCTATTCAGCTCAATCGAATTCTGTATCTGAATATGTTCCATTACATTTGACCGAACAAGTTAACATATGCGATCAAGCGTAGCAATAAAACGTATTTATTTTACGTAACGTAACGTTATTTACGTTGCACATGTCATTAATGGACAGTCATGATCGAATACGCCTAATCTAGTCAATTTTCACCTCTTTTCATCGGTGACATCATAGACTACGATCGTGTAGGGCCACAGGAATAATTTAAACGCATTACTAAAGCAACCTTCGGCAAATCGTCGGCTTGAGAGTGAGGTGGTGTTTTAAAATGAGGCGTTCCACCTTATTGTATCCATGAGAAACATTACATTTGTGACCTATCTCAAACATGAACGTGGTTCTGTTTGACGTGAAAATTGAAGTTTGGTATTGTGATCATTTCAAACAGCCTTGTTGATCACGTGACATTGGAAATGAACCAATTTTAAATTCTCGCCAGGTGCTGGAGGCGGTGCGGGCCTGTCCGTTTCTTGTCACCCTGCACTACGCCTTCCAAACGGACGCGAAACTACATCTCATTCTCGGTAAGTTTTACACGCCCATTTTATCACTGTCTTTTCAGTATTGAATGAGAAATATAGCTATTCCGGGTCGCATTCTGAATATGTGTTTATAAAACAGACACATTACAGCGATCATTAACAGCTACAGATGATATCACTAATTAAGAGGCAGAAATAGTTTATTCATATTGTTTTATACTTATTTCAATTTTAATTTATTTATTGTCAAAAAACATTGATCTATTTGTTATTATATAGTGTTTGAAAATCGATGTTATCTAAACCATCAATAAATATATATCTGCGGGGCGTCCTGCACACACGACGACACCGAGCCCCGGGAAGTTCGGCTACAGTATCAGTCATCGTAATTTTACACTTAATTAGATTCAAATTTAAATATTATTAGTAGTAATCTTACAAGCAAGTCCTTAACATAGTTTTTGAAATATTTATTATTTCTGTACTTGTATATCTATAGACATATTTTTAACTAGCTTATATACTACAAACGTCAATGGTTTAATGCTACATAATTCAATATTGTAAACTTTTATTTTAATAAGATAAACAAATAAAATAAGTGTCATACAAACAATACAAAACGTTCAATTGCAGCGTTTACCATTAGCAAGCAAATGGTAGCCAACATCAGGTAGAACGTAGGTATTAAATCGTAGAACGTAGATATTAAATCTAATAAAATGTTTATGTGTAACTGTAGGTTTCACAGTTGGAACATGACATACAGAAACTAATAGATAATATCCCCCTTTGAATCCACTTTATTAAAGTTTCAAAAATACATCTACTCCGAGACTACAGCCATTCGATTTGTGTGTAAATCGGTTGTCGGATATGTAACAGATAAGTATAGATAATAATCGTTCGGTGGCGCGCTTTTCCGTTTAACTTACCTTTACCGTGAGTAAGGAATCGTCTGAATATATTTTGAAGCAAATAAAAGCAAAACCCGACTTTATGAAACCGATAATGTTAAAAAGCAAAAAATGTTTATTTTTCCTTGAGGTATCTTAGTTTTTTCTCGATACATTGAACATAATATAATGTTTAGTAATTTTTCCTTTCGTTTATTAACACATGGAAACCTCAAAAGTCCGCGATTAGCGTCGAGGATAAACGTATCGTTAAATAAAAATACATGTGAATATACATTAGATTTATTTCTTTTGTTCAGATTATTATGTGATCACGCGATAGTCCTTCCAAAAACAATGTGAATACGATCTAGGTTTTATTCAACAGGCCGATGATCTTGAATGAATGGGAATTTAAAAATTTACACAAAATAGTAGGTACGTACAATGTGGATCGAAATAACTTTTTTTTTTACGTCATCCGTCGTGTCACATTGTAATTAATGAACGGCTGTTCGCAACCGTCGCTAATTACGAACACTGTTCGAGAAGCAATAAATACATTATATAAAAACTTACAATTATCCTCCAGCAAATAGTGTAGATAGTAATCATTTTAATATATTAGCACGCTTCGCTATGTACGAGCACTATGACCACATCACTTTGTATTGCATTATAAACACGTACATTTTTCACAAAGAGAGACATGCAAGATAAATATAATTTTGAAACTTCTATGAACTACGTTTCTATGAAAAACTTTTTTTTATTGTACGCTCTATTTCACAGATGAAAGCGATAAGGGTGGGGTGGGATTGTAATTGACCCGAAAAATAAAAACGGTAAACGACGATATTATGTGTTTTTAAAATAAAAATATTATGCGTATGCAAAGGGAAAACCTCACGAAAGAGTTCTCTTAAAAAACGCTAGGGAGGCCTTATAACTTGTAAATATTTTCGAGATAACGAAAAAAATATTTGACTGCACCTCCATTAAAATGCCTTTGGAATTTCCAAGCCAATGTGTTCTATATGAAATACGCTAGTAGATGTATAGGGGGCCTAACCTAAACGATTTCGGACATACTGTACCAACTACCATACCATAAAAAGATCCACCGAACCCCAACTGGCGCTAAAGCCTCAATTCTAGTTCAAGCAACCGGGTCAAGGGGACGCGGTACTTGCGCAAACCGCCGGCCATTGTGTACCGATTTGATTCTTATCTGTCTCGTGATTAGGGTCATTTCTCCGTGTAGTGTTCATGGTATAGTCCAATGAGGTACGTACATATCGTGGTCTAGGAATTGGCTTTATATATTAGATTTCTTTTGAGAATTTTCAGACGACTTACGAGTAAATGAGTTTCGTTTGATCTTCCAGATAAGTTTTATCATTTTATTCGCTGTGATTAGGGTAACGATGTTGTAGAGTTGATATCGTAGTTATATTTACTCTATGCATATTATAAAATTGTAACTGATCGCTT
The DNA here is from genome assembly GCA_003671415.1 of Megathymus violae. Classification (NCBI taxonomy): domain Eukaryota; kingdom Metazoa; phylum Arthropoda; class Insecta; order Lepidoptera; family Hesperiidae; genus Megathymus; species Megathymus violae. Next base: position 10,620,917 of record PDGT01000002.1, read on the forward strand.
TCTGTACACGAAGGGTGTATGAGAAAAACTATTATTGGGGAACTTTTTTAACGTAATATAACCCAAAACAATAGTTATTATAAATTAATATATGTATTTCAAATTCATAGAACGAGTAAAGCCCAGACCTAAAACAATGCAGGTGCTATTGCTATTAAAGAAAATGATTATCCCAACGGTTGACAACCCTAACGGCCGTCCGATATAATTTTGTTAATGCTTCTCATACTTTCAAATAATATGTAACTGCCTGACCAGCGAATGGTCCTGGGTGTGATTCCCTGTTATGACAGATAGTTGTTTTTCATATTTTGTTTGTTTTGTTATGCTTTGCGTGACTTTTTTGTTAATAAAAAATACTCATTTACTTTCTAAACATTTCGATTAGTGTATTATATTATATACATTATTACCAGTACATATGATGTTATTATTTGTACCTTTTTTTTTTGTTGACGAGGGGGAAACCTTCAAAAGGAACCCGGTGCCGTGGGAGCGACGCCTGGTTATGTGGGATTTTTACCGCACTAAAACCCCCCCGATGGCCTTCCTCGGCGCTATGATAGGACTCCGGGATCTCCATCGGAACACGACCGGAGTCCTATGAGCGCGTGCCCCGTCGGGCTCTGCTCAGGATGAGCAGACGATCATCCCCGAGTTTCTGGTGTTACGCCGGTATGCGGCCACACATACCGACGTCCTTCCCGGGGTCGTTGGCAGGACGGTTCAGGCTCCCACCCTAGCCGCCCACGACCCCGGAAGCCCCCTTTTAGTCGCCTCTTACGACAGACAGGGGATACCGTAGCCCTATTCTGATCCCGGGCTACAGGGACACGGGCGGCTGGGCGTGTTTATCTACTCCCACCGCGGCGCCTTCTTTTCCGAGCGGGGTCGGTGTGTTCCCTGGTCCGTTCGGCTTCCTCCTTTACGACCATAACGCGGTCGCAGAAGGCGGCCACGTGATCCCAGGCTTCGCCGAAACGGACCATCGCTGAGACGACAGCCTCCTATTATTTGTACCTACAAATTTATATTGATTTTTATAATATAACATAAGATTATATATGTCGAATGTTGTTGGAAGTTACGTGTATAATTAAATTATGCAGAAATTTATCAGTGTCACAAGTATTACAATAACTCATTAGTTTCTCGTCATTAGCGTCGTGACTTACGTCGACGTTGTCACAATAACAATAGGTCGAATCTAAATCAACCTTATCGATTACTTAAAGAGAGTAATGTAATTTAATCTCTGTTATTATCACGATGAAAGTCTTTATTCTTTTGACATTGTTTTTACGAAGTGTGTTACCGGTCCTCGTCACTATTTAGAATTAGAACGGTCTCTTTGTACACATTAATAAAGTTTATTTTTAAATAAATATTACTTTAGTATCGATTGCAAACGGGTGACTCGTTTTGGCGAAACAAGATTGCTTATTTCGGACGGTATATCCGTTGGTCGGAAGGCAAGGTACACAGGTCTAGTATTGTAAGGTAAGTTATTGCAAGTCTTGTTTTGAACCCTATTACTATCGCTGTAAAGGTCCACTGATTATCGGCTGACAGATTTGTACCGATTCGAGTTTGAATTATTGGCTGTTGAGCTATTGACTCATTGTTGAAACCTTGTAGTAATATAGCTGTAGGAGGCCGATTAATAAAATTGTAGATGTACACGATAATGGGGTTGTGATTGTGATGATCGATCCTTAATGAGACGTTGTTTCTTAAAAACGTTCCGAATCATGTCCGTTGTCCCACTGGTGGCTTCGTGTCTCCTATCACAATGAGATTGATTAAGGGTTATAGTTATTATTTATAATTAATGGTGTTCAGGCATCTTGGAAAGTATTATTGACTATTCTAGAGATATTTAAGACCCACATGAATAATGTACTGGAATACCTAAATAATATTCATTTCTTCTTTCATTCATTCCTTCATTTAGTTTTTATATACGTAAAAGCAGTAGGTTCTGTTAAGGCTTTCGCCATCATTTTGAGAAATTCTTTCGGAAACGAATCCTGGTGCCTACGTTGCGCAGTATCATCCCATAGGCTCGTCCTCGGGGAACAACAACAATGCCAATCAATATGCATTCATCAAGCGATACTTGTGTTTGCAGTTTAAGTAGCGTATCTATTTATCCATTGCTACTTCAGCCATGTAATTTTCTAATTTTGCGATCTAAGTCTGTATCCATTGTTCGTTTATGGATTTCACCATTACGGATTCGATCACATAGCGTAAAAAATCATCGAGCATAGCTCTCTCCATGGCAAATTCACTAAGGTTGCCTGGTAAATTCAACTGTGTAACGGTGGCTGATTCGCGTGTAAACCTGATATTATATCTTTGATCAAAATACAATTCAATACAAGTATGTGGTTCGTTTACACACCGTATCTACGCACTCGCGAACAATGACACTCAGTGTAAACGTTAAACAATTCAATTTCTCACAGAAAAACTGTTTCGCGGCCACAATGCACGCTAACAAATGGGGTCGTTGTCGATAACATGTGTTTGTTTGTTAATACAATATACATTGTTAATCGATCGTAGACATTGAATATAGAGTGCAAAATTACATAGGTAAATATGTCTTTCAGGTTCCTTACGCCAGATCATAGCTACTGGTCTACAAATAATGTAAGATATTATGATTGTTTGTGTAACGAATTAAAGTTATTAAAAATAACAGTTATTTTTACACTAAACAAAATTCGTAGTGCCTTGTTCGGTGTTGTGGATCATATTTTCAAAAGTGATAGGACTGTAGATGGAGCCGCCCCCCTTGTTAAATTGTATTCAAGCCAACCTCTCTGCTCTCGGTGTATCACGAACACGCTGAAAATCAGACGAGCAAAATGGCTCATAGTCTTTCCTTTTTCAGTTTGATTTCGGCGATGAAAAGATTTGATGTGCTTTAGTTGCAATGTTGGAGAGCTATTTGACAAACTGATTAGCCGCTTCTGTACTATAGACAAATTGTTCATATCATCCGTGGTGTTGCTAATATCGATGAGGGGTTGTGACCATTCGCACCCTTAGAATGAAAGGGACTTAACTCAAAAATTGCAATTTATGGGAAATCACGAAGAAAGTTTTCAAAAATGTATGGTCTTGAGTAAATTTAAAGATACTGATGTATGAGGTTTCCGTTTTTCCCTTTCTCACTCATAATTCGGGCTCTTTTTCACAATGGGGTTTTAGAGTAGGCTTTTTTAAGTACATTTATAGTACAATCTGGAATTTCAGGAATTTTGAGTTAGGTCACTTTCATTCTAAAGGTGCGATATGTGCCGTCTATTAACATAAAAAATGCCCGCTTCCTACATTCATATCGATCATGAAACAAAATTTAATTCGTGTCAGTACGCGATCCATTGTGAGTAGTGTTGACAAGCCGAGCAGGTGGACGGTTTGCCGAGCATAATGGCAGGATATTGTCACAATTAGCACGTGTCCGTCTGCCGTTAGCGTGACTCGACCCGGGGTACGGAGAGGGTAATTGATTAAGATCCAGTGTTATCTTGATGCACTAGATTAAGTACATTTACCACAACTCTTGCTATAAAGATGAGTATACCGTATATAGGCCATTGAAAGGCACACATTAATAAACTACGTGAAATCTATACACATTTACATAGTTACCAGATATTAAGTTAATTTATTCTATCAGGATACCAGGGCGGACCATATAGATTGAGCGGTTTTTAGCGGGAAGGTATCCCACTCATCTCGAAACTTCCCCAGCGATGCCTTTTTGGAAATAGTAAAACTTACTTGATAAGTATATAAGGTATCAGGGGTCCGTTCTCTCCGCAACTGTGTTCCCGCTGCATATGAAGAACCTGCTTATACTTGCCATCTATGAGTACGCAGATGAAAGCACAGTTGCCTAGAGATATATACCTGTTGAGCACTCGGAAAAGTAACATTCTGTTGCACTGTTTGGATCAACCATAATTTAATAATTTAAATATAGAACAGTAAAAAAACAGGTAAGTTGATGATTGAATAAAAAGATGGCGTAAAAAGAGGAGACTGTCATGGTGTTCGATATGAAATAAACATTATTTCTTGGTTTCCTTTGGACTTTGAACTTCCCCCGGTAAAACCTTAAGCGTGTAAATCTCACACTTCAGCTCACTCCGAATGAGGCGATGCCAATCTTGTAAGATTCAATGTCTCCAAAACATAGGCGCATTAGTCTATTCATAGCAAAAAGGATTTTTCAGCTTGTGTCCATAGAATGGAATGGAGTAGATGTTACCTCGAATCTAATTATGGGCGGTTCATCGAGTCTCAGGCTAAAACGGCTATAAGGGCGTATGGCGCCCTAGCGAAGCTTCGGCGATATTTTACATCGGAACAACTTTTAGCCTTATATAAAGCGCAGGAAAACCATGTATGTAGTATAGCTGTCACATATGCGCTGGCACTTCTAAATGTCACCTAACAGTTTTGGAATCAGTGGAGAAACATGTAAAAAGGCTTATTAGACCCATTATTTGTTGAGACTAATCTTCAGGGCCTCGAACACAGGCGAAGAATAGCCAGCCTCTCGAGTGCCACAGCCTCAGTGTGCGCAGAAATTATGCGATCTGATTCCTCCGTCCCCTTTCCACTGTAGAACGGCACGAAACCTGTACTCACATCGTTGTTTCCATCCCATTACAGTATCAATTACTTCAAGGAAAGATTGAATAGGCTTTTTGGCTTTAATGGGCTTTACTATCTAAGAAGGGGCTACATATTACAATTACATAGTCACTTACCATCAAGTGTGATTGGAGTCAAGCATTGACTTATAATAATAATAATATAAATTAAACGACCAATGATTATATGTAATAGTGTCGCCGTATATCTTGGTGCTTTTAGCAAACATTGTTTGAAGTTGTAACGAATACATAATAATAATAATATTGTACACCACAAATAAACACATATTAACAAAGCATTAATAAAGAGAAACAAAAAAGTGGCCTTACCTCTAAGCAATGACCTCTTCAAGGTAACATCATACTAGGGCTTGGGAAAATTAAAGGCACGAGAAGTAAAGTGGAAGATAGTAAATAGCAACTTTTGATGATGGAACTGTGGAAAAGATTATTACAATCATATAAACTTGTTAATTATTAAGTCATCAATTGGCCATTTCTATTTCAACATAACTTTTACGTGTAATGAGTTTTTAATTTGGAAGGCAAATAAACAAAATTCTTTCCATGGTCGGCGCCTTAAATGTAATTGATTTGTTGATGATAACATTAACATCAAAGCGTTAAATCGCGCTAAACGCGAAATAGCAACGAATAGCCAACTTAGATAAGGTAGACATTAAAAGCTCTTCTTTTGTTCAAAATATAAAAATAAGATCAAAGGAGATAATATCAAATAGACAATTTAATAGTATTTAAGTAGAGCTTAATGTGTTAGCGGCTTCGTGGGATTGTTTGCTACTCAGTGTTTCCCAACCACTCGTACCGACGCGACGGTCATGTCGGATTGATCCAAAGTTCACGCATTCAGCTATAAAATATTTTTTTCTTTCTATGTTTATCTATTGAATATCGGACTTTTTAATATATTTATTAAGAAATAACATAATTATAATCAAAAATACCTTTTAAATAAATAGGTCAATTTTTACAATTTTTAATTAGGTTGTAGAACTATCGAATACAGCATTTGATACACGTTTAGCTGAACATTGGATTTCGTTTACCTTTTAAAATTCCATGATACGTCGTAGCCCGCACAGAAGTTTCTTCATTTATTTCAGCGTCTCTATTCGCGGCGAGGTTGGTCAAAAAGCCACGAGAACTTTCGCACACTTCCCGTCCAGTGACAGTCAAGACTTATAACGCGACATTGCGCGGAATAGATGAAGAATTACGATTTTTTTTGTGTCATCACATCGATGTATATATTTTGCGCAGCCTCGGCACGTGCATTAGATGGGCATATATTTTTGAACTCGCATAGTCTCGGTGCATTGTATTGCACCGGCCGCATACACGCGCAGCAACGGCAAACAATACACCGGAGGGAGGGAAAAGCGGGCGCGTCCGGTGGGCCAAGGCGACTACTACGAAAACTTGGGAACGTCACATTGCAAGTTCTGTTAGTGCCGGGTGCTCGCGAATCACTTATGTATGATGTCAAAATAAACGCATGTGATAAATAATATCGATATGCAACGAAAGATACGCCTTGCGATATACACAGCTGCAGTAATTTTCTGGTTAAGTTGGAAAAATATTTTGTAATTAAAACATACACAGATATACAGATGGTTTTAAAAAGTTGTGCGTGTTGATGTATGTGTATATATAATATGTAACTATTGTTAGGCCAAAAATGTACGGTCATATTAATGAAGTACAGTTAAAGGTATATTTTTATGCTTTACATATAAAACAGCTTGTTAAAATATAATGTAAGTCCATTAAAATATGAAACGTGCATCAAATATTGTCAAAATTTTGGCAATAAATAATATGTAACTATTGTTAGGCCAAAAATGTACGGTCATATTAATGAAGTACAGTTAAAAGTATATTTTTATGCTTTACATATAAAACAGCTTGTTAAAATATAATGTAAGTCCACTAAAATATGAAACGTGCATCAAATATTGTCAAAATTTTGGCAATAAATAATATAATATAACCCATTAATAATTAAGTAAACAGAGGCGTGATTAGATTATGTGTATTGTATGTGGCTAATGTAGGTCAAGGGCGCCGGTAAGTGGGCCTCGTTTTGTCAGTGGTTTGGCAATACCTGCAAAGCTGAACGACGATTTCGAATTGCGGGGGTTTTGAGTAAACCAATGGCATTTTGTAACTAGATATGGCACGATTGAGCTTCGTAGCGTTTGCGAACGAACTCTCAGCGGGGTTATTCTATTGATATGATATGGATGTAGCAAACAGGCTTGCATTCCGTTTGGTGTTCAGTGAGCCACTGCAACTGTTGAGCTTTCATAGCCATAGCTACACAGATGGGGCTGCTATATTTAAAATAGCTTAAATAGATTTTATAACTTACGTCCTAGTGCTGTTGGCCTGGGGCTTAACGTCTGTATAATTACAATGAATGAAATTATTCAAATAACCTTGTAAAACACAGGGCGACCTGAAATAAGTTGTTTCGATACGTGTACCTCATATTGACTAACGACATTCCCTGCACGAATGTCATGTTTAAAAACCTATATATTTTCTAGGCTTAATATATATATATCTGTACTCTAAACACGTACAAAAACGTTTTTAAATATTATATGATAAACATGTTGAATGTAGGTATATAGAAATGTAACTGCATGTACCTTACTGAACGTTTAAATCCACACCGTTATCTTAAACCAGCACGGTTTCCGTGAAATTTGAATTTTATGTTCCAAACGTTGGTTTTTATAGGACGTCTACTTTGTGTCATCTCTACTCGATAACTCGACTATGTCGGGTAACTTTCTTGTCTGCGCGTGAAATGTCTCCCATGTGAAACCGCATATATTGTTATTTGAGCAGACTTAGACCACGGTATAATGGAGAGCAAGTCGTATGTGACAAAACCGGAAAAACTAATACGTAGATACGATTTTTTGGTAATGAGGTCACTGACAAACATTCACATTTTCTTTGTTATCTTTATCGTAGGCCATCGGAACACTTGTTACTAGGCCTCGGTTATAAACATATGAACCATCATAAAAAGTATGCTGTTGAAGATAATGCCACAATATCTCATTTCAACTGTAGTTTCAATCTTATATACGAAAATTTTCAAGAAAAACGAAGCTTGCGACTGAATACGGTCCTTTGATGTAGAGTAGATTATAAATATAAAGGTGATCTGTCGAATAGTTTCGCATTGAAGTCTTTTTTTTTTTCGATATTTTTATTTGAGGAAATCCATGAGATTTTAAAAGACTGTTAATAGTGCAAAAAAGATCAAGATCGAGAGAAACATTTTTGAAAATAATAAATTACGTAACGTTTTGTTTTACGCTAATAACCGATAGACAAACAGACATGCCCACTGATGGTGAGTGGCCATTGACGACATTGACCACTTACCGTTAGGTGACTTGTCTTCTCGTTGTCGATATATATAAAAAAAAGTTGCAATTGATACTCTTAGGCCAAACATTTTAAATATGATCTTGAAGTTCACATAATAATCCCCTAAGAATTGCTGAACTGTAAAGAAAATGATTGCTAATAAATCCCAAAACATCGAAACAAAGAGGACGTATTATAAATTATTTATGTCCTCTTCGTAGGTCAGGGGCCTTGCGGGCGTGGCACGTGTTGGTACAAAGATAGTATTAGAGTTGGAAATAAGGCTTAGTTATTGACCTATGGTCACCTGGACGGCGTGTGGAGGCTTAATCAATAGTCTGCCTATCGAATAACCTAGACGAGCTTCCATCCTACAAGTATCGATCATTCCAGGTAGCAGAAGGGAAAAATGACGTGCATAATTGTATTTACATGATTTGTTTTACATCATAACTCTGGGAAGAAATTAAGGAATGCGTAATTTTTATAAACAATTAGTAGGCTCTTGAATGAACATAAAAATTGTTATTAATGTCCGGCAGTTAAATTTTTTGCTTAACTTTAATTTTAATTTTTTATTCGCTTTAAAAGTTTTGTTAGTTTAGTTTTCCTCATAATCGCAAATAAATGTCAATTAATAATTAAAATATAATTTATATGTGAATACAAATATAACTATTGATTTCAATATACCTAATATTAATTCTTGAAACGAACAATTGCAAGTTTCCTAAACAATAATTTTACAGATTATTAAAATAGTATTGCAGTAAATTAAATGGATTCAAGACCTGGCTAAGATTAACATTGAACAGGGAACGTTCGCGTGACGTAATGCAAATATACGTACACTTATTTGGGAACCTCATATTGTTTAACCTTCCTTACGAAAAGGTGAAGTTGGGCCATCGCTAAATAGTTTTGCTCATGGATTATGTATTGGCGGACGCTAGGTCAGGGATGCATGTCGGCAATGCCTGCTGCTACTAGCTGAATTTACGATTTGTGTTTGTCGCTGCTAGGATAAATACTAAATAAAACATGTATTTTTTGTAGTTGCTTCTGGTACATGTTTATTTACAAATTATCGTCTAGTAAAAGGTGCCAAGGTTGCAGTGAAATATGTGGATGCGAGAGGTAATAGAGGTATTCATGGGTAAAACTATATAGCAACCTTATAATAATTATATTTAGTTAAATTTGTAGAATGACATTGAACTGAGTCCATAATTGTTATTGTGTGTTAGCCATTCATGTTAGTAACAAAAATACTTTCGTAATTGCCGAAGCAGTAGTTAATTGCAATACCGCCCGGCCGTACGGAGTTGCAAGATGGCATCGGGGCTTGTTCGCACGCCCGCTTGTCATTCAACAATAGCAATGGACCTTTGATATTATGAAGACGCGAGTCTTTTTATGACTTTACTCGAGCCGAATTTAAAAATTCAGTCACTACTCAGAATGCTGTGATTGTATTGAATGTTGGTCATGTTCTGAACGCAAACTCGTTTCTAGAACCTTTACAACTCCATGACATAATTGAAGCGTAGTATCAGTTGTTGCTATCGATGTGTACTCCACCACTGCCCCGAGCTGCTAATGGGTGAAGCCGACTTGTTACTAAAGTGCATGAGATGTTATTAATCATAATGTATTAATTTTGTTACTGAGGAAGCTGAATATCTTTTGTAATATTGAATTGATGGTTCATGAGCAATATTTATGATTAATAAGCACTCTTCGGGGTATGATCGGTCAACCAGCTAGGTTTTAGTGAAATGTGTATATCATCATCTTCGTTACGACCGACAATCTACATTTGTTTTAACAATGTGTTTAACATTTAGTGTGATTATCTTGAAATGTCTTAATTCATCTTTCGTAGTTTACTTTTATTGCCGTAGGCCGGCGGGCGTACATCTAGGTCAAAGACTCACTTAGATGTTTCGCCCCAGATCTCGGATCTCTGTAATTCATACGGCCGGTGTGAATTTGTTCCATATTTAGCAATAATATACTCAAAACCTTCGGAAAGATGCGCCGTGAAGCGTTTCATATTTTTTTCAAAAGCGTGGACAAGGACATGCACATCGACGGGTGCTTTATGTGCAAAAAGATTGCGGATTGTAATTACTTTATCGACGTCGATGGATAATTTTTTATTATATTGAAGGTTTAAAGAACTTTTTGTATTACAATAATTTTCACTGAATAGTTTAAAAATAAAGCCAATTAATAATTTGTGTCTTGACTACAGTGATAAAATTAAATTTTGAAGTCTTCGACGGACAAAAATTATTGGCTTAAAAATATAAAATAGAAATGTGTGCATATTATTATGATAAAAATTTAAATGATTTAAGTATTGTATTTTTTTTCTAGATTATGTGGCCGGTGGAGAACTATTCACCCATCTATACCAAAGGGAGCATTTCAATGAGAGTGAAGTCCGGATATATATCGCGGAAATCATTCTCGCCCTCGAGCAGTTACATAAGGTGAGCTTTATATATTTCTATGTTAATTTATTACCGATCCATCCACCTATCCTGATTTCGCTTGGGTCGAAGGTATCTTAAATGCTTTTGTACAGAACCCGTTTTACCCTGCTTCATTACGTTAAACATATGTTTCATATACAGATTAAGTCGAGGGCAACAGTATTATGTATTAACATATTAAACTTTAAGTTTGGGTCTTTAAGATATGTTGCCGACGAATCCGAATCCGACGAATATTATTGAGTTCACTGCTAATTTTGTTTAAATAAAATACATATATTGACTGTTAAACTATATGTTTACGGAGATTTGAATACAGCGCAACTTCAAATTTTTTATGGTTATATTTCAATATATTTGTAGCAGATACAAATTTTTTTATGGCTTCGCGCCAAGGGCAATACGCCACGGTCTTGTAAGGAAGTTTGGAATTGCAAACTGTTTGTGAGCAATTTTTATTGGAATACTCTGCAGGTAGATCGATTGTCTTAACAACTGTCCAATGAAGTAGTTTGTTTTAAATTGTTTTATCGCGATCAACTTTATCTAAAATATCACATTTAATTTTTATTATATTGTCGTGCAAATCGTTTTTATAAATGCGTTAAGTTTTGCAACTAGCTCGCTAAGTCTGGTTAGATAAAATTTATAATCACGTTGACTGGCATTCTTCATGGTCTTTCGGCAGCTCGGGATCATCTATCGCGATATTAAGCTGGAAAATATCCTCCTCGACGCGGAGGGTCACATCGTCCTTACCGACTTCGGTCTTTCAAAGGAGTTCTGCGGCGGCGAGAGCCGAGCGTACAGTTTTTGTGGTACCATCGAGTACATGGCGCCCGAGGTCGTCAGGAGTGGCAGTCAAGGGCACGATATCGTAAGTACACCGTTTGAATATATAAAACAACCACTAGACTATTTAATTGACTGAACAGCGCTCCTTTGTATGATATATATAACTTTGAGCGAAGCCAGCCAGGTTAATTTTTTTCTTGCTAAATCGCAGCTTACAAATAAGCGCTATATGCACTAGTGTTAACACGGAGAGGCTTGCGTTGTTAAGTTAATTTAATGGTCTGTGAACATGCATAGCCGTATTGTTGATATCACTTTAGTTTGAACAGATTACTGTACTTATTACTGTATAACAAGTATTATTCTTTATAATATTTAGCATTCTATGTACAGCATAAGCTTGAATTTGAAGGGGATTTTAAATCGTTAACAAATTGGAGTTGGGTCATTTTTGTTATCAAAATTAAAGATCTTTATTTTAATTATTTATTGTTATTGTATCTTATGTTTTGAAAAAATAATTTATATAATATATATTCCGTACTGTTAAGTTCCTGATTTAAATAAACGAAGGAGAAATGTTTTGCATTACGAATTCGTGTTTAAAGTGTTAAATTATTTAATTGTATTTCAAGTATTTTTATATTTTGACATAATATTTAGTTTTCGTGCAATATCCAAACTACCTCAAATACACACCGTGAAGGTTAACTTACCGGTTACCGAGCGGGTGTGCTCGTGGCCGACGGATCTATTGTTTTGCTAAAAATATAATTGTTATGTATAGGTACGTAAGTTAAAATTAATATCATTATGGTATTATCTCGGATCACCTTGATAAATTATATAATTGCAGACATTTTGTTTCTCTAATGTATATTATATTTTTGCTGATAGTTCCTTTTAAGAAATAGATATTTATGAACTTTTTTCAATTTAATTTTTAATTAATTTATTTTTTAATTTAATTAATTCAATTTAAATTCGGATGTAATTGGAATTTGCAAGAAGTTACTATCAATCGTAATAAATATAAAATAATGAAGTATTTCGTTAAATGATGATTTGATATTTCCCGGATGTTGTCATAGCTGACGCTCGACCAAGTGTCCTTTATCGGGGAAGCCCCGTTATGTCTCTTACTCGTTATCGTGTGTTTATGAAACGAAAGGTGTTATTGATTAAACTAGATAGTTTGTAGTTTCGTTGTGTAATTATGTTTCTGATATTGGGACTTTGTCCATAAATGGCGGCTAGCACTTGTTTATGGATAGTATGCTACTGTGTCTGGTGTCAAATTAATAATTAAATTTAAATATTATGAAACTTATCATTCACGAAAGTCTCCGTCGTCTTCTATATTTCCAGATCGTAAAATTATCGTCTACATTTGTTACGCAGCAGTGTAGCAACGCTCTGAGTGGCCCTTTCGCCGAAAAAAAGTAATTTTGATTATTACCCGGAAGATAACTTATCGTTTTTCCAAATTTCATTAAAATCAATCCACCAGATTCATAGTTATCGAACATACAATCAGAATATTATTCTACGAAATAAGATGTTCGCGTCTATATCGTGTTACTAACATGTAGTAACATAACTTTTTTCGTAAAAATATTCCATGTAAAGATTTTTTCATCGTTACTGTTCACTCATACGAATCACCTAAAACGATTCAACAGTGAAATCTATAGCAATATGAAGTAATCATATCATAGTAATCATATCTGGCTTTGGACTAAACTTAAACAAAACAACACCGTCCGAACCTCTAACACAACCAATTGGAACGGTACGCACATAACACTGACTGTCTCGACCACCAACACCTCTGTAACACCGGTTAAGGTATGGTATCCTTGTTTTTGTACCAGTTGGTTGTTGTCGACCGGCTCGTATGATGTATATTATTATTTATAATGAATGCCTCGACGCCTGCAAATATTATGAACATGAACAACTGTGCGAGATTTTATTACTGTCAATATTTTCCTTTGATGAATTCCACAAATTGGTTTGAATACAAATATGTAGGTATCTTGACGAATCGGCGATTAACATTAATTTGTCTTGCGTACCATTTAAATAAAACAACAATATGTAACTTGGTGTAAGTAACCATAAATATTAATAAGTAACAATAAGTAATGAGATTTACACATACAGCTAGTCAAGCAGCCACACGTAATCACGTAACCACACGTAAATAATGCGAATTATATCCGTATATATATATCCGTAATCAGGAACCAATAAACTAGACGAATAAAGAATTCAAAGACAGCGTCGAGCTTTTTTAAAAATAGCAGGTTTTAATATACCACCAAGACGGTCAAGAGAAACGGCGGTTGGCATTTTTCACACGTCCGACACTGAAACAAAAGGAGTTTTCGACATTGGAAGCTTCCGTCCAATGTTCATCCCGTTTTTTGTTATGGCGGATGGGGAATCTTCCGAAGACACCCAGTTTGCTAGCGCGGTCAAACAATGGGATTATATGAGATTTTTTTTTCCCTTAAATTTTCAGTCTTCCAGAGCATATTGGGAGCCATAAAATAAACAAGAGAAGTTGTCGCTCGCGACATTTAAAAACAACCGTTGCACCGACACCCGCATAATTGTTAAAGCGATCTACATATGTTATCCTATATCTAATTAGGGACATCGAACCATTATCCTTTACCGGATCAAGTATGTGAACTAAAACATATATTTTATAATCAATGGGAACTGGATGTAAACGCCAATACAAATGTTTGATCACTACTTACCTACAATCCCACTAATTGTTTGTAAGTGGCGATTAATAATGTAACGGAAACAATTAGCCATTCTTTCTATAAGTAATTGTAAAGCACAGAAAAGTTATATTTTATTTATACATAAAGATTGTCTAAAGAAGTGGCATCCGACAATAATATTCGAAATTATATCGGATAATATGAAAACACATACCTTTCGATTCGAGTGAGTCGAGTGAGCCCGACTTTCACCTCATTCGGGTTTCCTTTCATTTATCGCATAAAAAACAGCAGAGCGCGTGCTATTTTTTTGTACTTGCATTCTACTAGACCCGGATGCGTGTCCTTTGACTCTATACCTTGTAAAGAGATTTCTTTACCTGCGTTTGGTGAAAGGTAGTTATTGTTGGTGATTTAGGTAAGCGATTACACGTTGATTTAATTGAAGCAACTGAACGTTATTGGTAAATTGATTCCCTTTTCTTTGTTTCTTACGAAGTAATGAAAGTTCTCCTTCAGGACTGGCGAAGCATAGTCGACAATTTATGAAAAAGGTAACTAGGTAGGGTTTATTGACAATGATGGTCTATGATGGCTGTTAAGAGGTTTCTGGTCGACCCTTTCACCCTGTATAGAAGTATGATTTTCAATAAACATTTAGATATTTAATTAAAAATGAATCTGAAATTGTTCTCATTAGATTATCCGCACGGTGAAATGGTTTACGCTCCTTCTCTTTCTACACGGCGATATTGCGGTGCGCGCTCTCTTTCTAGGGCCATGACCTACATGTCATACAGTCGGGGGCTAATTTCGGCTTAACTACTTTTTAATGGTGCTTATTTCATTTCATTTCATTTCGCCTTCACTCGTGGAGAGAAATTTTTGTACGCTTAAAGTTTTATGTCCAAATCTTGTCAAAAAAGCAGTTTCAAGAATATAAAGTTTAAAGATATGTAGAAAACAAAATTGTCTTTTTTTTACCTCTTTTTAATTAATACCAAACATTTATTTTAATTCTTATGTTCCTACGTTTGCGGCGGATTTTCGTAATAACTGGTTTTTAACAAATTGCCGAACAGTTTTTGTTTAGTATAATGTTCGTGTATTGATCGTCAAACATTGTCAAGAGTGGTCGGTAGGTGGATAGGTGGCTGCTAGTAGGGTTCGGACGGCTCGTTGCCGACTGACTCACTCGGCAACAGAAATTTAGAAGGGGAAAAGGAGGCGGCTGTACACTCACTTCTCTCCCTCTGTTAAATTAGCGTCTTCAACGACTTGTGCTCGTGGCGCCATTGTGGCATTCGAAAGCGAACATTGTGATGGCTGGAGATATTCATTTCAACAGTGTTGGGGTGCGTTTCCCGGGGAAAATAAATATCATTGGGAGGCTGAAACATTTCCGAGACTCAGACATAACAGTTCGCGTTGCATGGTTGAATTCTACAACACCATGCTACGTTTGAACCTGACATGTTCAAGTTGTAATGTAATAAATGAATCTTAATTCGTGAACCTAGCTAAAAAATAATACATTCACAAAAGTTGTTAAATTTTATTGTAATTCGTCAGTTAATCTGAAGGGCTACCAGTGCAAAAGTTCGTATATATGTTTTCTATTCGATTATGAGACAAATGTGCACGGAATGCGTTAAAAACAAGACTGACTGCTCCGTTGACAGCCGCATCTCATGTATAAACTATGTCGGCATAATAATGGTCAATGCCCGTAATGCCGTGTAATAAGATTCACTTTGTAATGTTGTTGTCTAAACAACATTTTCTCATGATGAGCTTTGTGTAATTGGTCGGTATCCGTTACAATGTAAGGTACATTTAATGGTCAAATGTAGTTCGGTTTCTTTGCACCATGGTATTTATGGCGAATTTGAGCAGAATTTTTCTTTTAAATTTTTTTACCGAATCAGTACAGTACGTGGGGCGCACTAAGTTTCCGGAATCAATAATAAAAAAATACTATTAATGGTCAAAAATGAATTTATTGTTTCTCAAATTATTCTCGCTTTGTGTCAATGCACTTTTTCATACGATTGAACCAATTTTGAAAACATTGGTGCCACTCCTCCCTTGTGACGTCAGATACATGTTTTTCATACTCTTCAACAGCCTGGTGATGAAAACCGTTGATCGCATAATTGGTTCTTGATTTTTGGGGACAGGAAAAAGTCACACGGTGCCAGGTCAGGACCGTATGTTGGATGACTTATAAGTTGTACGTTTTTCGCCTTCAAAAACTCATTTGTCTGTCTGGCCGTGTGAGAACTTGCATTATCGTGGTGCAAGTTAAAACGGCGCTTACCGTTATTTTCATGGAGTTTGTCAATAATTTCCGGTAAACAAATGGTCGTGTACCAGTCACTATTCATGGTACGATGATTTTCTGAAGCAATCATCCGCTTCGAGGCACTTTTCACGCGCGCCACTTTGGTTGGTTTCGGCTCATCTCGAAAGACCCATACGCTCGATTGCTGCTTTGATTTGGGATCGTAGCTATAAATCCATGTTTCCTCACCTGTTACTATGTCCCACACAAAATTTGTCTCACCAAATTTTTACTATGTCCCCTTTGTTGTATCTGACATGCATAGCATGGACCAAGTGATGCGGTCCGTTTTTTGAGCATCAGTCAAATTGTGAGGGATCCATCGAGAACACAGCTTTCTTACACTCAAATGTTTGTGTAGGATTGACTGTATTTGACTCATTCCTATGTCCAAAGATCCGCCCGGATCTCATGGTAGGTCACATGCCTGTCTATTTCTATCATACGGCGCACAGCATCAATGTTTCTGTGGTTCACAGCGGTGCACGGACGACCTTCACGAATTTCATCATGGAAATTGACACGACCGCGTTTGAATTCTGCAAACCAGCTATAAATAGTTGTCTTGCATGGTGATTTTTCGCCAAAAGCACACTGAAGCCGAACGAGACTCTGCTGAGCTGTCAAATTACACTTAAAATCGTAAAAAATCATGAAACGAAAATTTTCCCGAGTTAAATCCATTTTATTGTAATCACGCAATTTTTGAAATAACGCCACTGTGAAAACAATTGACAATCTGATGAAACAACTTGTATTCTACGGCTACATAGTTCTATTTTTAAATGTAGTATTAACTTTTTAAATGTTGTTTATGTAAGTGGCCAATTCCGGAAACTTTTAGTGTGACCTATGTATTGTATAACATAAAATTTCTAACATAGCGAAACATAGGAAATGTGTAAAAAGTGAATATTATCACGTATATTTAAATAAACAATACCTATATATAAATAATGATTTTTATTGCTTTTGTGGTTTACCTTTATAGTTGTGTTTTCTGAAAAAAATACTATAAGTTTATGGCGCTTTATGATACTATCCGAATACCTTCAATTAATTTAATTCAATGGTTCGTATCTAAAAAGTATATTCTCCGAAAAAACACGAGTACAAAAAAAAAGTTCTCGCAAGTAGGAAAATAAAATTATCTCACTGTACAAGTACTTTTGTCAGTTTTATATTATTTAAATAACAGAAGCTATAGCCTTTTTTTAGCAAAATAATATCCATATCTATCTTTCTATACTAATAAAATTGTAACTGACCGCTTTGTGTACATGAATGATATATGTGAAAAAACATTATTACGGGCCTTTATTGACGCAACAGAACCCAAAACAATACTTGTTAGAATTTTTGTCTGTTTGTCTGTGTGTTTGTTCCCGCTAATCTCAGGAACGGTTTAACCGATTTCGTTCTGATTTTCACTAATGTATTGCATTAAGCGTCAATTAATACTTAAACTTTGTTGCATTGCAATCCGTCCATAAATAGTGAAGTTGTAAATTAATATTGTAATTTGTAATTCATAGAACGAGAAAGACCGAGAAAAATGCAGATGCTATTTTTAAACGTAAGGTAGTTTTCCGAAGCGAAGCGAGGGCATTTGCTGGTACATAACAAAATATACATGCACCTTGGTTGTAACCGACCCGGAATCAACCTCGGTAAAGTTTTCGTTCGCAACATTACGAGGATGTTATGTCGTCTCACAACAACAAGTCCAAATTTTGTCATTAAATAATATATGCAGTACACTCAATACTTGAAGTATCCTTAGGTATAAGCTATCGTATAAACTAAATCGTCTTAACATTTTTAAACATACTTGTTATGCGAACTATTACAGAATTTATATAATTGGAGCTCTCTCTACCTAATTTATGCAGAGTATATTCTATAGTCTGTTGCTAAAATGATATTATGCAAAGGTCCGGGACACTCAGACCGTGAATTACGAATGATAAAAGCGTACAGCCTCCACGGTAATTGCACCGTCTTTGCACTTGAGGAATTTTCATAATTTACTCGAGGAATGTAATGTCCTAGACGTACCCGCAACTTCACCTGCGTGGCTATAGATCAGGAAGCACGTTCCATTCAATTGATGATTGCCGACATTTTTAGTGATTATGACGTGAATATTGAACAAATAATGTCCACATTGGTGTGCATACAATTTAAATGTGTAGGTACGTACGTGCATGGTTGTGCGACAACGTTTTAGACTCATAAAATAAATGTGATTACCGCTGACACCGACCCGCTGGTAGCCGATAGAGTGCTCCTGTACAGACTTAGTCCGTGTGCGATGAAACTTTCCTGAATAACTGATACAATAAATCGACCTAACAATCGTATACGACTGCATTCGGTAGCCAGTGGGCATTGTGATCGGCTGCTGGCTGTCTCAAGTGTCTTTATTGGTGAGTGGAATAATTAAAACGTTAAAAATCGAGGTTGACGCACATTGTCTGCCCCAGCCGGGCTTCGAACTCGGGAAGCTTGTTTCGATTGTTTGGTTATTATTTTTACCTTTTTCTCTATTTTTCCGTCACGCAGATACTTGGCTTATTTGAGCTCGATAACTCTTCCATCTTAATTTCTTTGTTAAACAAGAAGTTTGTAAGAAAGGAGCAAAGAGCTTGCTGTCAACTAAATGTAGGTCTAATATTATCATGGAATGAGAACCTTAAAAATAAAAAATTAATAATAAAAACGGCCAGAGATAAAAGCGGCATAGCAAGTGTATCGACTCGGATAGCGAAAACTTGTCATAACATGTTTCATTTAGACTCTGTACCTATCCGAAATTATCCGAAACTTTTTTATAGGATTCCGTTACGGTTTCGGATATATTTTTATTTCGGATATCCGATAGTTTCGGGTACGGTCACTGAGCTCCGTAACATCCCCAGTTAATATTCGTTCCGACGTCAATAGTCTTCACGAATAGCAATCTCAACGCTACTTCGAAAAGAAATTACTGATTTTTATGTTCAAAAAACTGCTAAGCCAAGATTTCAACCCAAGAATTCATACCCGTTCGGCACTAGGATACAAGATATATAACCCAACATAATGTCGGCTTTCCCGTTCGAATGACAAGGAATCCGAAGTACGTAAGCGGCCCGGCAATTACCTTGGCTATGTTAGTACGTATGCTCGTACGTGCACATGTTTAGCTCTCAGACGGCAAATAACCTGCAAAGTTCCGTGAGTGAGCCTCTCAAACGAACGCGGAGCGCGCCGCCCCGGGTGCTCATATTTCATAGTTGAAACGCAAACTTGCCATTGTAAACGTTTTAATGTGCGCTTGATATTAGCATCTTTTTCTTTGAACAGGCTATACAGCAAACGGTGCCGCGCGAGTGGCGTTCTATCGATGGTCGAGTAATAAAAAGTAGAAGATTTTATTAATTAACACCTAATACCCGAAGTTTGCAAATAAATAAGATTATGTAGACGACTTCTGAAAGATAGATGATCGAGCTACAATTTTGCTCCCGTCGTTGGATTTTCGGCCGGTTTATAAAAATAAACATCATACGTGGGCTTTTGTCACTTGCTCTCTGTGACAACGATTGTCGATTGCCTTCTACGCAGTTTTTCGAACGGCATTAACGCGACTCCGTCGTCGGCATCGATCGGTATAGTAAAAATATTCCGTCAGTGTAACATGTGTTGGTTGTGCCCAATGTAGCAATATATAAAATTACTAGTTACAGAAGGGTAGCTTTGAACTGTTTTTGTTAGAGTCGGGACATCCGTGTGAGACCGAAATACACAGGCACATGGAATCGCGCGCCGCGATACGAACCATTTTTAAATAACAACAACAAACACCGACGTCACGTTGCACCGGTACCGCGGTGCAGTTACCGACATCTCGCCGTCTAACACTCGTCATGGCACTCGTAAACAAACCTATTAGCCGGGGAAACAATACACTGTGCTCGTTACCTCGCTAGACGAACGCGCGTAACACCCACACACATTCGCGGATCCCCCGCTGCGCGACGGAGACGGGCGGTGATGCCGTCTCGCTCGTTTCGCACGAATCGTAGATCTAATTACTAATTAGAATTATAGTGTTATAATATATTTTGATAGATGATTGTGATTCTTTTGTACTATTCGCCTGGAGCGGATCTATCACTAGCGAACTCACTGATTTTGCGCAGAGACTTGATTCAAGCAGTGTCGGTTGGACGGATATTGGTGGCAGCGCCATTCGCAAGTGGAACTTGCCACCACAGTCGTCGGGAGTTAACAAACAGGATATCAATTCTGTTTGAGTTCTTTTACAAATTATGTAATAAAGTTGACAACCTAAAGCAACTCGAGAGTTAAAAGTCCTAAGAAATTTTATTAATTTTGTGCAAATTGACAAGTTTTGTTCATTAAGTATATTTATCTTAAATGCAAGTAAATATAAAGAATACGAGCTGTAAGAACTATTGTATTACATCGAATTAGTCTGTACACAATTTTCATTGTATTTATATATACTTGGTATTGAATTGCTGACACAGAAGTTGTAATATTCCTATCGGGAATTATCGCTCATTAATACCAAAAGTATTTTCAGTGATTTCGTTCTATTTTTGCAAAGTTCTTGTAAATCTAAAATTGTTTTAACCCTGACAAATAACCTATCGTGCCCGTGACTTGTCGGCAGTATTGCCGTATGCGTACGTACGCACGGTACGCTTTTGCGTCGTGTCGTTTTCATACTGTGAATCTTGACATCACGTTCTATTTTCACGAACTATCTGCCGAAGGTGACATGGCTACCTGGCCGCTTCGATGATTTGCGTTTAACGATAATTTGCGAGGCGTTCGTCGCGTTAGCCGGCTCGGTGTCCATCCAATCTGTAGCCGCACAAATATATTTGATGGACACGCCTTAAGGCGGACCAGGGTAACGATCGCAATCTTGTTGTGAATTCTCAGAAAGGGAACTCAGCGCAAGTATTAATACTATATTAATGAAGTGGTGACAAAGTGGGCGCTGAAACATTTAGATTGAACATCCAGCGATATCTGAATTGTCTTTATCAGAAGAAAACTAACGAACCCAACCGTTGCGGATAAACGGTTACTACCAAGTTAACTGGTTCAAATTCAAATTTGGGATGATGTTAATGGAGGATTGATATCGCTGTGTGTATATATATCTGTACATTTAATAAAATTGTAACTGATTGCTTTCGTTACATGAAGGATTTCTGAGAAAAACTATTATTAAGGGTCCTTTATTAACGCAATAGCACTCAAAACAATAGTTGTTAAAATTTTTATCTGTGCTTTTGTAGAAAGTTATAAATAAAAAAGTTATCGATGAATATATGTATTTCTAATTCACAGAACGAGAAAAACCCAGTCCTAAAACAATGCATATGCTATTTGTAAGCGTAAGACGAAGCGAAGGAAGGGTAGCTTGCTATTGAATAATAATAATGAATGCAGAAAAAATAACTTGTATAAATAAATACCTAGTAAATATTTTTCTCGTTAAGTGTTGTACAAAACTATACCAAAGACCAGACTCCTCCCCTTCTCCATCCTCCTTTCATTTCAGAAAGGAAAACAAAGTTTAAGTCAATAACTGGAGTATGCATAAATTATTAATTTGAATAATTGGGACGGACATGCATGCACAGTTATTTTAAACGATTTTTTTTTGTAATAACACAGGAATTTAGGATATTTACATTCAAAAGTCCAAAAAATCAACATAGGTAACATTGTTCAATGGTTTAAGTTGCTAATGATAAATTACCAGTACATAGCTCTCGTTCCTCACCACCCTCGTTGTTCTTCAGGTTTAATATCTGCCTGCAGTTCTATTCGAAAACCTAAATTGATGGCTTCATTTATGACCGTTGCTGAGGTGACATACAACTCTCGAAATCTAATTTCTAGAAGTAATTGACTTCACGGCACAACTGTCTGCTGTTATGTTCCACCCTCCGCCGAGCCGAACAAAGGTTTTTTTCTATCGCTAAACTGAAAACTTAACAAACAAAAACTATTCTCGTTTTCATTTCGATACAAGGTTTTTTTTTAATAAATTGGACCTCTGGCACCATTACTTGGCAATCAGGTTCTGGTTAAAACTTAATTTATGGTGGGAAAGAAATACGATCTGCCAACATAGCATCCACGATAAGCGAGCTATCATGTGAAATGTGCCACCAAACTCGACGCGCGCGCACTGAATATTCAAAATGGCGGGCGTGCCGTATGTAGGTCACGGCGAACGGTGGCTCGGTGCATGGTCTTACGAATTTCCAAATCCGAAAACAATTTAAGCAAAAAGTTATGTAGCTCATTTATCATATCTTTTGGTCGATAAAATTTTTCGATTTACATACTGTTTTTTATATTATTGTTTTCAATCATTTAACTGTACATTTGCAAAGTTATTATTGTACATATTGTATTGATAGAGTTCGACTGGTTTTGTAGTTATTTTTCAAATGTAATGATAGACGACCGAATGATTTCAAACAGTATAAAATTAGATTATTGACTCATGCATGTAAATTAAATTTATTATTATTTAAGTTATAATTAAATTGATATCTATGTTTTCATTAAAAAGTATGTCTCACCCTGATGATGGTCTGTTTCGGAGCGAAACACGTGTTGGTGACGGTATGTGTGTTGGTATATACTTTTATCATAATTGCATGTTTCCTTTGTGGGAGGGAGGGAGATTTCATGCATGTATAGAAAAGTATATAACATCGTACATTGTGCTTGCGGATTGTTGCAAAGTAAATTCATACTAATATAATAATATGGTACTTGCAGTAAATCATTGTCTAAACAAAGAACTACCACCTAACTAATTGGCAAAGCACTGTGATAGCGTTTATTATAAATCTTACTGAGATTCTCAGTCCGTCCCATTTTCCATTCGTCGTCGACGTCAACCAAGTAGTATAACAATCCATTATCCCCATAGTTGAAAATGTAAAGTAGAGATTATTTTTAAATAACATAACAAAGAAAATTTCTTTTTAAATTTATTAAAAAAAAGGCTGTGTTTATCACGAACGTCATACAACTTTTAATTAAGCATAAAAACTTTTTATTGCAACAGGTCAACTAGTAAGACAAACAAAGCCATAATGTTAAGAGGTTTTATCAAAATATGAAATTGATTGATTGATTATGATTCATAACTTCTTAACTAGGTTTGTGTTGCACTTGCGCAATATTAATGCAATCGGTACCTTTATCAGTGGTGACATTGTTCAAAATATCAAGTTCTTGTTTATTTGTAAATAGCTTACGAATATCGCAGCTGCTTTTAAACACATAACTACCATTGTTACTTCAATTCAAATGCTATTTAATTTAATGTTTCAATGAAAACTGTATTCACTGAAATTATATAACATAATAAATAAAATAAAAATTGTTACTATTGAGATCATGTTTAGAAAGTAGATTTCTTTGTTAGGAGTTAAATATCGTTGTCAGTTTTTACTTCCAACAAAGACATGTATTGTCTGAACTGATCTCAAAACGTGGATAATTCATACACAGTTGTTGTGGCATTTAACCACGAGCTAAGTCGCGATATGCTTTCTACATAGATTATCATGGCGTTCAATATTTTGATTTATTGATTCTAATACCCGATCGGATTCGAGATATAAAATATTTATCGCTCACTGATCATGCAAATTGCCATTGTGTTTGATAGCTTCATTAACATCTTGATCTTTTGCAACTGTGCCATTTGGATTGATCTACTAATGATCGATTTTTATGATGAAACATTTAAACCGATGATTGC
Source organism: Megathymus violae (assembly GCA_003671415.1). Taxonomy (NCBI): domain Eukaryota; kingdom Metazoa; phylum Arthropoda; class Insecta; order Lepidoptera; family Hesperiidae; genus Megathymus; species Megathymus violae. The sequence continues at coordinate 10,645,210 of PDGT01000002.1, forward strand.
TTGTTAACTTGATCATTTGAATATTCTTTTTGTCTTTCATAAATATCATACGAAAATCATTTTATGTTTTTGGTCTATATGTATTTCAATAGTCGGTGATTTTGACCATTTATGAATACTGATTAAGTCAGTATTAAAATGATACCTGTACAAAGTTTTAAGCTTCGCTCGTACATACACCCCCGTATTGTTTTCGACTAGCATTATTAAAGTTATTAATAGTATGAAATTCTAATAATTCATCTATCGAAATATGTTATTCATAACATATAAACTATTATTTACGTGCGCGACGCCCATACACACACATCAAGCTGTACAGTCCAGGGATCTGTAAGGTAAATAAACGTGAAGTTGTTCGTGAAGTGTCTGTATGTTGGTCCTTTTTTTCAATAACATCAAGGATTTGAATTCAGTTCTGTAGTTTTGAAAGTGCCAAACGTAATCCATTATGGCCTTGGGCGGCTTAGCTTCTGTTACTTGTGCGTAGTTTACGTTAGTCAAATTTTATTTTAATCCTAGTTTGATTCTTCCGTATAGTCATGATTTATCTTCGTCTTTACTGAACGTTAAAATTAATGTTTAAGTCTAATCTCCTATTGTTTCGTTTCCACTCCATTGGCTTAAGGCCAGTTTTGTTAATTTCTTTAGAAACAAAATTCATTACATTACTGTTGCAAAAACTGTAAGCAATACCTAATTTATTTTACATTGCCTCTGTTTCGAAACAAGACTTCTGACATATTCTCACAGTGCTGAGCGAATTCCATTCAACAAGAAGTGAAAGCTAACTAAATAATTTATTTAACAGAGCGAAACGACTTTTGTTAAAAGAAAATCCACGACAATGAGAGTGTTCATTGAAGTAATCACGCCGTTCCCGGCACAAGGAACTCTAGACATGAATGGATATAAATAATGGGCAATATTATGTGTGGACTGTAATAAAATTATTTATTTTTGCATCACCTACCGACGTGCGACCGCTCGCTTGGACGCGTGCGGAATGAGGGCGACCTGTTCCAATTTTATATTTCAATCTAATGACGAGAGATCTGATGCAGGTAGGTACTTTCACTGACACCTCTGTTTCATACGTTTTACAGTACGGTTGGGTCATTACGGCGGTTAGTGATAATGCAAGTTCCGGCTTCGTCGAGTTGTTAAATTCAATCGCCACTTGATAACATTGCCTCGACTCCATTTCTCTTTCATCGTTTCCTTTTTTAAGTTCATTTCAAACGACACTACTTATTTTGCATTGAGTTTGTTAATATGTTGAATTTATTTTACATCATATTACACTCTGTAGACCTCATACTGTTTTCCAAGTTTTATAACTTACTGACCATGGAATTCTAATTGGATTCAATGACAATATCATCACGAAGTTGAATGCATCATGACTCGTCGAAAATACCACAAAAAATTTAGACGGCCCATTATAAAGTTTTACAACGAAAAGTATAAATACACAATTTCTACCAAAAATAAATTACCAAAACCAAGCACGGTACCTTATTAGTCCTGTATTAGCAGCCGTTAAGCTTTGATATTTCAATAAAAACCTTCATTAATCAATCGATAGCTTGTGTGTTATATTTTCAATTTTGTTATTACCAACTCCGGTATCGCATCGTTCCAATTATAAATATAGACTGATAGTTCCCGTTGCACTGAAATCTTAGTCCTTTGCGCTCTTAAGCTAATGTCTTGTAAGAGCGAGCGAGATAATGAAACAAATTAAACCTGTCTTGGTTCACAACGGCTTTTAATATTTCTATATTAAGAAACAATTCAAATCGTGTACCAAGAAATTTATTTATTATTTGTTTGCATTCTTATTTTTTTTTTTTTATTTTATTAGTTCCTCATAATATTCACACTTTCTTTTTAACTCGCAAGCCTATGTAACTTTGGTAGCAGGTTTTGAAGCCTACGTGACCGGCAACCGGTTTCATTCGAATCGAGATTGTCATTTGCAAATTTTTAGGACATCTTGACATTTGATTTGAGAATGCAAAAAAACCGCTATCGCATTAACATTGGGTTATTTTGAACAACCAATAAATACTAATCTCATGTGAAGTAAATTATTCATGTGACTATTTACGCCAATATTCGAAGCTGTATTTGCTTAAACTTTCTGAGATGTCTGTAGAATCGACTATACGGGATGCACCCTACATATTCCTATTTATTAACATTAATCTCATTATCCCGACATACCTATTACTTATTAAAAAAAACACTAGAATTTAGTGTAAACCTCGACATGAATGTATTCATTTCCTCATCCGAGCTTGTTTTTTCAAATCAGTACAAGTGCGGTAAATCTAGGAGTGCGTAAATCTTTTATCTTCTCAATCTTTAGTATTTACTAAAACATGTCAATTGGTCAGAAAACTACGAATTGATACTTTTTATGAAAATTGTTATATTTGTTCGCAACTCTGGAGCTTTTGGCAACAATTTAGGTCAAGTTTCGCAGAAACCCTAATTATAACGTAAATGTTATTCGAAATGGAAAAATATTTTCTTTCGATGACTATATTGTTTACAGCTTTTGAAAGAACGGAGTATATTCATGTTCCTAAAAATAAGAACTTTTTCGATTGCATTTTCCGTTTCTACTGTCATATGTATAATTGCATTTATTTTATAATTAGGTACTTAACGAGTACCTTTTCCTACAATAGGCAGGACCAGGACCTAGCTCCGCTATGCTTTTCCTAACTAAATTAACCTCGATTTATTACCATAATGATATTTCATAAAGTTAAACCATTCATATTTTTATCACTCACATTTGGCCGCGGTATAACCTAACTTTCTCCTTGCTTGCGAAGTCAAAATAAGTAAAAATTAATGTCTCCACTGAATTATAATGTAAAAACTGAATACAATTTTAACCACACTGATACTTCGGTATGCTTATTTGCAAATTTTACTAACAAATTGTTTCGTAACAATTCGTTAAAACTTTTCAAGAAATATACATATATATTTAGATTTCATTAAATACTATTTTTTTAAGGTCAGTTCTATTGCAAATTATTTAAATGAACACAATTCCATAATACCAGTTTTTAAATCACTGGTTTATATAGAGTAATACAAACCGATCGCGGAATTGTAGACGTTCTAATAACGTGACCTTTAAGTTTACGCGTTTATATGATTGAAAATACTCTGCATTCATTATATCTATTTTCTTCCTATGTTATGTGACTACGCATGCAATTTTGAACATTAAATTCAGTTATCAAACAGATATCATGTTTCACATGGTTCTTTACGTGACTGTTACTTAGTTGCAGTCATTCATTGTTTACTCTTATATATGAATAAACCTTGTTATTCGATGTAATGGCGCGTATTTAAGCCGACAAGATGAAGTTAATTATCGATTCTTTCTAGTGTATTAATTCGGTCCGTGGATTTGTCTTCGCACTCTCTATAAACCATGAGGTTTACGCTTTTGAAATTATGCTCGTAAATTATCTTATAGTAGTTCATATCAAATGTCATTGTCAATTTCAAATCTACTCTCGTCCTATATCATCATTCATTCCGACCGGATCATAGGCCAATGTACGCATTTCACTGACGGTTCAGTAGACCGGTCATCTCATCCCCGCGTAACATAGCGGTTCTGGCAACGTAATAAGAGTTTCATCTCTCCGTAACGGATGACACAAGCGGTTACGGTTAGCGGTTCGAGGTGGGGCGAGCTCGACTTTCAAACTCACGCGCACGAAAGCCATCGCTCGGCAGTTCGGACTGCGTTCGGCTCGGCTTCGGCTATTTCCGTCTGTGTTCCATTTGGACCTATACCAAACAGTTTTAAACCTTATGCCATTCCATATTGATATTATTTTGCTTTCGTAATTAGTCACAAATCAAAGTACGGTACAGTAGTATGCAGGAAGTGGCTGTCGTTAGACTTTGAAGGCAATCGCCTCGGCTCTTAGAGCTGGTATTTATTTGCATGAGGAGTAGATACCGTTAGCAGTGAAAGTGTTCGGAGCAAAAGTGAAACGGGTGATTTGGAATGGCGTAACTTGCTCGAGATTGGCGTAAAAAATCACCATCGAAGTCTGGGAAATGTGAGAGGTTACGGGTTTTCACATTTTTGCCGATAGCTATTATCGCCTCTACTCCCGCGGTCCGATGAACTATATCAATTATTTTGTTGACCTGTTTATTTCTGGTTTCTTTGTCTATTTTTAATTAATCATTCGAATAGTTATTTTTTTTTATTTATTTCACCACAAAGTTTTAATGTACAGTGATAAAAAATATTAATTCGTGTTATAAAGGCTGATCTGAATATTGGTTCTATTTGTAAAAACTTTTTATTCAGTCTTTGTAATAATCTGTGTTTTAGAATTGGACCAACTTTCCATGTCAACTATTTTTATAATAAAACTTTATAATTGGCTTCTTATCATGTAGCAAATGAATCCTTCGACAAGGTAAAGGTCGAAGACAATATTGACCTTGAGATGATGGTAGTATTATTGTAAGTATAGACCTTAATTTAACACCATAAAGTATATATTACTATAACGTTTATCACACTATACAATATACTCATGACCTTACGTTAGCAACGATATGTATACGTGACCTTAAATAAACGCGACACTTTTGTGTCTGAGAGTTTTCGGTGTTATTGTAACGAATGTTGATGTCGTTACAATAACGCCCAATGTGTGTGAATGTGGGTGTGAGCGAGATAGACAAATGTCACACAGGATCATCTAATGAAAATCGCGTTGAGAAATTTTGCAACATTCGACAACACGCTTAAGTTTTAAAGTTTTGGAAGCAGATTAGATTTGCGAAATAGTTGTATTCCTTTCACAATAATGCCAGCCCTTGTTCACGCAAAGAGAACAATTAGACTTACTTCGGCATTGTCTATTCACTCGAGACAAATTTTGAAGACATATTTAAATTGGTAACAAAATAAAAAAAAAATATTTATCGCTGACACTAATACTCAAGGTAGGTTCGTTCAAATTGTATAGAAATCACATAAGTACAAAAACGGTTGCTATAAATGCAGTAGGAGGGGCGGTTTGAAACTAGGTTTTGTTTTGAACTCATGCGGGTTTGTCGTTCTAGTAAAGCCGGTTGATAGTAGAAAATGTTTATCTGTAATCATTGTATTTCTTACTGTTTCTTCTGCAGTCGGCAAACTGAATTCTGAAACAGAACGATTTTATTGATCTGGATTAAGGATTCGATGCGCTCGTATGTTATTAGCGTGGCAACAGCCACCCAGCAGCGACCCAGGGACTGAATCAGCTGGGCATTACGGTTGTGGACGCGCTGGCTATCTCGGTTGGTGGGTCGCAATCGGGGCCCGACGGGGCACGCACTCGTTAACCGTGCATTTGTATAATAGAATATACGTCAAACATTTCCCCATTAAAATATTAACATTGCAATTATAAACGATATAATATATTCTGAATGTTAATTTAGAAGAGCGTGTCAAAAGTGATCTTATCAAAATTTTACGTTATATATGTCCTTGCGAAGAAGTAAATTGGGTGAAATTATATTGTATTGAATTTCATTAAACATTTTGAGGAATCATTGGAAAGTGTCAATAAATACTACATGACGTTAAGTAACATTTAGCAGACTGATACTGTTGCATTATTAGGTCAGTCTACGACCGTCGGAACGGGGCAAAATGGATCATTAATTTGTTGTTGGTAATGGTTTTTCATTTAATATTTACATTTGAATTATATATATATATACTTAACTCATCTAAGATAATTAAGTCTATTTGTTTATTTAATTTGTTATAACATTTGGGGTAAAACAGATATTTCTATAAGCCATTTGTTTTTAGACTATTTTTCTTGTTCGTGTTGTATATGTATGTATTTATCAATGAGACTTAATTAAATTTTGTGTTATCGCACTTAATATTAAGGTATAGAGCCTTTACTGTTGTAGGTGCGTCGGGTTTCTGGGTCAGTCGGTCAGAGACGGGCCTCGGCGTGGCTAATTCGAGTGAGTCGATGATGTCCATTTAGAATTGTTTACGTTGAAATGAGTTAAAATTATAAGATTAAACCACTCGTTAGGGCGGGACAAATTGGCAAAAATGGGAGACGGTGTCTAGGGCTGTCACATAGCAAACTAGGGTTGTGCTGAAAAGATTCCTCCAAGCATTAATTGAACTAGTAACGCATAGTTGTTTTGCGTTTCGACGTCATCGATCAAGGTATCTTAAACGATCTTGTCGGTCCTCCTTCTTTTTCATACACTTGCGTTATCCAGTTCAATTTAATGGTTCGTTAAGCTTGCTATGATCCAAAATGCGCGTGTTACTATATGCCTATACCCAGTTGTGCGACTTGGAGGCGGATTTCGTTTAATCTTATAATTTTCTGCCTAGTCAAGTTGACGATGTATTAGTTAGTATGTAGTTATGATAGCATGATGTGCAATTTATTGTTTTGTTATTTTGCTAATTTACACATGTTATAGTTCCAACATTTCTAAGAATTATGCTTAATACAAGTGGGAATGGAACGTATGTAGTGGCTGGTAATTTTATCTATCAGCATGGTTGTTATTTGTCGATACTTCGGCACTTGTTGAATCTGTGGTTCGTACTCGTATTGTGTACTCGATTTTAACTATCGACACAATAGTGTTTTCAACAAAAAGTGTATTGGAATATACTAAATACACTTTAGTGCTATACTGAATATTGACGTTAATCACGTCTTTATTTTGCTGTTGAACTCGTGATTAGAGAGATAAATTATGACAATCATATTTTACAAACTAATGCTTTTATCTAATTTGTCTACAAAGGGGAATCGGCTCTCGACTGTATCATTATTATTGCAGTGGGTTTAAAATGTTGATTTTCCTTTAGCTTTGATTGAAGCCTAGATGTTCGTGTAAAGCATCACATCACAAAAAAGGGAGCGTCGAGAATGATCTGGCAAGCAAGGACATCTGCCAGTTCCGAGTTTGAGCAAACATAATAATATACATAGGTTCGGCTACGAGATCTATTGCAAATTGCAGGATTGGTCGCGGCTCAGGTGTGCCCACTGAACTGTCGTTGACAAACAATGTAATGGTAAGCTACTCACAGTTTCCGACGTGCCAGAATATGTTCTAGGCATTCCTCGTCACATACGGGTTGTAGAGAAATTGTCGTAATAGTATTTATAAATATCTTACGTCGCTGCATGATAAAGGCTTCTTTGTGTCTCTTCTACATCAAAATGGCATGTTGCATACTTTTTATCCTCCTTCGTTTCTTTTATTATTCTCGTCAAAGTTTTATATTACAAGCTAATATGAGCGACGTGTGATTCATCAACACCACCACATCATCATCATCTTCATCTTGGTTGACATCATCGACTTCAACACCGCCCGCATCACTTCCATCGTCGGTGACACCACCTGTGCAGGTGGTACGTGCTGTTTAAGGTTCGTCTAAGGTACCGCCTCATTTATTTGTTGTAAGAGACAAAGCTTTGCATATCTCCGACTCGGTGCATCAATAAACAAAATTCAGCATAGCTGATTGGCTTAGTGTTAAGTGATCCGCAGGGCACGTTAAGCAGTTGGAGATTGCACATGCGGTCTCACAGTTTGATGTTTGATGTCATCACTGACCCCTTCACCGAAGTGGTTTGAGTGTAGCGTACAGCGGAGTAGATTGGATAAGTAGAAAAAAGTATATTAACACACCTCATGGTGAAGATGGGTTATACAATTGTGTGGGCGGTAATGAAACATTGATTGACATCATCAGAATTGTGGTCATCAATCGTCTTTATTATCATCTTAGTTCTGAGCACCACTGTATCATGCTTTTTATTTAATATATATTTGAAAGTTCCGATTCAGTCCTCATGCTGCCTAATGTATCTGTGAACATTTCCTTCGATGAGGTTGTAGTAATTTTTAACGCCGAATAGTAACGGCCACAGTAAATGCCAACGGCCAGATTGGCATGTAAATAAAAAGAAATAAAAAACTGTATTGTGTCCTAACTTTGTCGTATAAATCCGTATCATTATTTGGGTACTATATCGGCTTGCGGACTAAATATAAACCACTCCTATAAGTGGAATGTCTGGTAACGACACGTCTGTCGGCCGCAGTGCGCGATGCTATTCACAAAACGCCTAAAAATATCTGTCGGACACAGCCGATTGGCATGTTTACTTGTATACACGGTAAACGATCAAAAATATATTTAAACGGTCACAGAAACACGGTACATTAAGAAGCCCGCTATATATATTATCACAATAGGTGTCTGTTAAATAAGTTAGAAAGCTTAGAGCGGTCTCCAGTTATCCAGGGCGCTACAATGGGGCAGTAAAGAGATCGAATGTTTCATAAATGTGGATGAATAATCGGAATATGAAGATCTAAGTTGAATAATTAATAAGGTACATCTGACATTTCGTGAGAAAGTTATATAAGATTGCAAGATAAGTTCGGCAGTAAACTGCATGCTAGGCTTGCGGCTAGGTTTTTTGGGTGTTTTCATTCAGAATACTAGATTACCCGCAACCTTCCGAAAGGAATCAGGGTATCTTCTATAAAAATAACCCCAATAATAAAAAAAGCCATTGAAAAAAGGATACGATGCCACAAAGTTTCATTAGAAAAGACTATTTTATAAGAGAAGAGAAAATAATTGGCTTATCATTATACAATTGTGTTAACTTTGAGGGCGCTCCCGCGCACAGCGCGTATCTATCCTGTAATAGTGAAGTGTAAATTACATAGATGAACATTAAGTTGCTAAAATTTCATACTGTATTTCATCTTCCGAATGTACATCATTAAATATTTAAGTGTTATTCAAATATGAACTGCACTCCAGTTGGATACTAGGTTCAGAATATTGCGTTGTCAACCGGTTCGACTCTTCCAAAGTGACACATATGCACGTCGAGTGTCACATGAAATTGTACTTTATTGTTATTAAGTTAAGTGGTCGTGTTAAAGATAACAAGATTATTATAGACAATAAATTGTTTATCAGAGCGTTAACTCCATCCTTGTGGTAGAGGTCATGGCTGTTATCGCGTTCCGTACTGTGGTGATTCTTTTTCTTTTGTAATACGGTAGCGAATATATATTAAGTGAAATCTTTTGGGATAAAAAACACAAATTATTTGAACGAATTATTAATTAAAGCTTCAAGCGGAATATAAAATCATCGTTATCTATAAACTGGCCTTAGGAAAAGGAAATTAAAAATGAGAAAAAGAACAAATATCTTACTGTTATCACAGGGTATGCAAGCAAAACCTGCAAAAATTTCAGAACATTTATATCGATCTTTATCGTCTAAAAATATATTTTTTAAATCTATATTTTATTTTGTTGTATTCGGTGAGAGATGCAAAAAAAAATTATTATGCTTTTTGGTTTGGTTTGCTTTTTTAAAATTTTAAATAATCTTTAAATTTTTTGCAATTTTAATGGTCATTACATTATTATACTTAAGTGTCTAGTAAGGTTAATATAATAAAGGTCTCGTTGATTTGCTTCCGCCGTTCTGTTTGGGGTGTTTTTATCGTCTATAAAAAGATGTTGGACTTACCGTTCAGGTCTTCCGCTTACTTTTTGAAGCAGATCGAAAAGTTTAGTGGTTTCCTCATTTATTTCATATTTTTATGATTTTTGTTTATCGTTTCCTCGTCGCATGCGTGAAAGAGAAACATTTTTTTTTAATTGAATTAACGTGCTCGATCTGATTAGTTTGTAAGACACGGTTGTAAAACTGTAACGGAGCAGTTTGTTAATATTTTAAATTACAAATTATTTCTAGCTAAATTAAATAAACTAATGTGTCACAAAAGTGTTATGGTATTTAATAAAAAAATTGTTATTTAACGAGAACACACACACACACATATACGCACGCACGCACGCACGCACACACAGACACACACACACACACACACACACCTCCAGACTTCCCCATACTTGGTTTTAAATACCTTTACAAATTCTTTACCGTCAATGTCTATAAGGAAATAGAGATTAAATAACGTAAATAATTATTATTGTGCCGCACAATGCACATGTACTGCTGGTGAGCAAGGTATCTTGTAAGGGCAAGGAATTTCAACAATATACATACACCTATGTATGTACGCGGTCAATGAAGGCCGATTATAATCAGATGTAAGTGTGTTTACATTTCATTGGTTTTAATTTCGTTTTATTTGTTAACACTCAACTAGAAACATGTTAGTAACTAATCAGAATAATCTATGAATGTTGAAACTAGGTCAATTTTCATGAAATCAAATGAAGTTATAATTTGATTTAAAGCATTAGACATCTGCAATGAGTGAATTGATACATTTTAATTGGAAAACTTTGTCAGACGCACCAATCACAGTGAACGAAACTGAATTTGTATAGTACATAAATGATCAAAATTAAAGATTATCTATTAATACATCTAAACTGAGGTAATATTATTAGGATTCAAATTTGACGAGAATGCATGAAAGTTATGTGATTTTCGTGTTTATGCTTTAAAAGGTATAAAGTATTAATACACACACACATATGTACATATATATATATATATATATATATATATATATATATATATGTACATATATATATATATATATATATGTATATGTATGTGTGTGTGTGTCTGTGTGTGTCAATTATTGTGGAAATTTGGTCATGTATCCTCACATGTTGTCGAAAATCAGAAGCACGCAAAGCGATCCCGCACTTGTCTGTAAACAAAACCCTTTTCAATTGCTCATGAGATCAGGTAGCGTCTGGAGATTTGAAACCGGTGACAGATGTCGACGGTAGTAAGGAAGCGGTTTCTTAAAATTTCTAAGACGATAAAGCGATGGTCACGAGCTGATGTGCAACGCACACCCCATTACCTGGTCTGCGGGTGTAGGAACCAACCTCTCGATACAGTCTTAGAGCATATTGCATCGAAGAACAGGGGGGG
>PDGT01000002.1:10656231-10729360 GCA_003671415.1 Megathymus violae
GGGGGGGGGATACTTTAAGCACAGTGGCCACGTCACGATGGGTCAACCCTTGTTCGATTAATGCCACCGCTTGTGCTATACGAATTGGTGTCAAATGCATTTTTAATAATTCCATGACGCCTTTACATATTCATTTATCCCAATAAAGCCAAAAAACTTCGACAACTTAACACTTTCCATTTTCAGAACACAATTTAAAACGTCAACTTAGTCGGACAACTGACACGGTTCTACTGAACTTCAAAACACATACCAAAATACACTCCAACTTTCTTTATACCCTCTTAACATTAACGTAAATATTATTTCTGCATACCCACATGATAAGAACAAAGTTAGACACACACTTAAATTTTTGTTATCGCAAGTTTGGTCAAGATTTCGTGCCGCTGAGTGTTGTATATTTTACAATTAAATCACTTAAATGTAGCACATTTTTGTTCTATTAAATAAATATTTGAAGTAGATCACTTGTTGGGTATCGAGTTAGTGGCCAATGTTACCCACGGTCGTGCAACATGAGACCTGTAATACATATCTTGCCTTTCGTGAGACTTTAAATGAAACTTTCCTTTGCTTCGCTAAATGGCGCTGGCTACGTCATCCTTCACACAGAATGTATTACTGGAAGGATCTTGCTTGCCATCTTTGCTACAAAAATATTGCAAACTTAAGTATTGCGGTGTTGAAGCGGGGGTGCACTGAACAGTGCCAATGCGCGTTTCGCAGCGCGAGCGCTAAAATGCGCCAACGGCACAACGGCTTGCAGGCGAGGTCACGCAACCGGGTCAGTGGGTCGCGTATAAGCGGGCCTCGCGGATCCGACCGGTTGGTCAGCCCTGAACTTGATCTGGGATTCGTGTGTTATGTCATGGCGTTTAGTTGTAGTGTCTTTGTTGCACGTGCGACGTTGATGAGCGTGTTTGTATGCGTGTTAGTGTGTGTGTGGTAGTGAGAGTCTTTGTTTCAAACAATACTAGTACATGCCGGGTGTATGTGGTACACCTCGGACAATACAAACATCTGATCGAATCGTATGGATTTTTAAAGAATATAACGAACTATAAGAATTTACTCACTAGTTTATAGGACTCCAAGGTTAGCATATGGACATGTTGTTGACGTATGGTTCTATCGATTTTAATCGACTCGGAGGGCGTATTCGATGAAAATTTCGTAATTTCCTTATATAAATTACATATTTTGTGTATATATCAACTTCAGTGATAAGTAATCTAAATTGTTGTACTTAATAGAACTGCATGAACGAGTAAATGGAACTATTAGTGTTTATTGTTAAGTGTGAATCGTTTTTTCGGATGTGTTACTTGCCTGCCTACCTTTTACGACTGTACAGTTTTGAATGGGAGGAAGTACAACACGTTCGAGGCGGCGCACGAATTGGAACGCGCGTTATGAAATTTGAATTGTGTGTGTAATAATATTATTCTTTTTATTTGTGCAAGAACTTTTGACGTTTGAATTGTTTTGTTAATGTGGTTATATTTGTATGTCGAAACAATTATCATTGATACGGTTACTCGTCGAACTGAATATAATATTTTCCTACTGACCAATTTTTATCAAGTTGAATATTAATGTACAAGTATAATAATATACGAGTCAGTCGGTGCAGAATTTGTACACGGTTTTTATTGCCGGTTTGACTGATCGACATTAAACTATGTTGTACACAAAATTATATGAAATCCTTGAATGATATTTTACCGATTTCGGTTACGGTCACAGATATGATATTATTTCGGATCATCCGATTGTCACGGATAATTTCGGGAATGGATATTAGATGATTTGCAACTTGAAAAAATAATATAATGTATTAACAAAGTTTGACTACATTTCTGGGTATTATGTGATATTATAATCACAGAAAAAATAATAGCCATAAAAATGAAATAATTGAAAACTGTCTAAAATGAGAACGACGCGGCTAGTGTATCGTATCGGCGGGAAAAATTCTCATGTTTTATGTAGACTGCTCCTATCCGAAACATTTATATCGGAGACGGTTACGGTTTCGGATATATTTTTATTTTGCATATCCGTTACTTTCGGTTACAGTTACGGAGCTCCATAACATCCCTGCTTGGTACGGTGTCGAGAAATACTGTTACACCAACCCTCGCGAACGTGTACGTATGGTAACTTTACAGTGCTCGTGTAGAGTGGAGGCAGTTTGATGTGTTTTTTAAGTAAAGCTCCAGCCAGCTGTTTGTACCGTTTCACGTTTTTCAGCTTTCAAGCGTTAACTCGTTTGTTATGTTGATAGATAATAACAGTTTTTAAATAATATTTGTGTACCTGATGTAGTAAGTAAACATAGAAAACTATTTAACACACAACATACACACACACACACACACACCCACACATACACACACTGTCGAAATTAAATAACTAATTTCCACGCCAAAGTAGTCCGAACTAAAAATCTGTAACTGTGTCCGTAATACCCATCAGGTGGGAGTGCAGTTACCGATTAACTTGAACATATTTATTTGATTGGTGGCTACGGACGAAATTTTTTGTTAAAAGAAATTGGAAACAGAACGTTGTTTAATAATTATAGTCTAATTTCCATTACTAGACGAACCCTAGTTCTTAGTTCGTTTGAGTTCGGATATTTTTTTACCTCGCATATCCGATAGGTTCGGTTACGGTTACGAAGTTCCGAGTTACCATAGTCGCTGAGTGTATAGTTTACATTAAACATTGCCATCTGTTTGCTCACCGCCGCGCCGCGCAGGCTTGCCTGCCACCAACAACATTAACATTTTTCACCCCGTCCACAAATGTCATTACGCAACGTGCAATCAGCACCCATGGACACTTTCGCAACGGACGCCGATCTACCGCCGATCGCCGCCCCGCTGTCGATACTCTCCATTGTGTTGTCCGACGGTTGTAAATGGTAATGCGCGCGAGTCACGACACGGAGCACTCCTGCAATATCTCCAGCTGATTGACACACACGACGGTACTGCCACGGTTAGTGTGTGTGTGTGTGTGTGTGTGTGTGTGTGTGTGTGTGACATATATGTAACTAGTCGAAACATTTGACAGATGGGAAATTGAGTGACGTTAAGAACCAAAAAGTTTGTTTGATCCGTATTGTTTCCCACTTTCTGTTTCTTGTATGTCTGTTTTGACGCGTGGAAACGTAATTGATTGATTTTAAATTACATTGCCGATGAGCCTAGATACTTTTAATTACGAACATAGTTGATGATCGGATGACTATGCAAGGAAGGAGAAACACGGGTGAAGAAAACATTATATAATTAAAGTAAATCGATTGAAAAAAACTGTATAAGGAGGCTTAATAATTAAAAACTAATTTGAACATAAAAATATCAATAAAAAGAATACAATAAAAATATGTATGTTAGAAAATAATATGCAACGGTACATTTTAATATAACTAGTTTTTAAAACGATTTAAAAAAATATATCTTATAATTATGGTTATTAAAAAAAAAAGAAACTCAAAAGTGGGACGCACAAATTGTGGATCGATTTCAAAGAACGCAATAACCGTGTCCACCAGCCGCTGGCGCAATCAAACTTGAAGTTCGCAGTTCAACTCGGCAGTTTTAATTGACTCCGCTGTTGTCGATCAATAATACCGTTGGTTTATTTACTGTTCAGAACGGACGGAATGTGCGATCTGTTTGTCTGTGTATAATGGTCCTGGTATTGTAGGCGTGTATTGAAATCCATCCGATGCGGCCGTTCCATTGCTATCGCCACGCTCGCCAACCTTATTCTGTTTTGAATATCTTGCGTTCCAGATTGCCGACTGAGGCGGCACGTTACCTCGCATTGTGATTACGCTCGTCCCGGGCAGTAGGTATCTTCTTTATGGAGACCCAAGACTGCTTGGACCAACCTGCTTCAAGAAACATGCTTGTATTGTTGTAGATTTTCCCAGGCGAACCGCAGAAAGGTTCTGGGGCAAGATTTTCAAGCATTAATTTGTTGGATTTTTCTTTATGTTACCGTTAATTATGATGGTCGATGTTAACACCACATGGTGAATTTTACAAAACTTTTTTCCTTTCCGAAATTAACTTACAAAGTCAGAGATTGTATTGCAGCCTTTTCCGTTCCATATGTTCGGAGAGATTTAGAGTATAGATATAGAGTATATGATAAGTGTGTACGAACGAGATTATGCATTCAACCCAAATACCCTGATTTTTTTTCTCAGTAGATATCGCATAGAAAGGATTTTTAAGTTGTAATAATGTAGGGGGGTGGATGTTTTGTTCGATTCCAAGATTGTTTAGACTGTCGCCGCGCGTTGACTGCATATATTATTTTTTTAATTTTCAAACACATCACAATCTTCCAAACTCGGCGTCTTCCAAACTCGCTCAAGAAATTTAGTATAATATAATCGCTAAAATAAATGTACCATCATTTAATACTCATTGTGTAGCTACATATTTGTGTATGTTGTGGCTCCCTTTAATTACGGGTACACTAAAAATTTTATGCTCATTAGAATAGAAATCTTGCTTTGCAACTGTGTATATGTTGGGTGTCCATTTAATAAATAATTAAATATAGTTGCAAACTTTTAACTAATCTCCTCGAAATGTAACAGAACGTTTTTTCTGGTCGATCAGAGTGTGTCGAATTCCCCGACCTCTAACAATGTCCACCGAGCGTTATCGATTATATTCAGAACCGAAGTAGTGCTACTGCTCATGGTTCATGGTATTTTGGCATTATTTGTCAATGATCGGTCATCCGTCTGAGTTTCATCCACGCTAAACGTTTCATAATTTTGGCGACCGCGGACGGAATGGCTAATTAATGGCTTTGATTGTTACTTAACACTCCATAAATTTATCATTTTTATATTTTTATTAACCGTATTGGGGCGGCCTAGAATACTCCCCCCAATCCCATGCTGGCAGAAAAGGGTGTCGTAAGAGGCGACAGAAGCTAGCCTGCTTTGTGGTAGGGCTTCGCGTAAGGATTATATTATCAGTGTCATTATTAAGTTATATTATTAGTGGTATTATTATCTCTCCGTGAAGCCTACCGGGCTAGCTACCACCCTCCTGCTCGAGTCAGCCGCCAAACGACTCGTCGTGCTTCGACTGGGGGCTTGAGAGCCAGGACATTCTTTCTTATCTTCTTCTCATTTCCTGGCCGATAACGCATCAGTGACACCTTTGGTCTTGTTGATATCCATGGGCGAAGGTGACCACTTACTATCAGGTGGCCCGTCTGCTCGTTGATCGGCTTTTAACATAAATGAATAAAATAAATTATTTGCGTGTTTACCATTATTTCTGAGTTCGATAAAGCAACACATTTTGTGGAAACCTTAGTAAATGAGTCCAAAAAATGTTCAAGTTGTGTGAATGCACCTATTGATATCTCAAGGTGTATGTGAAAAACGAACACCAGCAATATGACAGACACGTGTCACGTGTATATGTACACACATACACACAATGTCGATGATGTGACTTAAGCAAGTTTGCATTGCATTAATGCCTTAACATCTTTAACCACCAGTGTACCTACACTAGATATTTTCTCATAAGCGTAGGAATCAAGCTTTTCTAGCTAACATTCCACTGAATTTTCATAAAAATACGCTGAAAGTGTAAGTACTTTCAGAATTTATTTTTGACAAATACTTTTTTTTTTAAATTATATTCGGTGAAGGAAAATTTAATTATTATAACATGTGACCGTGAAAATGGCCTTCCATTTCGTACAATAATCTCAAGGCGAGGTCATTACTTGTTGTTTCATGAAGGTTTCTTTAAATGATACAAAAATTATGTATGAGTGGTTTGAAGCGGGTGACTCGTCATCAGAGCGGTCGGCCATGGTGGAGATCCAAAATAATATTCGCAACACTAAATACAATCGTTCATTTAATCGATAGCACAAACAGATTTTAAATCGACTCATGGATTAATTAGATTAGAAACGTAGTGAGTTCGATGACACGTGGTGTTTGTTAACACAACCGCTCGCAGATTGTGTCGATCGCAAAACGAAGGAACCTCACCCTATAGAGTCTGAGGAGGTAAGTTGCCCCGGTAGCATTGTGACCGTCTCAAAAATAGCGAATCTACCACAGAGTTTATAAATGTTGTCATCCAAAATATTGAACAAAAATTCAGATGAAAAATTTCTGTCTTCCAAAAACTGCGACTGAAAAAAAAAGTTTAAGGACATCCCAGTGCTCTAAATTCTTTTAACGCAAGCATGCAAACATAGCCAGCGAAGTTCGTAATGCCTTAATATTTTATGCATTTCAGTGCCAATGAAATCTTGGTATTCAACAAATTCTTTTTGTCTTTTGCTACTATGAATTTTTATATGCAAATATCCGTAAACTTCCTGTACTATTTGGTTAATAGCTCGTGGTATGGTAGTTTTACTGACGTGAGATACACACAAAGCAGTGGAATGACATACGAATTTCATGAATAGCACTTTGTTCTCCAAACATAACGTTAGTAGTGTTCGCCCAAAAACCAATAGCACCTTAAATGTTAAAGTTAGCATTAGTCAAACACTAGGAAAGTGCATCAAAGAAAAAATGACTGCGCATCAGCCCTGTTGAAGTCAACCAAAGTTAAATAATTAATTTTTAGTGACTCAGATCAGGTTGAAACCAATCTGCAAAACCTTGAGCATAGGCGCAAGGTTGCCAGCCTCTCGGTCTTCTATAGGGTACATTTTGGAGAGTGTGCGCAGGAATTGTTTGAATTAATTCCCCCATCACCGTTTCTCTATCGAACAACTCAACGTACGGCAGGTATCCACCCTTTCGTAGTGAACCTTTTCCACCTGCACCGACAGCGCAGTTTGCGTCTTCACTTATTATGCGCACTGCAAAGGACTGGTATAACCTGCCCGCGTCGGTGTACCCGGTTACAGACGATGTGGGGGAGTCTTCAAGAGGAGAGTGAATAGGCTATTTATAAGTTAGTGCGTTCACCATCTTATACTTCATCACCACTTACCATCAGGTGGGATTGTTGTCAAGCATTAACTTATATTATGTAAAAAAAAATAAGAACGCTCGTATGTTCTTTTCATAATTTATGATTCGTTACACAGAACCGCACACGTTACACACCAACAGAGAATGAAGTAAATATAAAAGTTGATTGATAGCCAAATCAATAAAGGAGAATAGTGTTAACATTGTTATCGTAGGAATATGAACACTATTCCAGTTTAATTACAGTTCATAATTATATGACGTGCTTCTTTAAAAACAGAATAACCGGGAAATCCCCGTATAATCTGATCATGAAATAGATGTTGCCAGTTGGGTGAAATCAATTTTGATCTAATTATATAATAAACCTAACGTAATAACCTACTTTTAAAAAGATGACTCATTGAAAATTTAAATTACATGATGTGCATTTTCCCGAAATCTTTCAAATCTGCCAAAATGACACTTGTAAATCATCAGCATGATCTGCCACAGACAAAATTTATGAGCGAAATCTGCCAAAATGGCAGAAATCTTCCACAAACTGTCACACTGCCAGGTAGTTGGAATCAGTCGGCTTTATAGGGTTTATCGTGTGATGTCATAAAATGCAATAACAAGCCGTCAAGCCGGCTGTCAAACTTCACCACTGTCATCGACCACACTCCAGCAGCCAAAAGCTTCCTGACGTTTCCTATAGATGTCGCCATAATGTTACTGCGACATATATTTATTTTATATTTGCTTAACAGTAAAATTTAACTAACATATTATTACTCGCACCTGCGGCATTCTCGGGAATTATTTTATTTTTACAAATCCGATCTCGAAATTGCAGCGCATATATAAAATGATTTTGTAAAGCTATCGCAACTTTGGTATCCAATATAATTTTTTTTATTGGAATAAAATGACGGTGATGATCCTGTAGCCCTGTTAAACCCTTGGTACCGAATACCGAATGTACGGTTCCCGGGTTCGATTCTCGACAAAATTCAAGGATGTTTGTTGATTGTGATCTCTCATAGTTTATATCATTTCCCGTGATGAAATGTATCGTGAATTGTGATCTGTAACATTAATTACAAATATGCTAAATATAATCTTTCGCCGCTATCGATGGCAAAGCTACATTACATTAAAAAAAATATTTTAATTGCAGAATCTTCCCTCAGAAACAAACACTAGTGACTTAACTCCGTGTTAATTATCTCTCTAAGAAATTGTATAAGTGTAAAACATTTAGACGGCGGAGCGCGTTCCGCTCTCGTATAACATTGCAGTATCAAATACTTCCTCGTGTAACGCACGCCGCTCGCGTCTGTATCATGTTCGATGTGCACGTTACACCGTCGTTGCGCGTACACATTTACGTATGTACATACGCTAATATAATACCAAATAATAAATGTATGCAAAAATTGTTATCAGTCGAACTTTATACTATAATCCGTGCCACTAAACTTATTTTATACAAATTTATCTATACTATAAATCTATATACTAATAATAAAATTCTAACTGATCGCTTTCTGTACATGAACGTATATGAGAAAAACATTATTACGGGCCTTTATACTATATAAAACCCAAAATAGTTGTTAGAATTTTTGTCTCTTTGTCCGTACGTTTGTTTCCGCTAATCTCAGAAACGGCCTAACCGATTTCGTTCTGGTTTCCACTGATATATTGCAGTAAGCGTTACTTAATACTTAAAGTTTGTTTTATTGCAAACCGTTCGTAAATGAAAATGTTATAAATTAATTTAAAATAATACGGGTACTATTTCTTATCTTGAGGCGTAGTTTTTCCGAAGCGAAGCGAGGACAGTTTGCTGGTAGGTAAATAAATTGAATTGTGAAAGTGAAATAATATAGTCACAATTCATATTACACATTTGGATCATGTAAAGAGTGCTTTAAATAAATTTGTGCAGTTTAAAAAATCCGCGCACACCCCCGACTGTTCTCTTTAATATTCACAAAATATGTGTATTGTATTGTGTCTGCTAATCCACATTTGGCCAGAGTGGTGTATCATGACGTTAACCCCGCACGCTGTGACAGCAGCCCGGCAGGGTGCAGCGGAACACGAGAACAGCAGCACGACTGAATGGACTGTCACGTGTTGTACGCATGTTGCACTTGAAAATAAATTATGGTTGTGCCAAATGACCAGCTTCGATGTTGATATTTGTCATTGAGAACATTAATGATAATTCAACACAATGGCACCAAAGCGAATCGCTGAATTTGTTCAGTGCACGATAATTAGTGGGCCACTGTGTTAATGCGACCGGTCGATGTTATTATTAGTTTATATTTCCCAATGGCCACTTGTTGAGGTCGTTCGTGTGATGCTATTATTAAATTGTGTCGCGAGAATGGCACAATTTTTTTTTTTTTTGAAATAAAATTATCCCGGTCACGTTTATCGAAATGGACTTTTACACGTGTTATGTATTGTTAGAGACGTTACCAAATTCACATGTTTCCAATGCATTATCATAATATTTTATTAGCTGTGCAACTTACAGCTGGCAAAATAACTGCATAACCTTTAACCTATTTACTTTTGTTTTCTTCGATCGATGCTGTCCTCTATATAATTCGAAAGAAATTATGGGTACAGGTCCATAATACAACTAAAATAAATAACAATTTTGAAATCGTATATGAATTTCTTTTTTTTTTAACAAAAAAAATGAATTTTATTTATTAGAAAAGCAAGATTTTCAGTAATAGTGGAAGTCGGTTAATGCGACGTCACATATAGTAACTGTATTCACAGGCTTATTTAGTTTTTCTGATATCCCGGGCCATATTTGGTATAGACTTTCCTACGTTTGAGATCACCTTGTTTCACGCAATGACGAGATTTCTAGTACGGGCTATCAATAGAAAACACATAAAAAACCAGTCCTGACCAGAACGGTCTGGTAATCTTAACCTCCGTGACTTTGAAACGAGACGCAGCAGCCTATATAGGTATAGCTTGTTACAATTACTTCTTTGTTGTCGGAATTATAACAAGTTTTGTTGAACTCAAACAATATTCATATACACATTTTGCTTCGTCCGCGTGGAATTCAACAAAAAAGTTATTTTGTAGAAATAAAAGTAGACTAAGTTACTCCTTATTACATCAGCTACCTGCCAGTGAAAGTCCCGTCAAAATCGGTCCAGCCGTTTTAGAGATTAGCCGGAACAAACAGACAAAAATTGTAAAAAAAAATATTTTAGTATATGTACCGTATATACAATCATATGCATGTAGTAAAAAGCGGTTATTTTAATATTAAAAACAAACGCTCCAATTTTATTTATTAGTATAGATAACCAGTGGGTCAATATTTTGGTTTTCTCTTTCACACAAAATAAATTCTGTCACGGCTGGGAGTCGAATCCTTTGTAGATTGAAAAATATCCTCCTTGTAAAATAAAGATATGTGAATAAACGTATATTTCCGAATGTATACCCCCACACTCCCACCCCCGCTCCAAGCAACGGGAACATACACAAATGACACATACCCCTGACCGAAGAACATCCATTTATCTTTTACGTAATATGTCCAGAATCGAACCCAGAAAACCTTCACTCACCGGGGAGGCCCACCACCGACTAAACTGCAATCGATTGTTAACCAATGAATTACAGCCATTCTTTGTATATTTATTGTTTATTGATAATGTTCTACTTATGGGCGTAGGTACTAAAACTGGAGGCGTATTAGGAATGTATTAATCAACATGTAGTAACAAAGTAATTATAATATAAAGAGCGATCCGAAATGCAAAGAGGATGCAATCGTGTACTGAACAAACGCACAGACCTACTTATCGTGTTTGTGTATATGTTCATTAACTTTTTAATCGATCACCCGGTGTACTTCGTGACAAAGGTGACTGGGGAAGGGGATCGCTGCGTCATCGCATACTTTGTTGTGATTGAATGTTTGAAACATAGATTTGATAGCTTACATCAACTTTGTTGGGAGTACACTATAGTCTAAGTCGACCAATCTGTTTGCGAAGAACTAATAAGAAACGTTAAAATTGCTCGAGTTTGGTTATCCTATTACGCGTACGTTGATCCTTGGAATATAGTGCAGCGACCACTCTCAATAGCGAAACAATACGTTTATTATGAAGATAATTTTAAGCGATGTGACTGCTTTTGTAATTTAAATTTTAAATGTTTACACTTTTTTTACTCTAATTTTAACGGTAACAAGTAACACTGTAAGTATATATAGTTTTTTGTACTAGAATTATGAAACGAGGATCTAATTTTTCATAAACGTAGAGAGAAGATACGTGTTGGCCGGCAACTGTTCGTTCACATCGTTGCGATCGAGAAAAAAAGAAAAAATATTTTTTTTCTGTACTTCACGCTCCGTTTAAACTGTATTCAGTTCACTGAAGCAAAGTGGAGTGCCGTGTTAAGGGCACGTGAATATCGCTAACTAATGAGAATACCACCAGAGTAATACATGGTGTATTACGAACAGTACAGTAGCCAAATGGTCTGCTGGTCTCAGATTTCTTAGACCGCCTGAGGCTTCAAACAACGCTTTTACATCTCATACGCGATGACATCTGCTGACCTCACGACTAATCATAAAATGTCCATTCCCGATTCCAGTTAGGACTAGATCCTAGTCCTATTTGGAGATATATGGGTTGAAAGGTTTACTTAAGTCTAGGTAAATGAAGGCATATTTAATGCTTGCACGAAAACACGAATAACATGAAACCATAGAAGCTTCAGGAAATATAAGCTATATAATTTACCTTGACAATCACTCTTACAATCTCGTGATCACCGCAACTCGACACCTTGCGTAATTGTACCGTTCCGTTAGATCTCCTAACCACCGCCACTCGAGTCGACAAATGAATTCGCGACTTGTTACCACGCCAGGGACTTGCCAAAAAATCCGCAGCTATATCTTCGACCCACTTGGAGATTGAACGCGATTTTCGACTGTAATTCTTGAACTTGAAAGACTAAAATCAATAGTCGAGTGTGGAGCGAGCGATTCTCCGTCGTATGTTCTATAGCTTTAAAGTCGGATTTAACTACTTTCGTTCGTTGTCCAAAGATTTGCAACTCAAGTACTTGAGCAATAGAGCTCTGGGTGATTAATAAAAAAAATTGCCAACAATTATACAAAGTAACCTTCCGCAAGAGTGCCGCTTCGGCCTCGCTCCTATCACGTTCAAGGTTCGGATCTACTGCACGTGTCGCACACTAATATCATGCCTTGTCTACTGCTCGGTAGAGTTTACAATTCACTGGCGTTGCGGTTGATAATGGTGAAATTTATTCTTGCGCGTGTTCATTGCAATATTATAATATAATGCATAGATTTTGCACTGACAACGTTTTTATTGACATTGCGGTCTTATCGCTTCGAGGTTGAGTTTGTTATCGCATGATGGTGAATTTGAGGGTGTCGATTGTCAATAGCATGAAAGAATGGGTACATAAATTAACGGCTCCTATTCTAGTACTGAGTGGTGTATTATTGTATGGGGATTTGTTATTTATTCCTTCGACTTTAACGTCTTTGGTTCATTAAACGAATGGATGCTGCAGCATCAACCGATGCAGCAATTCAACGGAATCCGTTAACGATTCTGCTTGACGTCTTAAAATTAATCTTTCGTTAAACCTTCTTGGGTAATCTTCGGTCAGGTCCTTCTTAAAATTGACCACTATCGTCTTGTTCAAATGTTTCATGATTGAATATTTTCCAGAATTCTTTCACTAGCCACATTCGTTGACAGTTATGGCAATATGAAATAGTTTACATCATTTATAATATATGTAACTATTAACCATGCCTTGCAAAACAATAACCAGGTACATATGTGAATTTGTATTATTCATTATCGTTACAAAATTAATATCCTCAAGGTTGTCACAAGCGGAAGACACGATACGTCGCGTACCTTCGTGACGATTCGGACGCGTTCGGATATCTTCGCCCGTGGCTCGTACTTCTTCGGCAGTCGGCTTTCGCCGGTCGTTATCGGTTGCCACGGAGAAAATTGTTTTTGTTCTATATATATATACTACCTACTAAATACTCGTTGAAAATCGTCGGCAGTGTTCACGATGTACCTACCTACAATATATTCCGATACTTATAAATAGTAACAAATATTTGACCATAGTGAGGATGAGGGGGAGGTGGAAATGATTTGCATATATCTGAATATTATTATTGTATCTAGTACCGTTATCTAAAATTTCTCAATACCGAAAGAAGGTCACTCTTTAAATAGAACATGTCTTCAATAAAATTGTAAACATTAGATCAAAGCTTGCCTCTACACGTTCAAACGAAAGGTATATTCATGGCATTGACATCAAATTAAAAATTTTAATGTACCTAACTAGGTACAAGGTTGCCGAAATGATATAGTCTTTATTACAACACACCTTGAATCTGATATGAATTTTAAGAAACATATATATGTATAAAGTAGCATTGAGATAGCATTTAGGCCGTATTGGGGCTGCCATAATACTCCTCCTAATCCCATGCTGACAGAACAGGGTCTCATACGAGGCGACAGAAGCCAGCCTGCTTGGTGGTAGGTAGGGTTTCGCTTAAGGATTATATTATCAGTGTTATTATATTAAGTCATTAATATTATACTGGTATTGTTATCTTTCCGTGAGGCCTGCCTGGCTAGCTACCACCATCCTGCTTGAGTCAGCCGCCAAATGACTCGTCGTATTCCGGCTGGGGGCTTGGCAGCCAGTACTTTATTTCTTACCTTCTTCTCGTTTCCTGGCCGACAACGAATTAGTGATACCTTTGGTCTGGCTGATGTCAATGAGCGACGGTGATCACTTCCCAGCAGGTCGCCTTGTCTGCTCGGTTTTCGGCTATTAACATAATTTTTTTGACTATTTTTCCAGTTTAACGTGACAACAGTAATTGCTACGCTCTAATATAGCATCTTCACACAACATATGTATAGGTCGCTTGTCATAGACCTGTCTGAGACCGAATGCTCATAGATTCCATTCCCACCGACCAGCACGATCCCCTTCTTCATTGTTTTTTGTTTTAACCATAAAATATTACACCAACTTGTTCTTTGTTTGACATTCCCATGAAATATGGCACCACAAACTAATGGAACCCATAAACTAATCACAGGAGATTTTGTGAAAAGATGAGATTGCAGGCAGCGTCGATGCCACTTAAACAGATGAATTTTCGGAACTAAATTTTAACACCCTAACATAATATAATCGATAGCATGTCCATAACACTAAATCTACAAGCCTAATGTCTTCATTTAACCCACAGAAACTCTTTGACGCCATGAGTGTACCAAGGTCCTATGGAACGCTTTGTTTGTGAAGTGATATCCTCGTGTTCTCGGTCAGATCGAAATACATAAACTGTTTCACGACGAAAATAAGTGTGTAGTGTTTAAGGACTCATTAGGGACCTTCTGCTAGAGAGTAATTTAATACGTACAAAAATCCTGAGATGAACCTTCCGACTGCTTAAAGTGCCTTTCAATGTATGAAAAGTTTTTAAAACTGACGGTCATTCGTCCCACTGTGGTCGAGATTGCATATTTCGATCGTTACAACTCGAACTTTAGGCCAATAGGCGCATTACTCAATTAAACCAATATATTTAGTGGATTATCTTGTTCACAGGCGGTAGACTGGTGGTCGGTCGGTGTGCTGACGTACGAGCTGCTGACCGGTGCGTCGCCCTTTACGGTGGAGGGAGAGAAGAACACCCAGCAGGAGATCACCAAACGCATCGTCAGGTGCAGCTACCCAGTGCCCAATGACGTCAGCGCGGAAGTGCAAGACTTCATCAAGAAGTAAGTACAACACTACAGAAGTTATAAACTACGAAGTGGCGTGAAGAGGATCATAGGTAATGAAGTGGGGGTGCACTTCAACAGGTAATGTCCTCGTTTTGGTTTCTGTCTGGGAGGGACACCTGAAACATGCACGATAAAGAAATAAAAGTAAACTAGCACCATGCATGATACCATCGCAAATTTGGCCCCCGAACGTAACATAATCGTGGTTGGTGGATTACGACAGTTGCTCACGAGAAATGTACAATATTCATAAGATTGTTATCCAGCCCGGTGTGGCACTTTCAACTTTCTACTTAAGATTCTGTGCCTGCTCTCGTATCGCCTTAAAATAAATTGCGATAACGTAATAACATACTTGATAGAATGCGTGTTTCTGCGATCATCAGGTTGCTAGTGAAAGATCCGAGACGACGCCTCGGCGGCGGGGACGACGACGCCGAGGAGCTGAAGAGACACCCGTTTTTCCAGGTTAGATGTGCGCGTTGGAGTTAGTTCAATATAGAGACCATTGATTGGAGTAATACAACGCTATAATTTATAGTAAATTGTATGACCCCCAATTACGTTGTGCCTCGTACGGGACGCATATTCGGTTTGTTTTCGTTACGATAATTGGGTACTCACTTTCAAAAATTTCACCCACCCACCCTCGTGCTTCAAGCAGCCGCCAAACGACTCGTCATTTTCCGGCTGTGGGATTGAGAGCCAGTACTTTATTTCTTACCTTCTTCTCATTTCCGGGCCGACAACGCACTAGTGATACCTTTGGTCTTGCTGATGTCCATGGGCGAAGGTGACCACTTACCATCAGGAGGTTCGTCTGCTCGTTTGTCGACTATTTACATTGATATTCTGCATTTATGTATTTACAAACATTTATTTGACCGCCCTCGGTCTTCGTAGATACCTAATTATTGTAGTGTTCATATTAATTCGTTAATAATATATCTATCAATATTTTGTAGAGCTCTGGAATAAATAACTTTGTAATAAGGATTTATCGATATCCAAATCTAATGGAATAAATCAAATCGATAAATCGTTTTTTACTACCGCAGCAGAAATTTTCCTAAAATTGCCGACGTCTCTGGGAGAGGTACCAAGTTATGAAGAATTATTTATCATCCACTGAAAACCTTATAACACCTCCTCGACATCCGAGTATAGGCAAATACCAGGATTCTCTAGGAATACATGAGTGTGTGAAAATTGAGAGAATTGATAATTACCACATAGCAATAAGATTTTGAACTATAGTTATGTCATGTAACTAATAATGAATATAAAAAGATGAGCCCGTAATCTGACGGTGTCAACGGGAATTTGCTAATATTATATAGAGATCAAAATCCAGTCAGGAATATCTTTGTCCAGGATAATAAAAAAAAATTAATTACCACCACTTAAATACAGCACATATTATTCTTCTATTACTAATTTTGGTATTATTACATTATTCAGAGCCTCGACTGGGATGCGGTGGCACGTCGCGAGGTGCGAGCGCCGTTTGTGCCGCAGCTGTCGCACGCGGCGGATACGTGCAACTTCGCCGACGAGTTCACTCGTATGCCGCCTACCGAC
Organism: Megathymus violae; assembly: GCA_003671415.1. NCBI lineage: Eukaryota > Metazoa > Arthropoda > Insecta > Lepidoptera > Hesperiidae > Megathymus > Megathymus violae. The sequence goes on from PDGT01000002.1 coordinate 10,672,696, forward strand.
TCGCCCGCGCAAGCCCCCAAGCACCACGACAAGTTGTTCCTCGGTGAGATGTAGCGTGTAACAGTTACCGAGGATGGCACTTCGCTAGGCGAGCGGTAGCGAAGTGTGAGCCTCGTTCGTGCTGACGCTGTAGCAGTTCCGGTCCACCTTAAACCAGTATACGTATAATAGTATACATCGAGCATACTACTAGCCTAAGCATCAAATCAAGTTGTTCCTAAGTGAAACCCCGCGGGTAACAGTAGTAATAACCGAAGAGGATGGCACTTCGATAAACGAGTGGTTACTCAGCGAAGTGCGAACCTCATACGTGCGACCGTACATTGGTTCAACCACGTTGCCCGGGGTCTACTCGGTTAGAAAATGCTAGATAACATTTACCATTGTCCCGCTATTCCCAGTGTATACAAATCTTACTACGATTACCATTTATGTGCTATATTTGCAAATGATAACATTAAACTGTTGACAGGCTATTCATACGTGGCACCGAGCATACTGTTCTCAGAGAACGTGATCTCCGACCAGATATGGCTGCAGGCCACCGGCCAGAAGCACGACAAGCTCAAGGGCTGGGTCGCTAAGGTAATCTCACCGATTGAGGTTACATATAGTGATGCTCAGCTAGCAGCTCATTTTGTTAAGTTTACTTTAGTGTGTACAGGCTAAAGACGCTTGAAAATAATTAACACCCCCCCGTGTCAATGTGACAATAACAATATAAATATGCAAAAGTTTATTGAAAAGAAAAATCTGTCTAGATTCGAGCTCTCAACAGAAAGCTCGAATACTTCCGTGAGTTAAGTGTATTACTTTTTAATTCGTGTAATATTTTAATTATTATTTAAACATTTCATCGCTTCGTAGATATTACATTTCAATAGTGACGGGTACTCACGATTTTTTTATGTTATACTGATGTTTCGTTGCAGTTAACATTTATCTGTTTCGATTGGAATACTGGTAAACCAGGTAATGAAACGGTGTTACCTCACTCTTGTTGGTCAGCAACGCATCGTTGACGCTGCTGATGAAACGGGCGCTCGTGGCCGGTGATCGCTTGTCATCAGCTGGCAATTCGACATAAGTTAACAAGTTTCATTAACGAGATGTATTTCGTTCCAGGACTCGCCGTTCTTCCAGAAGTACTCAGTGGACTTGAGCTGTCCGCTGCTGGGCGACGGCTCGTACTCGGTGTGCAGGAAGTGCATACACAGACAGAACGGCAAGGAATATGCTGTGAAGGTTAATACAACCTTTAAATAAACAAATATTGTTTGCGTTGAATGATATAGAGGGATCCTATGACCATCTTGTGGTCGGTTTCCAAGTTCGATTCCTAGCACATAATGTGATATTAAATCACAATTTTTCTTGTTACATTTATTTATCATTTGTGTTTCGAGATAATTTTCAATCATTTGTAGTATAAGTGGCTTCAATAATTTTGGAGTCCTAACTTAATCCCCCAGCCCGTGGTGTAACCTACCGAACAACGGTCCAGGCAGTGGTGCCCGGCACCTTTTGTGATAGGTCGGTAGGTTTTGTACCACCCGCTTTATTTCTATGTTTCTTGTGCATGATGGTAGAGTTCTTCTGCACCTGGCCTGGCCGGCTAGTACCGTCTAAGAATCAAGTGAAATTTTTACCGAGTTCATTTGTCGAGTTTGTAGAAAAAATGTCATATGTGTATTGTTATTGTTACAGATAATTTCGACTCAAAAAAAGGACATCAAGCAAGAGATCGAGCTACTGAAGGCGTGCCAGGGTTGTCCGTACATCATCACACTGCACGAAGTGTTTCAGGACTCTGTTAGTATGGTTGTCTTATATTTAAGTAACTCGGGGGGGGCATAGCTGAAGGTATATGACGACTTACTCGTGTCGACTTCAATCGCAAGCGCGCCCCCTTGGCGGTTAGTTCTCGGGAATGGACCTCGGATGGGTCCGAAAGGATCCGACTAAACGACGCCGTGGGTAGGCCGTTAATTTAACTTTACCTATGTATTGAGACACTCAGGAATCGTTCAGTGACGAAACTCGGGGGTACTCTTGCCACATATAATTTTGATCGTAATGCTTTGTCATCGTCAATATGGTTTTTTATCCTGGGCAACACTTAAGGGCGTTACGACACATTAAATTAAGGATTTTGGAAACTATACATTTGAAATTTGTACAAATTGTACATTAAAATTATTATTCTGATGATGGTCGATTGGTTTAACACCGTTCTTAAAATGCCAGGTTTCATTCAGCTCTTTGTTTAGATTAAGTTCCGTTTTGAATTTGACTTTCGTGCATCAGTTATCCGACGTCTGAGTTTTTAATTGAGCGAATTTTTTTATGATATGAATAAAATGATAATTAAAAAAGGAAGTTTGCTTATTTTACACGATTGTTAACCAAAGATAGATTGAACTGATTTGAAATTTTAAATAATTTTATTAAAATATCGAAGTAAACTCTTTGTACAAAATTTCCGTATATATTATATTTCCTGTAATTTAATTGTGTACAAAATAAATAAATAAATAAAGTCGTTTGAACATTTCCTAAAATCGGAAGTGGAACGGTGGAAGCGGACGATGGAGATGGCGTGTGTATATGTGGCAACAGACTGAATGTAACCGTTCGTCGGCAGGCGTTCACGTACATAGTGACCGAGCTGGCGGGTGGCGGCGAGCTGGCGGCGGCGTTGGGCGGGCTCACGGAGCGCGCGGCGCGGCGGCTGCTCGCGCAGCTAGCGCTCGCCGTGCGGCACATGCACTCGCGGCGCGCCGTGCACCGCGACCTCAAGCCCGAGGTGAGGGCAATTTGTCGAAATACATTGTTTTCATTTGACATTCTTATTTATAATCGACGGGTTCTAATCAGGGATGTTATGGAGCTCCGTTAGCGTAACTGAAACTATCGGATATCCGAAATAAAAATATATCCGAAACGGTAACAGAATCCGATAAAAAAGTTTTGGATAATTTCGGATAGAGGCAAAGTTTAACGTTATGAGAGTTTAACGTTATGTTGGCTAACCGAACATTAGCTTCGTTCTCATTTTCGACAGTTTTTATTGTTTAATTTGTTTTTTTTTTATGTAATTGACATCGTGTCACGTTCAGTGCTATTCATACTTAGTTAGCTCTCCCTTTGACCGAAAACAACCATATATGTGTTTTCAGTCGCTTTGCGAGTCGGCTTCAAAGTTTCTTTCTTATTGGCGACGATTTGTCAGACGATTTGCTATCAAATTTCTCTATTATAAACGTGACGAAGTCTTGCATCTATGCTATTTATTACTATTACCTACCAAGAAACCAACGAAAAATGTTTATTGAATCTAGTATCTTTCAACATGATTGTCGTGAAATAAGTTGAAACTGTTCTTAGCAATTCGATTTGAGCACAGTGACAATATCAGTAAACAAATGGCATAAATGTAAAACTTTACTTTACCACAATTATGCATATAGAGAAAGCGCTCGGAATATTTTAAAATTTCACTCATTTACACATTTTCTTTTACTGTCATGACGCAAGGGATGCTCATAAACGAGAGATATTGTTAGACACCCAGTTGGAAAGAAATTCCTTTGGAAATATATTGTGTACTTAACAATAGGCTCAAATAATTTTATTTAGGTCTGAGTGGCGCCAGTTACAAGTGGACTTAGTCCAGCAGTGGACTGTGAAAGACTAGTAAATAGATAGATATAACAATAAATTAGAAAATAAATAATCAACATTTTTGGAATAAATAAATAATCATAAATACATTGAAACTATTATATTTTGTAGTACCCAACAATCGTTGACAATATTATAAAATTTGTTGACAGAACATTCTGCTGACGAGCAACAAGCTACACGAGGCCAGAGTGAAGGTGGTCGACTTCGGGTTCGCTCGTCGGCTGCCCGAGTCCGAGGACCGGCAGAGAATGATGACGCCCTGCTTCAGGTACAACCACGTTACACTATTTCCTAAAACTGGCTTTTACATAATAAACGAGCACTCATACACTCACACCCCCGCACTAGAGTTCCCGGTGTCGCGGGTGGCATGGACACGACCGAATGAGACGTTAACTTTTATCTGTCACTGTCTGAATCGAACCCGGGATCAGCCAAGCAGCAGCCAGCGTAACTATCAACTGGGCTTTACGGGTTCGTCAGCATTTCACTTAGTTTTTTAATACACCTTTTCATCTTAACTTTAACTCGGTAGCTAGGCTACACAACTTAACAACATATACGAATGCTAGCTGCGAAGTTCGGTTCTTAGGGTTTCATTCGTCGTTCCAGTTTGCCGTACGCCGCGCCCGAGGTAGTGTCGTGCGCCCGCGGGGGCTCCTCCGGCGGCTACGGTCCCGGCTGCGACCTGTGGAGTCTGGGCGTCATCTTCGTGAGTACATTACATGGAGCGTTAGGTTAGCCATATCAATCGTGGTCGCTATTCCAATTAAATATTTGTATAGGTGTTGGTACGCGATGAAATCTATTATACGTAGGTATATAGTACTCTCATATACGAGATATTATAAGGCTGTCAAGGTTAATACAAAATATAATATTACCTTGAGTAATATATTATTTAATAAATGTTGTTAAATACATTAATATGTCATACGCTTTTAGTTAAGTTTAATATATTCCTAATTATATCCTACTGTGTTTTTAGATTAATTGAATCTTTAATTGGATAATCAACGATACCCAAAACTGGAGTAGGTGTATTTTGGTAACAACATATAGTATAGTATAGTGATATAATAAAACATTTCAATAATATTATGTTGGTGTTTTCAGTACTGTATGCTATGCGGCAAGGCGCCGTTCCAGCCCATATCGAAGAAGGAGCCGGTTACAGCGTTCATGGACCGCATCAGAACTGGATACTTCACCATGGATGGTGAGTTTGTCATGCACTCCAACCATATATGATCTCAGTTTTAGGATGTTTAAATATTACTGGTGGCGTGTCTGTATGTTGATTTTTTTAAATATTGATGAATGCAAATAAATAGATACAATTTGATTAATACAGTAAATTTATAATAACAGTAATTTATTCATTTGAAAATATTTTATTGCACTTGTTCTGGTTCAAGTTTTTCATAGAAATTTTTACGTCTTATTCAAGTGTTAAGCATACAGGTGATAAATCAGATATGAAACATTGGTGCCTTGAACACCTGATTGTAGATGGTGGTCTTCGACTTTAATATTTAATTTATCACTAATATGTTCACAGTAATACTTACCTAAAAAGTGGGGTTGTCTCACACTAGTTTAGGTTGTCGTTGATCGTCGGTGTGTGTATTCGTGCGTGTGCAGGTCCGGCGTGGGAGAACATATCCGCTGACAGCAAGCGTATCGTGACCGGCCTGCTGGCGGTGGAGCCGTCGCGGCGGCTCGGCGTCACCGACCTGCTGCTCGAGCTCGGCGTCAACGTCGACGTCGACGACGCGGCGCACTTCAAGCTCGCCGTGAGTACCCACCGAGAGTGCTCGCTCGGCCGAGTGTCGCGTGCTCAGAACATCGGCTAACTTGCAGATTGGTAACTCGATTGTAAGCGGTCACCGGCTACTGTGGACCTTCGCGAGACCGGCGCGGCTAGCTTCTTTGCTACCACATGACTTGTCTGGCAGTCTTATTTGATTTTCTCCAGAAGGGTCTGTTGTATCCCTTTGAAACATTATCTCCACTTTCATGTCATTTTTAAAATAATTATGATCGTATTACAGAATAAAATCATTTTACCACAATTTTCTTTCCCTCGATTTATTATTTAAAAAAAAAAAACTGTCGGAAGTTTTTTTAAATGTAATGAAGGATTGTAAAATGGAGATAGCTTTTAATCTGTAATTTTGAGTGCGAAGTACATTAAACCTGCTGAGGCACCAATGACACGTTGTCCGCTAACAATGAAGTGCTACAGCCAAGATCATTGACTGACTTTAAACATTGTTTTCAACAATGGTTTATATTTAATTATACTGTCCGTTGTGTCTAGCGGGTTCTCATAATTATTGTACTCTATAACGATTATTCAATCTAATGACATGGATAATGGTCATGGGTAGAAAGTCTCATAGTTTATTAAAAATCTTTATGGAATTGTGAGATGGGTTATTTTTTAACCCTTTAAAGGAGTTTATAAAAGTATACGTAAACGACAATATCTACAGATGTATTTATAATTTTAGAAATATATAAAATGGTAGGATTCGATCCCCAAACAGAAAGTTTTAACGTTTGAATTTTATTTCCAGGACATGACGAAAGCAGATCTATACAAGCGTCGATCGAAGAACAAGCAAAGGAAGTCGAATACGTACGAGTCGAGCACCTCCATACCGGTGGACGACGCGACGGATCAAGAGGATGACAAGGAGACCTCACTTTTAGACACCATCAACAACCTCAAGAATAGAATGAACAAGAGCTCCATAGAGAATGATGTCGAACTCATCAAGGCCAATACACACGACACGCCAGTTAACGAATCGCCGGAGCCCTCGTTCGTAGAGGACGACGTGCCCTCCGTCAAGCCTGTGGAAAAGACTTACGGTAAGAACAGGTCCAAGCTGGACGATTACATCTACATAGAGAGCAGCAAGGGACTGGAAGGCACCGAGGTCGCCTTCCCTAAAACTTCGCGCGGTAAAAAGGGGAAGAATGTCAGTGAAACTGAAACTTCCCCAGTGCCCAGGAAACGCAGGAAAGTGGAGACCAAATCGGCAAAGAAGGATGTCAAAACTAATGGAGATGCTCGCGAAACGAGGCGCAATCGGAACAAAATTGTCGATACTAAGGAAACAGTTAAGACGAGAGCGAGAAAGAAGGCCTCGCAGGAGACGCCGGTGAAGAATTCTGAGAAAGAAAAGAAAACTAGAGCGACCAAGGAGTCCATCGAGAACGACAAACCGGTCGTCTCCACCAGGAGTACCAGGAAGCGGCGGTACGACGAAATCACCAAACCGGTGCTCAGGGAAAAAGGTCAGAACAGCCGAACGTCCCTGAAGAATAGCGCTGATAAAGCTCCTGTTTCAAATAGAAAAGTCGCTAGACCGAAACGGACGGTCAAGCAGCCGGAGGTAGAAGTAGATATTATACAACAGATTCAAGAAGACGTGCGCATGACACGTTCGAGACGGCGACGCTTGGAGATCAGCCTGTCTCTATCCGAAGTGAAAAGTGTTCTGCCAGCGTTGTCCTTCGAATCGGATCGCAGGGTCAACTCTATCGAGAGCACGCGATCGGGGAAATCGGCCAAATCCACGAAAACGGCTAAGTCACAGACCAAATCTAGAAACAAACACGGGAAAGCCCAACGGAACACAAGTAAAGCCAAAAAGCCGCCCGTGCGGTCGGTGCGGCGGACGCGGGCGGCGGATCGAAGGTGAAATCGTTCCTACGTTCTCGAGTGACGACGCGACTAATATCAATTACTAAGCGCCATTAGACGACTTACGGACTGTTTGAAAAGCAAATATGTTGTGTGAACACGAATTGTAAACGTTCGGTCGTCCACGACAGATTCCAAATATAAATAGTGATGCGTTAATATAATATACATGGACGCTTCTGCTCACGCGTAGTTTAGTGAATGGATTGATAAGAGAAAAAAAAAGAAGTTATTTATTCGACACAGAGTAAGTTATATTTCTGTATTGTGTAATTAGACGCTCCAAACATAGTTTAATGATCGATTTAACCTCTCTTTCCTTTTCTCCATTTATTTTTTATTTTTATCCTTTTATTTAATGTTACTATTATTTTTAAGACACTTTTCTCCCATAATATTACCATTAGAGTTAATTCTTTGACGTTGGTTATTATGTATTTTAATTAGATAATTATTAAAATAATTAATTAAATGAATAGGTAAATGGACGTGTGATTGAGCACTTCATTATTAGCGAAATGAATAAACGTTGTATCAGTAACGTCGACAAATTATATCCATAACAAAAACATAGGTTTTTTTTAATGAAAAGCTTTCTAATCGAAAATTGTTAATAGTTTTCAGAGCCACTATAAATTTTATAATATTTATTTTATAATAACAATTGCTGTGTAATGTAAAATAAATATTTGTTGGAAATGATATTCTGACAATAACAGTTCTATCAAAACATCAAATTTTTTTATTTAAATTTATTGCACATATTTTAATTTTTATTTACAGCGTTAAAATATATTGATTTGTTAATTTAAATGTGTTCCCATGTCATCGCAGATGGTATGAGAAAGATTGATAAAATCAAATAGAGACAATTATACTGATTTTAATTGTATAGATAATGGGTATATTACATATTACACACAGGTTATTGGACTCTTAGTCGAGGCCGGTGTGACTCAGTTCTCGATATTTCGTTTGTTAACTTACTTAAAACGAATGTGATTGCAACTTAATTCTTACGGCAATAGTTTATCATTCTGAGTGGGTGGTCATAGTCATTTGAAGTTTGCCCAAAGATCTGTATGTGCAGGGATCGTAAACATCCATGACCCATTTATTATTTTTATGCTGTTTTAATAGAATTTTTATACAGCATCACTTTCACTTTTGTGCCTGGTGCAAGACCCACTGTATACCGTGGATGAAGGATTTCGAGTTTATACGTGCATAACATCATGTGACCAAAAAATAACAACTCTATAAATATCATGAACAAAATCAGTAATATCTGTTAATAAAATTTTACATGTAAATAATAATATCTAAAAATTGTTTTCATTATATTTATATATATATATAATATTATCTTGGTGTATATAAAATGTTCATTGTAAAACTTTATTTTTAATTTGCGATTAGAAAGCTGTCCGTTTGAGGTTGAATTACATCTATGACACATTTGCTAACAAAGGTTTGTCGTGTTAATGATTTAAATTGAAACTTGAACGTTTCAATCTTCATACATATGTTGAAACTTATGTAGAAAGTTTCCCTGGCGAGATAAACAATCTCCACGTTTGTTGAGATTCCTGCTATCTCTCATAGTAGAGGCGGAACTGAACTGGGATAGTGAAATCACCGGCCGTTATAGATGTAACTCCGCCTTCAGTCCTACACTTCGACAGATCTCTCGCATTCATCATACAAGTATAGGTTGTTTGTGTGTGTATATTTGTTTGAAATGGTAGATTTAATAGGTTAAATTTGTAAATGTGTTTGTAATGAATTGAAAAGATCGATCTAAGGTTCGACTTCCATGTTTAACTAAAACGTTGTGTAACACCTAAAACCGCTGTGTTAATTTTCTCATGTGCGTAGGTATGTTGATAGTGCCAAAGTGTGATCGTTGAAATGTTTGTGTTAGCTAATTGATTTGTCAATTTACTCCTCTTGTGTCTCATTTGCTATAGTTTCTTACTCGCGCTGTACTTTTCTGTGTCTCTTCCTCGATTCTCCCTCGGTTCATGCAGTTGTTTTAGCGCTTTTACCAAATAAAATGTATGCGTTGATTGTTTCACTGTAAATAATCTAGTGTTTAGTACAAAAAAAATCGGTGGAAGAAATAATATTATTTATGTAATTATTACAAATTTAAAAATATAAATATCGAAAAAAAAATACAACATCAATTTCACAAAAGACGCCAGCCATGTTGATTGAACCGTTAAGGCACATGATCATATCATTGTCGCAAACGACAAATACATAGTAAAGGATGTACCGTACTCTTCATTTGCTATGGTCTTGTGGTTATTACATATAGCATCAAATTAATTCAGGATGCGCTGATTTCCAAGAGCTTATTTATAACAAAGTAAAGATTTTCTAAGTAATGTTAAAACGTGAATAAAATTGTTGTTACTGTTTATGCATAATGTAACTAAGCATATTATATTTAAAACGAGACGTGGTTACGTCTGACAGTTCCATGTCATTTAGTCTACTTTGTTCTATATACCTCATCTATATAATATTGTTCGTTGACACTAGCGATGCTGTATTACAACACTTTCTGTGGTCTTATCATCATTCTTCTCTTCGACAAGATTGTAAAGTGCATCTCGTGGATGAATCAAAATTGGCAGATTGATGAAGGCTTAACTACTTATTTATTTAGATGTTGCATTGTTACGATTCATTGGTGAAAACAGAATAACCGTATGCAATTTTTCCTTGTATCGTACTGATTACGTGAATTTATTAACAGTGAAAGGACAATTTAATATGTTAGGAAGTGCCGACGAAAAGTGTGTAATCATTTGTTTGGAAATTTAGAATTTCCACAGACGTGTGAGAGTAGCATTTACGTCATTAACGTTTGAAAAGTGCACTTAATGGATTGAACCAAAAGATTATATAATTTTATAAAGTGTTAGGGTTATATCGGGTCGGCGTTAAACAAATTTTGTAATTCGTTACGCCAATGCCGGCTGGAGATATTGGATTGTAATAAATATACCATTTTAACATTTATTTGACTTCTTATTTTAGCGTTTCTCTTTTTTGTACTATGGATAGCAGATGGATAATTATATATCCTTCTACATAAAACTCGTATTGCAAAATAAAAATAAATATGTCGCCGCGTTGTGTTAATGTACTATGTTCTGCGGATATGGTCGCTATTTCAATACGCTTAGTACTCTGTAAAAGATGATTAAATTATCATTGATTGTTTATAAAAAAATTGATTACATTAAATAAACTCAAATAAATATTCATTTAGTCAAATTATTAACATAAATAACCTAACTGAAAATGAATTATATATTAGGTTGAGCTAATAGCTCAACCGATGATTTTGAGTCTTCATTACATAATAATTTTGTTTTCTTCGAAACTTTTTTGTGGCTATAGACATTACATTGATCGATATATTTTTTTAAATAGAATAAGTTAATGCTTGGCAACCATCTCATCTGATGGAAAGTGATTATGAAGTCTAAGATGTTGCACGCGCTAAGTTATAAAAGCGTATTCACTCTCCTCTTGAAGACTCCAACATTGTGAGAACACCGAGTCGGGCAAGTTATTCTGGTTCTTTGCAGTATATGGATATTTCATATATTTTTATTTACATTCCACCTAATTGGAAGCAGTTAATGGAAACAATATGGCAGAACCTTTTGAGTTCCTCGTATATCCTAAATGTTATGGTCTTTAGATTTTAAAATTTAATCATCGAAACCTCAGATTAGAAAGCCTTAAAATTCAAATCGATTTATTGTGAAAGTCGTTTTTTTGTTTATATCGATAGTAAAACAAACAAATCATTGTTAGTAAAACTACACGATAAACTTAAAGATTAATTACATATAACTTAAAAATTAATTACACTGTGACTTTAAGGTTTCACCTGATGCGCCACGACTCGCTACCACAAGGTAGTGTATTTACAGTTTTAGAATTTAACAAAGTGCCATCTATTTACAACTATGATTTCTATAGCTTTACTTCTATTTTATAACTACTGTGCTTGCTATTTTGGCCTATTAAAACAAAGAGATTCTCGTAAAATTATCTATGTTTTTAATATGTATACTTCATCTGTGGGTTTTAAGTCTGTGAACCAGTCGGATAGCAAGTGACGTATTGGACATTATTTATTTATCTATTTATTCTGTGGTGGCAGACGTCAGAGAAAGATGTCGAGTTTGTGTTGTAAAAAATAATTAATTTGTCGACTTTTCGTGTTATAATTATGTGAATAATGAGATGAAAGTGTAAATAAATGTTAGATTAGTGTTCGCTAGTGATTATGGCGCATAGTGGTGGTGTTTTAAGTTCGGATATATCCAGGAGAAATCCCCAAGATGAGTACGAGCTCATTCAGAGGATCGGTTCGGGCACTTATGGCGATGTGTACAAGGTAGGAGACCTTTCTAAACTCCAATTTTTTATGACCACGTTTAATTAACTTAGTATTTATGCTCAGAGATGATTCATTACGTTCTAGAATGATTATTAACGGCATTCGTGAACATTCGCTCATCGCTGCATGTGTTAAAAAGTGTCGTGAGTGCGGAGTTGCAAGTTGATTTGATTGGTATTCGCGGTCCATTATTACTAGCGCATTTTTATTAACGACGTCGGCTATGACGACCTTGCGAGAATATTTGTTGACAATTCCGCTGATACATCTATGCCTCATGTGACAATTACATAAATTGCTTTGTGTCTAAGATTACGCTTTTCGGCTATCTTTCTGACTATTTGTATGCTCTACGTTACTTGCACGCGTTGCCTTACAATCGTCCTTGGACATCAAAATGAATTAAATAGAGAACTCTAGTTGTTTAGTTTTCTAAGTAAGTTTTCAAAATTTTGCAGTTTTTTAAATCCCCCTAGATAATAATCCAATTAAAAAGAGTGTCTACCTTATTATTAACTGTAAATGTGGATCTCAACACTATATTATAATCTCAATCTGAATCCTTAATCATTCTGGTCAAAATCTATGACCTGACATGGACGAAATGAAACTAATTTTAAATTGTAGCAGTCCACCATAAGAAACATCTTTCATTCTACTTCACCATGTTGCTCCAGTGATTGAATATTATGTATAAACTAGATTCATAAGTTTAAATTGGGTGACTATGTGATATCACATTTTGATAGTACAACAAAACTTACAAGAACTATAGGATACAAAACCTCAATATTTTATCAATATTGAATGTGGCAGCTTAAAGAAACCATACATATAAAGAGTCAAATGATGTCATAGTTTCATCATAAATTATCAAACTTAGCAGGAGGTTTGATTAGCCAAAGTCTTTAATGCCCACTTTATGTGATATATTCTGTAAAAGGATGACCAAACTATACTTAAAATAAAAACTATATATTTGACAGAGCATATTTTAATTGTGATATATATTTTATAGTATAGACAGAATGGCTGGACTGTAATGGACCATATATTATGTTTTTTTTCTATTTTATTATTCATGTGTTAGTCATGCATGCATCCTTCACATGATTCAGAAGGCCTTCATCTCAATTTTCGCAAAAAGTTCTGTTAAACTAAGTGCCATCCCTCTACCTTCAAATCCACAGTTGATAAATTTATATAGATTGTTGATGATTTGTGTTAAAAATCCAGGATATCATTAACAGTGAAGATAAAAATTCTTAATGAGTTTTTTTCTAATTTTCTAAGACTAGGCATTTTCCAAGTAGTACATTAATAGTTTTAGGTTAAGTAGTCTTTGAATGAGGAAAGTGTTTGACTGAATTTAGTTCCAATATTTTATAAATACTTGAATTCTATTGAACACCTAAGTTCTTTCAGTAATATTACTTTTTGCTCATGACAAGTGGCCTCCAAATTCTTAAACAGATATCTCAGTCAATGTTGGTTTTAAGTAAATGTTAAATTACAAGGGTGCTGTAAAATAATAAAATTACTTTTTATTATTCAGTATTATTTGCTTGAACTAGCTTCAGTTGTTATATTAGATAATAGTTTAAAGGCTATGCCTATAATTATCATTTGATAGCTTAAGAATTTCTTTCACTGCTATTCTAGTCACTAGCCTATCTATTGATCCACACTAGAGCAGCATGTCCGAGTTTGCCATATGCTTCTTCACTTAATACTCAAGTTAAGTATATGCCTCAGTCAAGAAGATGGTTTTTTCAACTAAATGTGAAGTATTGAATTTTGTGATTCCATATATAATTTTTGATTGCTTTGGTCTGAAAATAATATTTAGATGTTGATTTTTTAAATTACTTATTGTCACTGCAGTCTATACCAAACATTCTATGTGCAGAAATTCATTTATATATATAATTATCATTATATTTATATCTGTCATTATATATCATATATATCTATCATTATACATAATTATGTTGATATTATATTTTCCATAGATGTATCCAAAAATCAGTTTAAGAGATACAATTTATGTATACAGATCTTATCTTACCATGACTTTATCCATTAAAAACTGCTAAAAAAATCTGTTATTTAAAAAGGTATGACTATTTATAAATTCATAGATAATTTTTTAAAGTATTTAATTTGAATTGTATATAAATAATTATTTCAATTATATTGACAATTATTCATGAACAATTGTATGATTATAATTGTTATAACTATGTATTTGATAATTTAATTGTTATAATTTATTATGAATACAGGACTAGTTAGGCACAGGACCGGTCAGAGTGGCGCAAGTTAGGGGAGGCCTATGTCCAGCAGTGGACCTCCAAAGGCTGATGGATGGATGGATGGATTATGAATACTATCGACTCAATTATTCATTAATTGTCAATTAATCACAGTAATTTCATAATTTCTGGAGTACCCATCCTAACCTTATTAATTGAATTTGTTTCATACACACAGTATAAATAAAGGAAACAAAATACCTATTAAAAATTTGTACAAGGCCCTTTTCACATTTGGCTGTATTTTAGTGAGTCCCCTTGTATGACCTTGTATTGTGGTATTGTATGACATATTTTGCAGTGCATTGAATCAGGACAGTTAATTTTTTTTTCATAAGAACATAACAAAGAATACTTTAAACACATTTGTTTTCATTACAGTTAAAGTTCATAGCTTAAATACATACATGTCATACATACATACATACTAACATCACAAAGCTTATCCTCTAGTCACACATGTCACATTTTGTTGTTGTGATGGTCTCTGTAACATATGATATAGGTGGATTCTGGTAGGGGACTGTTAACAGATTCCAACAGAATATCACAGTGTAACTGCACAGTTAAATTTTATCAAAATAAACATTGCATCTAAAAGAGTATTCGACTTTGTCCTTCAAAGATAAACCAAAGATAAGGTTTACTTTTATTTGTATAAAGATAAGCTACCTTTCATTGTATTATAACAATGTTATCTCTAATAAATAACTCTTTATTATTGTATTAAAATACTTCTATGTCTAATAGCAAATTATAAAAACAAATGTTGATATGTGAATGTTTTTATGGCAAATTTTTTGCAGAATTAATTGTTTTAAAATATTTTTTAAGCTGTTTAAAATTTATCATGGAACAGATTGCTGTTATTAGAGATCAGCGGCCAAGAAGATTATACTTGTTTTTGAGTTCTTAGAACTTCACAAAATGTTATTGTGAGTTATGCATAGTATACATCAATGATTAGTCTTCTTGATGGATTGTCATATTAATCAAAGTTATCTTTTGATAGTGTTCAAAATTTTGTAATATTGTCAGGACACTTAATTTCTTGCTATGATTGTTCTGAAAGAATCCTTTAAATAACATAAGCAATATACATATATGGTGTATATTGCACATGTCCAATAGTATTAATTTCAAATGAGACTACATCAGATATCAATCAGAAGAAAATATCAAATTGATATGGGAACAGTGAAGAGCATAATCCAGTTGGTGTTTAGTGGACACTGCAACCTATGGAGATTTATAATAGATTAATTAGAAATGTAGTTTATCACAAATATTTTACAAAACCTGGTTTTACTACGTATATACGAAATAGGGGAGCCTCCCTCTATGCGCGGATGGTTTTTGAGGCCATTTAGATATACGGGGTATTTTTTTCAAGATTACAAAAAAAAGGAGGTATAGCAGAAAATTTCGCTGACAAAAACTAGTCGATACGTATCACAGTGAAAGTGTGATGCTGTGTAGGTCGTTCACACACATACTTTCATTTTGCTTGAATTTATTAATGTTGATTAATTGTACGTGAATATATGAATAGTGCATACATTTGATTAGAATATCTTGTTCATACGAAAGCGTTAAAAGGAGTAAGTATCTAGCCTATTGCGTGGATATGCGATACAAGAAAACCAGTTGCTAAGAACTCTCACTGGTGTAGGTGTGAATGAATGCCTTGGAGAATATATTATGTTGTTAAAATTATTGTCTTAAAATTTCTTGTGGGTAAAAGTTTAACCGTAGCATCTTGAAACTGTAAATGAAAGTAAGGTTTTTTTAAAAATTTTAGTCGTTAACTGTATCCAAAAAACTTACGTTACCGTGAGCAGGCCCCGGGAGAAGGAATGTTAAGAATTGTTTCATTCGATAAATTATAATTGTATTTACACCACAGAAATTAAACTAAACCCGTTTCATTACTTAATTTTTATATGAAAATGTTGAAATAGAACTTTGCATTGCCAAACGCTAAAATGAGTTAAGTTATTAGGTGCGATAGGATAATGTGTGTTAGACTTGCGAAAGTGAATTTTCGTTGATAGTCTTTTCACTTTTTATTTTATTTTACGAATAGGCTTTACTGTTTCCGCTCAACTTTGAACACGCTATATACAGTTAAACCCAGGTTTTTATTCATTCTCATAGTAACTATCGCCAGGATCGGCGCTCGCTGCTGCCACAGCAACCCATAGTGACTTACGTTTGTACGATGTATGTATGTATGTAGTACGATGTATGGATGTAGTACGATGCAGCTATTTCAAGAGATGAAGGTGCGTGTTGCGCCCTCTCCTGCTCAGTGTAGTAACGAAGCATTGTTGAACTTGATTAGCCATTTCGGAAGCCCTCGGATGGGTGGTGACACCGTTAATTGTATTGACCCAGAGTCCACACGGGATAAATAGGCCATTAGAAGTAGGCCATTAGGACAAAAAAAATCATATTGAATTTTTATCTTAATGGCCTACGAACGAGCAGACGGATCACCTGATGGTAAGCGGTCACCGTCGCCCATGGACATCAGCAAGACCAATTGTATCACTGATTTGTTGTCAGCCAGGAAATAAGAAAAAAAGTAAGAAAGAAAGTACTGGCTCTCAAGCCCCCAGCCGAAAGACGGCGAGTTGTTTGGCGGTTGACTCAAGCGGGAGGGTGGTAGCAACTCAGGCAGGCTTCACGAAAAGATAATAATATCAATGACTCAATAATAATATTGATATTATAATGATACTGATAATATAATCCTTACGCGAAGCCCTACCACCAAGTATGGCCTCTGTCGCCTCTTATGACACCATGGGATTGGGGTGAGTATTCTAGACCGCCCCAATACGTCAAATAATAATTTATGCTGTACAGTTCGTGTCTCCCCTATTAACAGGGGACTCGTGCTATGCAGTAAATGGGTTGCTTACTGGTTGAAAGCATATACAAGGTCTCGAGTACCAACGATATACGATCAAGTATATGTAAGTATCAACTCTGGCCACGTCATTGTGTCTCTTTTAATTATTTATAAAATATTCGGTTCTCAAAATTGTTTAATATTGCAAATGTGTTGTTAAGTTGGTTGCATTGTTAAGTGGTGTTGGAAAAATGAGATGAGTCAATTTTGAAACGCTAATTCAATGGATAAAATCTCACATATTCACACCCTCGCGCTAGGATTTCTTGTTCACGAAAAAGCCGGCAACAAATATTTGTCACTTAAACGTCATCCGTGACCGAGATGCAAGTCCGAGACCTATCTATCGTTTGGCAGAACGGGGCATTGCCAATGAGCTACACTATGTAATTGTGCTATGACGCATGCTCAAGAAGTAAGAATCGTGTGTTCGATTTTTATCTGTTGGAGCCAGCGATACTAATTGAAAAGGCTATTGAACTCACTTATCAGGAACACGAATATACCCATGGCATACTCAAATAGGGCTGCGGTTCCGGTATGTTACACATGTCTGATCGTTACTCTCATATCAATGAAGAAGTATTGGTAATTCGCCCTGAGCACACACGCCTTGGATTCCTATGAGTATAGTAGATAGTTAATTTTTTTTTTTTATAATTAACAAGTAACCTTAGGCACCTTAGATTACAAAAAAATAATTACTCGTTTTTATCAAGCGTTCCATAAATATTTCATGTTCATTAGAATAGCATTAATTAAAATTATTAAAATAATGTAATTAAGGAACGAACGAATGAATGTCGGAGTGCTAAATGGTTGTTCGGCTAGGTGGTACCGAAACCCAGTGTCCTTCGGCAGGAGTGACTGCGTAACATCCGCCTTCGTTGTTTGGCAGGGCCCACCGCAAGCAGTTCACTGTCTTTCTTTTCGTTTGATGGCGTCTTTAAATGTAATACCATACTTGATATATTTAATACTAGCGGCCCGCCCCGTCTTCGCACGGGTGTACTTTTATTTTTTAATCATTTTGAGATATATTTATAATTTTATCCTGATATGTTCTCTAATATTGTACAACATTTTTTTATTCTATGATAAATAGTTTCCGCAGCGTATGCGATGAAAGAAATTTTTAAGCAAATTTTTTACACCTTGGTTCACGTTACTGAAGTTTTAGCAAAGATCCCTTATTTTTTCTAGTAATAAATATAGCCATGTTACTCAGGGATAATGTAACATTCTGATGGTGAAAGAATTTTTAAAATTTGTTCAGAAGTTTTTGAGTTTATTCGTTAGAAACATACAAAAATACAAAGCTTTATTCTTTATAATATTAGTATAAATTTAAGTTATTATAGTCAACTTATTCTCATGAGAACGCGATGACTATATTAATAGATAATATTATAGAAAATAAATAAAGTCATACTCATAAGTGTAAAACAGTTGTCCTGTTGTGTAAGGTACAGATTTATCTTTAAATTGTATTCGCATGTCAACATTGTATTATGTTATTAATATACACGCGCTATATTTATTAGTATTCATCGTATGATAGTGGCAATTAAAATTACCGTTGAGTAGGTTGTGGTAGTTCCATGTATGCATGTTTTTATATGTTCTTTGAGTGTTTCCCATGGGGATGGGTTGGAATTGTTGTCGACTTCATGGTCTATCTGGAAGTAGTCAATTACTTTTCTATATCTATAAGCGTTGCAACTATGAAATGTTCAATGGTTTCGGTTGCAAAGTTAGAGAGCCAGTTTCCAAATAGGTTCACCGGTTTTGCCTCTTCACGTCGGTGAAGCATCTAGTGTTGCCGATACTCATGGCTGCTGGTGGTTATATATTAAACACCCATTATATCTAGCGTCTCTTCACTAACATAGTGGGGGGCGACATAGCCTTTGAATGCCGTCGTAGGGTACCGAAGACAAATCAAATTCTGTACTAAGAGTTTAAGAGTAAACACAACCAACCAAAATTTTGCGTTACGCATTTACGGCCGCAGTTCCAGTTGAGGCATGAATTACTCTTTGAGTAAATATGACACAAATTTTCATTGGCGTAGCTGTTCTTATGTTAAATTTCACCAATATATAAATATTTCATGACATATTATTCCTCTTTTTTTTAAGTTAAATCGAAAATAAGAGCAGATGTTTTTAATTATTAGGACGTCTTCAGTTCATTATTTAATCGTAACAACAGTTGTTTTAATTTGCCTTGGCAACAATAGATATTTGGTAAACGTCTAGCTCTCGAGCACGCGCAGACTGAACCGAAAAGCCCTTTTGACCTTGCGCGCCGCACTCTCCCTTCTAGCCGGCTGAAACATGGCTTTGTGAGCTTTTGTGTTGTGAATCACGTTTAAAGTGATGAGTGTCGTCGAATAACACGGCATTCGTCGTGTTTACCGATTTTTAATAAAATTGCGGAAAAAAAATCCGAAGGCTATGGAGTCTTGTCGTTGAGACCAAAGTGTGCACTGCATTTTAGTGTTACCAATTTTAATATCAACATTATTATCGTTGTAGTATTGTACCAAATCTTTCGATTAACACGCACGGTCAACTGGTCGATAGTGCCATGAGGAATTTTATTCCTCAGTTAAAAACAGTAAATTCACATTAAAGGATAAATAATTATAATAAAAAGTAGAATGGCTTTCTGCAACACGCTATGATAATGTCTAACATTCTGAACGGGCTATTTTCATACGGCCATACAAAACTCATTTCAGTTTTACATAAAATGCATAATAATTATTATTATTTTGATATACAATAGTCATTAATTATATTCTCCGCAACTGTGATTATTCCGATAAATAGGGTCTAAATAACTAAAAAACCTCTGTTTTTCAAACAATTCATGGAATTCGTTTTGAAGAGTGTCAACCGAGCTAAGTCCGTTAGATTAAGAGTGAGTAACATCGCGTCGTATCTTGTAACATTAATTTTCTGTTTCTCTTTCATATTGCCTAATATTATACATTGCATAATATTATTTGCATAATATTATTATTGCATAATATTATTATAAATCTATAGTCATATTTGGTTGACTCGTGGATGTAGATGTATGATGCGACACAAAATGTCCGAGTGAGATATTTTAAGTGTGTGCATTTTTATTTGTACTTTGTGTAACATAACGTGTTGTTACTTTGACTAGAGAAGCAAATCGGTTAAAACATTCGGACATCACTGCGAGGGTTGAACGGTCAAATATGTAACAAAAAACTCGATGACTGCAGTCAACGGACCGTTTCCATTCCGTGAGTCACGGCACTCGATGTGATTCACCGCCATCATCACAGTAGCGGTCTTCTTTACCTCACCGTGGATAATTTGATGAGTGCGCAATGATACACGCCTCGTACAGACGATGTACATGACCGACGTACTAGGAATACGCGTCATTTGGTAAGGACCTCGTTGCCGCCTACGTGAGGTAGGTAGTACGACGTTTTTTGAGGGAGAGTAGGTTTACGCGCTCATAATAAGTTCCTGCAAAATTGCATGTCATTTGTTATAAACAACGTGAATATGTCCAGATGATACTACATGGTTATTGTAACGCATACCTACTGTTTGCGGACCGACTTCACTCCGCTTCGTAATCTGCAAGTTCTAAAACGCTGTTGATGCAAGAACAGAACTTTGAGATTGCCGTAATACCTACTAATTTTCTTAGTTCTCATGGCTATGGTAACGTGTTTTGTAACTTATCAGAATTAATGAATCGTTCTAAGGAAACTCTGTAATGAGCTAATACTTAGTGTATTGTTCGTACTGAGCTATTTTTTTGAGTTGAATATTATTAAAAGCATGCGCTGATGAGTTTATTTTTCGATGTCTCCTACTCAAAGATAGAGCACCTTTTGGTAAAAAAAATTGAGGTCATAAATAACATATGTTGACACTAACTCTAAAGCCCGCAAATGATTTTGAATTTGAGATATTATCTATACTAATAAATAAAATTGGAGTGGAGGTTTCTAATATTAAAATAACCGCTTTTTACTACATGCTTATGAATGTATATACAGTACATATACCAAAATAACATTTGTTACAATTTTTGTCTGTCTGTTTGTTCCGGCTAATCTCTGAAACGGCTGAACCGCTTTTGACGGGACTTTCACTGGCAGATAGCTAGCTGATTATTACAATAAGGAGTATCTTAGGCTACTTTTATTTCTACTAAATAACTTTATTTTTAATTCCACGCGGACGAAGTCGCGGGCACAGCTAGTATAGAAATAAATATTATTATCCATACAATACAAGGTAAAGGGTTTAAAAGGAATCCTAAAGATCTTCCGGTATATTAAATGCTTAAAAAACGCGTGGGTATCGCGTAAAATGTGACCCAATTAATAATAATTTATGTGAAATAAATCAGGTTACTTACTTATCTTCATTTAGTGGGTTTCATCGAGGAAACATCCAACGCAGCCACTCCACCCCAAAGCCGCATAGTACGTAATTTAAGAAAGTTCAATAGGTGCGGATATCAAACCTGGCTTTGTTTAGTCACAATTCGTTCTTGATCATTGTTTATCGGGAAATACCTTGTCGTGGGCAAAATAACGTTGTTACAATTATAAAATATTGATTTGTATTTGACTTATCCATTGTAGGAGCCCATTATGCAAACAATGTTTTTGTTTGATCTATATGACGGTTCATACCAGTATTTGAATACGGTGGGCACTGAAATTAATCAATAAAATAAATTGTATATTTTTGTAACAATTACATGTATATTGCGGAACAACCTGGCCCTACCTAAACACCCAACCGCACTAACACACTGAACAGATAAATACACACACACGCTAAACACGCAAGAGTTAGGTTAAGTTATATATATATATATATATATATATATATATATATTATTTTTAATTATTTATTTATTTATTGGGATTGCCAACGCAAGATACATACAGCGCCACAAGCTTAAAATTTACGCACGTTATAGATGTATACATAACTGCTCCTACAATTTAAGGCAATCGCAGCATGCGTTGTGTTACAAATTCGCTACACACAATTATATACTTTTTTAATTATGACTACAGTTACTACAATACAGTAACAATAGAAATTACATTATTTGCTTATAATACAAATCGAATTAAATGATGTCATCGAAATAATTATACATTTTTTATCCTTATTTACTGTATAGATTTTATATAACCCAATATTGACCGAATGTCAGCCGGTGGTGGTCGTAGTGATTATCGGTCGAAACTCCCGCATAATACCTCAGTTAGCATCGGGTGATCGAAAACCAACGCTACACTAGGGCACGGCTCCGCGTTTAGCACAAGCTGAGTCACCCCATATTGCCAAGAAGATAAAAACGGACCAATTGTTTAAGAATTTATAAAGGCAATAAATTGATTTTATTATTATTATATGTCTCGTTTTCAAAAGGTCCTACGCCGATCTTTCGAATGACAAATTTAATGATTTTCACAATTGTACTTTTACTCGCGAATTTTGTTTGCGATATCGGGAATTTCAAGCGAATGAAACTCCCGATATCGCAACGGATGAAAGATCGTACTTGTTCTATTGTCGATTCAAAGTTTTCCTCGAATGGGCAATCAACAATGCGGTTACGGAACTTAATTTTTTCCTTCGTGGGTCAATAGCTCCGGCTTGTCTGTTTTTTTATTCCGTCAAGGAATTCGTAATCTGCGAGAAAAAAAAAACTAAACTGCGAGAAGTAACTACAAAAGGCGTTGTTATCGTTTAAACGAGTATGTAGAGTATACTGTATAATTTTACTGTAATATTGGAACTCGGGTTGTGTGTATTTTACTTGCATATCAAACTTTAACTTTAGGTCGGATGAGACTTTGAACCTTGGAGCTGGATCCAAATATCCGCGTGCAATACCAGATCGAGAGTATCTTGTTATGTTTTGTTTTACGTCTCAAATAATACGTTCTAAATTAATTAATTAATTTGTGTATACTTAACATTTAACATATCAGGCGACCCTAATGCATTATTGTAGTACATTAGTTGAAATTGTCGTCGGAATAATGAAATTTATTTTTGTACCTTCAATTGATTATTCATCAATCATGCCCAGATGTTAATATTTAATCAGATCAAAGGATATTAAAATTACAATTCGAATACATCGTTTACTAAAAGTTACTAAAATACAAAAAATATATAAAATTTAACAACATTAATATGAATGTTTCAAATGTTACTAATAGTAGTTCAATTTACATTGATAATAAACTTATAGTAATGTCAAAGAAATTCAAATAATACTAGAGAAGAAACATCTGTCACGTACGTGTCTGTCTGTAGAGATACGACTTCAGGGGCCGTTCGCTCGACAACGGCATTATAAATTAATGTTACGCCTACATGCGCATATTGGTTCAGAAACACTAGACAACATACAAAAAAGGAACAAAGGAAATAATTTATTTTATATGATTTCGATTCGACCCTGTGTGCAGTATGCATGTATTAGTACATTATATTTCTTTACGGTTTTTACCAATAAAGTGAGTCAGGTAGATAATTTAGGTGCAGGGGGTAGATTTTTATAAAGCGTGGTAACATTATTAACAATCGTTTCGGTGCTGTTTCTATTTATGATACATTAGATCAGGCAATGATGAAATAAATGCGGATGTTTAGTATATTTTTATAGATACAATCTTCCAGAATTATTAATCATAATAATTATAATTGTGTATTCATTGATATCCATTTTGATATAGTTAATCGATATGTTAGTTTATAACATCCCTGAGCATGGTTTCAATCCATTAGCAGCCCACATAGGGCACCACGCTGTTCCATTGCTGGTTGATGGAGCGATTAGAGACTTGTACGAGTGTCACAAATTATTACGTCGTGGAACATTTCTGACACCGCTCGATGATTGCTGTCCAATGATGATATCTGGGACCGACTGCTAACGTTATCCCGAAGCACGGAAGCGTTTATGAAATTGCGCTCCGTCGAACTATGAACGCTTCAACCTACCTCTGGTGAACCATGAGTTTACTAAAAATGTAGCGCGTTGTAAAATCAATTCTCATTTGTCATTGGGCAGCAATGACGCGTGCAGCTTTTTGCAACGATCGCGCGATAAGCAACTAATTGTCACAATAATGGATCACATTGGCTACTGTTAGATTTGATACGAAAATCTCGATGTAGTATTAATGTATGTTTCTTGTATTACTTTTTTGTGTTTATGTATATTTTGATGTAATTCTCACAGATAACAGAATGCTGGCTTCTAAACATCACTATAAATAATACTAGGTTTTTCAAGGAATAACGACTGAATGTATTTAGTGATCCCTGTCCAGATAGGCGGTGACTGAGACAGCGATCGAACCCGGGACGTAATTGTCTCCGTTGTACTTATTATTACTTTTAAGTAAATGCCTAACTTCAATTCCACCTGATGGTAGGATGGTAGCTTTAAATGGTTATGGGCATTAACTACGGATGTATATGGTTAAGACACATCAAACGACTAAGATCCAAGTATACAAATATGTATAAGTATACAATTCACTATACATTAAAAATGGTATGATTCACGTTTATTTGTGCAAGAATCATTGCCAATTGCACTCACAGCTATGTCACGCGAAATATTGACTTTCTCCATACAGTAAATGATATCCCTGCAGCGTTCCGTCATGGAAGCAGACGAGACGGCGGCGGCGGCGTCGGCGGCGCGGGCGCGACCCCTCCAAGTCAGCAGTCACCCCCCTACGTTGGATTGTATTCCGTCTCGAAATATGAATTCTGCAGTTTGATTGAAGAGCGAACTTTGTATATTATTTTTGTGATAGATACAGAAATTCTAACATTAAACAATATTTATTAGCATAATGTTACTCATTCAGTCTCATTTATGTACTAATGTCATTTAGGAACTGTATGATTGAAGTGTGGTTAGCAAACCGATCGAGTTTGAATCGAATTCGCGTGGGATAGGGCTCCGCAAATCTCAAATGTTAACAGGAATATTTTCGTGTGCAAACTGAAAATAGATTTTTTTGTACCGGTATTATATGATTTTGTTGTAATTGTGAACTTTTTTATTGAACTGAAACAGTGTTACTTTAAGCACCGCGAGACAAGGCAAGTTAATCGTTAGCGTTTTAAGACACCCTTCTGATGTATTGTATTTCAAAATACCCTCTCAGACTATGCTTATTGTAATAAAAGTGGAAGAATCTTAACTAAAAAGTTCTTTCATTGAAAAGAAAATATGTTAATTTTTAATTGACGTGGAAGTTGTAACCGGTGACAAATTACCTGTGTAACCGTTGGACATCAGTAACTCCCTCATTAAGGAAAAGGTAAGGTAAGGTAAAAGGAGAAGTGTAGGTTTCTTCATGATGTTCTGTTTCATTAATATGAGTGGTAAATTTTTAGCTTTCACTCGTATACACACACATTTAGCAATTTTTTGAAAAAGCAGATTCGGTTTATGACCCTGTCCTTCGAAAGAGGAGACTCAGATTCGTTTTCCGGAAAAGTTGACATTTATATAACGGTTAAATCTTCTTTTATCTACGATACGGGATATCTAAGTACTGAACGCGGAATTTCCATGTTCAATTTACATAACCAAGACCATTGTGAGGTTAATCACAGGATTGTCTGTGAACTCATTACGGTTTTAAACAATTTAAGTGAACCCTCTGTTATAGACGCTCTGTTGCTCCCACAGGAGCTGTGGGTTAGTATGTATATCAAGAGGTAATAGTATTGTTACGAAGCTTCTCGAAGTCGGCAGGTTTCCGAAGTTTCTAGAAGGGTGGCCGACCGTTACGGTGAGGCAAACAATAGAGGCAATAAAAGAGAAACCCAGGTAGTAATAAAAACTACCTGGGTCACTCCAGGCCAATCTGGCCCGTGTGCCTCAAGCAAAAAGGGCGAGATTAGCATAGATGAGGGCCGAAATGAGGTTGTTTACCTGACCCGCTATTGTTATGTCGATTTCCGGGAATTCCTGTTGTTGTTGTTTACTTCAACGTGGAAGGGCGTGGAAGGATCTGGAAGCCCGGAAATCGATATAAATAGCGGGCAGGGTCGGCCACAAGGCATTCGGTCTCCGGATACGAAGTGAAGAGTTCTCTCCCTACGAAGCGAAGTGTAACTGTGATTGTGAAGTGTGTGTGAAGTAAAATAAAGTCTCTGCGGAACTATTGTGGCATTTTTACGAGCCTACGGATCCTGTCACGTAACAGTATATAGATGTGTTAAATCAAAACAGTTTATGTTAGCAGGTGAACAAGAAAATCACTTTGAATGGTGGTCAGACACGCGCGACGAGGTTATTTGGGATAGGGATGTTATGGATATGAAATTTCGGATCAGAATATGGATACGGATACGGATGTACGAATATTATTTTACCGGTTTCGGTTATGATTACGGTATAAAATTGTTTCGGATTATCCGATCGCTTCGGATAATTTCGGTTACGGATACTACATGATTTACGACTGGGAAAAATATATAATGTATTAAGAGGGTTTGACTTTTTATTTCTAGGTATTATGTGATATTATTATCACAGAAAAAAACACTAGCCTTGAAAATTAAATAATAAAAACTGTCTTAAGATAGATGGACGTGGCTAATGTAATGGCTCGGCCGGCGAAAACTGGATATAACGTGTTTTATTTAGATTTTGTGCTTATCCGAAATTATTCGAATTTATATTTAATTCGAAAATATTTTTTTATTTGATTTTGGAATTCACTTAGAGATAATTATATGGTTTCTAAATGGATTTTCGTGTTTGCTCCGAATCAGGGCATACAGATGTAACTTTTCTCTATCATCATATATAAAAAAATAAATAAATAAACGTTTACACACTCACACCCCCGCACTAGGATTCCCTGTGTTGCGTGTGTCATGGACATACACAATTATCACATCACAAACACCCATGACCCAAGAACAAACATTTATCTGTCATATAAATATCTGCCCCGGCCGGGAATCGAACCCGGGACCCCACGCTCGGCAGGCAGGGTCACTACCAACTGGGCTATGGGGTCGTCAAATATGACTGCTGGTCGCGGGTTTCGTTTGATTCTTTTTGTTATCTTCATCTCTGTTTTAAAGAACTATCTTTTAAAGTTCGTGATGTAACCAGAATCATGTCTCTGGATTCGTCGTGAACTAACTGAAATGAAAGTTACTAGAAGGTAATTAATTTCATTCATTTATTCATTGACATTTCGAGAATCAACCTTAGAGAGACCGAGTATTCCACGATAACAATAAAAAAGTATGTTGGTAGTTCAGCGATACTCTAATAATCAATTTTTCATAATAAATCAGCTATTAATATAAGCGCTAAAATTATATTGATATTATATCTGCATTATCTGAGATTCTCGGAGAAGTGTAAAATCTGCTGACGCGACCCTATCTTGAGAATGTATCAGATCTTTCACAGCATAATATCCAGTAAGCTCGTTCCGGATGATCTCTAGAAACTTCTCATTAGTGTTTGTTCTTAAAACTTGTCCGACCTTTGTGTATGGTCAAGTCATTAGCGTGTTTGGGGGTAAATGAAAATTGTAGATTGAAGGCTAAAGCCGCTGCGGTTCTAATGGGATGTCACACGAATTTAAACTGTAATTATGTATTTTAAAGGTTCATTTCAGATTTTTACAAAGGAATACCATGTTATTTTTAGCTGAATTTTAAGTTCAACAATGTGCGAGGGTGGGTGTTAAGGTTTAATATTACATAGTTTTTTTAAGCTCTCGTGAGCCTATCGCATTTAGATTACACTTGACTGTATCTAGCAGTACTAATCGATATTTTAAACTTTTCTCATTATGTTCAACGCATTGCGTTTCATGATGTAGGTTATGGATTTTTATAATATGAAAAATGTTCAGCTTCGACCCATTAACGGCTCACTGCAGGGCATGGTTTCCTAGTAATTTTATAGTTTTACACTATTCCAGTGTGGATTGGTGGAGGGGTCATGTTCTCATGCCGCCCTAAAGCTTCCGACACAATTCAACGATTGCTTATACTATTTAACCGGGATCGACGATTTAAAGCGCTCTCAGAAGCATGGAAGCGCCCGATCAGCTGGCACTAGCCGTCACTGAATAGAAAATGTTATGTTCAATACAGCGTGTCGGTGATAATTGTCGTCCATGGACATCGATATCTTAATTATTTCAGCACGTGAAATGTTTAATATGCTTCGATTACAAAGATGGTGTCAGTTAATAAACGTGATCCATGCTTCGTTGTTCGACAGCAACCCTTGTGTAGTTACTACTGTTTAGTGATGCGTACTTACCCTTACGTGGCGGTGACCACTTTCCACCGTATGGACCGCTAGCTCGTTTGCCGGGTGGTTGCCATTAAAAATGTTCTTTTTTTTTAGGTAGAATTGTTTCTCGGTGAGGAGATGTGTGATAGCTGTTAAGTGTTGTGTCCGACTGCTCTCTAAGAATGTTTACCGTGTTTATTTGGACGTCGGTCTGTACATGGTCTTATTAGCGCCCATTTCTTCCCACCAGTTTTCAGCGGATTACATTGGCTATGGCATCAGCTCCGCCTTTGTTGCTCCGCAGTTTCCCTTTGGGATGTTATAGTTCATTCCTCTGCGTTGGATGTTAACACGTAAGAGCAACAATGAGATAATAGGCACTTGCGATAACCGGAGTGTGCCGTGTTACACCAGTTTTAAATCTGCCGTTTTAGTTGCTGAATTGATTTACAGTGATCGAGATATCTTACGTTGGAATCGTAGCCACTTTTAGTTATAATTGGGAGTTGTGGTACCTGACACGCACTCACGTTTAACGTACTTAATGTTAACGTCAATTGTAGCGAAACGATAGCAGATTGGTCCATCTGCTCCCCGTGTTCTTGGGTTTCTATGTATGTGTTAAATAAAACCACGATGTACGATAACTCGGTGAAATGTTTGCTGATTTTTTCACCCGATACGACATTGACGATGACAAACACAATTTTTTCCTTTTTCCCGATATTTAACTTAAATACAGAACAGTTCAATATTGGCTTCACCGTTGCTTTCACTGAGACCTTTATTACCTACCTCTAATATGTATAATAAAAGTATTTATATTTAGTAGTTAGTCGTACACAGTAACGTTATCACCGTGACAGCGAGTGCTGTTCTATCCTATTCATTTTCAGATTCAGAATTTACAAAATTGCATTAAATACGCTTTTTCGTTTCTTGATCTTTCTTATTATTAACCTGGGACGTGTTCTGTACCAGCTTTTAAAACGCCGCATCGATATGTCGATTAGGGCCAACGCTTGCAATTTTGGGCATCTTGAACGTATTTGATTTCCAGGCCTGGTCTAGATAAGAGACGCCTGGAGTTCACTGTTCACACAGTTCCAATACTGTGATTACTAGTCAATCAGAGTTTTCATAGATTGTTAGCCCTTCCTAGGCTATCGATAGACTAAACGAGTATTATCATCGAAGCTAACCTTCCCCCCTCACCCTCATTGACACCCCCCCAACTCGAGACCGCGACTACATTGTTTAACGTGTGGACTCACGGTTGAAGCAAGCGATGTGGTGTTATTATTGTACGTATGCTATTATTTTCCACATGCGCAATATTCGGGAATTCGTTTTTTCGCACTAATCTCAGAAGCTTTTCTATTCTAGCACATCTTCGTGCTTTTTGACGTAACGAATAGCACGCTCCCAAATATCAGTTTTGCAATGACGGCGATGGAGCGTGCGGGCGAAACGTGGCCGCATCGAGCCGAGCGCGTGACGTAACGCTCGCAAGTGATCGCTAATTGAACCTCGTAATTGCGAACTGGCTGTTGATGAATTATGAATTTCGCTGAAAGGAAAATTCAAACTGGTGAGCGGCGAAATCAATCATCTGAAACGAGTCAGCGGGGAGTATCTCCAAATTTGAAATACAAAACACTCGCTTTCATATACATTTTGAATATTACACGTAGGCAAGACTAAGAAGAGAAAGATTTATCAGTCGCATAAAGTGTTAATCTCTTGGGGGAATTTAACAATGGATCTTTCTTTAAGCAAGCGTAAATTTTCCTAAGTATTATGTAGTGCTGTTTCCTAGTGTATAATTGAGAGATATTGAATAAACGTAAATGTTAATAAATACCTGAATAGCCATAGCTACACATTTTGCTTTATATGTCTAAACTAAAACGAACGTGACGGAAGTCATCGGTATCTGCACGTTGTTTTTACATGGGGTCCTTTAAGAAGTTGGTCTATGGCTTCCTTTTCAGCCGGTACCACTGTGAAGTCCCTGATATCATGAGTATCCATGCTCGACCCATATTGGGGCACCCTAGGATACTGAGCCCAATCCCATGCTGGCAGAACAGGAGGTCGTAAGAGGCGACAGAAATCGGCTTGCTTGGTGGTAGTGTTTCGCGTAAGGATTATATTATCAATACTATTATGAAGTCATTAATATTATTATTGTATAGTATTGTTATATTTCTGCACCTAAAGCTTGTCTGGCTGGCTGCTTGAGTCAGCCGCCGAACGACTCGTCGTGTTTCGGCCGAGGGCTCGAGAACTATTACTTTCTTTCTTTCTTCTTTCCTGGTCGACAAGGCATTATTGATGCCTTTGGAGTTTTTAATGTCCATGGGCAACGGTGACAACTTACCATCAGGTAGCTCGTCTACACGTTTGTCGTATGTCGTTTGGGTATTTATATATATATAATAAACTTCCTACCCCCGCTCCCGATTATACATATAGCAATGAACATACGATAATACCGAGGAACGGCGGATCTGAAAAGAATTCGTAAACGTACAGTTGTATATTATTAATTCAGCTGCCGGAGAAACAAACATGGCCCGGTGTAGCGACGTTACACTTTGCTGAATATATAATTTGTTTCGTGTTTTATAATGAATGGTGAATGTCGACAATAACACATCAGAACTTACTGAGGTTAATTTGATATTATTCCGTATTGGACACATTTTATATTAGGCAGTTTTGCTATTCATTATTGCAGGAGTAAGGATATGCCGTCGGAGTCCTCGCACATCTCCATCACACGGTGAAGCTAGTGATATTTGAAATGAGAACAAAATTTTTAGATATTCACGGTAGTTTTTATATGATTAACTGAAAAATGAACTTACGAGCTAACTATATACCTATTAGTTGTTTGCCCTTGCATTTGCGTACCGCCCAAGTCATCACCGACGGGTCGCCGGCGCGGATAAAACTGGTGGAACCAGCTTATTATAACTGAATCTCCGACCCGGCACTGTAACAGAAACATACAAACAATTCACCATTAACAAGGATGGTTTTGTAACTAGCCCAACTGTTAAAAATCGTACCACAGCTCCCGATTGTCGTTATAATTAAACTAATTAGTGCAGAACCCAACGACCTCCAACAGGGAGCGACTGTTCGAAACAGCCTCGTGAGTCGTCCAACCGAATGCATAACAAGCAAGCCAGGTTGGTTTGAACTTAACGACAAGGTAGAGCTTCTATACATATAAAATAAAAAATAATTGGAAAATAATTCCGTGTATGTACGGATCTTGATTCGTTTGAAGTCTTATAAATTATGATTTGGTGATGATGTATCTGCTCTTAGAAACAATTTTATTTCGTTGTTTAAAGAGCACAACGAAAATTTAGATTCGATTAACAAGTACCAAGTACAAAACGGAACATGTGTGTACCAGACGCACCAACTGGATGATATTATTAAGACGTCATGACTCAACGTCTCAACATTTTGTATCAGAATGTGAAAGTATTGTTTTTTTAAAGGAGCATCGACTCCCATGCGATAGGTTAAAATGCTCGTTTGCTATTTGCGGTCATTTGTAACCGGTTACTACTTGTTAGCGTAGTGTAGCAGCACATGAGTCTGTGAGGCATGGATTCATTCGCTCCACAAGACTCAGGAGTGTGGATTTATCTCGGTTGGTGAAAATACGAAGAACTGTCCACCAATGTTTAACTTTTGTACTCACATTGTTATCGGGTAAGGTCCGTAGTCTCCCACGCTGGCTAAGTGTGGGTTTACATAAGCTTTAAACAACATCAAGACATCATAGACAACTGTGAGTAGGTTTCCTTCTAATTTTGCCTATCACCGAAGCAAGGAATACTTAGTTTCTTATATATATATATATATATATTTTTACGTGGAAGGCTTAAATCCAGATGCACTGTGAGATATAACGTTGCTCGAACTAGCCTATGAACACTTAAGGTAAACACAAAAATACTTAAAAAATGCTTGCGAATTTTTTTCCTCAAGCTGTTTGTTTAAAGAGACTTTACAACCCGGTTGCGATCGATGCAAACCCGAACGAGGCATTACCAATTCAGTGGTTGTGAAGTGCGAGTAGTCGTTAATGAGTTTCAAATCCTAGACACGGTCTGAGGCTAAGATCGCAAAAATATGTAAGGTGTGGGCGCTGCAGGCTCGCGGCTCGCGTGGTACACGGCCGCGAGTGGGTGAACCCGTTTCCATTGTTCACTCCATAGGTTAACAAGCGACGCATGTAAAGACAACGGCTGGCTCACGACACGTACACGGCACGGTGTGTACATACGTACGTGTACAACTTGAGCGATGATAGCCTAGTAGCTTCAAGTCCAGCATCGCCCGTGCAAGGGATCTGGGTGTATGTATATCCAGCGATTATGATTCGTTTCCAACTGCCGTTCAGTGTTACCAGCCAGTTACATGCGTGGGAGAACTATTTATTACTAATTTAAGCCTTATTATTTCAAGCCTAACCATTAAAAAATCGTTAGAAATTAAAGTTTATTGACCCGTTTCTGATATTTACGAATGTATTTTGTAATTGCATAGCAACCCACGTCTGGTGGCGGAACGGAGTTAGAAGTTCTATGCAGTCATTTGTTATTTTTACCTCCCTGATGCGTTTGCTGCCCATTACCGCTATGGGTATCGTGTTCGTATCACGTCGTTTCATCTTATTTCCTCTGGTTTCATTGTGGACGTCTCGTTGACTTTGGAGTGTACCCGTTTATGCGCTATTAAGATTTAAAAAAATACCCTATGGTCAGTGAGTGGTGTAATGCTGTTGAGTTCCCGCTTTTAACGGTAGATGCTAGTCTACACTACGTAGTCATAGAGGCAGACCAGTAGAATATTTTAACATGTTTTAGTTGCAAAATGGGAGATCCAGTATACAAATAGGTTCACCGATCGATAATCTCGTGTTCGGTCAGCTAGAACTCTCGATCGAATGCGGCAACAAACAAAACCTTGTTCTCCTAGGTTATCCGCTGCACATGTCACACGAAACTATTGGCGCACCGGTGTCCGGTTCGCGGCGGCATTGTCAATGGCACGCCGTAGCCGCTAGCCGGTTCGATGCCCGGACAAGGTCGCGAGCAAGGGTGAAAGTGAGCTGGGGCGGGTGTACACTGCGCTACACTCTGTGTGATCGGTGTTCTGTGTGCGAGACTAAGGAGCGGCTGGTTTATAGTTAGTTCGCAAACACTTGATGTAATGGGATTTTAAGTTTAACGTTCGCTACAGCGAGTGATGTCGCCCGAAGGCTTGTAAATTCTATTTGGTTGTTGGCACGGGATATGGCGAATCTAACTCCATAAATTTTCGTATTTTACTAGTAGTTGTGGGCTTATGTAAATCTATATGATTTATGTATAGTTTATATTTTACTTACATATACGTTTGTCTACATTCGGTATGTGAAGGCGATTGGCGATGATATTCACTACTTATTGTTACCAGCAAGCAATGTAATCGAATGACAGAGGAACATAAGAATTTCATGTTTAAAAAAAAAATCGGCCGTAGAAAAATAACAAATATAACAAAAAAATTCAATTTAGACAATTATATTTCGTGTTTCGTGGAACCGTAGTTCCCATTCATATCCATATCCATAATTATTTTACCATTTGAAAGGCGCATAATTCCTGACGAACATAGGCTATGTATAATGTAAATGTAATTAATTTTTCAACCCGAACGAGGTCGGGAGCGGGTCGCCAGTATAATAACATGATATATTAATAAAATTCATTATAGAAAACCTTCTATTGAACAATGTTCTTGAACTGTTAGTTCGTCCATACAGCCATAGTTCCAATGCCCGGGTTCCTATATTTCATGTGTGTAATAGCAGTAATATTATATTACGTCTTTCTCACCTCGGTCCTCATCGTCTTTATAACTTTAGTTGCCAACGGCCGGCCACCTACGTCTATCTGTTACCTCTGGTTAAAAGTTTATATTTGAGCACTTTATCGTATATTTCAGTAAACAAACATAGATGCATATTTCTATAAATGAAATCTTCATTCTATAAATGAATTCATCGCTCCGAGGGTGAGGATAAATAAGTTCAACGAAATGAAACATATCATTAGCCAGCAGTGAGGGATAGATTTTAAGTTATTTTAAATCTTTCCTTTGTCATTCTTTTTTGGCCCTATATATGATGTTGCCAATTTTTTTTTGGTAACTCCCTCAAGTCCCTGGTCGGTACTACTATTTACTTGTCACAGATAACTCCCTTTCGCTAATCTTTTATCCGTCCTCCCAAGTCAAACCTTCGTAAGCGTTCCCCTTCAATGTGAGTCACTCTAGAGCCAAACACATTTTGTTTTCTATATATCATTATCGTTCTATGTTACTCGTACTGGTTCGTGCAGTTTTAACTCTCCATTATTATCCAAGACTGTGGCATTCATTACACATAATTTGTTACAACTACCGAGTTCGTTTCCTTGCATATTTTTTACCCCGTTTGTGTCATCTCATTTGTTTAGCGAAGTACAGGGTCGGTAATATCGAGACACCCTTTGTCTAACCCCTCCCGTCGCTGCAGACTGGCGGAAGACGGGAGTTAGACGGGTGAGTGAATCATCTGAGGGCACAGTCGAAAAGACAAGTGTTAAGTGTTTTTTTAATGTAGTACCTTTGAGGTTTATTTTACAGCTCTGAGGTACTAGCTCGATGATATGCTGTAACGGTATTATAAAGGTTACAAAACTCTGTTATGTGTTGACAATGTCGCTTGATATTTTTTTGCATCAAATTTAACAAATATGTCATAAAATAGTACCATTTTCGCCTTCGAAATCGGAAATTCAAGCAATAATATCAGCTGCATAATTATTATTTATATGTATTTTTATTTTACTTAATTAAATTAGATATATATGTTCTAGGTGACTGTAAATTCTTGGTTATTGCAAGAAACCTACATTCATTTAACCAAATGCTGATCGCATAGAATTTTGATAGGTTATCAGATAAGATAAGCGATTGCGGTGTTACGTCGAGCACTGAGCTAAAAGCACTAGAACATTAGAACATCTTATCTGACTATAAGACGGTGCAGCTTCTAACCGTTTTTCTGGCGACTGTACTTTAATCGCGAGGTCGTTGGCTGCTTAAAAGCCGGTGTAATCTGATATAGTGCAGCATACACGATATAATAAAATTGTAGACGGCCTATTGGCTCCAATTTACCGCAAGGAATTAGTGGCATGTGGCAATCGGGTTTTTATTAATAAAGAAATCTGAAAGTAATTGTATTTCGCAAGATTTTTTAATAATCTTAATCGCCATGTCGTGAAATATTTCTTGCGTAGGTACACTATTTTGTGGAGCGATGTCCTTGTCTCTTGTCTCTCTCTTCTCTTTTTCTATCTGTGCTTGTTTCTCACTTGAACGTTATGCTCAAAGAAGACCACAGTACTTGGCGTTACATACATAATGATTTCCATTTCTCTAGGACTAGTCCGAATAGTGGCAATGTCTCTTTTGTCTTCGAGGTGCCATTTACTTCCAAGACAAACATTTTGTCAGTGAAAAAAAATCACTCACTCACGGAATGATACGTCAAGCATGTCACACCTGCAGCATAACAAAGAACGTGACTTTAAGTTCTTCGGATTCGTTATTATAATCTAATTAAACCACCCTTCTAATGTAACCCTTTTTACGTTTCATAAAAATTACACGTGCCAATACAGCAGTTCTAATACGATCATCGAAAGGACATACATCTTTACAATGAAAGTGACTTAACTCAAAATTCCTGAAATTCAAGATTTTACTATAAATTTAATTAAAAAAGCCTACTCTAAAACCCCATGGTGAAAAAGAGCCCGAATTATGAGTGAGAAAGGGAAAAAGGGAAAACCTCATACATCAGTCTCTATAAATTTACAAAGGACCATACATTTTTGAAAACTTTCTTCGTCATTTCCCATAAATTGCAATTTTTGAGTTAAGTCCCTTTCATTCTAAGGGTGCGTTATGTCGTCACAAATGTACTATTATTATGGAACTAGCGGCCCTCTCTCATTTTATACATATCATTTAGGCGTAATTCATAATTATCTTTGAATTGTATAAAATAAAGTTAATATTATGATGATTTTTAGCTTAATTTATAAATTAGGCATAGCCAATGTCCATCCGAAGTAATGTAATTTATCGAATGGTAAAAGAATTATTCAGATAAATGACACGGTTCTGGAGAATATCCGCCGCATATTAGTATATATGTGGCATATTTCTTTCAGCTTGTCTAAACAAACAGCGTATGCAGGTTCAATCCGTAATATTCATCATGGACAAATAGATAAGCAAATTCTATCACAATACTTCATACAAATATCGTTTTGTCATCTATTTCTATTGTGTTTTAGTAAATACCTTTTGTCGACTCCCATAATCCATTGTTTACCCTGCGGCGGCGGCCCCGTGGGTAGTCGGCACGATGACGTGTTTGGTCGCAATGTAAGTAGGCACCTAATTGTCAATTACCACGCGAGATGTTCATTCCAAGAAGAAAATGAGGTGATTAGATAATTGTATGATTAAAGCTGTCACTAAAAATAAACTCCAGCCTTATCACAACTTACTAATGTCACGATGATATTGAGAGGAGTTGGAGGCGAGGAGGCGTTGGCCGTATCCGGCTTAGAACATTTTTCATGCTTATTGAAATATAATGGGGAACTCAGGGTGTAACATACTAGTGCCAACTACCTTAATGGGGACCTCAGGGTTTAAAGATCTGATCTTGTGTAGGCATACTAGTGCCAACTACCTCCGTTGGTGGTCGTTGAGTTCTGTATCGAAGAGTTAATCCTACGTTGCTAGTGCCTGGTGGTCTTTTGTGATAATATCCGTTCCAATCTAGCGTGAAATGCTTTAAAGAATTTCGATTGCAAATTTTATAAGGTAGTTAACAAACCGACGAACTCGCTTCATACGTGGTCAGCAACGCATCCATGTTCCCCCTGGATATATCCTGATATGCTGGCTATTATCTTCAAAACAAACATACTTAAGTCAAATGGCTTTCAGCGTAACGTAACGCAACGCAACACATTTTGTTTTATTTCACATCTCGTGGGCTACAATTTATCTAATGGACATGTAAAAGGGCCCACTAAACCTACTGGATATATGTTTCGCTGAGAATACCCCCCCTGTTATGGTTCCCAGGGCCAAAAATATCGACAACGAAACATTAGCGACATGTGGTGTCTGATGAAGGTGTGTGACACGCCCACTCACGCGATCCAAGCTTAAAGCGTCTATCTAGGTACTGATGCTGTCCTACATATCTGCCGAAATGTGGAACTTTTTTGTGGCTGCACAGTTGTTTTAACCATTTGCTTTCATGTTGCAGTTGTTATTAATAACTCGCACATTTCATGATAGTACCAGAAGCGGTTATTTATCTCATGGCTACAAATTAAGTTCTTCCCTCTGATAATTCTGTTATCACTGATTGGTTCTGTCCCTGTCCCGATAACAGGACTACTTTTTTCGTTGGTACTATTGTCGAGTGAGAAATAAATCTATTGATCAATTGGACCAGGCTACCTCTCGACCGACGAGTCGTCCTGCCCACCTATTGCATATTTCTTTTGACAGCGGTGATCATCGATTAAGTTGTGGAAGTCGATGTTTTGCAACGTTCATTCCAATCATCATATGAGTAAATTACCTAAGCCGTGCAATATGAAGACACGAAATTCTTAGTTAATTCTTAATTCTTCTTCGCTTTAGAAATTATTTACATTCGGACAAAACTGTCACCTTACAAATAACACCCGTACAATAAAATATCTTATTATTTTTTATCAAGCATTTAATAAATATCATGTTTGTGAGATTTTGCAATTTAAAGTCTTAAGTTGTCTTAGTTGTACGAGTTAGAAACATATTCATTTATTACAATAAGGTGCAGTAAAGTAGCGTAATCTTTGGTTAATAGTTAATACCTTCCAAACAGAATGTCCATGTCAACTTAATAATGTTAGTCTAGGTATAGGTAGTAGGTATAGTAAACTCTTGAGGCCCGCAGGTAGGTTTATTTCTTGAGTTGAAGAGATAGATGAATAAGATTAGATTAGACAACTCAAAATCAATATTACACATATCAAATATCATTGATTTTTCCACATCATGTTTATGCTGAACAGCTAAACAGATTCGATACCGGTACAGTTTTATTATGTGCAATATCCATTTAAGACGATTGTACGATGACAATCGATTACGAATGGTCATTGGGCGTCTACAAATATGTAATTATTATTTTTTCGTTATTAGCTTTACGTTGTAGTACAGTAGTATTAATTCTGTGAAGTTTTGTCCTAGTCCAAGCCGACTGCATGCTACGTTATCAAAATGTATCCGCCGAAGTGGAGGCCGCACATCAAAGCGCCCGGCGGCCTCTCCCGCTGACGTTCAAAGGGCTGTTCTAGACGACTTTGACCTACATCGAGATACGTAGGTACACACGTACATGTAAGAGCTGTTGTGGATATGAAATTTTAGATCTGGATACGGATATATGAATAATATTTCACCGGTTTCGGTTACGGTTAAGGATATGAAATTATTTCGGATTATCCCATTGTTTCGGATAATTTCGGTTACCGATATTAGATGATTTAAAAATTGGAAAAAAATATATTTATAATGTATTTACTAGGTAACACTTGACTTGACACTTGACTTTAATTCTAGGTTCTTATTACAATGAAATAGAAAATAACAGTAGCCTTAAATGTGTTAATAATAAAAACTGTAGAATATGAGAGCGACGCGGCTAGTGTAGACTGCCTTTATCCGAAATTATTTGAAACTTTGTCGTATTCGGTTACGGTTTCGGATATATTTTTATTTCCGATATCCGTTAGTTTCGGGTACGGTTACCGGGCTCCATAACATCCCTAGTACAAACGTACCTACTAGAGAGACATCGGTACATTTCACCTTTACCCGAGTGCTATTGTACTAGAATTCTAAACTTGGAAAGCTTAGAAACATATTGAAGTTCTGATTGGAACTGCTCAGTAAGAACATTGTGTGTTGACATGGTGTTTTTGTGAGACTGGCCGACATTGAACGCGACGACCGCCCCATGATATCGTTAATCGAAACGACTTCCAATAGAACCTCACACGCAAGTAAATAAACACAATAATTATTAACAATGTAGACAGCAGCAATAATCACGCATTAATCTGACTTACAAAACTCAACAAGGACTCTCAGAACAGACAAAAGAACGTCAATTGGATGTGGTAAAAACTAAAAAGTAGATGTCCCTCTCAATTTGCGTTTCCTTTGTGCGAGCGTGAATATGGGTGTGTGCGTGCGTGCCTGCGTGAGTGATTGTGCGCGCGTGTGTGTGTAGCGCGGTGAAGAAATTGATTACATGTCACTGTCAAAAACTGGGATTCCTCCGGGAACCATGATCGCACCCGATGGAGACTCGTTTTTATCAGGCGTGTTAAATATATGTTTACGTTTTCCCTTTACACCGAAACAGAGTACCTGAGTGAGTTATTATTACTCTATTAATAATGTAGAACAAACGCCGCGCAGTAATTTTTGAGATTGAGTTCAGATAGACACACTTGTTTCAAACTGCAATGATAGTAGTATATGGTATAATATGATTATTATATCACTATTCAGCAAGAGCTTAAATAACCAAGCTGAAATAGAACTATAGTTCTATATGAGGTGGGTCATAAACGAAATGCTACTATCATGAATTGTAATGCTTAATTTGTTCGACGACCCTTTAGTACAGTTGCTTGTTGTCTAGCGAGCTAGCCCCGATTTGATTCCCGGCCGACGTTGATATTTATGTGACGAGTTTGTCTCGGGTCTTGGGTGTTCGTGATGGAAATGGAAATGGAACGGTGAGAGGTGTGATTATAATTTCATTATATTTCTAAACTTATAATTCATCATAAGCGCTTATAATTCATCATCCTTTTCTGATAATATTTGAATGGATTGATTGAAAATCATCTATCTAGCACCTGTTCAAATTTAAAATATAAACTACTATTTAATTGAACAGTTGTACATGTTACTTGACAGCGTAAAGGAAGTCATAGGCATCCCGGTCACCGAGGATCTCGGGCAGGCAGAAGACATGTGTGGCATGGGAGCAGCTCGTCAGCTCCGCCACCAAGGCTTATCAGACCGGGCACAACCTTCAACAATGAAGAATCCGACAAAGAAGAAGGATATGTTACTATCATCCCGTCCCGATTTTTCGTTTGGTTTCAATTAAAGCCAATCCGTCCATCCGTAATACTGTACTTTTCAAATGGTAAAAGATTTTTCAGACCGCGAACAGTCGCCGACCACGCACGCCGCGCACTCTAAAGCCATTAGCTGACATAATGGACCAGTATTCTTTAGGTATTTTATTAAAGGAAAAAAAAAGATTAAAAAGCAAAATCTTTAGCAACCTGCATTATTTTGTTCTATCTGAATTTTCTATTCTGATAACCAGCTACTCAAAGTGTCGCCTCACAGTGAAAAACGCCGTCGATCACTCCCCTGAAGTTAAATAAAACTGTCGTATATTTTTCTCGCTGGTGTAGTATAAAGAACCACTAATCAGTCGAGATAAAATTCGACCCAACTAGTCTGTAGTAGGGCCACTCCTTGTGATAATTGATCATTTGCACACAATATATCTACTATTATCTTTTGTATATTATATTCTGGTCCTCGCACACACACACACACACACACCTGTCTGAGGTGCAACTTAACGATTTCATGATACGGTCGACGATTTGATGCAATTGTCAACTCTAATATAATTACGTGACGTATACGTTTCAAGCGATCGTGTCAAGTGTACCTCACACTAGACGTGCAAAACTGGCGCGACACCGTCTCGCGAATCGAACCGCCTTCGCCGGACGGCTTGATGTCCGATTCGATCGAGCCATCGATAAATATTCAACGCGAGCAACGAGTGTACTGTTTGCACTGTTTGGGCGCATCGGGCGGCACCGCGGCATGTTTGGTTAAGTCCAGCTACATAACTGTCCGGGGCCGATGGCCTCGCCGTTGCGTATTAATTAGATTTTGCGAGACCGCGAGCGATCGACACGATAACCTATTGTTGACGCTACTATTTTAACAGGTCGCGTCGAAGAATGCCGTGATGAGGTGTGGTGGCGGTTTTTGAGAAGTCGATACAGTCGTTTTAATTTTAGCGAGCTAAATATCAAACTCTAAATACCGATATGTAGTCGAATAGAAAAAAGCGAGGGATGCTCTGATTACGTTTTGATTTTTCGGGGTATGAGCAATTTTCCATCTACCGAGAAGATGTCCGTACGCTTCGATAATACTAAACAGGGTTCCCTCTGTCGCGTGTGGCATGTACGTACATTCTAAACACACAACAAGCACCCGCGACCCGAGAACAAACATTTATCCGTCACATAAACGTTTGCCCCGGTCGGGAATAGAACCTAGGGCCCTCGATCGGCATTGAAGGTAGCCACCCACTGGGCTACACGGCCGTCTATAAATCGTAACACATCTTATTCAAAGTTTAAAACTATATAGCGTGCGTCCGTCACAATTGCATTAATATACTGCAGCTTGGATAGAGAATGCTACATCGTAAATCCTAAAATTCCACAAACCAAAAACCAAAAAAACTGAAACAACTTTTTTCTTTCGTCGGCTCTGCAATAAAAAAAAACTTGGTCTTGGTGATACTATCGGTCTTCAATTAAATAAATTTACGATCGCACGCTGCTAACAGTCAAATATGGCGTGTATTGATGGCGAATATAAAAATTGACATGCGTATACAGGCTGTTTTAAAATGTGTATTATATATGTGGGGTAGTAAGGAGTTAAAGCACATCTACAAATTTTATTTTTCTTTACTAAACAGATTTAATTTCTAAAAATAAAAGTAATTATTCTTTAATCCAATATGTCTTAACATAGCCCTAAAAAGTTTTTTTTTAATGTTACAAGTCAACTAGGTAGTGGACGTGTCACCTGACATGAATAAATTTTTCTTCTTCTTCTGATGGTCGCCGCCGCCCTCGCAGGTCCTTAAAACGAAAAGTTTTACCGATGGATCGCTGGCCACAAAGGGAGGAGGGCACCCACTATTTAATTAGCTCTATGGCACACCAATTAAACACATTAAATAAAGCATTTGGCATTTAATTCAATCAATTTTGGTTGAATTCAGATACTGAGTTTGGTAACCCTGGCTACTTGACAGCGGATGG
The DNA here is from genome assembly GCA_003671415.1 of Megathymus violae. Lineage (NCBI taxonomy): Eukaryota > Metazoa > Arthropoda > Insecta > Lepidoptera > Hesperiidae > Megathymus > Megathymus violae. The sequence goes on from PDGT01000002.1 coordinate 10,715,429, forward strand.
ATTTCGGGGCTTTTTAAACGGCGCTAGGTCTGGACTGCCGGTTTAACACTTTTTTCTACACCCTGTACAATTGGTATATACGTACGCTCGTCAGATGCTTGCAGTTAAATTGGCCATTGAAACAGACATTATGTCGAATCGCTTTTCGATAGAAAGTTGAAACGAGAGAATACGAGACTCTAAGAAATGTGAGACGCTCAATTTAAATTATACTATGAACGATGGATTTGAACGAATACATTTCTTATAATCTTGATTTCTTTATCAATGCTAATTGTCACAGTGTGGAAAATTAACCGAAATTAACATTTTTAAGTTATTTATTAAAGTTTTTCTGCCAAAGGATACAAACAAATTCTAAATGTTAAATTTTTTACCAACAATATTTACTCTTTGCCACTGTTTGACTACAGAACAGACCTTATCTATTTGAAATTGACAGAACCAGCAAATAATTAACGTTTTTTTTTTAAATAATGTAAATATATTGTATTTGTTGTATATATACATTTTAGCTGTTAATGCTCCGTTTCCATTATACAGACTTGTAACTACATATTAAGTCAAATGTCGCCAATGCTTGATGCGCGTAATATACAAAAAGGTTTAGAAAGTTTTCTCTTGATGTTTCATCATAATATTATCGATATAAATGAAGCAGACACAAATTGTAACGGAATATACATAAAATAAATGATAAAATATACAACAACCGATAGTTTTACAGTTATGACATGTCCATGGCTGTCGTTAATGATACGATGACCTCTAGTATAATGTATATGTAGTTTGGTTGTTTTACAGTCCGTGTGGGCTAGGTATGACTGATAAATGGATAATGTCTAATTTATACTGGTACTCTCGTAAGCGCGTAATTCGATAGAACACGTTAAAACTTGTCGGAGGCCTTCGGCTTACATAAGAACTATGGTTGGGTTGCATAACGCAACATCCCCATGCCGCATAGGAGCCGTGTGCGCGTGCGTGCCCTCCACGTTTGTTTATTTACGAGAAGCGACATCTTAACGAATCTGACATGATCACTACAGATTGCTTATCAAACGCGACGACCCAGACCGACCGGCTTAACGTGCCTCCCGATGCACAGGAAACGGTCAAGGCATTATTTAGCCGCTAGCTGTCCACCCATTCGGCCATCAGCTGCTCCCCAAGTTGCTTAACTCGGTTCATAACTTGATTCACCATGAGCGGTTTTACTCATTACAGAACTTCGAACTTTTACATAGAAAATTATAATCTGTGTCTCTCTACATATAAAACTAATACGAGTATAATTGTTTTTATTTTTTCAAATTTCTACGCTCTTGATCCGGAGTTGACAGGTTGTTGACGGAGATCCCCAGGCCCTATTATTTTGATTTAAATGAAATGTCACTCACTTCAAACTATTGACGAGCTCGTCCATGCGCAGCGGGAATCACTTCCCATCCAGTAGCCCGTGTGCACGTTTTGCGATTTATTGACATAAAATAATCGATTGTCCTTCAGTAACTTATTATAAGTTATACTTTTTATTTACATTTTAAATATCCTTATGTAAATCCCCCAAAAAAGAAACAGTTTGCCATCAACGGCATATTAGCCATATTCTATTAAACTGATTTTTAATTTTGCTCATACATTTTGCTCACCCACAGGCCAAAAGACTCAACGGCAACGGCGAGCTGGCCGCCATCAAGGTGATCAAGCTGGAGCCGGGCGACGACTTCGCGATCATCCAGCAGGAGATCCTTATGATGAAGGACTGCAGGCACCCGAACATTGTTGCGTACTACGGCTCGTATTTGCGGCGGGACAAACTGTGGATCTCCATGGAGTACTGCGGTGGTGGCAGCTTGCAGGTATGTCGAAGTTATTGGCACCTGTTTATGTTAACAATTGGCAAATGAGCTAACGGGCCATGTGACGGTTTTTCGTCAAAGCGCACATAACACCAGAAGTATCACATATGTGTTGGTGTGCAACAAGGAAGATGAGAGTACAGTTTCACGTTTGACTTTAAAACGGGAGTGGGAAGTCAGAGAGGTAAATAATCTTATCATTATGTGCGATCATCGTCTGAATAATGCTGGGTGATACAGAAGAGTCTAGTGACTTCCGAAACTAAGTAAGTAATCCTACCGTCCATTAGTCAGCTGGTAGCGTCGCAGAGGTTGCCTTGGCCTCGAGACTTAATGGGGTTCCATTTCCATACTTTCGAGCTCACCCCGTATTGGTGTTTCGTTCGCGTCATCGCATTGGAACCATGTGTGTTTTGACGATGTTAATATAATATTATTATTCATTTTGACGTCGTGACATAAATCTATTGTTTTCTATTGCAGGATATCTACCACGTGACCGGCCCGCTGACCGAGCTTCAAATAGCATACATGTGCAGGGAGACGCTCACCGGACTGTCGTATCTGCACAGCATGGGCAAGATGCATAGGTTAGTGTGTCTGTCACAGACTAAAACATACATTTGATGTCGGGATAAAGTCGAAAACGTCGACGACCCAGGTGTCAGAACCATGTGGTAATCACCACCGGCGGAGTAATACAGCAAGTTACTAGGGGTTAATTAAAGGTGATGCGGAAAGTACTCTTCAAAAACACGGCGCCCATTTCAAATTCTTTTACCGTTTGAAAAGTACGTTATGTCGGATGGACATAGGCTTTAATATCAAATGTATATGTATAATAATTCATTGTTGAACCCGAACGATCGGGACATTAATAAAATGCTAGAACATCGGTAAGCTGGGGTAACATTGATTTCCTCAACAGATTGTAGAAGTAACAATATTGAATAGATTAGGAACGACTGGTCGAGGCATTGAGTTAAATTAAATAATATTTATTCAAAGTTGGTTTTTACAAACACTCTACGAAAGTCAAATTACGCCGTCGCTTCAACAAATCCCCACTACGAGTGGTCCCGGAAGGAGAAGCGACAACAAACTCCCGAGTAGTCATTTCACAAGGGTATCAAGAAACGATAATAATAATACTCTTTATTGTACACCATAGACATGACTTAAGAACAATTCGATCGTCATATTTATACAACAATATATTGTTATTAAACATATTAACTTAATAAACAGCCTGGCTAGACAGTTAAAAACTTAGTTTGGTTTATGATTACTTGTATTCCAGGGACATCAAGGGCGCCAACATCCTGCTGACGGAGTGCGGCGATGTGAAGCTGGCTGACTTCGGCGTGTCCGCTCAGATCACTGCCACCATTAACAAGCGCAAGTCGTTTATCGGCACCCCCTACTGGATGGCGCCCGAGGTAACGCTCTCTGACAACTACATATCAACTGTCAACTGTCATTATTATTTTTTCTTTATTGTTAATTAAAAGGATTACAATTTATTTCACTTATACCAATTACCTTTTATTCACGGGGACATATTAATTAGGAAAAGTAACATTTTATAGAAAAGTAATATGAATAAATAATTAATTAACGGTAGAAAAAAGTGTTTACAAAGTAGTAATACAAATAGCATGTCGAAACAATTTTTTTTTGTATAGGCAACAATGGTACAGTAAGAGCAAAATAAATGTAGTAAATCATTTGTTTAAAAAAAAGGTATGGTACACTTTCCAATGTGTCTAGTTGGTAATGCAGGGTCATCACTGCCTGCTGCAGTCTGGGGCAGTCATTTATGTGACAGATAATGTATCTTCTCTTGTAGCGGGTTGTTGTTATGTAAATTGTGTATGTCCAAGCGACCCTTGGGGAATTCTAATGTGAGGGTGTGAGTGTGTGATCGTTTATTTATTTATTAACTGACATGTGGAAGCGCAGATTGTGAATAAACGATATTATAGTAAAACCTATTAATCAATGATATGGATTTTTGGAAATAATAGTTCAGTACAGGTATTTATTGTGTATAATTACTGTACATTTAATTTAAATATGTGCTGAGGAGTTTCTTTCATTTTCTTATATTATTAAACTAAGTTGAAAAGGTACTATTGACAAAATACGTAAACCATTAAATGATTTTAATTTGAATTTATATTCATTTATGGACAATGACAGTGAATGTCTGTTTCATTATGTAACAAGGAATTGATGAAGTGCCAATAAATAGGTATACAATGAAAACAAATGAAGAAAAAATGTGATACTAGTAATTATTTGTTACATGTTTTTATCAGGTTTTTTCATAACTACTGCTTTCACCTGAACTTATCGCGCATATCATTGTATTTATTGGTTAAAACCGCACTAAAACCCTTGCGGTAGTTTTTATCATTATCAAATTCAGACTGAGAGAAACTTTGTTTGTATTTGTATTGATAATGTAATAATAATAACTGAGTAATTTTGTGTTTGTTATCTTAGGTGGCGGCGGTGGAGAGGAAGGGCGGTTACAACCAGCTGTGCGACATCTGGGCGTGTGGGATCACCGCCATAGGTACCAATACAATATTATTGCATATTGTAGATTATTATGAGATTATGTCAGGTTATTAGTATGTCGGGAGACAATCATGAATCCGGTTGGTAAACGGAACGCGGCACGTGACCCGAGCGATGGCAGCACCGTCGCTATGACTCGACACTGGACAACTCGTTCCACGATGGAGCCTAGCTGCGGGACTAGCGCCATGGCAGGCTTCTTTTGGGCTCCGACCCAGTGGTGCTGGAGACTAGTGTTTCGCTGCTAGGTACTGTTGCACGTTATCGATGAACCGGTCCGTTGACAAGCTCACCTAAAATGGAAACTGAAACGCGTTAAAATACATTTCATTGTCAATTTTATGCTTTGTATACATTCAAAAACGATTGGAACGACATATTAGTACCATTGATTCTGACTTGGATTACATGGAGCAATTAAAAGGTAAAGGAAGCATTGCCTCGTCTATTTGGTCAACATGGTGCTCCACAAACATTAATAATAATGAAAGGGCTACTCCCTTTAGATCTGTAAATAAAACGGTAAGATCGATAAAATAAACGGGTAAGACTTCGATGATTACCAATTAACAACATAAAGTAAACATCGTTTCCAGAGCTCGCGGAGCTCCAGCCGCCGATGTTCGAGCTGCATCCGATGAGGGTGCTATTCTTGATGTCAAAGTCCGGCTTCAAGCCGCCGCAGCTGAAGGAGAGGGAGCGCTGGTCGCAGCTGTTCCACGCGTTCCTCAAGCTGGCACTCACCAAGAACCCGAAGAAACGACCCACCGCCGATAAACTGTTACAGGTACACGTTGTATTCAGTTGTACTTGATTTGTCATTGAGGAAACTTTACAGGATACTGAAATTAAATTGAAATTTCTAGATAAATAAATCGTACAAAAGAATTCTATCAGAATAACACCTTTAGCTAAGCGACAAATCTATTCGAAATATATACTATTAATAGATTGTATTTTTCTGTCGCTTTATTATCGCGCCTCGTCCATCTCTACACGGTATGTGTTACAGCACGCGTTCTTCCAACAAGACATGAACAAGCGGCTGGCCATTGAGCTGCTGCAGAAGTACTCCAACCCGCCGAGCCACTGCAGCAGTCAGGAACTGGACGACGATGGGGTACGACCGGCCTTTTGAACATTGACGCTATCACCGCGACCGTTGTGGGCGACGACGACATTAATTTTACTTTCGTAGTTATTCAAAAATAATAATATAAAACGAGAAAGTTTTGTCGGATTTATGGCATAAGTGGAAGTTTAAGTATATTTCAGTGGTTAACACAATCATGATATGACACAGTTAGGACAGTTTAACAGTATCCGAAACAATGGTAAATTATGGTAACGTTGGGCACGAGATAGGTAAGCATAAAGTAAGTCAATATAAGAAATGCTGATTCCTTAGATTTCGTTATATTCGTCGAACGCAACCAGTGTTCTCTCACTGTAGCATTATCGTGGTGTATAGATATTTAGTTACTTATGGTATAAATAATATCCGTTAATTATAGGTTATCGATAAACTTATATTACAGTACTATATTATAATTTTAACTTATTTACATCAGGAATTTTTTCAATAGTCCAGAAGCAACTAACAATGTTATATTATATATACATATATGTCAAATGTAAATTAACTTACTCAAAGCGATATATGTGTATGATGTATCGACAGGCGATCTCGAACGTGCCGCAGCGCATCGCGTCGAAGCACACGGGCCGCGGCGGGCGGCGCGTGCTCGGGGAGCAGCCGCCCCAGCCGCTGCAGCCGCAGCCGGCGGCCGACGTCGTGCGCCCGCGCAGCCTGCTCGCAGACATGTCGCCCGCCGCCAGGGTCAGTCGGTCTCCTGTTGGTTTTTTCGAATGAGATGCTCGATTTTGTTTTTCTAGCCATTCGGACGAAGACGGATGTGGATTTTTATCAGTTGCGAATATTTAAATCATTGTATTTATAGCAGAGAGACATTAATAAAGTAACGCAGTGTACGTCGTAATTAGCATTCGTCAATATTGTGTTGTATATAAGCATCGCTGGAGTAGTGTCGGTCTGTTGATACAACCGATTATAATAGTGCAGGTTTTTGTTAATGCTAATAATTGATTGGCACAGCGCGAAATGCGACATTGACGCATTGGTCGATGTGTGCATTGCGGTTGGCGTTTCTTCTTCTCGAGGCACGTGTTAACGGGTGGACTTTCAGTATTGAAGTTGTTACGGCCAGACGCCACTTCAAACAAATTGATTAAATTCGGTCGAGGCGTGTCGTATATTGAATGGTTTCAATTTATACTCACATTATTAATGTTTCACGGGTATTAAAAATTTCATTTAAAAACGACTCCTGTATTTTTAACACATTGCTAGCACAACGTGACATCTCTTGACGGGTGGTCCCACCTGTTTAGCTTAATTATGTTATGTACAAGTCATATATGTAGATAAATTCAGGAATAATGTGGCGCCATCTATTATCGTATGCTGTGAAATCAACACAGTTTATAAGTGGTGCCTTGCGTGCAGGTAACTGTAATTGAAACCGCTCCATCCGCAGGTGAGACTGATGACGGAGGAGGTGAGAGAGTCGTCGAACAGAAGGTCGGGCGTGTACGACGACTCCCCCATCATAGACCTGGACGCGGACGACGCCCTCGGCCTCCGCTCCATGCCCAAGCTGATCAACTTCAGCGCGGACGTCAATAGAAGCGACGGAGATACTATTAAGAGGAACGGTGAGAATATCTGTATGACTGTTTATGTTATTAAAAAAACAGTAGCAGTTATTTATTGATGGCCATTTCTACCGAGCGCGTGGTCCCGGTCCCGGGTTCGGTTCCCGGTCGAGGCAGACGTTTATGTGAAAGTTAACCGTCTGTTCTCCGGTCGTGAGTGTTGGTGATGTCGTGTTGTTGTATGTCCATACCATCCGCAATACAGGGACCCCTAGAGCGGGGTTGTTTGTGTTTCGACGTTTATTATTATCACTGTTTATTATTGTCATCGAAAATGGTTAAATTATTTGAATTAGTTCTGATCATCTGATGGTAAAAAATATATAATGATATATTTATAAAATATTTTTCTATGGTTTTCTCGTGTAACAAATCCAAACAGTCCGAGAGATAAAAGTTTTATGTACAATGTACAAAAAACATTGAATATTAAATGTTACACCGAACGAACGCAGCGGGCGGTGGAACGGATGAATAATCGGTCGTAACGCTCGTCTCCGCGACTTGCAACTCTGTAGCGTTTACTCATTTCGAACTTATTACGAGAAACAACATCGATTTTATTAAAATCTATTGTTTTTTTTTTATTAAATGTGGAGTACAGGACGTTACGCGTCTCTCTCGTCTCTGGTATCATTTTATGTAAAACTGTTGGTGTGTCAGTAATCGAGTAAAACTTTAATTGGTATTGATATATCTGTTGTGTAGAAACTATGCTTGATAGCTATTCGTATTTCAGGATCTGATGATGTTAGTTCCAGCGAACGTTCCCGAAGAGAGAACCTTTAATAATGTTACAGATAAATTAAATGTAATGTAACTAGAGTCTAGGGATGTCATGGATATGAAATTTTGGATCCGGATACGGATATATGAATAATATTTTACCGGTTTCGGTTACGGTCACGGATATGAAATTATTTCGGAAAATCCGATTGTTTCCGATAATTTCGGCTTCACATATTAGATGATTTATGTATTTACAAAGTTTGACTTTGTTTCTAGGTATTATGAGGTATTATAATCGCAGAAATAACAAATTTAATGATAAAAACTGTCTAAAATGAGAACGACGCGTCAAATGTGGCGGCTCGGTCGGCGCAAACCGGTGCTCATCACGTGCATTATTTAGACTCTGCCTCTAAATTATCCAAAACTGTTTTATCGTATTCGGTTACGGTTTCGAATATATCTTTATTTTGGATATCCGATAGTTTCGGTTACGGTTACGGAGCTCCATAACATCCCTGCTAGAGTCTCATGATGATATAATATATTCCGTTCGCAGCCTACCATCGACAATCGAGCGAAGATTGGAGTGTGGCCTCGCTCATGTCGTGTCCGAAACACAATCCGCTGACTCAGGAACTCTCCTCGGACACTATGGCATCCAGTGAGAAGTGAGTTAACTTGTATTTTCATACTTTTCGCTTGTCAACGTGTTGTTTTTTTTTTAATTGTAATAATTTACGTTTTTAATGGTGTAGTGGTTGATGAAGTGTACTGATTTTGGTGTTGGACAATGGAGGTTCCATTAGTGATTCGTACTTTAAACCCACCGATCGCTCTTTTTAGAAGTAGTTCATTGTGTTATCATAGTTTCTTTAAGCGATCATCGAATACTTTTAATTTTCATCTGTGAAAAAAATCGTTTGAATTTTATTTAATAGTTTTATCTCAATTGAAGTGTTAAAACAGTTGGAAGATTCCCCTGAACCCGATCAGTACGTTTCCATTATGTATGTATTTATATATTTGTCCATTATTGTGTTATAGCAAGTGGTGTCGGGTGATCACTGGTGATGATATAATGAGAATGAGTCTGAGGTATTATTTAGAAAAATTATTTTGCTATTTTCAGTTTTTGAAAATTCAAAATTTCTTTACTTAACACGTTTTGGGTATCACGGTTTTTCTGTAACCTAATCGTTTTAATAACAATACACATTAGGTTTTCGATTGGTTTGGTTTTATATTTTGCGAAAATTCGGTGTTGAGTCCTTTTTTTTAATAATTTTTCAATTTATTTCATGAATAATTTTTTATAATGGGTGGAGGTTATCGAGTGTTGTGTTGTGTTGTGTTGTGTTTATGAATTATTTATTGTTAATCTATTCAGAAGTATTTGCAAGACTGACTCGTCACACATTTTTACTTGCCATTAGTTTAATTAATTTTGTTTTCTGGTGTTATTTCTTTGTAAACGTCACTCATCTTCTGTTACCACAGCCCATAAGTGGTCTAGGGTCAATACTTCAGAGATAAGAACATTTAAGTTAGTAAAAATACCTTTGACCTCTTCATCTATAATCTAACAAAAGGGTGATCGAGTCTAAATATTACTATAGTCTTATTCGAGACGAACCGATGAAAGGTCGCAGCGGGGTGTACCGTCAGGTGAACCGCAGCCCCGTCGGCTATCAGCACGTCAGTAATGATTACGCCTCGTACCAGCTCATTACTTATGTCACATCAGAAGTACGAAGTACCCAATAATGGTTCATGAAGGAGCCGGTCCACTGCGCCGACGTTTGCCGTGATTGTCTTGCAAATATTTCGTACTGAAAGTGTGTTTGGAGATGTCTCTCAGTGCTCCACGGGTGTTCAGATAACTACACGTAGAAGACATGTTCGTTTATATCTATGTATAATGTATATTTATCTAATTTTTTTTGCATGGATAATTTTTGTGCCGTTTTATATGTGTGTATGGCTTTTGTTTATACACTTGGTTATTATACACTCACATGTCTGTACATACATAAATTTATGTGTATATATATGCACTATACAACTAATAAATTATACGTTGTTTTCGTTACATATCTGTAAGTATGTGAAATTTTTGTCAGTGTATTGATATTAGTATTACTGTTTCTATATTATTTTTGGTATCCGGTGAGATATATACAGTTTTACATATATATACGTATATTAAGATTTGAACTCACTGTTGCTATGAATTAACTATATAAAGAATAGTAATAATTATGATGGTAACTGCCAGGTAGAATTGGCCTCATTTATTACACTTTTTTTGCTGTTTCTTAACGTCTGGATCGGTAACCATGTCGACTATAGTTTTATATAAGTTAGCCATTAAGAGTAGCAGGTGCAAAGCAGCACCGACTTCAAATAGGACCGTTTGTCGTCCTATGAGTCGCGGTACAGGTAACGAGCTGCAGTGGTCCATTAAACGTCAGCTTGAAGATGTCACACATACATAAATGTAAACATCCAGCCGTAAATATGATATGTATTTATTCCGGCATATCACACATAAAACCTTGCGTACAGTTCGACAAGGGTTACATTTCAACAGAGAAACACACAGTTGTTGAATGTTGCAATGTCGTTGTGAATGAGCTTTTCCCGTGTGACTCGGTTACGATTTTGACTCTTAGAAGCGGTTCGTTCGTTAGTTCCCATTCGATCGTTCGTCCAACGACGCAGCGAAGCGTGTCTCCATAAAAATTTTCCAACTATTTTCGTAGCCGAGTAGTGATCACGTGCACATAATACGAATAGTGGTATGGTTTGGAATTGAATTTGAATTTTTTTAGAGAATTGAAATAGTTTCAATTTCTGTAGTGTTTCAAGACAATTTCTGTATGTATATGGCATTTTATTACGACAGTTATTGATTTTTACGACATAAAAACGGCTATTTTTTTAAATATTTTATACAATCAAAATTTAATAAGCTTTTATCACAATCGATAAGAAAATACTGCCTCTCTAAAACGGATTCTGTTCTCTCTGTCACGCGACGCAAACCGTTCGATACAGTAACCGCACTCGCCCGCGCTCGTTCAGTTCCAAACCACACGCTCACAACATAACGTGCACGGCGCAGTCGCCCGTGTGGATGTGCGGCACGCGTCTGTACCTGTGTCATCTTTATTGTTTTAGGAGCCTCTTGCAATATATTGACGAAGAGCTGATGCTCAGGTAAACATAGGTTTTATAGGTAATAAATACATACGCTTGCATGCCCCCCGCCGCTTCGGTTGTGTTCGACTTGCAGACATTTGAACATATTTATATGTTTACGTTGGCCCATTTTTACTTTACCTTATTATTATAGATGCCTTCTTGGGTACAATGAATAAATTGTGTTATGTCATACATACATTAGACATGCCACCATATATACAGTAATATGTATATGTTGTTAATTTTTTGTATATGAAAGCGAAGGACCGCTATACATGGTGTTTGTAAAATTTTGTGTCGATTTTTTAAAAAATAAAGTTTCAATGTATCAATGTATTTTAATTGCTTTATGAAAATAACTTTAAATTGAGAAAGTTACGCAGTTAATGAAAAAGGAAATATTCAGTGTCGAATTCTGTAAGACGAGCACAAGCGACTTATTGTTATGTATGGTTTTACAGTTTGTGTGTGTGTGTACATAGATAGACTGTAGTGTAGTGTAGTGTGGTGGGGTGTGGTGTGGTGTGGTGTGGTGTAGGTGTACTTGGCTGATTTTTGTTAAATTGTGCACTCGTCCACAATAGTACCTTATTGTTGTAGAAACTGAATTAAGTACCTTATATAATTATTATTCAGTCGGTATTCCGCTTTTTTAGTATTGTATTAAAATGTAATTATAATATAAATAAAAAAATAATTATTTAATTAGTAAACTCATATGAGCTTTTATGAATAATAAATGGCTTCTTATTATAAAATATTGAATTAAACTAAGCTGATGCATCTATTTTTATATTAAAATATGAAGTATACACAGTTATACTTGAATTGTCAGGTCACAGCAACGGGGTATTATACAAGTTTGGTTTTCTTTGGAATGATATCAATTTACATTGGCATGTTATCTTTGTCTTATATCATTTGAGATCTATAATAAAACTTTTCACTGTTCACTATCGTCCTTCACTTAAATGAAAATAAAAATTAAAAACCAATTCTAAAACAACTTCATAAGTTATGAAAAAAAAAAAATTCTTAAATATAAATGTGTATTATTTCGCAATTCCGTCACACGTTTTAATCAATTTTTGTGACCCTACCAGCACCACTTGTTATTTACCGAACAGTATTTACGTCGACGCTTTAAAACTAACACGTCACCATCGACCTTTGTGTCTAACAGCACACGAACCCCGCTTGACAACCTAACAGCACCGACCGCGCGCTTCACTAACACTATATAGTCACCACAATATACGATTCGCTGTCGATGACGTTCCAGGGCGACTCTGCCGCTCACCGCCGATACGGCCGCGATGTCGCAGACGACGAACCCCGCCCTGTCGGTCCACGACCAACATCTATCTCAATGTATACAGTTAAAGCAAAACTTTTTAAACAACTCCACCGCAAACATTTACCAGAGCCTCGCGTCGAGCTTCCAGAGTCCCATGAGCGCGTCGCGGGTGTCCATAGACGATCCGTTGTGCATGAAAATGGGCGAAACGGACATTATGTACGTCGACCAACCCGAGGGTGAAGCGGTGGAATCCCCGATAAGGAATGCCAATTGCGAATGCGGCCTGTGTCCGAAGCCCGAAGCGCGAGACGATAACACCCTGAGCGATCTGCAAAGATCCGTGGCGTCCAAGTGTTCCTGCGACGCGTGCAACTCGAACGGTGACATTTTGAGCTACTACAGAAATTGTCCGAATCAAAACATCGACTCGGGCATCGTGTACTGTGATACTTGTAAGAAGCAAAAGATATCCGTGTCGAACTTCAGAGCGTTGCAGATAGCCAACCGGTTACGGATATCGGAAACGGATAGAATAGAGAACGGCGGTGCTTCGGACGACGACATATGTAGAAAGATCGATATTAGTTTAAACATGGAGGAGAAAAGTTACGAACATAGGAAGAGACACAACAGGCATAATTCCGACTCCGTCACCGCGGGGATAGACTTGAGTCAGTTTTGTCAGTGCGAGTTGGAGAGCGGTAAACGGAAAACCTCGTCTGTGGACGAGATCTTCAAAATGGTGGACGAGGGGAGGGAGGGCAGTAAACAGTTGACCGACGACGAGAATAAAATCAGCCAGAGACAACGGAGTCTCTCTGACAGTCAGCGGGATAAAGCCAAAGTTGAAAATGAAGGTAGGATGATATTTTCTATATTCATGTGAAAGTATTTAGTAGCTAAAGCGTCCTGTTAGAGGTCACTAAGCTTGGAACAATCCACTTTAGAAATAAATGACTGATCGACTTTAATCCCGATGGTACTCGTGCGTGGTGGTAGGATTTTTTGCCTCCCTGGGTACCACCCATCATTCTTCTGGAAGCCACCGTGAGATGTTTTACACGTCTCGGTTGTAAAGATCCAATAGGAAGCCGGTCGCTCGCATCCTTCTTATCCGTCAACGTAACAATGGTACATTAGGTGCTACCGATACCATCAGTTGGCTCACCAATTCGTTTGTCAACTACTAAACAACACGAAGACAGTCACATATGTGTTAATAGTCCTGAGGACTAGTATTGCTGGTCCCAAAATTTTTAGAAGTTAATTACCTTCGCCTGAGAGTTGTGATGAGCACAGCCCGTAAAATGAAAGTGATCAGACGAATGTGAGCTTCGAAATACGAAACTGCAATAACCACTAAACTGTCACTGCAGCCTCAAGCAATCGGTGATGCGTTGATACGTGCCCGAGGTCGTAACACCCTGGTGCTCGAAGGGCCTTGTTAACATGAACGAATTTGTTGAATGTAAAAACTTCCTAATAATGTTGCAGGTAACGGCACCCCCCCTG
>PDGT01000002.1:10729376-10759443 GCA_003671415.1 Megathymus violae
GCCGCACGCGGACGCCCCCTCGCCCCGCCCCCAACGGGCTCCCACCGACGCCCAAAGTCCACATGGGAGCTTGTTTCTCTAAGGTAATGCCACTGTGATATGATGAAATGAATTGTAAGCTTCGTGCCGTCACATGCCTAAATCTAGTAAATAAAACAAATTGGTTTGATAAAATGTTTGTTCACGGGCCGTGGGTACATTAATCCGGTATCTATCTGGAAAATAGAAATACCTAGCCTGGGGTGTGAGTGTGTCGTCACGCACTTATTTATTTGATGTCCATATATTAACGTTTCCAGGTGTTCAACGGGTGTCCGCTCAGGATAAACTGTACGGCGTCGTGGATACATCCGGACACCAGGGATCAGCATATATTAATAGGTATTTTAGATTTTCATTTTAAAAGTATACCTTTGAAATGTATTTATGTATGACTTTTATGTGTTCATATGTATAACATAAGGTAAATAAAATAAACTCAGTAGAAGCTAAACAGGAAGGTGATATCCCACGGGATGTACCATTCACCGTAGCCCCTTTACTTCAGCGTTTGAGATTCGTTTGTTCCGTTGCAGGCGCAGAGGAAGGCATCTACACGCTCAACCTGAACGAGTTGCACGAAACTGCGATGGACCAGCTGTGTCCGCGGAGAACTATATGGATGCACGTGATCAAGGACGTGTTAATGTCGGTGTCCGGTGAGTGGCCTGTTGTCACGTGTAACGTTGTTGTCTTCGGTAACTTCAGTAAGGTAAAGTAGATACACGGTTGGCAGTTGAAAATATGGTGACGTCAAATAACCATCGATATTGGTATTAATCGCTCCCCACCCAGCCGTATTTCATAAGTTATGGAGGTAGGTATAATGAAGCACAATTTAACTGAAGAACAGAAGTTTAATTGAAATATCTTGCATTTTATAAATACTTTATATAGCTTTAATTGAATTTTTCCAGCACTTAATTATGTATTTTATTTGTAACAATACACAACACATAGACTGCTTCACCATTGACGCACGTCTCCGGACTACGAGCGATACGTTTGTGTGCGTGTATTGGCTACGTACGTACGCACGTACGTGCGGGACGGTCGTTGGTGGTCGTTGACGCGGTGCGGCGCGGTGTGTTGTGCAGGCAAGACGCCGTCGCTGTACCGGCACGAGCTGCTCGCGCTGACGGGGAGCGCGCGCGGCGCCGGCGGCAAGTCGCTGCGTGTGCTGCCGCCGCGTCTGCTGCCGCGACGGTTCGCGCTGACCACGCGCGTGCCCGACACTAGGGGTGAGTCGACTGTGTTGCCGAAGGAACTGAGGGGAGGCACGCCGGCGACGTCTCCGCCCTCGCTGACAGGGGCTTAATAGAGCATGAAATAATATAGCGAACCCTATTTATCTTAATGCTAATTGTAGTGGTCAGTAAGTGGAGGGGGTATGTGACGAGCGGGGATTCATAAGATGATCCGAGTTAGTCTCGTGGCGGATATGGTACGGATCGGTAGTGAGCGCGTGGGTGGTAGTTCCCAGTGTACCTTAACGCGTAGACCGTAAAGAACACCGGATTTAACAATAATTAAAATGTACATGCATATACATACACCTAAGTCTAAAATGCAAGGCACTCCTCGAAAAGGTTGAATAGGTGGCAATACAATTATCTATTCTGTGTTATTTATGGTGGCAGTTAAAACGTTGACGGTTTGTTTTTTCAAGGTACATTGAGATAACAAGGAAAGTAGTTTTAATGTTCAGAGTTTCCACGCTGTACTCTATCTAACCCAACCATACCACTGCGCTGAATTTACCCAAATCCTATATAAATAATTTACACTTAATTTTTTTCTCTTTATTTTGCGTGCTATTTTCTGTTGACACATCTTTCATGTGTAATGTATTTATTGTTTAATCTGAACAAAGTTATCTCTTCTTAGACCAGCCATCATCACAACTCCACTGCTGGGCTCGAATGTCGTATCACAATGTGAAGGGATTAATAATGCGGATGGCATAACCGCTTAACGTCGCTGGATCCAATTTCATTAGGATATTTTCGTTCACCGAAACAAATGACCAATAGCTTGCAATATATACAATTGAAAAATTATTGTAGGCGCGTGCAGAATAGAATTATAACTTACGTGTACTACATTAAGGAAACGTAAGGGATTCATTAGTCGGCCGCCCGCAGGCTGCATCCGGTGCGCGGTAGCCCGCAACCCGTACAACGGCTACAAGTACCTGTGCGGCGCCACCCCCGCCGGCCTGTTCCTCATGCAGTGGTACGACCCGCTGAGGAAGTTCATGCTGCTCAAGGTACACCCACCGCATTCATCGTTATCCATAGCGGTTCCACTTTTTGTCTTGGATGCGTTGAAATAATGTGAAAAGGCGCAATGAAACTGTGAAAGGGTACTTACGCTTTTTCTATATTGTACCGATACTTCGACCCAATTACATGGTATCCAATGTAAAAATCGTAAGTACTCGTCATAGTTACAATGTACCACGTTTGCGATGATCAAAGTTTAGAATCAAATGTAAACGTCACAACACCACGCTGGCTAAGTGTGTATTTGAAGACTTCATACAAACGAAAATCTCAAATATAATCGTTTTCTTTCACCGAAACATAATATAATCAATTTTGTTTTCACCTTTTTACCTCAGAGGTATCATAGATTTTGCAACTGCAATTTGTAAAAGAAATAACCTTCCTCCACAGAACATAGAGTGCGTATTACCGTCTCCGCTATTGTCGTTCGAATTGATCATCACCCCCGAACTGGAGTATCCGTTGTTATGCGTCGGCGTCACACGAAAACCTATGAGGCTCAATCTTATTAATATAAATTCTGGTAAGTTCGTATGTTAATAAAATTATGATGCTAAACAAAAGCGGACCCATAATGGAACCCTGAGGAACGCCAACCGCCTTTATAAACTTGGGGATAAAATGTAATGTAATATGTATGTTGTATCCCGAGATATAAATACATAACGCTCACCTTTTCACTTGAATAAAATATTCAAAATTAAAAAGCGCTTTTCCACGTGCCGTGTGATTTTTCGAAGAGATATTATATGTCTTCTGCACTCACACACGTTGTCGGTAACAGTCCGCCTTTGTTGGAATAGTATTTTGAAGGACACATCGGAAATTTCACCGAAACGCAGAGTCTGTTCAACGCCGTCATATGGCGGTAGTTCTCGAACCATGCTGCGGTATTGTTCGTTCCGCGCACACCGACTTAAATTAACAAATTATTATGTGTCTATAAATCTTGAGTAACTGTGTACAATTGTTTTAATTAAATATTTTATATTCAAATTTGTTTTCATTATGTAAGTATTATTATTAAAATTGTGTGTGAGCGACGATTGATTATTCTTGTGACACAACAATATCACATTAGCACAAGATCTTTTTTTTGCGTCACATTTTGCATGAGCGTTAACGGTCCAGGCGCGACGTGGTTCCACTCGGACGAGCTGGAGCTGTGCCCCGGGGGCTCCAACACGGTGATCCCGCGGCCCGAGAGGCTGCACACGTTACGGGCGGTGCATCAGTTGAACCAGGACGCGGTAAGTGCATTCGGTATTTGTGTAATGTCAGTGTATAAAGTACTCTACCACGATATTTTATTGGAGCAACACAACAACTGTAACCACTGATGAGTATGGTATGATATGGTAGAGGTTGAGACAAACAAAATTTGTACGCAAACAGGTGATCACGTGACGCACGCACACCGCTGTCTGTGACACAGTCGAGTGGGTCAGTCTAATTCACTTTGATACTACAAAGTTTGCAATAAAATCTTTGTCATTTCGTCTCTTTTCTTTGTTGTAAGTCAGTACTTGACCACAATCCGACCGGATAGTATGTGGCTATGCAGCCTTATATGGTAAAGCGAATTAACATAGAAAAAAACCTATTTACTATTGACAAAACCATACACATTTTAATCTAATGGAAACACCGATCTGAACAATATGTACCAATTTTATTTTGGATAGTGTGCGATCCCTTAATCTTAATTTACTTATAATTAAACATTGTTAATATATTTTAGCGTGTGCCCCTGTGCTCATAGAGTTGAGTGGCCTGCGAACTTGAAATTGGCCAGCGTGGTTAACGATGGCTCTGAATTTTACTCACTGTGAGAGATAACCTCAGTAACGAACGTTTGTATTGTGATGTTGATGAACAAAAGGGATTTATGTGACGTGATACCTCGTCCGCAGGTGCTGGTGTGTCACGAGAACGTCGTGGACATCATCCCGGTGCTCCCCGGGTTCGAGTCCCGGCGGCAGGAGGAGCGTCGGCGCGCCAAGCTCCCGGCGCGGCTCCAGTTCGACTTTCACATTGACAGCATATGTGAGCGTCGCCGGAACTGCGGCACACTTATATATTCCTCTTGATTTAATAAGTGATTTTGAAGTTTATTTGAACGCCAATGTAGTGAAGTTATTATGTCTGTGAAGTGTCTGTGAAATTGTTATATGATACTTCCTTGTCATGTTGAAATTCTCTATTTAGAGGGTTATAACGGTTTGGTCATATTCATTACTTCATTTTAAGTAAATAACTACAGACATTACGATCGAAACGTATTGCAAGTATATACGGTCGATTTTAGAAGGTCGTTAGCTTGTTAGAGAAACCCGCCGCCAGGGTCCAGCGTCGTCGAGTGGGAACTGGGCGGTCGCGAATCCATAGAATTGTCACGCGCAGTGCCATTCTCTGTTGCATCCCTACTTTATTGATTCATATCCCTATTTTCGTTGCGGACAGTGTGTTTGGCGGACTCGGTGCTGGCGTTCCACCGTCACGGCGTGCAGGGTCGGTCGCTGCGGAACGCCGACGTCACACAGGAGATCACCGACCACTCGCGGGTGTACAGGCTGTTGGGACATGACAAGTAAGCGTTAATCGCTCGCACACAATCCCCCACCATGGGATTCATCGCTATATATCTGTTAAAAATTTATGACATTTATTTACTTGAGCTTGCTTCTACATAAGCGTTGGATATTTACAGAGTGGTGGTGCTGGAGTCGCACACGCTACACAACAACACGTTGTCCGGCGAGGACGGGAACGACCTGTACATACTGGCCGGCCACGAGGCCTCCTACTGAGCGGGCGCTGCGGCTGTCCGACGAGTGAGAGTTGAGTGTAGTTCGACATATCGACTGTGAACCAGTAACCCAGTAACCGGTAACGCGTCGCTGCGACGCGGCAGCGGCTCGCCGTGAACTAGTGATTAACTACCGATAAATAAACCGGTATACCAGGATAATGTTCTGTTCGTGTGTACCGTGAGTTGAGTTGGGTATGTACAGTATTTAGAAAATACTTGTCGACCGATAGTGAATTTATGGAAAGTGTTTTTTACATTCGTGTTTAATTTATATGAAAATTAATCATGTGAAGAATATGGGAAATTTAAAAGTATGCAGTAATATAATATTGTAACAATATAAACAAAATGTCAGTACGCATGGTATTTCTATTAACGAAACTTGTGAACTTCGTTTTGGTCGACTCCATAAAAAGTTGAAGAGTCTCGCATTGAACATCTGCCGTTATGCTTTTAGCAAAGAAATTGTGAATCGAACCAGTGTTACATGTGAAACTTTGAAATGGTCTGTGTTGAGAGTGTATCACTGTAGACATGTTACAACCTAGCTGAGCCATTCAGATATATTGAACAATATTATTGTTGATATTTAATCATTGCGGGAGGCCTTTGGACGTGTAGTAATCGAGCCGGCCACGCCCCAGGCCTCGGTGGGTGCGAACCTACAACCGGCATCTGTGAACGTGTATTATTTTAGTTTTAAAGGGTACGTTTGTTTTGTACGGTTTGTTGTGTTGTACGGTTGTGTATTTAATAAATTCTAAATCAGTCCAGCACGGGAGTGGCATGGCGGAGTACACTAGGCCTCCTTGAGAACAAAGTGATCTCCGAGAATATCGGCATTCGTTCAGTAGATTTCATGTCATTTGAATACTACTATCAAATGGATTCGAATCCGATTTTACTGTGTTAAATTTCATGCAATATTAGTAGCGCCCCTTGGCATCGCTGTGAAACATTCTCTTAAATAAAAGTATTCTAGATTACGAACCGTAATGTGAGTTCCCAGTATGCCTAGAGTCCAAATCTGTCCATTTGTTTTTTTTGCTATCGATGTCCAGACAGACAAACAGGCAAAAATTCCAGACAAATATGTTAACGTCCGTTTAAAATTGCAAAAATTACAGATAGGTACAGATCCGGGTCCGTTATAGTTTTTTTCTATTAGAAAAGGTTTAATTTTAAGTTTCGAATGCGCATTCAGTCCACAGCGATGGCTGCGCTTGCTACAATATTTCAACAACAAAATTAAAATTTACCAGTAATAGTTCATGTTAATTCCAAGGTTCATGTTGATCTTATGTTTGTTTTATTAAGTGAGACATTTAGATGTTATTGATCAAAAATCGATGTGAAATTATTTCTAACGGATAAAGTTTTTTTGAATTCTCCCAAGTGGAAATGAATGTCGAGGAGGCAGGCACCTGCGCCATTGTTACGTAAGAGATGTTTCGTTTAGGAAATACAAGGATCCGTGACCAATCGTCGATCGCGTCTGCTTATAAGCGGTTGTGTTGTAGTTGTTATAAATAAAATAGATTAGATATATTGTTTGTGGCGTTATTCTGATCGCAACGTTTTGTAATAGAGAAGAGAGAGAGAGAGTTGACTATCGCTGTATTTTCTATGGAATAAGGCAAACGACTAGACAATTGTTTAGTTTCTCTCCTAGTCCGCTACGTGGCGCTTCGAGTGTCCGTTTTATGGAACCGTCAATAGATAACAGTACGGCCACTAAGGTGTTGCAGAGACGAGTGGTTGAAACGGTATCTCCATTAAGTAGCATATTCAGATCCACCAATTAGTGTAGTTCAATATAATGTGTCCATTTTACATACATAATTTAAAAGCAATAAATGAAACGAGTGATTGTTGCGACACTGCCATTAATATAAAATTCATTCCGTGTTTACGAATTTGGAACAATTTGTTTTGAATGCGCCGATAGAGTTTTAACTGTCGAGATATAGATATAAACGGTAAGAAAATGACAATGACATCATTTCATTTCATTTCATCCATATTTATTTTATTTTCAAAATTATTAATCTCAATGACTCAATCAAAACGAAGTACAGTTTGTTTCTCAGTTTCTTATTATTTTTTTTGTTACATAAATATGTATATATTTTATGAAGTTATTCATGCTCATTTGTTATGTATTAACTGCCATCTTACGTGCCGCCTGGAATAACTCACATTTCAGTGATAGGACAGGAATTATTTACAATGAATATTATCTATCGAGTATTAAACAAGAATATCATAAAATGTCTTACGCCTTTAATTGAGATATATTGTAACGACAATACTAATTCCTAAACCTTCAATTATACTTTTTCTTTCTTTACATTCTCATTTCCCGGCTGCCAACGCATCAGTCTCGAGTCCTTTGGTCTCGCTGATGTCCATGGGCGACGGTGACCACTTACCATCGGGTGGCTCGTCTGTCGATTATTAACATAACAAAATATATATGAACCTTTTTCAGATACTGTCTCTGTGACTTTATTTTTGTGTATCGGAAGTAGAGAGGGGGATAAACATATTACATGTTCTCATGGGGAATAAAGCAATATAACTATTTAACAGCTCTATAGATATCTGTAAACTTTACTACACTGCACTCATAAATAATAGAGATCATTACATAGAATATTATATCTAGATTATCCCCTACTAGAATGGTTCTATAAGTTACCTCATTATGAAAATGTATAAAATTATGAATAATTTTTGTGATACTTTCGTCTCTCCTAGAACTCCAACAGAATTTTTACTTGTTTTATTAATATGCAAGTAGCGAACGGGCGAATTAAACGTGGCCTCTGGTTTTGGGGCAGCAACGCGTTGGTGATGCCTTGGTGTTACGGAAGTCGATGAGTGGCGGTGTTCACTTACCATCAGTTGGCACGGTCCGACCGTTGGCTGTGACCGTTGTCATGACACTTTGACGTGTTGACAAAAAAAAGGCGGCGGACATGCAAGGTTCCATTGCAACCCATGTTATATTTATGTGTAATACAATCTTATATCCGGTTGGCTAGTCACAGCTAGGCTAGCCGGTAAAGCTCCATTGAGGCATAAATATATGGCTTTCTATGTCAAAAATGTATGTGTGCTCTAGAGAACTCAATTTTACAGTTATATTCGTTTAAATGCGCATATAACATGTTATGTTACTGTGATTTTGTTCAATAAGAGTCTGTAGCGATTCCTAGATATTGATATTTAAGACATTAAAATATAACATAGGCTCGGGATTACTGCAATAACACTGTAAATCATCATCTGTATCATTCAAATTTAGACCATGTTGAGATCAGAATAAGTTTCAAATTTGAATTATACATTGGAACGCTTTAAGTATTGCTATGTGGGTAACTGTTGGCCGATGTTTATTATTGAGGAACTCTGTAAGATAAAAATTACTGCTGAAAAACGAGGAAATGATTCTCGTCGGTCGGTACAGTGTCATATTAAAGTAATTCCTATCTTGCAAAGTTAAAATATAGTTAAAATAATATTTAACACTATAATAATAGACCCTATAGACAAACCAAATAATTGTGATTATTTAATAGTATGTTTGGTTCATGTCAGATGTTTGGTTATTAATGTTAAAAATAGGTATGTGGAAAAAAAGACAATTCTCCGTTTGGTATGCATAAAATATGTTATGACAGGGAGATCATTAATTTAAAAATAAAAATAAACACAGCTCGCTTATGTATTATTTGTAAATATAATAAATATTCCAATTAGTTTTAGTCAATTGTATAATATCACTAGGTCGTAATTTAAAATTTATTTAATTTTTTATTAATGGCAACCTCATTTCTGAAAATCTAGTATAGAAGTAACTATGAAGTGGACTGTCAAGTTATTTATTTTTAATCTGTATTTATGGTTAAATGGAATGTATAGATTTTGTTTTATGTCTATGTTTGTCAAAAGGCAATGTTTTTGTCATATAGGATAATCTACGCCCTCTGTGTTATCCAGTGTCTCACCGCCTATAATGTTGCGATCAACAGTCACAACTAGGTAAAAGACCTCAAACAAATTGATGCGAAAAACTATCCATTAACTGTTTATAGTTATAACCACTAAAGCGAATCGATATCTAAATGATTAAAATGATATCGACACTTGGGCACTGTGACTTGATATCATTCACTTTTAGGCAAAAATAAAATGACAATATTTCAACAATATCTATTGTAACCACAAATAAACCAAGCTTGAGTTTGGGTCTCTGTCGCGTGGCTTTTTGCATGTCGTTATCCCTGTTGTAAAGCAACTTTATGAGATTATTATACTGGCAATGTATATGTATAGACAATAATAGTTTAACTTCTTGTAATAGAATATTTTGGATTGCCATGAACAGTAACTGAGTCAGTTATGTTTTATTGTTGATAAAATTCATTTTATCTTATCGAAAAACAAATTTTAAATATTAGAATAAGTTGGTGGGTTTCTGCTCGAGTTTTTGATTAGAGAAATAATTAAATAATCAGTTGTAAAAAAAAATAATCTCGCAAGTAATTTCATGCATACTCAATACCAAAATATATTATTAGTATCCAAGTTTTTTAATGAATTCTCATATGCAGTAGTTTTAATTGACAGCTCGAGTTTTTCCACCATGTTATCATTCTTATTTGCTGCGTTTCAAATTGAAGTCTAATGCTTTGAGTAATCCTTTTTATTTATACCCAGTAATAAACATTTATTTTCCATTTATGATTTTTATTTCTCACTTTAATTTTGTTTATTTTGATTATATTGTTCATCATATTTCATACAATACTTTCGTTATTGTTATCAGTCATTTTATTATTTAAAAGGTACATACTTTTCTGTTTTTACCTATGTCAAAAAGATTTTAATTTTTTTTATTAACACTATCTGGAATTAATTTTTAGAAGTAACAACATCCAACTAATATGTTCGTAGTAATTTAAGTACAGATATAATTGTAATGCTCTGAAGTTACAGATACAATGTGTGGGCTCGCGCCAATTGAATTCTCTACCAGTCCACCAAGAGTAAAGGGGAGAGTATGTTGTAGGTGGCAACACAATACATATGATAATACAATCATAGAAAAAGGGAGGGAAAACAACTTTTTAAATTTTAGTACCATTATATTACATCAGGTTACGTTTAATTTTATTTATAAATTTAAGTTCAATATGAAAATTGCTAAAACATTGTTTCATAACAGATATTAAAAAATGAAATAAAAATACCAAAGATCTGTTGTGATATTTTATAATCACATTACGCTTATTTTTATTTATTACTTATAACTTTTATTCTACTTTTCATTTAGACTTCAAAACATTTCATCAATCTATTGGTGTTATTATTATATTGGACTAATTCTTCAATCACTTCCGAATCTTAGCCAAAATACTGATATAGAGGCAAGCGGACTGAAAAGGCTGTAAAATGTACCCAATTTAGTATTTAATATAGTTTTAAACCAAGTTAGTGATTTGACATAGCATAGGTTTACCTTGATAAAATTGAGTATTCGCGAATTGAACACCAGTAGCATTAAAATGTATTTCGGTAATAGGGCAAATAGTATTTGTTGGTCACAGGTACTCAGATTGGCTTAGTTTCGCTAGTTTGGAATTGACATGACATAATCATATGGAATGTTCTAGCATTTTAATTTGGTGTTACCATGTAAACTCGCTTTACCTTAATTTTTGCATGGGAATAAAGTGTGACCATCAAATATTATGATAACTTTAAGAAACTAATAAGCATATTCCCTAGATTTAAAAACTAAGAATTGAAAGTCTGGCATTAAAGTCTATTAATAATTGATTATAACGGAATAAAAAATTGTTGTTTAAAGCATATAATGCTAATACTTGGTCACAAATAAATTTGGGATCATTAAAATTCTGTTAAAATTTATCAAAGTCCAATTAAAGAGATACTGTCTATTATGGATTAATTTTTATCTAAAATTAGACATCTCTATACATGGACTGAAAAACAATATTTTTTTTACTCATACCTATTTGCCTTTCATAAGACTTTCAGAATAGTGCTTCAAAAAGTATTTTTCGTAGGGATAAGTCTTTCCAATTCTCTTTAATACTAGTAACTAAAGTTATGGTCAGAGGAATTATAATGTAGTTCTAGATTTGGGCGAAATAGGAATAGAGATATGAAAACATATTTATTTTCGTTATCTTGAGAGGTTTGTGTGAGGAGTGTATATACATAGGTAGCTAGCATTAGATACAATCAGTTTCAATGTTAGTTCGAGATTGTCAACAAATTCTATTCAAAAATAAAAGTGAAATGAAATTTATTGTGTTTAATTTAATTAACCAATGAACCCTGACATCAACAAGAAAGCAACAATTTTATAGTGACACATGAAGATGCAGCTTTTAAGCTAGCTAAAGAATATCATAGTCTAAATAGACAAATACAGCAATGATAAGTACATCTGGAAATAATAGTGTTACAACCAGGTGTGTATCTTTCTCTATAACTCCTGCATGTTAAATAAAAAGCACCTTTTGAAAACAGTACTGAAATGATGAATTATTATCACAAGTCCCGATGTTGGAATCTGGTCATCCTGAGCATATTGACGAAGGCCATAATCTATAACAGTATCTAATGATAAGATGGATGGATGGATGGAGATGACTGGATGATTAACCGAATACTCTGCAAAGCCAATTATTGCTACAGGTGGAATTCAAGGGACACTGGTACTTTGGCAACGGTCATGGTGCTTTGTAAGCCTTTTTATATCACAATATACTTAATAAGTAATATCTAAAAAATTAAATAATTTGTGGTCTTTTTTCATAACTTTTTCATAAACGAAAAAGTGAAACATCATTACTGAATGTGAAACTTCATTCAATTTTATGAGTAGGTAAGAAATTCCAAATAACTATTGATTATTCAGAAAAGAATTTTTCCTTTAAATTTAACAACATTAACAACAAAGGAAAGGTTCATATTTTCATATCAATCTGGCTACCTGCCCCAAACTTCGTTTGACTTAGATAAATATGCAAATTTGTACATGACTGCCTTGTCTATTAGGAATAATATTCCTTTCAATGGTAAATTTTTTTAAAAAGGTGTTATGGTTCGGGAGATTACCCACTACATACAAATTCATAAAATTTGCACTCTTTATACAAGTATAGATTTCAATTAACAATTAATATTTTTTACTCATAAGTCATGACATAAAACTAAAATATAAACAGTAGATTATGTAAGTTAATCTTTCATTATTGTAGAAGTTCTGTCATTTTTTGTTCATGTCATATTTCTTCTTTCCTAATGTTGCCAAGGGAATATCAAATTATTAGGCTACTTTTAAAACATATAAATTATTAATGATAGATTATCCATAAAAGTCAAAATTTCATTTTAACAACCATATTTTTAAATACATAAGATATATGAAAGAGTACATACAGGCAATTAGTCAGACTATCGCAAATGCAAAGATTTTAGTTTACAATAAGTCAGTTGTGCCAAAAATTAATCATAATATTTTCTTGAATATTTTAAGAGATACCATGGGAGTTATTAAACAGTACACAGTGACTATTTTATTCAAAGTGTTGATTCCATTGCTTGCATAAACATAAACAAGTCTTAAATATACAGTCACATTTTAGCCTTAAAATCATTAATAATCTTAATTTAATTAATTAATTTAATTAATCTTAATTAATATTCAACTTGAAATCAGGGGTCTAATCATCTTCAATTATTTCAACTTCATCACCGTCATCCTTCTTTTTATTAGACATTTTCTTCGCTGACACAGCCATCCTGTAGTTTTCTAAAGCGTCGGTCAGTGGTTCAACAAATCTATCGAATTCTATGTCTTTCATGGCTTCCACTACATCCTGACCGGTCAAAGCCTTTCTTTTGTTGTTCTTAACTATATTTGTGGCTGCTGAAGTAACGTACAAGACAAATACTGATGCCGCCTTCGCTAAACCAGTTCGCGCTTCTTTCGATATTGAAACTCCTTCAGGTAGAGATTCTTTTACAATTCTTGTAACAACGGTCATCGGCAAGTTTAGATCTTCCAGTTTTTCGGCCATCTTTTCTAGAATTTATTTTGAAATGTTTATAATTCACCTAAACATCACAAAATGCAATTACTTTTATAAAACCGCCAAGTTAAACCAGCATGCTAAATATCAAGTCAAATGTATATCATTGTCAAAATGACATATAAACATTAATTCAGAAATACAAATGACCATAAAACTATTTTTTATTGGATTATAAAAAAAAACATCATATTAGTAAAATCTGCAATATAGGCGTTAATAAATTGCTGTAAAAATATTTTCTTTCATTAATCATCAAACACCTAGTATTTTTTTTTTGATTTTTTGTAGGCTTTTGTATTACTGTGATGGTCGGTTCTGAAATGACATTACACCACAGACAGTGTTATCGGAGAAGAATAACGGCTGCATACAAAGGAATAAATCCGGATCCATACTAATGTACTCTGTGTCCGGATCTCACTACCGCCACCATATTCTGCCAAAGTAATCTAAATTTTTAAGCGGATTTAGTATTATTTTTTTGGAACTAGGAATAAATTCATATTTTATTTTTTGTTATTGTTAATGTATATACTATGTACAATCACATATAATACATACAGAAAATAATGCTGTGTATTTTTCGTGATTTTCACTTTGACTAGTGAACATCCACGTTTAAAACGTTGGTTTTACGTCCACCATAGCGTAACAAAAATATTTAGATCACAAATAAAGTAAACTCGATATGTTTATCACTGTATCTGCACTTATTAAAACAAACTGAGGAACATAAGTTGCACTCTAACGTTGTAAATACAAATACAAAAGTATACATACAATATGTATATAGATACAGAAAAACTATGACCAATACAAAACGTCGAGAGAAATATAAACATTGTGTGGTCATATTAAAAATTTATTGTCTATTCACTGTAAATATTTACTTATGTTTAATTTATGGACGTTATTTAACAAGTCAAGTTTCTCAACAATTTTGAATATTTTAATAAGTATACCCAAAATGAAAAAGCTTATTAATTACTCCAAGCATGCTATGGGTAATATAATGAATTTCGAAACATAACTACCTACCAATTAGCAGAAAATTATAGAACTGGTAGGACTTTTGTTTTACCAATATTGGCAGCGTGCATAATATTATAATTATTTTATATGGTGATAGGTATAGATATATAGAAAATGTTACGCCCATCGCGCTCATACTTTGCCGACCCAGGTGCACTACACTGCCTGTGTGTGAAGTGTCTCAGGTTTGATTTCAGAATTTTGTGCTTATTTGCTATAGTACAGCCTTGGCCAAAAGTATTAGGCACCCTACAACTTGCTGCATATTTCGGGTATAAAAAAAATAAAACTAGTTTTGGTTGTTTCATAATTTTATTTCTTTAATAAATATTAAAAAAACTAATATTTTGTTGGACCACCCTTGGCTTTTATTACAGCAGCAACTCTCTGAGGCATGCTGCGTACAAGTTTAAGGCACACGTCTGGGGATATTGCATCCCATTCTTGTACCAACGCGTTTTTTAATGTAGCTTTGGATGTTATGCTGTGCTCTTTGATTTTGCGTTTTAAAACACCCCATAAATGCTCTATTGGATTCAAATCCGGAGACTGGGCAGGCCAATCCAACAAGTCAATACTGTTATCCGCAAACCAACGCATCGTGGTCGCTGATTTATGGCAAGGCGCATTATCTTGCTGGAATAAAACGCCATTTGAATTTGTGTCGCCAAAAATTCTTGAAATTGAAGGCACTAATGCTGTTTCTAGTACATTAATGTACTTTTCACTATTCATACGACCTTCGCATATGAACATTTCGCCGACATCATCCGCAGCCATGCAGCCCCAAATCATAATGCTGCCTCCGCCGTGTTTTATGGTCGGCACTACACAATCTGGGTGATATTCTTCGCCTTTCCGTCGCCTCACAAACGTCACACCTGGCGTTCCAAATACCTGTAAAGTACAAAAAAATAGCACACATTAAAAAAGTTTATACCATTTTAATTTGAAGAGTACTACAAAATTTCTCATTGTAATTGTGTAATAAAATAATTAATATAACTAACCTCGAAGTTGGATTCGTCAGACCAGAGAACGTTAAACCAATCCGTCTCTGTCAAATGTTGGTGTCTCAGAGCCCAATCAAGCCGTTTTTTTTTGTTCGCTTCTGAAAGCTACGGCTTCTTCCTGGCTTTGCAGCCCTTTAAGCCTGCTTCTACTAGCCGCCTTCTAGCCGTTCGAGCGCTGATCGGCTTTCCGGACTCTTCAGTTAAAGACGCAGCTAGCTCCGAAGAAGTTTTTTTTCTGTCTTTCAAAGACTCACGGATAAGTTTCCTGTCCTCACGGCTTGTAGTAACTCGTTTTCTGCCGGTTTTTGGTTTATTTGCGTGAGTGCCGGTCTCCGCAAACCGTTTGATAGCGGATTGTACTGCGCATCGCGAACATTTTACTAAGTTCGCAATTTCTTTTTGCGACTTTCCTTGCTCGTCTAAAACCTGGATTCTCACACGATTTTCGAAACGAATTTCGTATTGTTTTGGCATTTTTAGTTCAGTATTTTTTCAATTTAATCACGAAACCACAAATGTACGATCTTTACACTATGATTTCCAAATGCAGACTGACCGAATATTACAAATAAACGACCAAGAAAAAACGAATATTTTATTATTGATGCACCAGATGTTTTATGACCACCAAATATGCGGCCCATTTGTTTTAAATAGCGTGTCATTATACCGGTAATCCTTTAAAAAAAGAATATTACTCGTTGTTCACCTAGCACAGATGTGCAGTAACTTTATTGGGGGTGCCTAATACTTTTGGCCAAGGCTGTATAATTTTTTTCTCCGTGCAGTTTGGGTCATAATAGATAAGCCGGCTAGGGCGGTGAGCATGTTGGGCGGGCGCAACGCCATTATCGATAAAAACAAATGAGTCATCGAAGGCAGGTGCACGGCGGCGGTGCGGTATACAAAGTATGGTGCGATATTGTTATGTTATGATCATTGTTATGAGCATGCAGAAAAACTCCAAGATGAAGACTTGAAGAAATCTCATCTGGCAGAAGAATTCGTAATTCATGTGGATGACGATGACTCTGACGTAGAATTTTAATGTAAATACTTTTAGATTTCATTTTAGATACAAGTTATTATCATTATTATCTTTTTTGCTGTTCCATTTAAACTTAGATATAAGTATTTATATTTATTTTTAATATAATTTATTTTAAATCATTATTATTCTTATTTTAATAAATACGTTGTTTTAACTATTTTTCTTTCATTTTTATCACAATCCCACATAATGACAAAACTAAATACACTATCGATAACGCTTATCGACAACAATAATGCGCATCACTATGCCCGCCGATAAGGCCTGTGAGTGGGAGAGAAGGCAAAATACTCACTTCACCACTCCGAGGTTTTATGACGCAAACTGCACGGAGAAAAAAATTATACTACAATTTTGACTAAAAAGATTTTGTCATGGTTTAATGTGTATCACATGTACATTAGGTTAGCTTTTTAGCGATCAAGTTTTCTTTTGTTTTCTTAGGAGGCAACCTTCACACGGTCACCGGGTTATGTGGGATTTTTACCGCACTTAAATCTCCCCTCCCCCTCCCCCCCGGTGGTCTTCCGCAGCAGTATGTACGGAACTCTGGGATCTCCAACGGAACGCAAACGGAGTCCTGAGTGCGTGCCTCGCCGGGCTCTGCTCGTTATGAGCCTTCGCTCATCCTCCAGTTTCTGGTGATTATGATGGTGTGTGGCACGCATACCGTTGTCATTCCCGGGGTCGCGCACTGGACGGTTCAAGCTCCCACCCTAGCCTCCCACAACGCCAGAAGCCCCTTTTTAGTCGCCTCTCATGAAGGCAGGGGATGCCGTAGCCATATTCTGATCCCGAGTAACATGGACAAAACTGAAGACAACTTACCCTTAACAAATTGTTTTCTATTAATTATTCTAAAAATCTACAACTTTTCTAAAAACATGGATAGATGATAACGTATAACGTAGGAATCATCTTGGATAAAGGGGTATTAAAAATAATAATTTAAGGGAGTTCTAAAAATAGTAATTATATAAATTCTGCATCATTAAAAACTTTTACATTTATATTAAATTCAACTTTATTCAATCAACGATGATTTTCCTTTAAAGGGGTCCACAGGTACACCTGTCCTAGCTCCATTTTATCACATTGGGGATGAAAGAAGAAATTTCAATACGCATAAAAAAATTAACTAGATTACGTCATGGAAGGAACAGCAAATCAATAAAGCATTCAACACGATCCATTCAGCGTTCCAGAGCAAATGGATAAACGAGCTCTTACAACAGTATACTTAACTGGTGGAATATTTCTTTTTGGTAACAGCCTCACTTAACTTTGCTTACAGCAGACCGGGCAGCGTCGTCGGTGTACGCTCCTAAACCAAAAGCATCACCGATGCGTTGCCATCCGGCATGGAAGCGAGAACCGCTTATTACTGGCTCACCGACGCTGCGATCGAAATATGTAAAAGACTTGACAACACACAAAACAAGTAATATAGAAAACAAAAAAGTGTCTATTAAAATTTTACGAGTGATTAGGAGTAATTGATATTTTAAACATTTGAATATAAATCGCTCTTATATATAATATAGGCTGAAGGATTAAACAGAATACAATAAAGTACAGAAAGTGTTTTTTTTTTTATATTATTAAATATTTTGTAATAATGGAACCAATGTACTAATTGTACCATTGCAAATATTGATTTTATCCAACTTAAAATTTATTTTTCTTTTTACTTTTGTTTGTTTACAGGGTCGTCCCTGTATATAATAATTAAAAAAAAAACAGCTTTTAACAACAATAAAGTGACATTTCTTAATTTAATCATGAGGCAATTATCAATTCCGTTAATGACACGTGATGTCAACAATGCAATGATAAATACAATTTTCAAAATTACAGTTCACTTTCATAATAATTTCCCAAGAAGTGCGGCTCGGAGGGGCCGCTAAGTGCATTGCCGTGAAGTATACGTGTCTAACTGTGGTTGGTAACGATAAAACAATTGCCCCGTAAAGTTTTATAGTTAATTTATGTGATGTGAAACGTTGAAATACATCCCGACGAGTTGCGTACTGCAGTCATTGGTGCAACGTAGGAGGGTGGAATATCGTTAACAAATGTTTTATTTTATATAAATAAAGTTCATATATAATTTTGGAAATATTTTGACAAATAATGTGGAATTCTTTGGTGTAATAATTTCTTGAGGATAACAGTTTATAGCAATTTTTTAATTACTTCAAAAATACACATTGCTAAATATACAGTGGTGGCGCATTGCAGTGCCGTTTGAAAACATTGAAATCATCATGCATGCGGTGCCACGTTTGTTTCACTGGCCCCAGCATTCATAAAACGGGATTATCTGCGAGATGAGCAAATAAATCAATCCCACACCCGCATTAGGTCACGTATACCAGTGAAGTAACACCAGCACGCAAGACGAGAGGACATACATTTATCTGCCACACAAATGCTCAGACCGGGATCGAACTCAGAACCGACTGAACTATAAGGTGGACCTTATAAAACTAAGGTATGCCTCCCGCTCTAATTATTACCACGTCTATCAGTGATGGGAATAGCCAACGGTATGATACGGTACGCGTATGCAACAACAATTCATCGACGTCCAATAGATAATTTATTACTAATATCTATTGTTTACTTCTATTTTACAAAAGTTAGCCGAGTGAAGAAGTAATAAAGAAATCCGGCATTGAATGTGGGGCAGTTCATTTTAAATGGCAGCTGCATATATTATCAGCCCAGAATACGAATATATTTGGATCATTTAGATCGCAAAATTGTGTGATTAGACTGGTAACACGTCTCACAGATTATCAAACGTTTACCAGGAAATTTTATAATAAAACGTACAATATGAGAATTAACTCATTCAGTTAGTTAATTAGTCTGACGTAAGTTTATTGCAATAAACTGTATACTTTTTATTCGTCCAAGGAAATCGCTAAGAAAGATGTTAATGTGCAGTATTTATAGAGAGTATTTATCGTGTGGTTGAACACATTCGAACAAAAATAGTGCAGCAGACGCTCCGGCTCAAGTTAGATTTGCAAAATAATATTGTAATTTGTCTAAATATTGTACTATTTTTTGTTCCTTTTTATTAAAATGCACCTTTTCGAAGCCATATCAGAAGCGGAGTGAAAGTTATGGGTGTTGTCATAAATACCTATGTATAATGAATAATTTTGGGCAACAATTTGAAATATAAAATCCCGTAAATCTCATACAGCTTGTTTTCGAAACTTCGGCACTTTTCGGTCGTTAATATTTGCTTTGAATTTATCTAACGACATTATAGTCCTTCAAGCGGATACTTTCTACTTTTACTACTAACAAAATTTGGGAAGCATTAATGTTCTTTTCGTGGTAAAATGTAATTGTTGGCTTCAGCGAAAAAGGACAAGACAATTTCTTTCCTGTTGTCCTTAGTATAATTTCGTGTGACACGGGAACATTAAAACGTAAAAATGAGTTTTCCGATAGATAACGCATTGGCTCAAACGGCAACGATGCTTATTACAGATGACTGACTTACCGGTCGTCAGTTGTCTTTCGTGCAAAAAATATATTATGTCATAAATATCCGGAAATCATTTCAAATCACGCTGGCGGCGCAAAGGTTTTTAGGAAACTGTGCCTTTGATCAGCTGTTGTCGCCTGTCAAACCGCTTGCGCTAGCCACTCGCCTCTTTCCACGCTTGTGTACATTGCGCAAACGCGGTAACGCCATTTTGTACTCACTGTGTAGTGTGTAAAGACTGATGCTCCATGATGTCGGCTTCGGATAGTGCGGCACCGGCGTTGGAACGCGACGGTCGATTCAGCTTCGTCTGTTGAGTGTTATTGTGATGTTTTAAACAAAACATGATGTATAATACGCGTAATTAACTGAAGTTCGTTCAGGTATCAGTGATTTTAAACGTTTTACATATTCAGTGATCCTTTCAAGCATCGCGGGGAGAATTTTTGAATCGAGATTTTGGGAGGTAAGTTTTAATTAAACGTTTAAGTAATTATTTGCTTAAAGCTTGCTGGTAATCAAATAATTGTGGCGTGGTCCGTGGTGATAACTTGTTTATACTTATGGGGTGTTTGATGCAGTGGTACAATCTTGTCGTCAATGGTTACTCGCAAAATAAAGGGTATTTGAAAGGGATGCCGAATTTTTCACATGTTAATTTTAAATGCTGGTAAAATCGATAGGCAGTAATTCGAGGTTGCTAAGTAAATCAAAAAGAGATTCTTTGTTTTGGTGATGTCATTTCGTGATTGTTTATAAGTTACTATCGGTATTGATTTGAGATTTGGTATCATCGTGGCGTGTAGTTAGAAGTTTTTTTTTAATACCTCGATTTGTCTTATTTTTGTGAGTTCAAATAAGATATTTTTAATAATATATGAACGGACGCAAAGTGATAGTAATGAGAATAAGATTATTTCTTAGAGTCCGCTGGTGGTGGTACGATGGAGGTAAGTCTAACAGCCTGGCTGGTGGCAACCCCTTAAAATCATCCGTGAAATTAACGAGAATAGAGTAAGTCAACGTCCATGGCATTGATAGCTATCGTCAGTGGTGATCACTTACCATCAAATAAAAACGGTCGGCTAATGATATAAACAAACATTCAGCTTAGTATGTAA
Organism: Megathymus violae; assembly: GCA_003671415.1. Classification (NCBI taxonomy): domain Eukaryota; kingdom Metazoa; phylum Arthropoda; class Insecta; order Lepidoptera; family Hesperiidae; genus Megathymus; species Megathymus violae. The sequence goes on from PDGT01000002.1 coordinate 10,750,379, forward strand.
TATTATAATTTACAAAATTTAAAGTAATTTGCAACTTGATGATAGTGGCCCATCGCATGCATGTCAAGTTTGTCATCGCAACTGAATGTATTGGGTTATTAGTTTTGGCTCCTGGGGCGAAGGTGGTTTAAGAGTTGGTATTAGTGTCAGAATTTCTGCTGCATAACGATTGCTATCTATTGGTTATACCCGAAATCTACTACTGAATGTGATCTCCGAAGCACTGATTCGCTCATAATCTTTTTAACTTATCAGTATTCAATATAACATATGACCGTGTGAAATGTTACTAAGTCGAACGAAATATTACTACGTCGAACACTTACGATGATGATAATGAGAGATTGAGAAAATTAGTTAACAGATGCAGTTCATCACACGAGTATACGAAGGGTAAAAGTCTTACCACGGTAAATGGGGATCGGCAAATTTTAAACATCTCGAAGAAAACAACGAACTACAAGCAAGTTACTAATACGCTCTTGATTTTGAAAAATTATATATGCACGCTGGATTCGAACCCGGGTGCGGTTAATTATTATATATTATATTTAAACGAGTGAGCTACCACACCTGGCATTTTATTTAATTTACAGATTCGTTAACAATCGATGGCGAGTGAGAAATTTGAAGGAATGCTTCTTATTGGCTTCCAATTACTGAATATGCTAATAGGGTAACATCGATCGATGAATTGTAAAATGATTGGCCGCGCCGCGCCACATGCGTAGGATTCCTTAACGCCGGTACTCCAGCGTAGCAACAGAGACGTCACTGTGTACACGTCAAGTTAAATGCCTACACTTGACCGTTGTCTCGCGGAACGTTGTCTTTCGGGGTTGGCGATCTTTTATTAAGATACAAAAACTCACACTCTCCAAAGAAATCATTGCGTCGCGTGCCTTGGATATGGACATACACCAATAGGACATTACAACAACCAAGTCGTGATGTCATAACACCGTTGCTGTGCCCGGTATCAACCAGTACAATCAACATTTTGCTGCGTAAGCAGATTGAAACTTACCATCTGCTTATCCAAAATCAGATCATATCAGATTACCTATTGAGTAGTCGTAAATATATAGGAAATAGAAGCTCAGTTCGAGAACACAAAGACGATACAACTAGTTCTGTTCTGATGGAACTGTTCGGAATGTTACGGTGGTTAAAAATATTTGTCCCTGATTTCCAATAGAATTTTGACTTCATAATGTTGAACTACTTAATTTACCAATTCATAAACTGTATACTTTCGTTTAAAAATGTCTGAGAATTTGTGAGAATGTGTATAAGCTGATGTCTATGTATGGGCGGCAGTTAGCGAGCTAAGTTTGGAATAAGCCTTCTGACAGTTATTTCTGTACTAACAGTGTGACAAAATTTCGTGGAAATAACAGGACACGTTCGAAAACTGTTAATGAGTACACAATTGCATTTTTTGTTTGTTGTGGTATTGTAATATTAATTACTTATATAGATCTAATTTGTAAAAGCAGACCCAATTATGGTCCCAAGTGTTAAGTTTAAATGATAAGGGTTTGACAGAATTCAGACGCTATTGAGCAATCTGCGGAGAACTTTAAGGGTTGCAGGTTATTCCACGATTATTTACTTAATCAAAAGCAAGTGATAATTATTTGCATTTTTTTTATAATAAAAAAACGGGTGCATATTGACAACTTTGAATAAGAAAATTCGTAATAAACGTTGGAAGATCAATTTTAAGACACTTAATATAATTTCGGACGTTCCCAAACAAAACTGCTCTCATGGTGACATTGTGGTTTGCTCATCTGTTTTAGCTTGTACATAAATATGAATATCGCAATGAATATTAAAATTGTTCAGAAATTGCGAATACATCGTAAACATCCTATGTTGTTCGATTTCATTCGTGAAATGAATTGTAAATATGAAAAACATACAAAAGAATATTTTTAATATGTATATTAAATGTACATTACTTGAAATTGCATGATTAAAAAAAAGTAAAAAATTGTTATGAAATTATTCAGTTTATGAGTACTATGAAGTGAAAATTTAAGTCCTGGGATTCCCAAACCATACATAATTATATTTTTATATTACTCCTAAATAATCATGTATGTACACAGTTTAACTTTATATTTTACAAACTATTTTTCAATAATTTGATAGCGAATATTATGCTTAGTGCTGCCAATAAAAATTTATGCTGTTTACCAATCCATTATTTTTCTACCCCCACCAGTGTTGCATTATTAAAAATTAAAATCCTAAATATAATTTATTGACAAAACATGCAAATAACACACAACATAAATTAAGTAGGTATTTATTTGATACAAGACGAATACATAGATAATTTGTATAAATGCATACCATAAAGTTAAAGTGGGTTTTATTATAGTGTAGTGCTATACGAGTATGTATGACTTTATTGCGATTTAACACTAATAAATATTCACATTCATTGATCGCAGGTACATATTTCGCTTCGTAGAGAGGACTGTGCGGGAGGCCCTTCCGCTATTTATACCGATTTCGGGGCTTTGCAGAACTTATTTCGACTTTATACAACCCTCGGAAAATGAGGGCGCAGGTGCTTATGCAAAGCGTGTACGCGATTATCGTCCTTTTATGCTAGATATAGCATAAAAGCGAGAGTCCGCTAATGTGCTCGAGGTAGTTCTTATTACTACTTGGGTTTTTACTGCCGCCATTGTTTTCCGCCGAACCTTTGTAACTACGTAACATTCGTTTGGTTACTATTCTTAACATATGCGTAGTGGAATAACTCAATTCGGGACGCTCCAGTCCATTATTCCAGTCCTGATCGATAGTTGTATGTGATGATAGTTGAGGATGCGGTCTTGCCGAATGTCAGATGTTCTTTAACGAAACATGCAATGACGTCTATTGAGACAACGACATACCCAACGATAAATATCAGAACGGACGGCTTCACGTGCCTTCGGAGGCACAAAATCGTATCGTAGTCATGTACAATGGTATGCGATGAATACATCAGCAACTCACAAGTGGACCGGTTACCATTTCAAATTCAAATTCAAAATCATTTAATCATATAGGTATTCTGTAAGTACACTTACGAACGTAATTTTTTGCTTCTACCACCGTTTCGAAAAGGTGCTTTAACAATGAGGAGAAGAAACGGCGAAAGAAACTCCTCAGGACATCTTTTAAACAACACAAGGTAATTAGAAATGTTAACACCTGTGCGGAACCGGTTTCGATACTATTGTTTCCAGGCACCCTTGTTATTACATTGTCTTATTTAAAATTAAAAATGTGAGAAACAAAATAATCCCGTATTTAAGTGTTTATTGAACTTTTTTTTAAGGACGCGTAGCCCAGTTGGTGGTAGACCTGAGTGCTGCCAGGGTACCGGGCTAGATTTCCAAACAGACAATAGTGGGAGTGCGTGTCGAAGGGCTCTCAATACTAAATAGGACTACAAAAACGATGAAAATATTTAATAGAGAAAATATACAAAGCGGTAGAAAGACGACAACACACACACACACACACACACACACACAAACACACACACAAAAACACAAGACATTTGTGTTATTTATAAATGCTATGGTAACAAAAATACGGTTGCTTATTTACATTAATGTGCAAATGTAGGGACCTTAAACATTTATGTAAAAATCCTGGTGCTAGTATGTTTTTCTAAGATTATAAATTCGTAGAGGTATTGTTGTTAGGAAATTTTGCAATGCAAATTTATGAGTGTCAACTTGTTAAGACGTGATCGTTAACGCACACATCATTATGAATACATAAATGAGTAGTTATTATGAATAAAACATAACGTTTTGTCCGCTAGATAACCTGTCGACCATACGATGACCTATTTGACAAATTTTCACGAGGCGATATATTACGCTGGCATCAAATTAACGCTTCAGAGAATTGTTACCGATTATTCGGTTGTATTTTGAGCTTGGATTGAACTGTAAGAAAAATGTATATTATGGGAACTGACGGTTAAACTCGTAGTTTGCGACATACGCTAGCCAGCTGGGTTGCTTGATCAAATTCACTAAATTACCGAACATTGATTACAGGGTTTGGCGAGCTGTACATTAAGGGTGAACAGACTTAAACGCGAAGTAAGCTTTGAAAATATTGTTACTTGTTAGTAATTACAGCTTTTAACATATTCTTTTACTTTCAATATTTTCGTGAAAACGAACACGTGCTTCTGTTTTCAGTGTATCGACATTCAGTTTATTTCGAACGTCAAGTCATAAATTATTTATGAGCCTGACAACCCTATGCGTTTAAGTATTGCCGCATGAGACCGCCATTACACTTTCGTTATTTAGTTTACATCAGCTGTTTCTGTTAACATTTTAAAACTTTACATAACTTTACATAATTACTACGTTTACTCGTATCAATGTCACCTACAATATTTTTTTTCAATATCTCCATTACTATCTAATCTAGTACGTTCTGAGTAATGAAATAAAACCATGACGTAATTCTCATTGATAAGTGTGACTCAACCTAACAGCTCCAAATTTGATTAACACGACCCTTAACGATTTCGCGATACAATTAACAGTTGAACATTCGGAACACTGGTAACATCGCTAAAATTAGGTCAAAATGGCGTAATCCACAACCTTCGTAATGGAGTTATGAAAGATTACGTCACCACGGACCAGAGAAACAGGTTATATGGGACTACTAGTTGATTTGGCCAATAAAATTCGGTCAAGTGCAAAAGGTTGTCATGTATTAGCATAGAATTAGTAAGTTTTTCATATTAATAGCCGACAAATCGCGTACGTATCGACGTGCGGAACATCATTCATCCTGGACGACTCACCGGTCAAGAAGGAGGCGGATATTGTCTCTTAATTGGCTCTCAAACTTAGCGCTTAAATTATGATTGTGCACCCTCTGTCGGTTTTTATGTTGTCTTGGAAAACGTCCTGTGCCACACACAGATTGTCTGGAAGAGCTAGCTATTAGCGATAAAATCGCCTCTTGCTTACATTAAATGTATTGAATATTTACTGTTATTTCGTCCTTTAATTGTGTGCAATAAAAAGTAGGTATTGTTGTTTAGGACCGGCGATGCTATGGTCACCCCTCGCGGATTGTACAGGTCCATAGGCAACGGTGACTGCTTAACATCAGGTGGCCGGTCTGCGTTGTCGCTAGTCTTTAACTCATAAAAGAGTTTTTTTTATTTCTGGGCTTATTCTGTAGAGATTATGCCCAGTGACACAGATTCTAACAACCTCCAATAGGATGGACCTGTTGCTAGAGTCTCCTTTATTGTCCAGTAATGGCCACCGTAAACAGGATAGGTTGGCTTGGATTCAAGGATGGATGGAATGTGTTGCCGCTTAAAATTTCTTTATAGATCTTCATCACATTATAATCGTAGGTTGAGAACTTGCAGTGGTTCAACACCAACAAACCAACCAACTTCTTCTTGATATAGTGTCATTAATTAAGTTTACCTTCAACAATCTTTTGCGAACTCAGTTAAGAGATCTTAGAACGCGTCTCACTTTTCGCCTCCTTTACCAATGACACAGGTCATAAGCGTTTCTTCTGGCAGACTTCACGAAAGAGTTTGTTCGTCTGTGTAAATATTATAAATGATTTGAGTTGTCTAAAACTATTGAAATCCAGAAAATGATTGAATTTTTCTGCAATATAATTTCCGTTGAAATCACCGTGTTTATTAATTAATTCGGATTTGGATTAGTCTTTCTTGTATATTTCATTATTAATGTACTCTTACAAAACCATAACAGTACTGGCTGTGTACATAAAAACATTTCGATTTTGTAAATGCTGCATTAAAGATTTATTTTAAATATATGTAGGGACGTCCCTCCCTGAAGTTCCTCTCCTTCATTTAAAGTTTGTTTTCAATGTTACAAAGTATTTTTATTAATTTCAAACTGTACCCTAAGTTAAACAGATAGGACCAGAACTATGGAATTGTCTTGTATTACGACGTTGGACACCCTGTGTTAGTTATGGAGATTACTAAATTGTTGCAAAACTAGTGGGTTACAAATGCAGGACAACATGACTGTTAACGGCTATAATAATAACAACTCATTTAATTATTCAAACTCAAATAATTTAATTATTCATTTCAGAATCATTGAATTATTCAGGTATTTTGTAAATACGCGTATGCACATAGTTTTGCTTCTACTACTATTTCGAAAAGGTGCTTTCTATACTATTAATATACATTATATTATCTACATCAGATAAAGCATGAATGATGTATATCATATAATCGAATTCGCTCACAAAAATCACGTCATTTTGAAACATTACAGTTACGTCATTATGAGGTCACCTCAGGTAATAAAATCGTTCGGTGTGGTATCCCTTTCACTACTTAACACACTTTTGCTTAATCCATTTTGCCCATGGACGATATTATTATATGTAATTTGTATAGATGCAGTTTTTACGTGTAGAAACTGTCATGATCTTTTAGTCATAAAATTATGTGCCTTACAAAGAACCACAGTCAAATTACATAGCGTAACTTTGCTATCGAAGTAATATTATTTTAACATTTATTTATTAATCACCATATACATTACCTAAATCTAAGAAATTTTAAATAATAAAAGATATGTTTAATATACAATCTCGTTCGATTCATTAATTTCGATCATTCTAGAACATTCGATTCTAAATTGTGTAACTAAAGTAAGATCGCGCTTTAACAACGAAAGTACAAGATAATTCATTCACATTATTAAAGTATTATTAAATTATACTACGAAAACTGTAGTGTATGTGATTTTTTTTCTAGTACCGTTTCGAAAAGATATTATGGCTATAGGATCGTGGCTAATATTTTTCGCAAACTTTCCTCCGTGCGTTCGCCGTACATTTTCAATGCACTGTTGGCGGTAATGATAAACCATTATTATTACTAAAGTGACCCGAAAATTAAATTATATACACAAAATTCATCATAATAACCTAGTCGTAGCAAAGTGCACACAGCTCGCAAACCACGGTACGCAACAGCGATAACACTTAACGAGTTCTCGAAATGCATGAACTATAAAGATATCGCATCGTGCGATTGCTAGGTAGGAGCCTAGGGTTATCGATTAAAAAAACATTGCTGATTTTAAGTAGCTAAGGAAAAAGTGCTGTGTTATAAGATTGATTATCTATGTGAGATTTTTATAAACTCTTCTGATTTTTTTTGGAAGGAACAGTTTAAATTAGGAAAACCATTATTTTAAACAAATTAACTAATTTAATTATATTAATAATTTACAAGATTTAATTTCCGCGAACAGTGTACATTTTCAATATAACATATCACTTTTTTAGTGTTTTATATTTCATCACAAACATTCGGTTACGGCAACACCATTTGGAGATGAGCTCGCGGTAATCTAGCTGTGATTCATGTAATTGGGTCGAAGTATTGGTATAAAATATGGAAATCGTCAGTAGCTATTATAGTTAGGTAATCAAGAATGTCCATCTCGAGGTACCCATAATATAGATCCTATCCGTAAAGCTAGCTAGGATCGCAACCAACAGTCAATCGTCCACCAAATGATATCCGCCTAACAGCACCGAGAGAAAATAGCCCTCAGGTGGAAGAGCATGTAGTGGCGCGATCGTCCTCAGCGGCTCGTGTGGCCAATTGTCGGTGCGGTCGAATGTCGTCTGCGTCAAATTGACCACGTGTTCCGCGTCGGACAGCACGTTGAAGTCGCGCGCCACCATATCGTTTCTGACAAAGTTTTAAGAACTAGGTTTTCCTCCGTCATTTTCACGCTTGAGCAGCCATGTAGATGGTACATTCTAGCTATTTAACACTTGGTTATCACACAACCTCCCGGTCACGAAGGTGAAGCGACGGTGGCAGTTTATAGGACTTGGTGAAAATGGGGACCGTCTTTCGGAAGTTGACTGCTAACCTGAATTTTTTTTATGTAAATAGCAAAGTAAATAATAAATGAACAGATGAGCCACCTGAAGATAAGTGGTCACCATTACCATCGGTCAAAGGTATCACTGTTGCGTTGTCGGGTAAGAGACGGATTTAAAAGAAAGTACTGGCTTTCAAACCCCCAGCCGGAACACAAAAAGTCCTTTGGCGGCTGACGCAAGCGGGAGGGCTAACTATCAAGCGTTGCATTCGCAAGACTGCTAGCTCAGGCTTACGAAACGAAAAGAAGTACGTGCCGTTGTCAGCGTATAGCGTGAGCACCGCATCGCTGTCCGACTGCCTGAGGTGTGTGTGGACTATTAGGATATCACTTGTATAAAGCGCGTACAGCGCTAGCGATAAGCGGCTTTCCTGCAGTTCACCCGCACTTATTGGGCGAGGGTTGGAGGTCACGTTCTCAATCGAGACAATGAATGGCCATCGAGTAACGACGTATTAACCTCATCAGCGTAGTTGGCACGGACGAATCCAACAAATTGTAGCTTAACATACCACATGCATACTCGACGTCCATGAAAATTCCAATCGTGTGTTAAATCAATGGCGATTTACTGTGCGAATCTTTTATCGTAACTCGTAAGTAAGCCTGGAGCGCTTCACTACGCTGTTACGCGCCAGTGCGGTTTGGTAGAGAATTTCGTGGTTAACCTAAGTATCGAATATTTTTATGCCAAACCAGATCGTAGAAATGGTTTAATGGCTTGTATACAAATAATAACCGAGACTCACGGCTAACTTCCAGATCGAACCGTCCGCCATCTTGTAGAAAAGTAAACAGGCTTTTTTCACTTTTTTATTTCAGTTACTAGAGCTTTGAATAAATGTATTTTAGCCTACGCCGCTACAACAGTTGGCAACCCTATAAGGTTAAAATTAACCGCAGACTATCGTTAGATATATCACTAAGAGACGACTGTAATAGATAATAGTACTGAGTAATAAGACATTTACGCAACGATATTGGATCAATATTATTACGGTTATTTCACTAGCCATATGTTTTGTACCATGTAGCCATATGTACATATACCTATAATCCGCTATCATATGATTAGTAGTTTTGGTAACAAAT
>PDGT01000002.1:10759449-10827210 GCA_003671415.1 Megathymus violae
TATATATTTCGCAATATTGCCACGTCGCCAAACACGCTGTTTTTTTATTGTTAACAATCCACCTGTCCCGATATAATTTGGAATCAACAATTATTTATTATACATATACACTGGATATATACGGTTGTCTATCCCGAACAATGTACCTTTCAAAAGGTAAAAGAAGTTTTCAAATAAATGCCGTGGTTCTGATATTATTTTCCGTATATACACAAACTCACAAAATTCGCACTCTCTCTTTATAATATTGATATAGATATGAAAATTAGATAATCATGATCCTATTATTTACAATACTTATGGGACCACGTAAATTCACCACGTACCTGGTACTCCATTGTAAAGTTTAGTTGAGTCGGGATATAAAATTCTGACGCGGATTACAACACAGTAAGACGTTTAATTGTAATTAAAAGCAATTGAGTGTTATTGTAACTGAAAGCGATTTTCTAGTCACTTCTGTTCTCGGGACTTAGATGGTAGGGAATCTCCAAAGCGATGGCGTAATTTAATTTAAAAAACCTCTCACTAAATAATAAAAAAGAAAAGTCTCATCCCCATCTGTTGCGACGTAATTATCTAAAGGTATTTCTCGAATTTTAATTGTGTTTTTAAGAATAGTGAGTAACGTGTTATTTTATGGTATGTGGATTAATCATTAAAAATTTATTTAAAATTGTTGATAAAAACGAGTAACAATTTAATTGTTTTGGGTGCAATTACAATTTGCGACCGCCAAATTCCCAAAATTCATAATTCCCAACGTGAAGATGGTACTAAGTTTAAAATAGAAAAAATATAAACATTATGGTAGGGTTGATATCCGCTAGTATTACCAATAAAATTTCATAGTCTAAACGATAAAACTTGTAACAGCTACGCTTTGTTCGCTACGTACCAAAATAAGCTGCTTACGTAAGCAACAATCGGCTCTAGCAGTTTGTAAATTGTTTGATCTGATAAGTTGCCATGCATAAATAAACTTGCTTAAAAAATTGATGCTTCAATTTTGTGTCCCATGCTATTTTTAAGACATTTCCACCAAATTTACATTTATGACAAGAGTTTTTAAGCAAGAAATAGAATATTTAATTTTCGAGTAAAAGTAGAAATTTGTGTAACATAGATACAAAAAATTTGTATTATCATTATGACTTCAAATTATTACAGACGCTCCTGTTATTTGAGAACTTTAGGTACTTATTTCGTTGCAAAAATAACAATATCAACGAATTAACCAATTTAAAAATTAAAAAACACACGCAAACTTAAAATTACACGTTACATTGTACTATACAAAATAATAGTGCACCGTAAATGTTATCAACCTTTCCCGCGCTTTTTGCCGTGTGACCTCACCGTCGCCATTTTGATTTTACTTTTTTCTTCTACAGTGATGTCATACCGAAGTGACGCTATCGCTCTTGCCATAAAGGCGAAGGTTTAGCATTTTAGGTCATCTTTGAATTGAAACTGGTATAATAAAATGTAAGCTAAGTATCTGTGTCATTCAATTTATATTTTTAACAATAAAAACGCAAATAAGGTATAATGGTCGAACGTATAGCACATCGAGGTAATCGTTCCCTTAAGTATGTAATAGGCGTTTTCGCTTAAATCATATTCATATTATAAAAACCATTATTTTTAAGACTACAAACTCCGTGTATCTATTTATTTACACTGAAATCTTTATACTGAAAGGTGGTAGAGACAATAAAATTATAAGGTAATAATAATTAAATACTTAAATAGTAATTATTAACAGAATTCTGAAAACCGATTTAAATATACATAAACACACAAACAGTAAACTCTAGTACGAAAAAAGTTAGAATCTGACAGCTACCTTAAAACATTCTTATGTTAAAAAATCTCTTGTCCAATATCTTATAGTGGGATGTGTCAATCTATTAACGTGTACTGTTAATAGACACTGAAATCACCAGGAATTACTCATCTCACACACAATATAGTCTGACACTGAAATGAATTTAAAATAGCGAGTACATTAGAAAACTGACGCCCTTGAGTCTAATTCAGGTTTTATGAATGGAAGTTTTAGATTTTAGCTACAGGCCTTGGTCAGTAAATTAGTTAACAAGTTTAATTATGATCGTTAACAACCATATAGGAATCCTGACACATCCACGCCATGGCACACAGGTTTGTAGGTGGAGGACCGTGAGTTTGGAGGACAATTAAAATATTTAATAATTAATTACACCAGACACTACATTGATGGACATTTAAGCCTAAAACGGCTGGGAAACGTACTAGTTGATCCTCACTCGTCGAGCTGGGTCACTACCGACCTGTGTTATGTTGTTACCACACCGGGAATCCAACCGCTTAAGTGAGTGATCGAGGGTTTATATTAAGGTTCAAAATGCAAAAATTAGGTACTTCAGCATTTATTTATTACGAAAACCTTACACGATTATGAAGTGAGATGATGATAATGTTAAGTATTACAATTAATTTATCATTGAAATGATTTTTTTTTTTGGAAATTCAACCCTAATAAAAGTTTACATTAACCATTATAAAGCACGGGATTACATGTCAAGGAAAGACCTTGGACCTCACATGCTCGACACAACACAAATAAGTAAATGTGATTCATTTACATTGTATATTCTGTTTGATTTCGTTCCATCAATAATTGGCTGACATAATTTTCGGTCAAGGTTATATGATAATTTATTTAAAAACCATTCGCTGGTCCAGTGACTGCCAAGGACGAACATCATAAGGCAGGAATCCCGATTTTAATCGATTACTCAAAATTTTATTTTACTCTTAGACGCCATGTAGAAAACTTCAATTTTTACTTTATGATACTTACGCCGGAAGGGGGCTTGTGACATCGTAAGGATCATCAGTAACTGAAGGACACGCGGGCAGCTCTGCCCTTTATTTATATTGATTCCCGGGTTATCTGGAACTTTCTACGCCTTTCTTATCAATTCAATAATCCTCGGAAAACAATACAACAATGGATGACACAGGTAACAAACAAATCCTGTATGCGATATTCGTCCTTTTACACAAATTATAAAGTATAAGGACGAGAGTAATGTGCTCGAGGTAGCTCTTATTACTGTCTTCAGTACCTGGTATTTATTGCCGCTATTGTTTTCCGCCGAATCACCGCTAGCCTTCGTAACAATGCTATACTAGAATTTTTAAATCCTAGGATTCATATTTGCATGTGACATTGAACTTATTTATCTATGTGCTTCCTGCTCCACAAAGAAACATAATAGGGAAGTGCGAGAGTAAAACTTAATTAAAACAAACATTTATCCGTACAGACATATATTTATATATATATTTATAATGAAGCATTATGAAGCTGTGGTTTTAGGCACACCGTATCTTGCATTATTTTTTATATGTATCCACTTACCAGCTATTAAAATACATCACAAACCTTGTAGCAAGACGTTAACATTCACACGTTTCGTTTACATGAAGATGTAAGTATCGTTAAATGCAGTTTGTTTTGAGTCAGTCTTTCCGTTTTGGTGGCAGAAGTCGGTCGTGTGTGGTTGATTCTAAAGTGTACATTGTAAATGTGACCTCACCACTGATCTGGCTTGGAGTTTTGGTTTTTAAAAGTAAGTTTATAAATGAGGAGGACCGAAATCAAGATGCTTTATCGATTACGGTTACGGATATGAAAATATTTCGGATTATCCGTTTATTTCGAATCATTTCGGTTTCGAATATCAGATGATTTTAGAATCGGAAAAAAAGTTATAATGTATTTACAATTCAACACTTTGACTTAATTTCTAGGTATTATCTGATATTACAATTATAGAAAAAGCCTTAAAATTTAATGATAAAAACTGTCTAAAAATGATAGCGACGCGGCTAGCATATCAGCTCGGCCGGCGAAAACCTGGCATAACGTGTTTTGATCTGCCCCAATTCGAAATTATTCGAAAATTTGTAACGACTACGGTTACGGTTCCGGATATATTTTTATGTCGGATATCCGATAGTTTTGGTTATGATTACGGAGCTACATAGCAACCCTAGTCTTCGGGCATCGCAAGCATTTTCCAGTTTCGGATTGGCTCTTCCTTCACCACTCTTCACTTACGAGGAGAGGCCCATATTGTCTTTATAATTAATACAATTGTCCGACATCTGGTATTTTCGTTTCGAAGACAAACTACTGTATATTCAGAAGAAAATCTACTCGATAATTAAATAAATGTCTTAAATATTTTGCATGTATATCTTTCTGAAATGTTGCTGAGAAAAACGCATTAAAGATTTTCTAAATGTGTTGGAGGTAAAGAAATCTAAATACCATATATTGGATATGCTACGCATAGTTTCAAATCATATATGTAGGTAAGCTATAAGTATTTCTAAGATATTGAAGATTCGTGTATTCTGTCACCGAACGCAGTTCTATCGCGCGTGACTCATAGAATATTACAAGTGCATTAGTTTGCGTTGGTTATCATGCTATTACTCATCAGTTCAGTAGTTGACTACATCACTACACAGTCTGATAAGTAAGTCATTGGTTTATATACACACAAAAATATTTGAACTAGAGCCGCCATCTCCATTCCAAGCCCACCATCCTTGCTCCCGGTGTACCCTGCAGAGCAACGGACGAGGTTATGGGTGCCGGATACCTCTAGTTGTTTTAAAACTGATGTTACTCATGGTAGAATTGTTTATTACTTGCCCGGTTAGCTACTATCCTCTAGATTTGTCTGTGAAATGTTTTTAACGTATTTTATATTAACAGTATTTATACCAATGCTTAATATTTATATGTGAATATACCTATATTATTAATTATATGATATATTTTATGCTTATATGTTATTTATTAAAAAACAGTTTTTATATATATTTATTTTATTGTATCTTTGATTCATGTTATGCACCGCCATCGTCGCTTCTCCATCTCGACTGGCAGATAATGCTACGTCTTTGTTCCATTATAATTTTTTGGATCATAAGAAATAAATATAATAAATAAATATACTAGATGTAGTGTCGGAGACTCAAATTGAGCGGGCCCACTTCCTTCTTGACCAATATCACAATTACTTTGGTGTTCCTGATTATGGATTTCGGGCAATGGTGACCAATTACCATCACGTTGAAATGAACAAGAACGCGTCGGTGTTCCCGGCTACTTACGATGTGGGAGTCTTCGAGAGGAGAGTGAATAGGCTACTCATAAGTTAGTGCGTTGAATTTCATTATCGCAAACACAATGTTATGTTATCGTTATCTACACGCATTGTTCGTTGTTTATAATAACTAAAAATGATTTGTATAAATATGACTCAACGGTTCAAAGTTCTAATCGCGTTTTACCCAATTATTTCAATGGCAACCAAGCCGGCTGCTAGTGTTGATATTACGTTCAGTTGGCCCGTTTAACGTGAACCTTCAAGTGGTCGGCAACGACACCGGCAACGTTGTAGTTCATCGATAACTGTCACCGGGGAACACGTTTACACATACACACCCCCGCACTAGGATTCCCTGTGTCGCGGGCGGCATGGACATACACGAATATGGCGCTACAAACACCCATGACCCGAGAACGAACATTTACCTGTCACATAAACGTCCGCCCCGGCCGGGAATCGAACCCGGGACCTACTCGCTCGGCTGGCAGGGTCACTACCAACTGAGCTATGGGGTCGTCGAGATTATTCAACGACCGTCAACGATGGATTATTCAACTTTTATGGTTATTAATAATGTTTAATTTTTTTTTTTTTATATCTGTTAATCTAAGTATGGGTGACGAAGTGACCATGCTAAAAAAGTTGAAAAAGTCAAAGGAGAGATGAAAGAAAATTGCAATTTCGCGGGCTACATTGTAGAAATCGTGTGTGTAGAAATACATTGTAACTGCAACGGGTACTCATGATTTTTGCCTCGACTGTCAACAGTTTTTCCGACCACCGCAGTCTTGCCGTCACCATTATCCATCTAAATAGGTCGAAATATCGGTAAAAAACACAAAAATCGTGAGCACCCCTTACAGTTAAAACGTGGGAATCATTTTAAAGAACTTGAATACCTACTTTTTATGAAAGTTAAATATACTTGCTGGGTCAGCTGTATAAAAGAACATAATCCGCTTCCTTTTATGCCCTATTATAATGCCCTAGAAATAGGTCAATGCCTTTTAGGGCTGCTCACTCTTTTTTAAAAAAGTATATCGACTTTCAGGGATGGCAAACAAACTGTTACTAAAAACTTCCTACTACAGCTGTTTTTAAATACTTAACTTTCTTAGTGGTATTTCCTGGTCATATGTTCTATGGGGATTTTCGTTGTGATCTCGTACACGTAGCTTAGACAGTTGAAGTGGCGTATACATTTCAGCTCAAGTTAAAAACATATATTTGTAAAAATAGATAAATATATAAAAATTATTCATATATTCATCCGTGTGATAGCCATCTATTTGGAACAGGACTAGAAGTAACAACGTATTACATTAATTCGTTGATATCATTTGGCAGTGATGCGCTACTTGAATAAATAATTGTGATTTAATAACTCATTAGTTGATTTTTTTTAACGCCCAAACAAGTGGAAAAGGGCTACTGGCTGGCTAAGGGCTGGTTATATGGACTTCCGTGAAACCTAGGGGCCTACCCACTGAACACTACGTGGGGTTGGTTTTGAGTCGCCAGAAACTTTGTAGCTGCTAGCGGAGAGTCGTTTGAAAAGATTTAACAATGAGAACTGTAACCATACTTATTACTTTAGTTTTTATTAAATTTGTTTTAATGCACGTCACAAATTATGTACGTTGGTGTTATTTGATGGATTTAAAGTGACAGATAGTTTAACTATGTAATGTATAATTGATATAGTTTAATAACCGTACACCCCTATCTCTTTACCTTAAACTATCAATTTAACAATTCTGTAATTTAAGACCACTACTGTACTACAAATTTTATATTTCCGTGTTTCTGTGCAGTTACTTTATATGTGTACAATTAAGGATATTTGTATTATTACTGAAAGTGGGGACCACAATTTTATTGCTTCTTTTAAATGATGTATAAATTCATTAAAAATATATAACGATTGAGTGACGTCAAAAACATTGCTTTGTATTTTTTTTTTCACTGAATTGTAACTTGAGTTTTTATCAACGCGGTACAAACTTCGTTTAGAAAGAAACTAATTCATTATTCAGATAGATACATTACATTTAAATTATGCTAGCAGGTTATTATCATATTATCAAGCTGGATACATCACACCAGGCACATAAATAACTATAAAGCTTAGTATATTTTTAGCTGCCAATTTAATTTCTGCTTTAATAATTTTAATGATGATTCTGCCTTATCTTTGTAATAATCCTGCCTATTCGCTCGGCAGTTGTGCTAACATCGGAAACCAAAAACACGTATTGGGAAACAATATAATACATAATGATTTTATATGAATTTATAAATACTACGCGACCATACTCAACTTAAGTATAGCTCTTGACATAAAATCAATAAAATATACTCTTAAAATAAGTATATTATGTTTTCAACATTTAAGTTTAAGTCTAAGGTAATTTGTTGCGAAATCACTTGTTTTTCTTAGTACCTATGTCTTAAGAATGGGTTAACTGTAAGTACGCAAAATTAAATTAATTATAATCTGACAAAAACATAATTCCATGTTTACGTTCATGTTACAACAATTTGTAATTAAGTTTATCCGTTGTTTGTGAGCTATTTAAAGTCAGTGGTTATCGCGGTCTGACCTTGTGGTGATGTCATTCGGGCAAGGCTGGTCGGCGGACTCGGCCGGGTTGGGAAATTCGTAAAACAACTACGTACGCACCTATATCATATCGATGTTTGGTAGTTGGTTGTAGTAGTCGAATATATATTAAAAATGTATATGTTAAATTACCTCGTTATTAAAATTAAGTATCAAATATCTGGTACACATATAAAGGCCCATAATCATAAATTTGGAGCTTTCCAAATAGATAATAATAATAGCAATTACCATTATAACACGTTTATAATATAATTTTTATTTGAGTCTCTCTCTCTCACACAGCAAATCTGTAAGCTCAGAAATCAAATTTGAAGCTGTATCCACAATGAGATTATGAGATCATTCCACAATGGTTATTTTAGACGTTTACTGTGGTTAAAATGATAGTAAACACAAACGATTTAACCTTTTATTATAGTTAACTTAATCTGTTTACATCGTAACATTTAGAGGCCCGCCTGCTCGTTTGTCAGCCAATAACACAAAAAAAAAACAGGTAAATGTCTTCGGAGAATCGATCGGTGAGTTTCGAGAATACGCTTCTTAGTATATAACGTTGCTGTTAATTTAATATAATATTTCACTTTACCCGTGTTGTAAGTTAAAAGATTCAATATAATTAATAGACGGGTTATAAGATAATTTTATTGAAAAAATTTTATTGTCCATTACTGATAAGAACGTCATGTTTATCTATTTATAAAGCTATTGTTTGGCTATATTTTAATGTACATGCCGTCTTGTTATGAGTCAGCCCGTTTTTAGGTTAGGTAGTTATTTAAGTGTAAAAGCTACGCTCTACGTTATGTCCTAGATTTAGTACTTACCGCGTATTTACGATATAAGCTGTAATACATTTCCGCAAAATGGTTTTTTTAAACAAACACCCCTATTTATTTCTTTGGTTATTATTCTGTTGATAACAAAGTAGATACGAGGGTTTAAGTACTATTGGTGTGTGTAATAGTAAAAGACACGTAGTTTGAAAAATCGCTATGATTAGTCCGCTCCACGGTTTATAAAGAACCTTGTAAAACCCCTTTCGGATGCTCCACAGACCTCTTCCGAATTTACCTAATCTAGGAAAATTTATATGGATAACAATACAATACTTGTACAAGCGGTCTCACGTATAATAAATAATCTGTATAATAAGTAATCACGTTATAGTAAAAATATTTATATATTTTACGTACGATATACTTCATACTTACACCACTTTGGCGAATCCATTGTCGTACAATGTAACTCCGCCATTTTGAATACAGCGACAGTAGACAATCGGTCGTAATCTCGTAACAACTTGTTTATGGTTTTGATCGTTTGTATTGTGCGTTGCGAAGTTGCTTTGAATGGGAATGCCAAATTGTATAGCGATTGGGCATTGATTCAAAATCAAACATTTTGGCGAATAAGATACAAATAGGTATAGTTATTCTTTATTTGTACACCATCTGTACTCATATTTATTTATTTGATCTAAAAGATGAGGTTTACAAAGGGCGACCTAATCGCTGAGCAAGCGATTTCTTTCAGGCAGTCTTTCTGTGGAGGATTAAATAGAATTCGTACACCCGAGCAGTGTTGTCCAAAAATGTGCAAATGAAGTTAACAAATCCATATATTTATAACTATGATAACAAGCGTAGTAGACAATAAAGAGAAATTTGTGCTATATACGTAACTCATATACTAACAAATTCATATCCAATGTCATTTAACGCACCATTGTTAATGCCAGGGTGTCACTTTTGACGTTAATTATCGTTTGACTAGTGGTCATCTAGTGGTTTTAACGTCGGTCTTTCAAAGGAGGACTTCTCTAGGGCCTTTTATTCCTTTCTAAAGTTCATCACTACTCGGTCAATAAAGCAATTGTTAGCGCTCTTCCTGTTAAGAACTGTTACACCTCATTCAGCATTTAGTAGTAGTCCTTAGTCAGTTAAATCAGTCTACACTCAAGATTCTTCGTTAGCGATTGCCTAAAGAACTTCAACGCTTCGAAAATAAAAGAATGAGTTTAAAAATACCTGGTCAAATATTATTATAAAACATACATGATCTAACACATGTCCTTACTTACCATTTTTAATCGATTTCGAAAAGGAGGTTCTCAATTAGTTTGTATTTTTTTGTTTGCTACCTCAAAACTCCGTGATATATTAACCGAAATGTAAAATTTATTTTTTATTTGCGAAAATTCCCCCTCGGTGTTTGGGTATATCCCGTTCAGTTCCACTTAAAGTTGAGGAAAAAATACCACCGTTAACGGTGAAAAACTGGAGATAAAACCAAGAAATTCAGCTTCTTTAGATTGAAATTCGTTTTTTTGTTAAAATATTTTTTCTCGTGTATTTTTCCCGTAGAAATATCCCAAATAATGACAACTTATAAAACTTATACACTGACCACGCTAAGCATTTTCGGAGATTGAAATATTATCTGTATAAATCAAGCTGTGGATTTAATCTGTATTATTTCAGTGTCAACGTTATTATCTGGACAAGCCTGTGATCTTTAACTACCTTATCTTAAGGTATCAAACAGGCTTCCCTAGTTCGACTATTAAATATATAACATGGTACTCGTATCAAAAACGTTTCAGGTAATCGACGCGTGAAATTCAATTTTATACAAACAAAAAACTGCAATTTTTTGCGTAACGATGTAATCATTTATATACAAATAGGCAAAAACAAAACAGTTCAGTATCATTTTCTCCTGTTTGTCAAGCGATTATTCCTTTTTTGTGTTGTTTAGTTGCTACTGGCGAGCTTTATAGCGTAAAAAAAAATTCGGAAAACAGTTATTTAATGAAGTTTGGCCAGACAGCGAATATTATATTATGCACACAGTCACAACATATCTTTTGGGTGTGTGTGAGGTATGTTAGAAAATGCATATATTATATTTCATAGAATATTTCAAACAAAAACTGTTCTTTATTGATAAATCTTTTATTTTGAATCAAAAACGAATATACTTAGTCATTTAAGAATATGTTTATCAAGATCTTGTATATTTATAAGCATTGTTTTTTAAATAGTTATGCTATTATATTGTAGACAGTAATAAATTATTTTTTGTATATATTTTTTTATATTTATAATAGTGTTTCGAAAAAGTACTCTATTTACCTTTCAAATGAAGTGCCGTCGGAAAAAAATCCTCCGCTTGAAAGCAATCGGAAAAGATTGTGGCCCTTATTATTGTCTATCCCTAGGCGTCTTTGTCGTTATGTATTAATCTGTACTGTATAGGTCTAGTTGTTGTTTAGATATTCATTAAAACCCGTATAGTCTCACTGCTCAGTTAGGGTCTCCTCTAACAACGTGAGCGGCTAAGGCCATAGTCCGCCACGCTGGCCGTGTGTGGGTTGTCAGACTGCACACGCCTTTGAGAACGTTATGGAGAAATCTCAGGTGTGAGGTTTACTCAAGATGTTCTTCTTCACTGCAACAAGTGATGAATGAATTGCTGGTTTCTAAGCTGTAGTAAGCTCACTGATGGTCAGCCAGACAGAGAGGTTGGGTTTTATTAAGATAAGATTGTGACTTTTAGAAATGGGGGATAATAAATTAAAAGATTTATAAATTATTTTATTTATAGATGCATGAATACGCCTCATGCGAGACTACAACTCTCTTTCTCTCTCTCTTTATTGCACAGTGGAACAAAAATGTTACTAGTAACTTATCGTAGCCTGGTTTCGCACTGGTGTCCATTCAGAGGGAGAAAAATACGTACATTATGGTTCTTCTCAGGCTTAACCTGCAACGATCGTCGCACGTAGGCCAAATTATAATATAAGAGCTTCAAAATTTATACGCCTAAACGTTTCTCATGAATCCATTGGTAAAAACCGTATTAAAGTCCGTACATCGGTTTTTGAGATTATCGGATTCAAACAGATATGCAGGCACTGTGTTATGTCGTGCGGTGGTAGACAGCAAATCTGTACTGCACAATGGACAAACAGACATTAGACGTGGGCGATTCGCTGCAAAATTATTAATAAAAATAGATACTCTCGTGGGAACAGAACGTGATATAGTAAATTTGATAGCGGTTTTCAATTGTAGCAGCATTGCTTTCGAATTTTGAACGTTCTTGTAACAAGATAAGGAATAGAATTGTGTGGATGTGAGCAATTCAATTGGTACTCCAATGTTGAATCAACATTGTTTTCGCTCCTTGTTACTTCATTAGTTAAGTGAAATAAATTAAAATAGGTGTTAATTACTGCAAAAAAAATTACGATTATCTATGTTTGTGTGTCACCGGTCCGTCTCGTTGTAAATTAGAGTTTTGTGCAACAACATGGAAAATACAACAAAAATATTTTGTAGAAACTATTAGCCATGTTTGCACGGCGGAAATGATTCCAACTATAATAAATCAATCACGAAAGTACTTTTATTGTACGTGATTGATATTTTTTATATTTTTATATATTATAATTGATATTTTTGGTCATTATTATACATGTCAGCCAGATAGGACAGGTACAAAGACACCAATCGTTTCGGGTCCATTATATAGGTAATAAGAAAGCGATATACAATTACATATATGGGAGGCCTATGCCGAGCAGTAGCGTTGTCCGGCTGAGATGATGATGATAAAATTACATCGGTTTTATCAAAAACTAGCGGCCTGCCGATCTCGAATAATAATGTACCTTTCTAATGGTATAAGAGTTTTTCAAATAGATACCATGGTTGCGGAGATTACCCTGCTCTTACACAAACTCACAAAATTGCTCTCTCTCTTTATAATGTTAGATTACTGATGGTTATGACATTACGTTCGTAAAAACATAGATGGTACGCGTCGTTAGGTAGGTAAATAAATACTTATCCTCTGGTACTTGGACTCGCTGTGTTGCCGCTTGTAAAAAAAAAAAACTATTAATATATTGAGACAGGTCTCACACATTAGTTATCTATAACATGAGACGCATCACCGAAGCGTTACCAGCCAAGAAAAAGCAGGGAACATGCTTCTTCAGATACTGTATTGTAAGTAAACACAAATCATCGCCGCTCCAACTTCGTAGCTGACATGTTTAATCCATTGCACAGTTGGGTTTATTTCACAGTAAGGAACACTGTGCACGAGTACGATTTACCTTACCGTTAACCTATCGACCTCCAACAGAAGTAAGCTGGCGTTTTTGACTCATCTATTGGTCAGCGGGAGAAAATTAAAGTAATTTCTTAACATAGCTCTTTTCTATTGGAAGTAATCTATTAATAACTTATGATTTCAAAACGTCCGTGTACATATACATTTCATTATTACAACGGCACTGACGATGTTCGAACTCAATTGCATGGATGTAATATGGTTTAGCCGTGACAACGACAACGGTACGAGCAACTGGATCGCAATATTGGCGTACAATATACATATCGTGCGTACCCAGTTCATTGTAATAAGTGCACCTAGTATTAAATAGGCAAGATTATAAAATAATGTAATATATATAATTCATACAATACATATGTGTTACAAGGAGTCCTTTGGATCGCTGCCAACAAAGTTATTGATTGTTTGTTCCGCGGAAACATTACGACGGTGTCTTGGTCGGCGACAGTCTGTCGCCTGGGGACTTAACGTATGTATCTAGATACTGGGTGGGTTGATGGCGACTACTGAATCAGCGCTTATAGAAACAATATTTTTCGATACCTCTCGAAGTTTTCATTTATTACATCAATATAAAAACGAGCTTGCTAGTTTACCTGATTGTAAGTGATCACAAATTATTGCCGTCAACAAACCTTATTAACCCTTAAGCCTTTAATAATACCAGAGACATCATGCGGCCCGAGGGGGAGTCGTAGGCCTTCTCCAAAGTCTTACACATTAAAATGACAAACCTAATAAAAAAAGTAAGACGCACTCCTCAACAAAGGCTTTGATTGCAATTGCTGTTTCACATGCGCGTTTTCGACCAAGAAAGCAGTGCATTTGCTAACTATTATGAAAATTTATGTAAACGGTGAAAAAGTGATCTAAACCTAACCAGAAAACTTTTTATCGACCTCGGCAAAATCTGATAAAACTTTAGGTAATCAAAAAGTCAATTACGCACTCTAGTCGTCCAAAATGGTAAATAAAAATTGCGTGCCTCTGATGGCAGCACTTAATGGAATTAATCCATGACCTTTCAGAGGCACTTGCGATAAGTGCATATTAAATTTTAATTAACGAAAGCATTCATCATTTGTTTTTAAAGAAGCATCAGAATAACTGAATTCGAAATAAATATATGTTGTAAATACCAATTATGCAATAATGGAGCGATGTCAAATATTGACTCATTTTTTTCAGTAATCGTGTGATTTTCAACACAATTAAAGTATATTTTTCAAATAAACAATTAAATACAGCATGTTCGCTTCTGTTTTAGTAAGAGAGAGAGGTCTCATTCGACGCCATGACAGTTCTTTTAGTTTTAATTTTTGGTTTCCCGCTAAAATTATAATAGAGACAAAGATAAAATGCATTCAGTTAAAGAATGTATTACCATTAAATATTATATGTTTAAGTAATAATAACACCGAGGAAATTAAAATTTATCAACAAGTCCATTGTTTGCGGCGACATCCTTGACCTGTGTGAAAAAATCATTTATTAAATGTCGCGGGCTGTACGAGTATGTCTAGTTGTTGATAACATGTGTAGGTAATCAATTTTGTCCCACGA
This sequence comes from Megathymus violae, assembly GCA_003671415.1. NCBI lineage: Eukaryota > Metazoa > Arthropoda > Insecta > Lepidoptera > Hesperiidae > Megathymus > Megathymus violae. Next base: position 10,773,970 of record PDGT01000002.1, read on the forward strand.
ATAAATTATTATTTCGGTTAATTTTTTTTTAATTCAAATATGGAGATAAATAATCAATTTAAAAAGGATACCGTCCATCTTGTTTTAAGAGCTCAATGCAATCCATAGACATCAAGCAGGATTCAGCTTAGAATTACAGTTCTGTATAGTGTGGATTATAGCTATAACGTTACACCTTTTTATTACTGTAAAGGACCGTTTTCAAGTCTCTCTCGAGGCAGTTCCAGATTGTTTTTTATGAGTTTCCTACTGATTGCCCTGCAGTTTGACGCTATCGGGTTCAGGCAGACTAAGTATAGTTGAGTAAAGTCCAGTGATGTCAATGATTTAAATAACGGTTTTTTTTTAATTTGTTACAGAGTTCCGATAACAAAATGTGACTGAAGATTCTGCACCAAAACACGGAAGATACACGAACGAACGAACAGCCCCAATCGAAATCGTACAATGAAATCTGTTCCTCACTTATGAGTGAAATAAATTAACTGAAGTAAATTAAAATTAGATTGATCTGCGATTGTTTGTAAACCGAAATGCAATTTTAGAACGCATCGGTAAGAGCGAGAGACATCGTAGTGTGAGCGGGACGGATAGCTGGGTCCAAAAATAGTGCGTTCGGAAATAGAGAAAAAATGTCGGGCTCAAAGTCAGTATCCGAGAGTGGTGCGGCGGACAACAACGCCGCCTGGTGGCAAACACCATGGACAACTATGGCTGACCTAGCCGAAGCAGTAGACGATCTGATCTGCAGCTTCGACTATATGGACACAGCGATGGACAACCTAGTAATGTTAATATTTATATGGATCCTATTCTCAATCGTGCTTCTCGGCATCGCGAAATGGGCGTACGGACGCTTCGGAGCCAAGCCCGCCGAAGAGAAGGCGGAAAAGCCCAAAACGATTGAAGAACCGAAGAAAACAACGAACGAAATCATAGCGAGCGCCGATAGCGTCCTCGCGACCAGCGCGAAAATCAAAAGTGGTTCCTTCAAGCCCTCCAAGCCCAGCGGTTTCGTGCCAGCCACGCCGCCTGCCACCAGGAAGAGAATCGGCCGCATGTCGCCCGGCCCCGAACAACTGACTCTGAAGAAACACCAGAGCATCATCGTCCCGACCTGCACCGGCGCGGACGCAGCGAGTGTGCAATGGGTTAACGAAATATTGACGTGGTTATATAATGATCTTGTTATTGTGAACGATCTAGTGCAGCAATGGATTGTGTCCATGAACGAATTCTCCAAGAAATCCGTCGAGGAGGTGAGTGTTATTTATTTATTTCTTACCACATGGCTTCGAAATCGCATCTTTCTTGCTCTGCTCGAATATAATTACTTAAAATATATCATATTTTAAGACGTTTGGTATTACATTAAAACAGATGGTATTTTTAATATAGGTTTCAGCAGTGATCTCATGTGTAATGATCTCAAACCAAAGCGTTTGAACTTTATTTACTAAACGGTGAGACTCAAAATTATTTAACTCTGTAATATCCTGTAAGAAATGTCTATCACCTTCAACGGTGAGCCGTGTCGATCAATTTTAGACTTTAATCCGTCGTAATAAAGCTGATGTGCGCTGTGGGCACTGATTTGAATGACGAATCTTTGCCGGATTAATAGGTCGATGCACATAAAAATTTAGTTCAAGATCGATGGTAATTTTGTATGCGATAATACGATGTTGAAGAATTTAAAGAACAAAGTTAGGTACAAATTATATCTAAATATAAATAACAGTAAGTAATTAGAAAATTTAATAACATTGTAATATTTTTATAAAATTTTCAGTCTACTCTAGTCTTGATTTTTTTTAAATATTGTTACAGATAAAACAAAAAAATTATAACCTGAAACAGAGCATAAAGTAATAAACCATTAGACATAAATAAATATTCCTGATTTAATTATAAAGGAATTTAAATTGAGTATTCCTGCTATATTGCACTATCGTTTCAAAAAACAACCAACCAAAAACAAGATTATGTAATTTGAAAAATTAACGTTTTTTTTACATATATGTAATTTTTTTTTATAAATAATAAGTTGCCAGGAAGTTGAAAATTAAAACTGTGACACTTTGATCCACATAAGTCGCATAGACCAATTTGCACATTGTTCCGTCAAACAAACTTGATTGAAAATACTTTCAAATCAATTATCGCTAAAGTTAATTTGAGTATTTAAGTTATTTGTATTCAAAATGTACGTAAATACGTACTATATACAAAACAACAACTTACCACCCGAGGGTGGATCGAGGTAAACATAATCGTTAAATAGACTTTTGATACAAAAACTGTTTTACCAGATATTATCTAAACACACTATATTCAAACTGCAGAGTCAAAAAATTATAATAAAAGAGAGAGAGAGAGAGTGAACTAAGTTTTCTGTTTTCAGTAAACTTAAAAATAATTATTGTAATAGTTTGACAAAATATACATAGATCGACTGTATAAACTTAATTGTTTTTACTGGCAATCATCCCTGAAATATTGTTCAATTCGTTTTGATCAATCTCATTTGTCTAAACCTTTTTTTATACTCTATCAACAGATACAAAAAAACAAAAGATAAACTTCAGTACGACGACTCCTTGGCTTTTACGTTTAAAGGTGATGGGATTACAATTAAAGATGAAACAGATTAAAAATATGATATGATAAGTAAAATGACATGTAATAGAAGAGCCGATTATTTATTTGTGAGTGCAACGTATTTGTGTGTAGTGTAAAGTAATTTATTCAGTTTTACATCATAGAAACTAAAATTGATTGGTAAACTATTAAGTATCGTAATAACGAAGGCCAAATGACTCATCCCATGTTGATAACTGGTGTTGGAGCAGCTTGATTACACTATACAATACACAGTTGACAGTTCATTGTAACACTGTGAGTGGTGTGCTAACTACGAGATTAGATTAGATCAACTCACCACGACAGCGGTTGAGATTAGGAGATCAGACCAAAAAGATGAAATGAAACTAGTAATATATAAAAAAATAAAATGCTCACACATTCTACAGCCACATCTTAAGATTCTCTGAGGTTTAAAAATTTATTTTGCATAAATTTACATAAATTTAAAATAGTGGCCATACGGCCTTGAATACTCCCCGCAATCCCACGCTGGCAGGACAGGGTGTCGTAAGAGGCGACAGAAGCTGGCCTGCTTGGTGGTAGGGCTTCGCGTAAGGATTATATTATCGTTATTATTATTGGTATTATTATCTTTCCGTAAAGCCTGATAGGCTTCCTGCTTAAGTCAGCCGCCAAATGACTCGACGTAGTCCGGCTGAGGGTTTGAGAGCCAATACTTTCTTTCTTACTTCCTTTTCATGTCCTGGCCGACAACGCATCAGTGAAAATAGTGATAAATACCCTTGGTCTTAATGATGTCCATGGGCGACGGTGACCACTTACCGTCCAGTGGCTCATCTGCCCGTTTATCGGTTATTAACATAAAAAAAGTTTTCTCCGTCCAGGAATCGAATACGGAACAGTTATGTACAGTGACAATGGTTGTCAATATTTCCCAGAATGTTGTTAGATTCATATAACATTCCATGGATAGACCCAAATCCTACTTAATCTGTAACAACACCGCATTGCGTCATCAAATACGGTAGCGTACCTGTCGGGGAGGTTCCGGCGATCCAACGACCACGGTGGTCGCGAGGTCACGGGCGCGGACGGCCGCTGGCGACAATGACGACGTAACAAGACGCCGCGTCCGTCAAACGCATGACTTAATCGTTGGCAGCGTTCGGCGATCACGGCGCAAACGTGACCTCATGTCGCTCCTTGACGATGTCACGACACGATCGATTATGGTGGCGGGCGGCAGAATGACTTTCAGATTGATGACTTCAAATGATCACAGTGTGTAGTGTACATTGAGATTTTGGCTCGCGTTGCACAAGGATACACAAGGGATTTATATAGTAGTATATTTATAGAAGATACAGCATATTCGCTGTTTACAAATGACAAATCAATTGCTGTATCTGGTATGAAAACCAATTACACTAATCTTAGAATGATTCGATCGATTGCAAAAAGAAGGTTTTAGTTTGATATTCAATTGCTACAAAAATGGTATGTACATATTTCTAAATATTTTCGTTCACAAGTTATGAAAGTTATTCTATTGTTTGTTGGCTCTGGTGGAAGGTTGTATTTTTCGACGTACGATAAGACTGCTTTTCGGCGTCGATATGTATGTAGCTGTATGGACTCGTATATGGACTAGGGATGTTATGGATATGAAATTTCGGATCTGGATACGGATACGGATATATGAATAATATTTTGCCGGTTTCGGATACGGTTGAGGATATGATATTATTTAGAATTATCCGATTGGTTCGGATAATTTCCTTTATGGAAATTAGATTTTGTACAACTTTGAAAAATAATATATGTATGTAGAGAAAACTTTGTTGAACTTTTCTCCCCAATTTGGTATCCGATTTTCTGTGTTTTTATGTTTGGTACATATTGAGGATATTTAGTATTGTCAATAAAAACAATGAGAAAACTAAGCGTTACCTAATAATTACGGTCGAATTTAGACCACAGGCGAGCGCCAGTAATAACAATTTAACATTTAATGCTCACCGAGATGTACCGCGTTGATATTTAAAGATTATTAAATAAAGATCAACATTTTAACTAAGTGCCAGTGACAGAAATCAGAGTTATTGACGTGCGAAAAACACAGTTGAAGTTGCAATGGACTGTTAATTAACTCACACATTGCTATTTCATTAATATACTATATTTCTTGATTATGTTGTGCGAAGGCAAACGAACTTAAAGTCGAAGTAAACGAAGCTAGTTATTGGAGCAGTCTTATTATTTTGATATAAGTGAACAAGACGAACACTAGACATCTTTATATTTACATTCACGCATGTAACGAAGGCTGTTTTGTATTAGTATTGATGGTACGTTTATTGATGTCCTTAGCAAAGTAACAAACACATCGTTTGCTTGTGATCTTGCGTCGAGATACGATGCGAGTGGGGATGTTATGGGTACGAAATTATTTCGGACTATCCGATTGTTTGGGATAATTTCCTTTATGAATATTAGATGATTTATTTGGAAAAATAATATAATATTAATTATTAATTATTATAATTATTAATTAATAATATTAGCCCTAAAAATTAAATAACAATAACTGTCTAAAACGAAAACGACACGGCAACGAGCCGATAAACGATATCGGCTCGGCCGGCGAAACCCTTGTGTTTTATTTAGACTCGGCCTCTATTTGAAATTATTCGGAACTTTTTCATCCGATTCGGTTACGGTTTCGGAAATATTTTTATTTCGGATATCCGATTGTTTCGGTTACGGTTACCGATATACATAAATCCCTAGATACGAGCACCTCCACCGTAAACGTATTTACTATTAATGTGTTTGAGTCAAGTACGTATCGCACAATATAATTATGTTTAATCAACGTGATACGTATCCTATAGATTTAAAATGAGTAGTATTTTATATTATATATACTATACGTAGAGGAAAAATTATGTGCATAGGTGTATTTACAAAATATTTATTCAATTTATTTTGAATCGAATTTGAATTTCATCACGATAAACGCTTGAAAATAACGATTATAGTCTGTTTTTTGTGTTTGTCTGTCGGTTCCCGATGTTATATTGTATATATTATGTACTTTTATATTCTTGTAGTTCACTCTGTAACTTCGGTACTACGTACGGTTGAATGTTCTCACCGCGGGATCAGGAGTTTCGATTTGTGAGTCTCTAGAATCTCTGTGCAGTACGTTAGTTCCTTACGCGGTCACAGCTGATCGAGTCTTGAGGCTATTATAATATCGCTATTATGATATTAACCATTAGAAAATATACACGAATTTCACTCTTGATTATTAATTTTCCTGAGATAAGAAAATCCTTATCGGAAATCATCATATGAAAATCATACCTACTTCGAAACTACATTACCATTGGCTATTTTATTGATTAATTTTCATAAAAAAATACTTGTAGTGTCATTTACAGAATTACACAATTTTTTAAAGTTATTTACAACTAAACAAATTAACACAGACATCTTGGTACAACAACGCTAAAGGCAATGTCGATAACCGCTCAAGGAGGAAACTGGACACGTGCTTGTCATTGCCTCCCCCAACAATAGAACCGAAATCCGTATAAATACATTTCATGGTTGATCCTACGGAGCGGATGGTAGCTAGACAATCGAGTAAGAGCCACCCAACCGTACCATCAAGCACGTGTGCTGACCGAACTAAACTGGGTGGTACGAAGCCCAGAGAGCCTGACTAACGTAACTTAATTAATTCAAGCTGATTAGTTGTAGTCAAGGGTCATGACGTCATCGATGACGTAAACGAGTATATTCATACAGAATGGTATACGGACAGAATGTTGGGAATAGTCGAAAAAAATCCAATTTGCCAATGTAGGTACGCGCTAATGACTCAATCCTGTTAAATATTCTAAATTTACACATTTTGCAGTTATGTGGCGATTATTAGTCTGTATTATGTATATGAGACAGATAATATATTATAGTTGATATATCAATAGTGATGTATTGTGAATATGAAAATAGTTTGGCATTCACCGAACTCACTGTTTCTTTATTTAAAACTAGCTGTGCCCGCGATTTCGTCCGCGTGGAATTTAACAAAAAAGTTATTTAGTAGAAATAAAAGCAGCCTAAGTTACTCCTTATTATATAAGCTACCTGCCAGTGAAAGTCCCGTCAAAATCGGTCCAGCCGTTTCAGAGATTAGCCGGAACAAACAAACAGACAGACAGACGGACAAAAATTGTAAAAAATGTTATTTTGGTATATGTACCGTATATACATTGATATGCATGTAGTAAAAAGCTGTTATTTTAATATTACAAACAGACACTCCAATTTTATTTATTAGTATAGATTATAAAGCCCATCATATAAGCCTCGGAACTGTGGATTTGTTTTAATGGCTCGGTTCGTTTTTACAAATTTTGTGTTGGTAAAATAAGGCGATATGACCGTTATTATCACTTTTAAGTATATTTGTGTGGAATCATTGTGTTACAAACGTAAAACTTAAGTGTGAGTGTAGCGTTGTAATCCTGTCAAAAGCATTTTATTTTAAAGCAACTTAACATATTTTAAAGGGAATTTAGTGACCTGATGTATTATAGTGTCAACTGTTTAAAAAATACAATATTAGATCGTTTTCATTAAAACTTAGTTTCACATAATACTACAGTTTCAACACTCGAAATAAATCACAAAATGAAACCAGCGTTACATGTCGGAAAAAAAACAAATTTACAATTCAAATGTGGAATATATAAAGATTTTATCGGACGAATCACGCACTGTTTTTCATGTAGGTCAGATGTTTAGTGGTCCATTAAATTGCATGTCACTCGTAATTAATTATTATTGACTAATAGACTATAAATAGTACCGTCAGTCTTTAGATAATCATTATAGGATAGATCAATAAGTTTCTAATTGATTATTCGAGTTCGAATTACGATTATTCGAGTCCAGCAAAAATAATTGTTATAAAAATATAATAGAAACTATTTTTCACTTGTTGGTTCTTGGTATTTCTCATAAGTATTTCGTGACTGAGTTTCTTACCCAGTTTACTCCAACACATTAAGTTAACATTTTATAAAGATTTGTGGTTTGAACAATACAAAAAGGAAATATATCGACAGCCGCTTTAAAAACGATGTTTTAATTGTTCCCCTTCCCGATCCCTCGATGGGATCCTTGAAAAGATTATATTTAAAAAAAATAAAATTAAAAACTGTAGGTGACGTATATCTAATAGAGAGTAACATAAAATAATACTATGTTCCTTCCCACGTTTTTCCCGAAATTCAGTAGGAGTTTGGGGAGTACGTCTCTATTTGGCTGTATGAAACACTTCCTTAGTCTGTGATATGAGCGTGAAATAAAAAAATCCCAAAAAAGTTGATAAAGGTAAAATAAAGATGATGTAAGTTAAAAAATCCCATATAGAGTATGGCAAGTACTAACAAATTGTCTGTGAATGAGATAGGAAGTGACTGCAAGCCAATCGGTCCTGATAAAGACGAATGGTGAGGTTAAATTATGATTTCAGAAATAAACGATACTAATTAATTTAACTCCACTATCCTTGACACGTTCTGAGCGTCCTCGGCGTGAGTCACATTGTAAGCCAAACAATACAATTGATTAAGTGTAATTTTACTATCTTTTAGTTTACTTTTATTTTACATGTTTATTAAGAAACAATTGCGTCATGGACATGTGTAGCACATTGTTAATTCTATTTAACTTTCTAGAACGTTCATTAACACAACGTGGAAATAGATTCCGCAAAGGTTAAAACTTATACAAAATACCTAAATAATTAAATAATTTTGTTCGAGCGCGAACCAGTTGCTGACTACCAGCGCGCGGTGGGTCACTAAAGGCCAAGGATGTTATGGAGCCCCGTAACGGAAACTATCGGATATCCGAAATAAAAATAAGTCCGAAACCGTAACCGAATCCGATAAAAATGTTCCGGATAAATTAAAACACGTTATAATTGGTTTACGCTGACCGAGCCGATACATAGCCGCGTCGTTCTCATTTTAGATAATTTTTATTATTTAATTTATTTTTCCGGTGATTATAACACCAAATCAAACCAGTGTAACATTTAAAAACTTTGTAAATACATTCTATATTTTTTCCGTGACCGAAATAATTCGAAACAATCGGAATATCCGAAATAATTTCATATCCATAACATCCCTACTTAAGACATCGGTTGCGTGCGCATCATTCGCACGTTCGTATCTCACTCGTACCGATTTTCTTCGTTATTACTAAACTTTACAGTCCATTCAACTGACATTTTATTGAAGGATCTCAACAAAATTTTTTATATAGTTTGAATGGCTTGTAATTTTATGGTTTTGGAGGTCTTTTTTCATGTAGACAGATTTTAAAAAATATGGAAATTTGCGTGTTCTTACAAGCATGCGCCCCGCAGAGGACAAATCTGATATAGTATTCAACGGTGTAGTAATTTAATTAGACAAACATATTTTACTAAATCGAGCGCTATTCTGCTGTATCTCTTCTTCACTGCTAATTCTTCTGTGGCAGACCAACAGACGTGCCAATAATTTTACTTATAATTATGTTGACCCTAGTTTAAATTACTTTATTTATATATATTAACCATAAATATAAAACCATATATATTAAAATAAAAAGACACTGAAATTAAAAAAAAAAAACTATGAAATCATTTTGAATTTTCAAACTCATAACATGGTAGAATGTGTGATTAGGAAGATTTGACACAGTAGGTACGGTGAAACAAACCTAAAAACCTTTCATCATGAAATATCCGTGAAAACTATTAAAAACAGTGTTTGTACGAAAAAGTTAGTAAGTTTATGTGTCTTTGTATGGAACCTGTTGTTTCCAGCATCCTGCTACTTTCCACACCCACAATGTGAAACTCGACCTTAGCGAGAACGTCGGAATGAAGCCTCATATAACATTTACGATGTCTCGTTACATATATTAGACATATGTTCTATTCTGTAGTTAGGACTTTTAATTAATACAAAAACTTTTAACATTACAAGATAGGTTACTTGAGTAATACACGTGTGATAAGCAATCGCCGTGCTCGTTGAATGCATCACTTTGTGTAAGTAATATAGTTAGAAACAGACGGACTACTGTCCGTACGTCAGTAGAAACCTACCAGGAGAAGATAAATAACCAAAAAGTACTTACCTATCGTGAACACATATCACGTGTCGTACGTGACCTATGTCGTTATGCTATTAGCCTCTGCATACTCTGACAGTTTTACATGAAATGTTTTTACGAGCCTCGTTATAAAAGTTTCGTGGTATTCCACATAGGTATTTAGTTAAATAGCGGTAGTTACTTTCAATACGGTTCCGTTCATTCGATAAAAAAATTAAAACTTTTATACGAACACTCGCGTGATTGTTTCGTGAATTTTTTTACCATCATACCAACACTAGCAATGAAACCTCGCCACGATCCTTGAGTATGAGACTTTGGCATCTTCGTTTTATCTAATGAACCGAATTGGATAAATCCAGCTCCTTGTAAATGTAGACGTGGCAAAAATACAGTTACGTAAACGTCCAGGCTCGTTCAATGGGAGCTTAACTATAATAACACCGAAAGGTCAGACGTGGAATGATATTAATTTGTTATGAAATCACGTAGTGATTATATTGTTGTAAGTTACGTTCAAAATAAAAAAGGAAACAATCAATATATCAGTGATGAAATAAAAGTGACTAATTAAAAAAATATATTGCTTTAGGGCATGGATGCACAGACCGCGGCCCGCCGGTCGAATACTGGTGGCCCGCCGACAGCAAAAATAATACTCTCGTACATTCGAAGAATATTTAATTCTATTCCAGAATAAAACCAAAAAAAAAATATGTTCGAAAAGTAATTTGAATCTCGCGCGCGCTATTTGAATCTACCGCCTTGCAAATGAAAGTTTGGAAGCAGGTTTACGTATTGCTACAAGTAAATTTGAGCCAAATATAAAAAAGATTGTAAGCACTAAGCCTGGCACTGCGGCTTCAAATTAATAAATTCTTTTTAAATTTTAATAAATTATTATCAATTCTTTATTGCCTTTAATTACCTATACTTCTGGCGGCCGGCCCGCCATCAGTTCATGATTTGCCCGAGTGGCCCCTAGTCTTCATAAGTCTGTGCAACCATGCTTTAGGGTTTGAAAAAAATTAGAATTGAATTTGTAAATGTGGGATTCAAATAAGAAAAAAATAAAGTTTTATTTAATTCATCCTAGAGATGTCTTTCTGACACTTTAAAATTAGATATACATCATTTACATGCGATCATTGAAAGGAAGATTACTGACTATTCGAATATCAAGCGAGGGGTGTAAAGAACTTGATTGATATTAAGATCATAGGTACTTTTATTGTATATTGTCGTTATGATGTCGAATGTTTTCTAATACTTATAATTGTGCGTTTAATTCTACAACGTTCAAGACTTATCAGTTTCAAGTTTCAAGTGTTTTAAAATAATATTTTTTGTAGAATAAACATGTTGTCGTCTATGGTATCTTCATAAATATATCGTCTCGACATACTCTATTTCGAGAAAAAATTTTCGAAAAAAAAATATTTCATTCTGACTTTCAAATCTAATTATAATAATTAATATAAGTCATAAAAAGACACCTTCAAAGTTGTTCAGTCGTTATTAACAACAACAAGATTTTCTGTGTAATATTTTTAATCTGTCAATCAAATCATTCTTTAATTGAACGGATCATAAAAGATGTGTCTAAAGACGCGGGAATATAGGTCGATAGGAGATATTATTAGAAGAACGCGCGATCCCTTCCTTGTTCGCATACGTGTCACGTTCTATTTTAAGCCTCAAGTATGATATTTATCATCATAATATTCTATACGATTTGATTATAAAAAAGACAAGATGAACGATAAATTAGCGATATAATGTAAAATACATGATATATAAATACGGAATTGTAAAAAAATCATACTTCAAATATATGAAGTAAAAAAAAAAACAATGTTCAGATGTTGTTACCAGAGTTTGCACAGATTATTTAGAATTGACACAACACCAATTACTATAATATTAATGAAATCTAATGAAATTAACACTCGCTAAAAATGTTAAACAGAGTTATTTTTTACACTTTTATGTTTATATATATTTACGAATTAGAAATCAATATTTCATAAAACTTATTTTTATGATTCTAACGATACATTTGAATTTATGATAGGATGCGATCAGAATTCTAAACAGTAAATCAAAACACTTACAAAATAGTGACCCAAAGAATGTGGTAATCTAATTAGATTTTTAAATGAGACCTCTGACCTCATGTTGCCGGGTGCCTCACGTTGATGCCTATTAACATCGAAAATAAGTGAATGACATCATCATTAATCATTATTCGTTGGCTCATAAGAGTAGACGTTGGCTCACAGTATTTAAATTTTAGATGAGTAAAGGAGGTACGTATTGATACGATTCTCAGATTTTTTTTATGTAAGAGGCGGGCAAACAGGCTTACGGTTCACCTGGTGGTAAGTGGTGACCGTCGCCTATGGACACATGCAGCATCCAAGGAACTGCAAATGCGTTGCCGGCCTTGAACAACGCGATATAAACTCTTTTTGAAGGACTCCATATCATAACGCAAAGGGAATGCTTCTGGTGGAAGCTTGTTTGAGATTAAATAAATGACTTACTTTTATTTTGAACTCAAATATGCCTCGCCCTTCAAGTAGATAGCCAATAATCAATTGAGTTTTGAATTATATATTGAAATTGTAATTGAAGCCATCATAAATCAGTTAAACCCGCATTTTTTCATAATTAATTCATTTATTATGTTATACATATAAAACTCAGGAACGACCAGATTCATATTAAAATTAACAATACGTATACGATGAGCAATCTGACGCAATCGATTTTTATCGATTTACATATCGGAATTTGAAGAATTATTCGAGTTTGGTTTAGAAATAAAATAGCGAAGGACATTTAAAAAAACATCGTTGTAACAATATTAATTTTAAATAATGATGTGTTCCTTTCCTGTGGTTTTAGTTATATAATCTCAAGTTATTAGATAGAAACCCTAAAGTGAAACAAGTATCGATTTCAGAAAGTAGGAACTGTAACACGACACTACTATCCGTAGTACAAAGGGTACATTCACAGCGTGATTACCGCGACTGCGTGAAGGAATCGAGCGATTTGCGGCTTCTTGATTGGAAATAATATACATACATAGGTGTTGGCCATGTCGCTCCAGATATTTAGGAGCGGTGCAGTTATTGATCACTTACCTTACCATCATATAGTCTGTATATTCGTTCGCTAGCTCATAATGCCCTCATCTCATTATTAGAAGTTAGCCATCATTGAATTAAACGCAACTGTTAATCTCCCATACGACTGCTAACTCACTGTTAGTCACTCTTTTCGTTACAATCCAACCATCTTTAGTCTCCTCCCTCCGTTATAACCTTCTTTGTACCGTTTACAATCCTAACATTCTTTGTTAATTTACCCCTGCTCATAGAATGTATGTACCGTCACAGTTGATTGCTTCAGTCACTGGCAATAAGTCTATCCTCATTTTAAAACATATATCTTTTAAAACATAAAAAAAATATGTCGTTAGTTATGGGGAACGGCGCAAAACATTGATAATTGTATCAGATCTATTTTTTCAGACAAGGCAAATATCGCGCAACATAAATACTTACATTTTTAATAACATATCTCAATGTGAATTGATCTTAACTCGGTTGTCGCTTACATTAGTCAAGAAGGCTACATATTCAATTCTTGTTACAGACTGTCCGCAATGCGCTGGCAACCCCACCTCCTTGCAAAGAGCGGGAATATTTCTGTAGGGCGTTTCTGTAGTGTTGGGTAAATACCCAATGTTTGTGTAACTCGATAACCAAATGGTTGTGTACTGAATTATACAAATGCTACGAGTTGAATAAAATATATTTTATTAATACATCAATATGACTAAAGTTTAATTGTTCGCTCGTAAACTAAAGCTTCTCAAATGATAACATATAAAATTCGTTAAATATAAAATTTTATTAAACGCTACTTATAAAATGATAAAACATCTATATATTTTTTGACTTCTTTTACCTTCAATTTATTTATTTTTCTAATATCGTTTTTATATCATCGTCAGTGAAAACCGTTTTAACTATTTCCTTGACTTTAATATTGATGTTGGGCAAGTACGGGCATGGTGGAAAAAAATCGGATTTCAAATTTGGTATACAGAAGCCACAGTTCAACGCGCACGATTAACGTAGATCTACAAGCAATGTGCGATTTTTTTTGCTTGAGTTCCTTGAACCCTTTAGCGATTCCGCCTGCATCTGCAAATGGCTGCAGTGGGTGTTGAGCTAACCCAAAAGTCGGAAAATGTTATCATCTCATCTGGGACATTGACAAATCTTAGCGGCTGCTATCAAATTATAAAATTGCTGTTGGAAGATCTAGCATGACTTTCGAAGCATCTGAGCGCTTAATAATGTTGGCCTCTAGCTCTAGACCATTCAACCGCTCACCGCGATCGAAAATAATTGACTTGGTCGACTACTGAGCATTGACACTAACCATTGAACTATGACCCCGTCATGTAAACAGTCTACTTACCTATATATTTGGTTGGTCCCGATTTACAAAGTCCCAATACGCTGTCCCCAGTTGACAAAGAATCAGTGCGCATATACTCCAACTTTCGGTTCGCGATTTATATTTAATTAGGTGTTGAAGTGGACGGAGAGTAAATAAATAAATAAATAAACGTTAACACACTCACACCCCCGCATTAGGATTCCCTGTTGTTCGATCTTTTTTATCAAACAACACTATTTGTCTCTTTCTTGTTAGACACGAAAAGGATGTTGTCTCTTTCATATGCCGTTTACGGTATACTGCAGGGAATAAATCTTTCCCAAGACGTTAGAAAACTGGAACAGCGAGTGCAGCACCACGCTAGCCGAAACTTACGACGCGTTTTGGCGCATATTGATGTGTGTGAAATGCAAAGAAGGGTTTTTTTCAGAAAAGAGATGTTTCACAAATTTATGACGCCTGGGCGGCGCTATGTATAAACTGTAGAAAGTAGATCATATTAATCGATAGCATTCGTTATTATTCAAGTTCTAGATTTCAGCTTGGTTTAGTGTCAATAATACAATTTGTGAATAACATATTGCAACACTGAAACATTGTGGCGGATGGCGGACAGTCAGTCGGATGCATATGACAGTTATTGATATAATACGTCATGAATGTCAAACGTCAATATAATATATGTAAACTATTAGAGGGCTAATTAGAGGGATAATAGGGCTTAACCGTTACAGAACCAGCTCTGCTTCACGTGCCGTCTAATTATCGTGCCCTTTGCTAAGCTATATGGTCCTTCGAGCTGAATTTTTTCTTATTCTATAATTATGTAGATGGCGTGTTCAACTGACTATGTGAGTGAGTGACGATGTGAAATTTTTTAGTGAGTATGTTTATTTAATTTTTAAAACTTCGACACGAAGCTTTAAGCACGATGTTTTTCTGTATAAGTAATAATTGATTTCTAATAGGTACTAACATATCTTTTAAGATTTATAAGTGCGCCCAGAATTTGCAAGGTTTCTTAAACTTATAAAGACTAATCGTCTCTGACATTTGTATAAATAGAAGTATGACTATTTATTATAAGAGTTGACTTATGAGATTTTATTTAAATCATTATACTTTTTGGGTTGTTATAACATTGCCTCACATACATTTCACATGTTTAGAAATACCGGTAATTTATACTTTCCACCTTTTCTTACTCAATATATAAGATAGAAGTCCGTTCTACTTTCTTGCCAGCTGAATAGCAACGTGGCTTTTACATACCTGTTTATTTGCCCCTAAAATAAATATAGTGTAGCCATTCCCGACGCTAAAGCGGGGTGTCGTCAGCTTACATTGTACTGGCTACTTCGTAGTTATAAAAGGTAGTTCTTGCCTTATATCCCAACCAATTTATTAGACACCCTACGTCCAACGTTAAGGATCGTTCGACCATCTCCTTTATAATATAATAATCAATTAATGAAATACGAAAATTGTAAAAAAAAATTCGATAATTATACAAAGGCTGGATAGAATTGGTGAACAAGTTACTTTTAATACGTGCTGTTCTTGTAATTTTTTAAAAATGATATTCGAATTTTCCTTGAAATCGTACCAAAGATCGGAAGGTGGAGTTTCGCTTTTGATGACTTGATAAGAGATTTCATTAAGAAAATATTAGGTGTCTAAACATTTAGCGTTAATTATCTATACACAGAATAAAATGTTAACTGATCGTTTCCTGTAGCTACATTAAGGATATATGAAACAAACTACTATTAGGGGCGTTTATTAATACAATAGAACCCAAAACAATAGTTATTACAATTTCAGTCTGTTTGTCTGTGCATTTGTTCGCGCTAATCTCAGATACGGCTTATCCGACTTTGAAAAGGTTTTCACTAATGTAGTGCAGTAAGCGTCACTTATTATTTAAAGTTCTTTTATTTAAATCCGTCTATAAAAAAAGGTATACATTAATTAATATATAAAAAATCTTAGTCCTAAAGCAATGCAGGTGCTATTTTTAAGTGTAAGGTGGTTTTTCTAAAATGAAGCTAAGGCGATTTGCTAGTATAAACTAAAAGTGTTAAAACTCGCGAATCGAATCTCAACGTCTACAGCAGGTATTGCGGAATTAGCTACAGTTTGAATTGCGAGAATATAAAGTTACCGCGTAGTCGTCGTGTGATTATTTTACTGAATCACACGTATAACGATTGCTGAACGATTATATTGCTGAATCACACGTATAACGATTGCTGAACGATTATATTGCTGAATCACACGTATAACGATTGCTGAACGATTATATTGCTGAATTACACGTATAACGATTGCTGAACGATTATATTGCTGAATTACACGTATAACGATTGCTGAACGATTATATTGCTGAATCACACGTACTATAGCGATTGCTGAACGATTATATTGCTGAATTACACGTATAAAGATTGCTGAACGATTATAATGCTGAATAAAACGTATAACGATTGCTGAACGATTATATTGCTGAATTACACGTACAGTGTTTTTTTATATCTATAGCTGCGACTATATTTATGATTGATTTCATCATATCGGAAGTAGATAGACTGCCTAAGACAAAGACGATGTGCTCTCAGAAGGACGACATGAAATATTCATGAGACCTCCTTCTTGCTGACCTCTTTTAATCGGAGATGATAATTATGTCAGCTATCGAAGATCAAGTATTATTTCCATAATCGTAGAAATGAATAACTCAAAGCGCGCAATTTATGTCTGCACTTAATTTAAGTTGCGTTATATTATTATCTGATAATCCGAAGTCATCAAATATTATGATGGAAGTAAATTATGGTGACTACAGAACTCTAAACAGTCACTGGATGTCGATAGAATCACGCAAGAAGAATGCTGAAGAGGGATTAAAAGGGGTCAGCAACCGTGTGGGACCACTTAGTCAAGGCCTATAAGCAATAGTGGTTCTTCTAAGGATGATGAAAGGAAAACAAAAAATTTGAGTATACTCGTATACTCTTGGTGCTTTCAAATTCCATTGCATAATCTCGTTTAAAAACAAGAATGTTCGACCGAT
Source organism: Megathymus violae (assembly GCA_003671415.1). NCBI lineage: Eukaryota > Metazoa > Arthropoda > Insecta > Lepidoptera > Hesperiidae > Megathymus > Megathymus violae. The sequence continues at coordinate 10,791,323 of PDGT01000002.1, forward strand.
ACTTACCTACAACTGATTAGTATGCCTACCTCATTAAATGATCATTAAAATATTTTTACGCTTCTTAAACTGTAGCGTGAGTAAAGTAAATGCTATTGTTTTTATAGTCCTTTGGTGAAAACAATTCATTAATTATAAAACTTTCCGATTTTGGTTTCACTGTTTTTTCGATTATTATTTGAATTCTCTAGCAGATGTCATTTGGCCAACGTGGCATAATGATCTTAACTCTTATACAATTCCAAGACCTTTAAATCACGGATCTCCATCCGAGCTCAGCAGTAGACCAGTTGCAGTGCAGTGTTGGGAGCCTTTTTATGTTAAAAGTCGGCAAATGAAGAGACGGGCTAGCTGATGGAAACAGTTCACCGCTGCTTCAGGTCGAAAAAAATATGCTAATAGCCAGATATAAGTAATCTGTTGAGTGAAGGAACAATGGCCTAAATTGGTAAAGTTAACTTTCTTGGCTGCTTCGGAAGGCTCGATAAGCTATCTATTCCGTTATTAAGCAATGTTAGCATTGCTAAAAGGCCTGCGGGCTTCGCAAACTTCTCCGACACACAGGCTGGTCACCAGCCCAAATTGATTTGCACTGGAATAACTTGCTGGATTGCGCTGTGGACCTCAGTTACGAAGCGAGGATTAGGCGGATTTAAGTCCATTGACGACGGTGACTTCCCATCAGGTTACCGGTCAGCTTGTGTGTTGACCACTTATTTAAAAAAAACGTTTAAAAGTTTATTCCAACGATTTGCAGTAATATAGACAATGTTACGCACACACGTCTGGACATACACTCATCCGTCGCTGCCTAACCAATCAACGCCCTGTTTAAATAGACATAATTATATATTAGATATATTATATATTAGATTAGATATGTCTATTTTAAAACATAACCATATTTATTGTATGACACGATTAACATAAACAGACAAATATATTGTGACCTATTCTCCGTTCACCTTGGAGAATTGCACGGAAGCAGATCAATTTTCCCGGTTAAAATGTGTGAAGAATCCTCTAAATATGTTCAGTTGTGGAAGTGTTATTACGTGTAGTTGTATTTGACAGATAGATAAAATTGCCAAAAACAATTCGCTGTACGGATTTGGCGCCGTTACAGATTTATCGTTAGTGTACATTATGTCTATTTTAATTGCTATTAATTGCAGCTGTGTTTATTGATACTTCAACTCCCTGGGGAAGGTTAATAATTATGCATTTCAAGTTGTTATTACAAATTGATGTAACAATTGTGATAGTGATGAACGAACAAGAGTGTGATAAATAAAGTTTACAATTATTATTGTCACTTAGAGAAGTATGTGGAACATATACTGACAGAGTTAACCTACGCTCATTCTTTTTCTTTTATTACATAAACTAAGTTAATGCTTGACAACAATCCCACCTGATGGTAAGTGGCGATGAAGTCTAACATGGTGAATGCACTAACTTATAATAGCCTATTCACTCTCCTCTTGAAGACTCCCACATCGTATGTAACCGGGAACACCGACGCGGGCAAGTTATTCCAGTCCTTTGCAGAGCGCATAATGAATGAAGACGCAAACCGCGTCGTCCGTGCAGGTGGTTCACTACGTATGGGTGGATACCTGCCGTACATCGAGTTGTCCGATGGAGGAACGGTGATAGGGCAATTAATTGGAACAATACCAGTTAAAAAATAGTATTAATTAACATAGTTATTCTGTAAATACACTTATGAACGTAATTTTTTGCTTCTAGGCCTGAATATTGATATAAAATACATACATAGATTGCGAAATTCAAAAGTAACTGTTGAAATGTCTAAATGCCAGACGCTTTTTCAGTCAGTCAGTCAGTTCGTAAATAAGGCTTCATTGAATTGAACCGACAAGAAACGTAATAGTTAATTTCGACCTGTTACTGACTCGTGCTCGATATACAGAGAACGCGAGACTGAGGATTACGAATTGAGGGCAGCTATATTATCGGTAGTAATATAGAGCAGACTTGTTGTGGATTCGTTTGGAATCTACGTGATGAAAATTCGTATTCCTCCTATAGGCTTCCGATATGGTTATTAACTATCTAACAATACAATTCCCGACTGACAGCTTAACGGTGCCCTCCAAAACACGGAGGCTCTTTTGAAATTTCCGCATCGCACCCCGCACCCATTCTTAAACTCATTCGATAACTTACGATCATTATAGACCATCAGCCTATCAACAATTATTCTTTAATAACAACACAAAAGCAGCAAATGAAAAATAAAACTCGCTTAGTATATTAATGTGTCCAGTCCCTTAATATCCCCGATTTCGTGGAATCGCCGTTTCCCCCAGATCGATATAAATCTGATCAACAATGCAACTAGCCTGGCGTGTTGCCAGCGTTGCTGTTAGGGATGCTGGTTGCAAGACAATAAATATACTTATTCCAGGGATGAAAAGTGTTCATACTTCTGTTTTTGATAGTCTGCGATTGGATTAATTCCGGCATTGAGAAAAAAATTTCAACTAAATACGTTGAGATATATACGTATCTGGGGGATTAACTCTTGACATGTTTGATATGAACGAGGTCGACAAGTTCAGATGTAAGACTTTTTTTTCGCTTCGACGAACACGATCCTCGATCCTCGACGAAGTAATAAACTGATCCGAAACGATTGGCACTCGGTCTATCAAGCCTCTTATAAACTTTTTATGTTAATTTTTTACGTTTTTAACGCCTTATCGCTACAAACGAGCCCTGTTTTCTTTTTTTTTTATCTAATGTAATTGTTTTTATCTAAATATAAAACTAATAAAATAAAATACTTTTTTTTTGGAAAGCATATTTTTTCACCTTTCTCTACACGATTGAGATATAATTCGGGTCAGCAAGTTCGGTCGGTTCGTCCCAAGACGCGTGTGACATTGATTTACATTTGCGTGAGACAGACACATCTATATATAGCGACGATGTCGTTGTGTGAGTCTCTGCCAATAACCTCTGGATGCGAATGTGTTTTGGCACGTTTTATGTGTGTTTAGAGTTGGCAGCTGTTGTGAACCAGTGCCTGCCACAGGTCTACCAAGATCTTCCTCGGATGGATCATCCACCTCGCCGCTTCGACGGTGAAGGCGAGCCAATGGGCACCTGGAAATTATCAACTTAATTAACGTAGTCGGGCAGCTTTAAAGTAAAAAAATCAAGCACCTTTCAGCACTACTGCAATGGTTTGTAAACTGCTCTGAAGACAGTCGTTGGAGGCAACTGACTAATAATTGCAAAGGTGTGGTGTGCAGCGCTTACCAATATCGGGTGCAGTTAATCGTCAAGAATACCAATAGATGTTTTTATGATACGAATGCTCATATTTGTTTATATTGTACGCCGATATTTTGATTCAGTTGTATGGCGAAGCGCGCGAACCTCTGACCTGGTTTTTATCTTTAGCTACTCAATCTTCATAATCCACTGTGAACTATTTAAATAAGTTTAGGTTGCTATCGAAGAGCTGGTTAACAAGCCCTGTCTGTGATGCCTTTGGTATAACGGATGTTCACAGACTTGACATGTTGTCATACGGACCTGCCCTAAGCTTCCTAAATACAGTTTGCAATTCTGATTGGTTTCGGCCGTTTTTAGTTAATGAAGTTTTATCGGATAATCAGTATATCTGATCAAGAAGCGTTTTATATTGTGATTGTTAGAAAACCTTTCTGTTTTTTAAATTTTTTGATCCTTCGAGGCAATATTATTTCGCTCAAAAAAATTACTGAGGACATCACCAACCACGAAATACGTTTAGAATTTAGTATTTAGTATTATTAGTACGAGATTCAAATATAAAATATGACTTGCGAGTATATACCTTATGGACCAATAAACCATCGCCGACATATTTTTACGACATTCGTGCCGTATGACCCCATTACATTGATATGATTATACCTGTGACCTCTGTACTCACCGTAGTATATAATAAACAATAGTAGGTAAACTGCGTTCAGTATTTTTATATCAATAATTTTTTTAATATTGTAATAAACATATCATATCCCGTCCGCTATATTATAGTATTATGAATGTTCATGAAAAACCCGTTTCAGTAACAAGAAGAAAGAGTAAGGGGGCAAGTGATAAAAATCGAGTAAAGGAAGAGAAAGTAGTGAAAGAATTCAACCAAACAGCACGTTGGTAAACCAAACACTTTTGCGAATAAAGCTCTGCCTGCGTGGTTTCAACCCATAAGCTGTGGGGCACGGGTCTCTCCTCATTATTAAGTGGCTTACTTAGTAATGAGGAGAGACCCGTGACAAAACGTTCTCTATGTTGCTCTAGTCCTGATTATTGAGGGTTGAGGCGTTTTGGTCAACGCAAGTATCAAAAGTTCTGATGTGAAACGTTGCCCATTCTGTGAAACGGATTCCTACGGACGCACGAGTGTAGTTTGTTACGTCCCGCGTCGTAGCAAGTAGTACTCTATGGACGTCGTATAGAAAGTTCTGACGTTACCATCCACGTATGTATTGGAGCATTCCAACTTCTGTACTCTTACAAATCTGTTCTGTTTTCTTACAAATCAAAATTCTTTAAAATCCAAAGTATTAGCATGTGTCAATTGTAAAACCTGTTAAAATACTAAACATAAGTTAACTAAGTATTTTCTTAATATAATATTACAAACATAAGTTAACTAAGTATTTTCTTAATATAATATTACCAAACATGGGACCTTGGTAAAAGATACATTATCGTAAAATATTATGAAATAATAAATTACTTTAAATGAAGCATTTAGTCTCGTGAGACTGAACATCAGAATGCGTGACGTGTGACAAATAAAACCTATGCTGTATCCACAAAACCATAAAAAAAGATTATTTAAATAGTTAACGTACGTATATACAAGTAGACGAATGTAAACTTAAATTAAACACTCGTGCAGTTATAGCGTGTGGGAGACAAACCTTATTTGTAACTTGGTAAACATATATTAATTAGATGTTGCACGCTTAATCCATGTTCACATCGAATACATTGTACATCATCTAATCGTAGTGTTAATAATTTTGGACTTGGTAATATCGTTGATATTTTACATGCTTAATTCTTGTTTTAATGCAATGGTTAACAGTCGTGAAAGGGGGCCATTTAATAGTAAATAATCGTTAAAGCTTATGGACGTTCTTAGCATTAAAGGCACCGATGTAAAGAGGACCACAAGACAGGGGGAAACCGCTTATTTTCGACTGCCCCACACTGCTGCTAAACACGTAATTATTATCAGGATCTTCCTCCAACATGTGGAGTCTGACGCACCACCATCGTCCATTGTTCTGCAGGGACCCTGAGCAAGAGAGATTACAGTCTAGAATTTAATGGGCGCCTTACACCCAAATTCTGGCGATAAGTTTAGATATAAACATTAATAATTGTTTATACCTGGTCTGTGTTGTCACGAATAATCGTGATGTAGCGAATACCACACGAAGGTATTCCGGTGTTGCTTACTTCCAAAGTTGATAAAAATACGCGCTGAGCACTAAGCTACAGATGCGGTTCCAGCCAAAAACTTAGGGTCACATTATTAATGATTAAGGCTCCGTTATTAAAAGTAAAATAAGTCAAGTAAATAAAGGACAAAAGACTTATGAGAAGAAAGTATTTAACAATTCACCCAGTAAGTTTATAATTCATAAAATTTTGTAATTTGCCAAATTCTATAAGGTTTGTCAATCTGACATTTGCGGTTTTCGTCATGATCGCAGTGACCCGCTTTCGACCCTTCAAGAGTAAACTTTTATAAGTTAATGTGTTCGACATCTTAGACTTCAACACCATTTATCATCAGGTGGGATTGTTGTCAAGCATTAACTTATTTATGTAAAAAAGAGAATCGTGCATAGTGAGAACTGTTTAATTTTTAAATAATTCATGTCACGTTATGATTGTATAGTGATTGCTACTTATACATTATTGGCCAACGTTTCAATATCTTTGTAGCAGCCCGTTAATTGTACAGTACTTTAGCTCAAGTGTTCCATTAACGTACAACTCACCGTCTTGTCCTGTTACTTAGAAGTAATTCGCTTTACAATCTATAATTATACGTAGAGCTATCAATATTTTAACATAATAAAATAGTCGTAGCTAGTCGATTTCATTATGGTATATCTTAGAAGCATCTCATATCTCAACTTGAGTGGTCCTTAAGTCAATGTTGGCGAATAGACGTTTAAATTTCTACACTAGACCTCCTCGTCGCCACATCTAGCTTAGAGATAGACAAATCAACAAAAATATAAACATGAATAACAACTCTAGCTAATTTTTCCTTTTTTGTTTCCAGCAAGGCATTGGCGTGGAGATTGTGCGGGCACTCGACAGTCATCCCCCCAGCATCTCTAACGTATTCTGCGAGTGCGACACCAAGGATGACGTGGTAAGTCGCCTTTATCTGTAGACACATCGCATCCCTCAATAACCAATTATCAGGAAAATTCCCAGATCTGGAAGTTGCAGCGCAATTGAACCCTGTTCAATGTTTTTTTTAATCTTAGGTTTTAGTATCTCGTGTTGACATTGGCTTATTTTCGAAAATACAATAACAAACCTAACCTTTGGTTCGTTTGGGATAAAACCTTTCTCTATTTGCCATCACCACTCTTCTGCCACTATTTTTTAAGTAACCAAGTTGTTTGACGCAACCACATTTCACCTTGATAGGTGTGTTGTCTGACTACATACGTGCACTCATAATAACAAAAAGGTTTCATGTTCTTAAATGATCGGAAGATGGATATCAAGTTTTAACAATGCATCTGTATCTTAAATAAGGTAATGTGTAACTGTCATTGACCCCAAAAGATATGTATTTTGGTTAGTTAACTACTCGTATTGATGTTATATTGGTTTTTAAGTCCATAGGTTCCAATGATTAATCAATTTAATATAAGTGCTCACACGGTCTATTACCTTTATTATTATTTATTACATACTGTTATAGGTAAGTCGTTCAATATTTTAAAGTTATGTGCATATTAAAAATACTTATCAACTCCTTGGGTTCAAGAAAACATTATATGAATTCTGTCAATCCTCAGTTGATCAGCGTAGTATGGCCTTCACCGTTCACATGGTGAGAGGAGTTCTGGATGCAACATTGGGATAGTCGTGGGTTGTGAGGAACATCAGTTTAAAAGTAAAAGCGAAATGTACAATAACTATGTAGTTGACCAATTGATTAACAGTTCGTTCGCCGCTAAGCGCCGGCATCCGTAATCTGGTTAAATCAATTGCGTCTTCCTCCTGCCTATTGAACAATTTAGAAGTTATCAACCCCATATTCATATCGGTGTCCGGCCAAAACATTACTGTTACTTATTTATTTGAAACAATTAAAAAAAGTTATACTGATTGTCAAACGTGATCGGCGGCTTTTTCTTTCTCTTAAAAATGAAAAAAAAACATCAATCTGTAAATTTGTATTAAAATTACACGTGTTGATGAGTACAATAATCTGTAATCAAAAATGTATGTCCTTAAAAGGTAAACAAGATTTTTACATATGTAAAAAATAAAACTAACGGTAATATTGCAGAGGATACTCGTACATATTTGAACCGAGGGCCTATCGATCTGCAGTCGATTGCTCTACCACTGAGTTATATCCTCATATGCTTTAGGGGTGAAAATTATAATCCAGACATAAGGAGACACCAACAAATGACATAAATATTTGCTAAAACAATCATGTTTGGTTAAGCACTACACTTTTAAACTCACACTGAATTACCATTGGCCAACGTAGTTCAGTTAAAGCTTTATGACCAACTTCTCTAGGACTTTAGCCCTGGATAAGTAAGGACTTTCCATAGGTTACACAACCATGCGTCGATAACATGAAAATATTTCATACGTTATCGTAAACCAATCCAGCCTTTGAGGTCTTTATGGAATAAATTCGACTAGAAAATTTTAAAAAAGTTTGGAAAGTTTTTTAATCACATAGATTCGTAGGGAAATGTGAATTACAGTAACTAATTATAATGTTTTATATTTTTCAATGACGATTTTAAAATTTTTGGGAAATTAAAAATATTTGTATATTTAACGGATTTATTTATTTTAATATTCCTTAATAGAGGCAGGGCTCAGCGTATGTAATCATATTTTCGAACTACCCCTGATAAAATTGCGCTTGTGTAGTCAATCATTGCGCTGGGAGCCCTTTTGACCTTACTTTAATAATGTTCCTTGTAAGCATACCCATGAGGTGTGATGTTCTACTGTCATCTTTGTTAATGACTTTTCTCATCTGTGAAACCTGAATGTGGGGAATGTGTACGTGATCTTCAAATCGAATCGTGGATCCGTTTTATATTTGCTGTGAAGATTAATCTGGCTTTGTCCTTATTGAGAAAGTGTCAGCCTTATAAAATGCAGGATTTTATAAAATAAGTGTTCACGTTCAAATAAACCGTGTGAAAGAATTGCGAACATGGTCACATCAAATTATTACAAAACAGTTGTAATCACTGGCTTGTTCTCACAATTGAGAAACACCGGACCGTACTCTATCACGCGAGAGGGATTTTAAAACCAAGGCTCCCTACGCATAATGAGCGTCTTCGAACACGTACGTGGGTAAAAGGGTGTCATAAGACACATTACTTTAGAAGGCATCTCACAAATATTATGTAACAATAAATTAGTATGTTATTGAGTTATAAATTACTATTTAGTTGTATTAACGAGATGCTAACTACGTAATATAATATTAAGACATGGAACAGTTGTTCATTTTGACAAATCTATGTAAATATGCAAAATGCGAATTTTGTATGTACGTGTAAGCCGCAATCTCCGAGATAATCTCCGAGACCACGGCATCTGTTTGATAAATTCTTTTACCATTTCAAAGGTATGTATGTTATTGCGAATGGACATGGCATCGAGTGTATGTGTACAATGATTAATTTTTATTATTATTTATATAATTAATTAGTCATATTTATTAAAAGCTCGCTCGGCTTTTTTACAACAAATCAATCATGCAAAAATATGTACAAATTTCGTATTAATCAGTCAAAAATAAATAAAAATGGCAGAAACACAAGAAATAATGTAAAAAACTTGTGGTTATAATGGCATATGTGTTACGCTCCAATTCGTATGTCAAAATATTATCTTCCGGCTGGCACGGCGACGGCGACAGTGTAATAAACGAACACTTTCAGACGCTCATGGCCCAGATGGTAGTGAGTGACCCTGCCTGCCGAGCGAGGGGTCCCGCGTTCGATTCTCGGCCGGGGCAGACATTTGTGTGACAGACAAATGTTTGTTCTCGGGTCATGGGTGCTTGATGATGTCATGCTTGTGTATGTCCATGCCACCCGCAACACAGGGAATCCTAGTGCGGCGGTGTGAGTGTGTGAACGTGTATTATTATTAACTTTATACACCACCCCGAGTAATAAGATATTTTCTCATGATTATATTTTCATTCGTTTATTATCTCAATCTTGTACTTCCAGACGATAACATGCGATTGCGAGGCCACGCCAGCGTTCCAGGTGAAGGCCTTCGTCCAGCGAGGGGAGAAAGTGGAGGTGTCTCACTACCGCGTCAATGTCAACAGGTAACAATTACGTCTAACATAAAGCGATCACCAATTTATATATTTGATACTTGTTCTGTACTACCGCCATGAACATTGGTATATACAGTTTGGTGTTTGAGTTGGCCATCAACCAGACGTGCGCGGAAACAGTCAGATATATTGTTTATATTTTTCGTCTTTCGATTTTCAACCGTTTTGAACTCAAACTATATAATCTAGATTACATACAATTCATACATTTTTATACACACTTATACACCGAAAGGATCGCGTTTACCAGATTTTGCTTATAATATATGATTGTAAGACTTATTAGTTATTCTTACTTATATGCCCCTAGCACATCTACATGTTAGATATAATTTTAAAATTACTTATATGGAGGACGTTTTATTTTTGAACTATAACGGGTTCTCACGATTTTCGGGTGTCATGTTCTATGTCGCAAGGGGAGACCCTTGGAGACGATAGTTGTAACGTATGACGAAAGTAGCTTCATCAAACTACGTATCGCGGGTCGTAGTTAGTGACAACCAGTTCCAATCCATCGTCAGAGGACGAAAAACAACTTTAATTGGCCTAAAATAGTAACCGATTCCAAAGTAACAAACACAATTTCTTGTTCTTCTCGTTGTCTTTCTCATTGCGAAAGAAGAACCGAGCCCAGGAGTGGGATGAATATGGTTGTAATGATTATGATGATGATGAACACAATTTACATCACACACCAATGGATTTACACCAGGGATAAAGTACAATTAACGCATCATAAAGTACATTGCAAATTACAGATTTTAGACAGGAATAAAAGGACTATAGAGATTCTATAAATACACTATGGGCGTCGAATAGGACCGGCAAATATTTGACGAAGTTACTTACGTATACTGATAATTAACAAAAGACAGGCAAAATATAATAAATAACCAGGAAAGCAAACTATTATAACGCTTTTGGTACCACTTTTAGGGTAGTTGTGCATTTGTTAGATGAATTACAATACTTTTCAATATATAATTTCCTCGATCCACAGATTCCGAGCTCGTCTCAACGTGGTGTGTGTGACCGATAAGCTAACGGGTGAGCTGAAGTGTGATGGGTGGCCTGACGTCAAGGTGGCACTGGCCCCCGTGGGACCACTGAAGCCCAACGCCACTGAGAGCAACCTGCAGCAGCTTGTGAGGTATATCGTGGGTTTTAGTAAGTTCTACGAAGCAGTAAAAGTTAAAATTTGCTGTCATATACTCGTAATATACGTGTATACACAAACATTATATTTGCTGATCAATATAGAAACCACAGAACAAATTAAGTTAAGCTTTAGGATATAACTTTATAATATATATAGCTCTGGGTTCGCAAGTAACAAGTATCCCAAAAAATGGACCTGCTTTCGCGGGATAATAGATAACAATTAGAACGAAAGTTCTGTATGAATTCATACAACTATAATACCCCAGCAGTATAACCATAAAATTGTCGCAAATAGGTTAATTAAAGAAAGCTTAATATATGGTTATTTGACTAATACATAATTGATGCTCTAGGGATCGTTCTTAGTACTATAATAATAAAGAATCAACTGCAAGTTTGACGTCTGAAGTTTCAGAATTGCCGCACTTCATCCTAAATCATAATCCATTCAATTATAAACATAACAGCCTTGTAACCGGTTACCTTGCTTCCGCTGGAGAACATTAGATTTATGTAACAAAGTCGATCAATAAATAAGGCTTTAAATCGGTGTAAAAGTTAAAATGCAGTGATAGCCCAGTGATTTAAAATGTCGGTCGCATCTCGAATTACATGCGTATTACAAATTAATTATCACTTATTTTGGTGAAGGAAAACATTGTGAGGAAACCAGCACACCTTCGAAATTTTTATTTTAAAAGGTGTGTGAAATCTGCCAACCTTTTCTTGGATAGCGTCATCGACTAAGGCCTTAACCCTTCTCAGTGTGACAGGTGGCCCTAGCCGAGAGGTGAGTAGAAAACTGTAACTGTGAGTAGAAAAACAACTCCTCGGGAGTGTCTTGCCGCTTCTTCATCCAGGACCACTCACGGTAGGAACTTGTTGAAGCCATGGCGTAGTTTGGTTTTCGATGTTTTTTTAAAACCATTTTCATTCATTCAAATCCGGTGTAATGATTGCTTCTTGTTGATCCAGTGACATAGTGGTGAGCGCGCTGCGGAACACGCAACTCAAATTTAACCTCTCCTCCTACCCGACGTGTCCACGTCTCCGTCGGTACATCCCGGAGGCGTCACCCCGCCTGCCCCTACATTATGACGCCATGGTGAGTTGAGAAGAACGTGCCTATATAAAATTAATATTTTATATAACAAGCTTTCCATCCAATTAACGCCCCTATAGGTCTGTTGGTTGTGACCTACCAAAATGAGGGTTCGATTCCTGATCGGGGCAGTCCTTATGTGGTGGATAAACTTGTTCCCCATTGGGTGGTAAATAGCTTTTGTGATTTGTCATTTGGGCTACCCGCATCACAGAGAAACGTGAGGATGTGGGTGTGTGTATTCACTTATTATTAATCCAAGTAAAATATTATTTAGTTGTTTATATGTGCGACTGTTGTACATGTTAATATGCCATGTATATTTAAATATGCCGCCATACGATGTTTTTGTTGTGCTCTACATGGTCCTTAAAGCGGATTGTTTTTAATAATCTTATAATTACAAAAGTAAGTTACTTAATTACTTTTATAAGTTAGCACTTTCAAAATCTTAGACGTCATCACCACTTACCATCCGGTGGGATGTTGTCAAGCGTTAACTTTTTGTATTTAAGTTCCTTTTTTTTTCCTTTTCAGCTTCAACAAGACCGTATGTACGCGTCCACTCCTAATTCTACAGCTGGCAACGTGCAGATGTTGGGAGAAAAGCGACTTCTGGTCAAGGTGGTCTCTGCAAAAGACCTGGGAGGTAACATGCAGTTCCTTAACGGTACCTAGTAATACAGTGTATTCAGGATGAAGTTGCATCGCAATTCTCGCGTTACCTCCTCCTATTGGAGGTCGTCGGAATTTGTGTTGTGTGTGTCGAAGGTACGCGTACGTGATGGTTGGATTCTTTAGCAAGCTAGTTCGCTTTCTTTTAACCGGCAATACATTGCTGCTGACCAATCACCGTCACGTGACTCATTTGCTCGTTTGTCCGTTTATAGGCATAAAAAACAGTGTTCCTTCTTAAGATATTATGGAATATGTGATTCAATTGCAGTGAGCCTCATCTCCGTTGTTTGTTATACACAGAACTAATTCAAGAGATTTTGATTCACAAAATAGTTACATCTGTATTTTCCAAGTTGTTTGATCTCAATATCTGCATCTGGACGTGAGCCAAAATTCACTATTCGTATATTTTGACAAGAGTGAGTAATAATTTGATTAATTGAGTATTCATTGAATTGTAGAAGTTCAACGATCTAGTCGCGGCACAAGTCGCAGGATTGTTTATATTTTCTATAAGTACAGAGAGAGATATAGAGTTATTAGAAAGGGGTAAAACATAGTAGAATTTTGTATGATTTATATTGAAGGCAGTTAATGAGTGGTTTCACTGATACCTTACTCGCCGGTGAAACATTCAGTGGGGTGGACGCGTGTGTATGTCCGTTTGCTGGATATTACCTTAAAATATTGTCACGTGTTACCCTCAAATATAGTTTTACTTAAACTACCCGCATACGCTTTTAATACACAGGTAAGTTTTCAAGAACGCATAAATGATAAAAATACTAATAATTATAAAACAATTTTATAATATTAATTTATGGAACAAAATATAATACACAATAATTGCAAATATCCACGTCAGCTGGTAATTTTATGGCGTCGATAAATGAGGTCTTATTTTAACATGAACTTCTTAGCATAAGAGACTAATCAAAATCCAATGCCAGTAAAGACAGTTATTATTATATAATTAACAGGAAAGTCGGGATGCATCGCGCCGTACTGTGTTGTGGAGATGGACGAACCACCGCAGAAAAACCAAACCGGCTTCAAACGTGATACTAATTCACCACAGTGGGAGGAACACTTCCTGTTGTAAGTTGAAAAGACGCAAATACTAGCACAATATGGCCAATATGAAAGTAATCTTTACTAATGCAACATTTGCTGCATCTAAAATAGGAAATACTATAAATATTTTTAAAAGTAATTAATTTGTTTTATTCCAGCGATCTTTCACCACTGACAGCAGAACTTCTATTCGAAGTATATGATCGCACGGGACCCCCTTCCCCTGGGGGCGCATCATCACAGCATAGGTATTTATGTCTAATTACAGAACTATGTACATTTAAGGCCCTAAAATTATACCTTGTAACACTTCATAAAACATTCTAATTTTCAGCCGTTCTATATTAAATTTAACACTCGATATACATTTTATATATGTTCTTGTTAATGATTTAAGCAATGCTATTTTTTTCAGCAAAAGCTAAATATATATGACCCGTAAATGCTCTTCTTATTATTTTATTCGTGTCAAAGGACTTTAAAAAATCCAGAACAAATATAAATTATTGCCTAATACAATAATGGCGACTCTGAAAAAACAGGTATCAAACAGTCAAAAATGAATAGCCATTATTACATTTCAATTCAAATTCAAATTTTGAGAGACGTAACCAGTGAATTAGTTCTTTTGACATCCTAAATTTTGTTATCGATATCCACTTAATTGATACGCTGTAAAACTTTCACAGATTCTTAGGCCTCGGATTAGTGGGTATTGACGAACTCCTAGCAGCACCTTCCCAAAGACAACAGATAGCGCTTCAATCCAGGCCAATGGAGGACCACGACATCAGCGGATCCCTCACGGTGGAGTTCCTTTTCATCGAAGGAGCCGATATCCCAGACCTTGGTTCCAAACCCTTCAAGATTAAGGAGAGTTTGAGAACAGTCACGCCACAGGGCCAACTGACGACCACTACCAAGACTATTTTCAAACAAAATGGTAAGATTCTCAAATTTCAGTAATCATAATGTTTTTGCTGGTTCTTAGATTTATATCGTGCCGTATTAGGGTGGCCTAGAATACTCTCTCCTATCCCATGCTGGCAGAACATGGTGTCGTAAGAGGCGACAGAATCCTGCCTGCATGGTGGTAGGGCTTCGCGTAAAGATGAATATAATTTTTAAGTCTTTTATATTATTACTGATATGATTACCTTTCCGTGAAGCCTGCCTTGCTAGCGACCACCCTCCTCCGAGCCAGCCGCCAAACCACTCATTTTCTGACTGGGGGCTTGAAAGCCACTACTTTCTTTCTTTCTCCTTTCTCGAACGACATCGCATTGTGACGCCTTTGATGTTACTCACGTCCATGGGCGACGGTGATCACTTACCATCAGGTGGCTCGTCTGCTCTTTTGTCGGCTATTCACACAAATATATGTATGTATAACTGTTATTTATGTCATAACTGTTACTATTACATATATTATAGTCGCGCACCCGTCGTCCTCTGGGTTCTACCTAAAAGCAGTCCTCAAGAGATCGTTGTCAACAATAACACCGCCTTTTTCTTACCTTCTATCACATTTTATTGTATTGTATCCACAACATAAACACGAAATAGACACAATAAGTCCATTCATATTTGATTAACATATTATTGATATATTATAGTGATCGACTTTAGTTTTATCTGTTTTATTAAATACACATCGATTATGAGGCTTTAATATAAATCTACTTAAACACATCAATAACATAGCGTTTTAATTTTGTGCATTTTTCCTTTAAGATTAATGATATTGTTGCATGTAAAATTTAAAATGTTTTGTTTTATCTCAAAAAAACACATCACATTGTTGTTGTCCATAGTTGGTAGTCCATTTCATTAAAATTTAAATACTACATTACAGGACACGACACTAGCCAACTCACAGAATCAGCTCTTCGCGAGTTAGAACTGAGTCCAACCAGCGCCGCCAACAAATCTACCCTCATCATTCACTCCGTACAAAGGGTGAGTGTTGCTACTTGAAAAAAATATTAGTGATTTTTGATTTGTAAATAATATATTCCCGTAATTAAAATGTTTGAAACAGAGTTTTTCATTGTGTGTTTTTGTTTGGTTATATTTGTTATTTTTTATCGTGAATTATACATTTTCATTATGTATAGGAAATTAATATATCATAAACTGTACACACATGGAAATAATTCACTTTAATTGGTCTTTTTAAATGTTATTTCTAATCAGACTTCAAAGCATATATTTTTATTTATTCAAAGTTGACTGAATTGGATATTATAATAATTGATAAAATGTAGCAGAGCAAGATGACCATACATACAATTATTTCCAATTCGATTTGTTATTGTGTTTTTATAATATGTGTTTTGTTCCCTTGTCCTGACGCATGACCTTATGGACGAATGGAATCAATCGCAGGAACCGATGAAATCCATTAAGGTGAGTTTCGCTTATACTTTAATATCTTTGCGAAGTTTTTATATTCGTAGATACGATAGTCGCTCTCAGTGAGTGATAGATTTGCACTGTCAATAGTCTACTCGTAGTTGGACCAGTTTGTAGCATGTCGTGGTATTGTCAGGTATTGTCACTAAATGTTTTTGTTGTCTGTTGTTGTCTGAACGTTTTGGGGAAAATGTTGTCTCTGTTAATGTTATATCGACTTTAAAATTATTTTGTAATTTTAATTTAGCTTTTCTTGTATAATGTACTTACAAAAATAAAAAAAAAACAATGTCAATTATAACTCTTGCAGTTAATCTTCACGTACTTGAAATACCTAAGTAACAGACATAATTAATTCCCAAATGCCGTGTGCTGTGTTACCGTACTAACCCTGCAAAAACTCCCAAAAAAGGTGGAAATGACCGATTCCGGCAAATTCATCGAAGTTGAACGTGAGGCCGCAGGCGAAGCGGCCCAAGATCACACCATAGACACTACGGTTGAGAGTAACAAAGACAAAACTACCAGCCCTAAAGATTCTCCCGCCAAAAGTGTGAGAATAAAAGAAAATGGCGCGAAAGCCAATGGCGACACGGAACCGGTAACGCAATTTTGTCGTGTATTGATGTTGTTATTTTATTACTAATTATATGTAAATATTAACACACTAAGGTAGAAATATACTGAATCGCAAATAGGAATATCATCTTACGAAACAAATAATCGGGGCCGATTTATTGGAGGGCATCCGGGGCTAGAAGCATGGGGCCTCTGCAAAAGAGGGGCTCCCACATTTGACTACGATAAAAATACTTCGCACAAAACTTGTTATTCATTATATTTTTAGGTTTGTTAAAAGAATTTACTTGGTTTCACGATAAATTATTTAGTAAAAAACTCAAATGAAAAAAACTGACCATTTTATTGGGATTACTAGGGGCCAGGGGGCTTCCACTCCTTTGTTGCCCTACGGCTGACAAACCTCTAAATCTAAATTATTATGTAATCTATACTAATGATACAGCTGTAACGGGATCCAATATGTACATGGAACATATTTTGAAACATTTAACTTTCAAACACATTCGTAGGTAGCTTCCTTTAACGTTATAAAGGGCTTATATTTCTTTTTAATTTATGTACGTCTGTATTTACACGTACCATAGCCATAACCATAAGACCACTAAACAGATTCAGATGATTCTTGGCGTAATTGGTACTTAACTTATGTCAGGGGCATGAGCCCTAGGTTACTTTTTCCCCAGGAAATGGACCTGTGTTTACGGAATTTTCTAAAACGGAGCGAAGACGGGCTATTCGGCAATTAATATAATTTATTACAATAACTTTTGTTTCTATTGCATCTACACGAAGTTGGAATGAGCACAAAATTACACAATAAATAATTTAAGCCATAATTTGAATATTCCTTTTATACCTATGACATATAATTTGATTTGGTAAACAGCTGTCAATCTCTAACGACATTTTAAATCAAATATACGTCACAATATAACATTTACAAACTATTCAACTTATTAAAGTTACAGTGAATTTAATATTAAAGCACATTATCCCACAGCAGGGTGACTACGTCAACAACCAGGACTCCCCGCCAGAGCCCGCCCCGAGAAAAAGGAAAAGAGACTTCTTCGGTACCATCAAGAGAAGGTAATGATATAAAATTTACAGTTTATAGTGTAACGGAAGAATAACGTTTTCCTAGTCTTAATAAGTGTCATTCGAACACATAGCCTTTACTCGTGTACCTAATACTTGTGTTACTAATAGGTCGAATGTTCGGTTTGTAAATATTAATATATATAAAATTTCATGGACATCCACGTCCTTCGGACGGCACGTCAACGAGTCGACCTTGGTCGTTCGGTAAATAAACAGGTCTCTGCAAGTTCTGACTACCGAGTGAAGCTTTAAGCCGATTTTTTATGATGTCACCGTTGCCTGTGGACGCGTGCTACCCGCGAGGAATCGCTAATGCATGACCGGCCCTGAAGGAGAGCTCTTTTTGCGCCTTTTCTGAGAACCCCATGTCATAGCGCTCTGAACAGATATTCGAAGGAAGCTCACATTCTACAGTTTACACGTACGCGGTAGAAAAGATGGCGCAAGTCAGACTTATTTCGGATTGTCGGATTTGTAATGTAGTGTACTGTCTGTCACTTCAGACTGGGCAGATCGCGCACGCGCGGAGCGTCTCTAGACCTACCGGACTCGGAGACCGAGAACAACCGAATTCGCAGCATCAGCGCCGAAAGAAATAGTCACGGTGAGCATTTTGAAATAGTTTAGTGCTTTTCCAGCTTGTTTATTTTATAACTCGAGATCTGTTATTTCTGCGTAAATTAATTCTGAGTTTATGATCCTAATGTTATTTAAGACAATAAGACAGAAGGTTGTAACAATAGATTCAGTATATACAATGTGTTAGAGATCGGATTTCTGATATTTTACCCACGTATTGTACTTCAAATTTTATCGACAAAAAACCATACAAAGGGGGGTCTCACCCCTCACCCCTCTTAATTTTGATTCTTGTTGTTAGACCCCGTTTTTAAATTATTAGCGTGAATATCAGCAATAATTTGAGGTTTATTTGTTAGCACAGCTTACTGCAAGCAAATTAGGAAAAAAAAAATAGGTTAAGGGTCCGGTTTTTGAGGTAGAGCATAATACCTAAAAAATAGGAAAATTTTTTACCAAGTTTTTGATCTGAACTAAAGGTTCTAAATTAATATATTTTGTAAATTTTCATCAAATTTGGTTTTACATGACAGCGAAATTCCATCATCTTTAATGTCCCATTCAGAGGTCCCTTTGTTCTCGATAAAATTTGAAGTACAATACGTGCGTAAAATATTGGAAATCCGATCCCTAATACATTGTACAAATATTTTTTTCTCTTTATGTTAATTATGTAATAAATAAATTATAAATATTAGTGCATTTGACTGAGGATACTTTCAGTATCAATAAACTAACCAAATTATTCTGCTGATAGATAAGGCGTTATCACTGCCAAACAGAAACGTGTACTCCGCCGGCGCCTCCCCCGCGCAGTCCGGCGACGAGTCCAGGACCTCCAGGAGGTTCGTAGACACTTCCTACCTGGTCGAATATGATTGTAAAACGTTTATAATGGATAAATTGTGTGGGTGATTCGATGAGGTCGGTACCACAGTTTGTGTTCTTTAAAAACAAATGTGTGTTATAAATGGTTTTGAAGTGAAAAGTAAATACAATATGAATTACTTATGTTAATTTCATGTTTCATTAATTTTATCGATGTAAAAGTTATTTTGTTTGGTAGTTCTCAAAAATTGAAAGAATATATATATAGAAGTGTAGGCTTTTTTTATTATATTTGTAATGCTTTTGAAATCAAATCGAATAAAAGTAGAATCAGTAGCAATAAAATTGCGCTTGCAAAAAAATACCAATTGGCTACACTAAAAATTAATACATTAGCATGGCAAGACTGCAATATTTTACATTTAACATAAATATAAAAATGTTATATATTTTTTAAATAACTTTTAATCACTAATTGGCTTTTATAACCCAATAATGCCGTCTTGCCGCACACAAACATTTATTAAATCAATTACTTTAGATTAAATTACTTTAGAGTCTAAACTTTAAATAATAATTTAGGCAGGCAACACAGGCACTAATTGTGAATTTTCTCTCTTTTTCATCTGTCAACACTCACTCGCTGGGGGTAATCGCACTCTGCAATCTGGTAACATCGGTTTTTCAAACTAATTCTATTTTGTAATATCGTTTTTTTCATTGCATGCAATTTTACCGTTCATTTTTCTGCTTTGAATCTTTGCTTGTCATAAAATAATCGATTTTTACTTATTTCCATCGCCCTTTAAAATCAACACCTCAAATCAATCGAATTGTTGTTGTTAATACTACATTTTACTATGAATCTTAAATGGATTTACTACTTTGTTCGTAACGTCATTATTTAATGAAATCTATTTATCTTGCAATCCCTCTCTCTATTGAATATTTTAATGACATTTTTGTTCGATTCTCTTTAAACCTCTTTAATGATTTACTGTTTCAATAATCAAATTATTATACCTTAACATTTAACAACGCGACCACTCCAAGCGAACCCGACCCACGTAAATCCACAATTAACCTAAAAGGTCCTCTCTCAGTGAGGTCTCCGGATTCAGTACAGCATCAGCGAGGACATTCATCCACGAAGCCTCGACCTTGGTCTTGGAGACCATCGAAGCGGGTATCAAGAAGCATTACCTCGTGCCGCTAACCGTCGCCCAGAGGTCAAGATGGCGGCGGAAGGGTGTCAAACTGCACATTTACAATGAGCATACGTTTATTGCTAAACATCTCAGCGGGTAAGTTGCAAGTAACAAAAATAAAAATGCGCCTACTTTATTATTGTCTCTCGAAAGTCTTATTTTACGTCATACCAATACGACCATTCTCTATGGCATGCCGAGACCTATTAATAAAATGGACGCACTGTACCTTATAAGATATCCTTTTAAGAGAAACAGAAAGTGTTATCTATCAAATATCAAAATGGCCTCCGGAATCCAAACTCGTGTGACTCCGAATTGGGTTCCCAAGGTCGATTTTGACGTTTGACAGCGTGGAAACTTAACAAACATTGACAGAAAGCCGAAAGTTAGTTTGCTTTATCTGACGGCGATTCGCCGTCGAAGTCGAAAAGTCAAAGTTACCTGACGTATCTGTGGTTGGTTTTGAACGGTTAAATGTCGTTCTTTACGGTGACAGGTACATCGGTCTACTTCGGGTATAAAAAACGAGAGGACAATTTTGGCACATGAATGGTTGGTCGGATGAAGGGAATACTTTTTACATGGTCGGAGGCTGATAAAAACATTGTAAGGAAACAACTAGCATTTAAGTATCCCAGCGGTGAAGGCGTAGTTCTATAAGAAATAAGTTGAAAATAATTTTCTTTATTATAAACAATGCAATGTTCTCTGACGACGATTAGTGGCACAGTCTGCGAAGTATGTAACAAGACGATAGCGCGGCGGCTCGGCAAGCAGGGCTACGAGTGCCGCGACTGTCAACTCAAGTGTCATAAACACTGCCACGTCAAGGTGCCCTCCACCTGCCCCCACTCCACCGTGCACAATATGGAGCTGTGAGTATTTTCTTTTTATTAAATTGAATTTGGCTGAACACAGTTGATGACCTTTGCCGAACCGACGGCTGAATGAGAGCATAAGTGTTGCTGTATTTAAAATATTTGAATGTATCGGAATAATATTGTGAGTTATTTATTTCCTATTTTGTGTTACTGAATATTTTGAATCGACTACAAATTTAAATTATACAGAAAACTGTTTTATTTCAATTAATAATTCTTCCTTGAATGTCATGAGTGAGAATCGAAGTCTATTTTGTCTGGTTGTTTCTATGTACTGCGACTTTAATGTTTTTGAGAAGACTATAAAAAATAATATTTCAATAGTAGAACAAGGTTATGTTTCCTGATTATCATAATATCTTATTCGATAATGTTAAAATTCTCCTTGGTGTGACTGTAAATATTGAAAGGTTTCAGAGTTTGATTTATTTACTGGAATTAGTACATAAGAATTTCACTATTTTTATTATGAAAACTGTAGCCACAATTATTTTGCTGTTAGACTACAAGGAAACGAACTGCTCCCGTACGAGGTACTCCGCTCGTTTTAGACATAGCTATTGCGCTTAAACTCATGTTTTATCAACGTAATCTACTGTTGCTACAATGTTTTAAATTTAATTGGTAAGTTGTATTCACACCATGTCTCTTTCGTTAATGAAAAATTTCGTAAAACAAACAGATACCGGGTAGACTATCGGGTAGTTCACGTAAAAAAAATTAGCATAAAATACTTGACAACCTTTAAGAAAGTTTGACTAAAATACTGTTTTGCGTGCTGAATTATGATAATGGCAATATTGGTTCACCGGAATGTCCGCATGTGTACCTTATTGTATTTTCTTTCTTAGGGGTTTTCATCGTCATAAACACATTCTTTGAATAGCACGAAACACCTTTTTTCTTAAATAATAGTTTTAGTTTCAATAATTTAGGCTTTTGAGGGACGTGTGTGAGTTGCTACATATACAGTTAATAGAAAAGCATATAAATTAAAGTGAACAAAAACAACTGGCCATGTGATCTTGCCATTTAATAAATATTCAGACAAAAATTTTAATGTACTTCAGCAAAGATTTTTGATCAAATATTCTTACATAACACTTCCATTTCTAAAACGCCCATGCTTTGCAGAGGTAGAATTATAAAAAACTTGCAAATATTCATACAACTCATTAGACAGCTATAAAATTCTGTCTTTTTCTTTATGAAATAAAAAATATTTTTAAGAAAAAGACATTTCGTACAGGTCACGAGATTTTTTAGAGAAGTATCAACAAAATAAATCAAATGGTAGTTTTTTGCGCCAGTCATCTGGCAACATATTAATGATAAGAGTAACAGAAAAGCAATTGAAGTTGATGTAACAGCTTTGCTTCTGTATCTAGCTAAAATTAAGCTCACGGACATACTGCGCTGACTCTATAGTATCCGAGTACCCGTTTTATTTTACAAGTTTTTTTTATAACTACCAGCTAATCTGGTAAATATTTACATAAATCTCGTGAACTTTTCTACATACATTACAATATACAAATCATTCTGCTGTAGCTTAAATCTATTTAATTTTTTTACGCTGCCAGGTCCCATTCCCATAGCTTTGGAAATGGAAGGTACTTGTAGTTTGTAACTTAAAAAAATTATGGACATGAAAAACTGGACACATACGGAAATAGTTTCATATTATTATTAAAAAAAACGTGTAGAGAAAATGGAGTGTTTCTTCGTAGTTTATGAGTTTTAATGTAACTGTGACGATTAGCGGGTGTATGAATAGTCTATGGTGTAGTTTACCGTTGATCTATCGTTGCCGTAAAACGTAGATTTGCAGCTAAATTACTTGTTAAACTATAATTAGATGTTGAATATTCAAAATTTATAGATATAAATGTTGTGTCCAGTTTTACAAGTCTTGCTATTTACATAAGATAATTATTTTAATATATCATGAAATTTTATGCCAAGTGTATTTTTACGAAAGAAATATTATAGGAAACAAAATGTATATTTTTTTTTTGAAATAACAAAAAGTCATATACCCCGATTGCAAGGATACATTATTAACAGTATGTCAATCGGAGATAGATGAATAGTAATACACTTTGAATATATCGCACCCTTACAATGAAAGGGGCCTAACTCAAAAATTGCAGTTTATGGGAAATGACGAAGAAAGTTTTCAAAAATGTATGGTCTTGAGTAAATTTAAGAAGACTGATGTATGAGGTTTTCCCTTTTTCCCTTTCTCACTCATAATTTGGGCTCTTTTTCATCATGGGGTTTTAGAGTAGGCTTTTTTAAGTAAATTTATAGTAAAATCTGGAATTTCAGGAATTTTGAGTTAAGTCACTTTCAATCTAAAGGTGCGATATTTTTTCCATTATGATAGTTACGAATTTCTTTAATATTTGTTCGTAAAAATTATATTTACATTTTTATTTGCTACATTAAAATCTTGTTTTCACCCGTTAAATTCCGTTTTTATCCCTTAAAATCCCATTTATAATCGATAAAATCCTTCACGTTTAATTTTATACCTACTCGTATATATGATATGTATGGCTAATTTACTTTTAATTACACTCGGCTTTATTATGAACAGTAAGAAAACCGAATTTACAAACACTACAATAATAATATAAAACGAACTACAAATTTACATTATATCTATGTATCGACATCTTCTACTTAATATAATAATACATTAAGAGACATATTGATCTTTTTTTTGTCATTACTCATTCATAAATAACACTATGCAGTTATTTAATTTTTGTGCAAAATACATACTGATCAAAAACGTTAAGTCAGTCCGGCTTATGCTGGATAAGTGCTATTAATTAGTTTTCATGATAATTTTATTGTAGCTGAACCTAGAAGACGTTAGAGAATCATAAGCAGCGGTAGCTTTTTAGAAGCAATGCATCATTAGTATTTTTAATAGTCTAATGAGCTTTTGGTACTTAGTCAAATGTGGTAAACAGTATGTAGAAAGTTGTAGATAGATATGTCGTATGCGTAGCACTCAAATATTGAATAGTTTTAACACATACTAACCCATACAAAATTATTACTCTTCTAGATCCATGCTCCCCGTGCTAAATGAATAGTCAAGCTAAGCGAGAAGACTGCAAGAAAAAATAAAAAAATAATAAAAAAAAATCTTACAAGCATATGCCGATCAGGTTCTTTAAAACTGTTAAAGTTTGTAGATTCGACGTATAGTTGTATTGCTTTGGTTTCACTAGCATGCATTTTATTTGTTGTACGCATTTCTGTATTTTGTTATTATATGTAATACAATTTAACAAACTAATTATTAATACAATTTAAGAAACTAACATCGATGTTTTCGTGTGAACTTGTATGCATTTTTCAGATGAACGATGTCTGGTTATATTTATTTTTGCAGTTGTTTTAATTGTTTTTACTTATTAAAACCAATATACGCCTTTAGCACTGGGCGTACTCCACTAAGTTGCCACTCTGCATTCGGTTGGATAATATTGCTTAATTTTTGCAGCTGGTGTCGTTTTATGTTTTGAAACCATAAATTTCTGTATAATGTTGAATCGTATACCTTGTAAGATAAATAATAATAACTTATTATCATGCTAATGGATTTATTTAATTTTGTCTGATTTGCTCCGTATATTGTTTTTGCGATTCCATTGTTACCAAATGCCTATTCTGTTGTTATTAACTCAAAATTTTATTTCCAGGGCCTACATCTCATCTCCGTATACAGACAAGAATATAAGGATGTTGTGAATTTGTCACACAAATCGCTTGAGCACAAATCATTACAATTACCAGCTACTTCATAAATTATTAAGGATTATGCACTAAATCTTTCTAAGTATAATACAAACGTACTCCACTATATACATTGTATAGCCTTTTTTACAAATATTTATTTATAATTAATTAGGTGTAAGGAACAAAAGTAGTGATTCTATCCCTATTTACAAAACATTCTTGAAATTTTCTCCTTTCCAGCTTTCTGTCACTTAATATATTGGCGATTAAATGTCATACTAGATTAGTTTAGATATCGCTAGAGCCCACCTTTGTAGCAATGTTCAATATGGCATCATCTATTACCAATTTTTTATCTTTAACTTAGGAAGAAAAATCTGTGACGTTAGCCAAAGTATGTAAAAACGAGGATATTTCAACAAAATCACTACCTCACGTTTTCAGTTACAATACGCAGTGTATATCTAATGAAGTTACCAGATTGAGAATCTAAATATTATTTATGGTAATTTTATTTTAATTATGTTTCTATGAAACTCCTTTAAGGAATTGTCAAAATCGATGTATACTTATTTTAGTTTTAAGTGCTTTAACGCACAAAATGGATCTGCGTCGTCAGTAGGTGCAATAAGTTACATATACACTTATAGTATATCCATTGAGCTTGACGCTTGAAATGTTAAACATATATTAAAATCTACTATTTTAGAAATAAATTATGCCGCGTGGTAACAATTACCAGTGACCTTTATAAATAATCCATGAGTTCTTGTATTATTAAGAAATGTAAGGTTTTTTCTGTGAATGATTTATATTGACCTGACCAGGTGAACGTCCATTTTGCTGACAAGGCTAAATAAGTGCCTAAATAATTAGTAATAGCATTTTCCGATGCTATCACATGTGCTGTCACAAACATGGACACAGCCATAAAAACGTTTTCTTGCTACAATTGCTTTGCCGTTAGTTAACGAGTGGAAGAAGTTTTGATACTGTTGTTAATAATTTATGAAGAAAAATGTACTTAATTCTTTATTTTTTTTATCAAAATGGAACAAGAAATAAATTGAAACGTTATTTGTAAAAGCTGAAAGTTTTCTCATACTCTGTGGAAAAATACCTAAAAGTTACTTTACAATTGATACAATGAAGAACGGAGTAATTGTAGCAGAGACACTACCAGAATATATTTTATGTTAGTCTTTTAAAATTATATAATACACGACAACGGTTCTCTATGTTAAGGTTGTTAATGCATAATCTGTATGTGATTGTGTCCGATGAAATATTATTTATAAATGTTGGCATTATGTTTCTGTAATTTTATTTTCCTCTTTTTAATAAAAGATACCTTTTTTTAATTTAGCTCTTTCATTTTCCATATGCAAGTGACGTAATTAACTAGGGGAATGTCATATTTTCCCCGTCATAATTGAGTGGCATGTTCTAACTAGTACACAATTAATCGTGTAGAATTAGCACCCAGGTCGTCCATGCAGCAGGTCAATGTTCACATTCTAGACAAAAATAATCTATGCCAATAAATAGTATGAAACTATGTTAGGATGGCGATCGTACTACCCAATTGCAAAGGTTGTAAATTAGTTATTAACATCAAATTTTAAATCATCCGTTCTCAACTGTTTAAATCTTGACAGCTTTATATATTTTTGATGTGAATAACCGACACACGAGCAGACGAGCCAGCTGATGGGAAGCGGTCACCGTTGCCCATGGACGTAACACCCAAGGTATCACTAATGCGCTGTCGGCATAGAAAGGCCAGGAAAGACAGAAATAGATGAGTCTACGTCAGTCACCGCTAGTATCGCCGTCGTCATTATGATAAATGAAACAAGTTAATCACCTTATAATCAATTTATTGACTCCAGCGTATGTACATACAACAGAAAGCTCCCAGTAAGTACAGTAAACGCCATAAGACACCATTTAGCGATTAGGAACATAGAGTACATTCCTTTAAATACATACATAATTCGACATGAAAACAGTTTGATATTTCTAGGAACTACGGAGAAGATGCCCGGATTTAGGCATCTACTTCTAGGTACTTAAAAATTGTTAAACACGGAAAAACATTCTCAATTAGCATTGGCGAACAATGCTGAAAAATAAATAAATTACTCTATATTAATGTTCAATATAGCATGTTTCTAAAACAGCAGTTAGTAGTGCAATGTATTAAATAAAAGATATGGCGATATATCGTAAATGGCCGCAGCGACTTAGTGGCATCAGAACAATACAAGGATCAAAAAACAATTTGCGACCTCAATTTGAAAGCCTTTATGAGGAACGTAAATATATCTTTATTTATTTTTATCGGTTACAATATTTTACTATTTGTTTGTTCCTACCGTTGGACCAGAGAGTCCAAATAACCGAACTTACACATTATGAGACTTTTCATCTTACATCGTCAAAGGCACGAAACGGAGGTGAAATAGAGATGGGTAACAGTGCGTTGCGCAACTTAGTACACTGCGCCGACTGAGTTGACTCATATCCCCGAAATGTGTTAGCGCACTGCGCAGCATCACTCGAGTACAGTTTAATATAATCTATGAGTACCGGTGAGCGGATCGTCTGATTCATTCTGTTATTACTCATTTACTCGCTGAGCCATGACGTCCTATTTATGCTACGGTGCCTAATAGCGTGTGGTGCGAATGGCGCAATATCTGCGCTTTACAACTCATTAGATCCGTTCCATGTTACTGCGCCATGCCGCAATTTTGAGTTAACTCTAAGAGCCGGCACAGAAAGCTGCGTCTGAGTTACTGAGTTGACGCAAGGAATTAAGTCTAAGATGAATTGGAACTGCAAATTCTATATTTCCATTTTTCAATTTTCCAACATGCCATTTTCAAACAGTAAAAATATAATTTATTTATAACAAAACTTCAACTAGATAACGGATTACAAGTGAAATAATTATATTTTTAATATTGGCAACCCTCAATAAACTTCTATGGCGTTTACAGTTTACACGACCCGATCTCACATTCTCATGTCAAATGATATTCGACTCGTACAATAATACAGCATGTCATGCACCAATACGCTATCAATACCTACAGTTATGTGTATATAAGTCGTTTTTCTCCATTATGTAGAAATTATTTGAATACAATATAGGATAAGCGCGCTTATATATGCATTATTAAAGTGAAAAACTTTAGATAAAAAATAATAAGATCAGCCTTTTAATCTGACGAAAATAAATTGACACATTCGAAAAAAAAACTTGACGTGAAAACACAAAACAACGCAAAGCAGAGGGAGAACAAAAAAAAGCAGTACGATCACAAAAAAATATAATATAATTCCTTATCAAGTTTTATTTACAATAATCGCAGTGACTACATAAATAATAAGGACGAAATCGCAACACAAGTACAACACACGTGGTAACCTAAGGTGGCGGCGTTACTGCAGTCCGTACTGAACGATTCCAAATAAATATAAGAAAAATATAAACACTAACGGTTGCTTCAGTCCGACGACAACTCTCGAACGTACGGACGTATAAAGAACGACAATTATAAAACTGTAATTTTCATTATTTAGTTTTTTTTTCTTTTTGGAAACTTTTGTCGTTCGAATTATCACATCTTAATCTATCGTTGATTTTGGGGCACGAAAAATATAGGGTATTTTTTTTTCAAACTAGCAACACTGATTGTGTCACAGCCATTGGGGTTATAATAAAATTGTAATGAGACGTGTCGGTAGATTATTTTTAAACAATAATTATTTTAAATGAGAAAGTAAAATTACTAGGGATAATCAATCGTAATCAATTATTAAATCATATATAAGCGTATTAAAATATGTAATCTTGTGATTCTCTACTGAGGCGCACGTAGTGCAATGGCCAAGTTCGTACCGAACCCTGCTTCACAAATAATCGCTATTGAAAACAATATAATACTAAAATAAAATACATATATATAAACAAACATGCCTACTCATCAAAATGGCGTACAATTTGATACAAATTTCACATGACGAAATAAATATAATCTTTGACGTAAGTGAGACCAATACAAAATAATGATATTTTAAATGTTAGTAATCCAACTAAAATTTGGTTAATGAACGTTATATTTATTTTTATACTATTCTTTTACTTTATCTTACACGTTACAATAGTTACATAAATATCACTAAGTTAATCGCCGTCCAGTGGGTGCACATAGACTATTTGATTCCTCATTTATATAGTTCACAAACAAATCTCGTGTAAATTGAACTAAAGGGGATCGAAAACGTCCACTATAAATGCACACTCAGTCAAAACGCAAAACAAAACGTGGAATATATCGCGTGTCCGAGCACCAGTACTCGCCGTGGAACCGAAAACCGATACGAAGCACTCCCATCCGCGTCTCGGTCGCGATCCGTCGTCCCAAAAAGGACGTCGATTGGAAAACTAGTAAAAAACCACTTCCGTGTAAAAAGTGTAAAATATAAAAAATGGTGTTTTCACAATTCCAATACGTGCGAAGCCGTCGCGGCACGCCGCACGCGGCGCCCGGCTCGCCTGGAATGATACTCTCAGTCCGTTGATTTGTAATCGTCTTAACAACTAAAAATATACGTGTCCTGCCGAAACTCCTCCAAGCCGAACGGTACTTACATCCAATAATATTTTTCTGTACTGCTACGAACGATGTACTTCTCACATTCAACGCTTTTTAATTTTGTGATACACATTTCGTATATACGTGTTTGTTGTTCCGTCCGTCGTCGGGTGAAGCTGTCCGGTTATTGCTAAGAAAGCGTTACCAAGCTTACTACCTAGTTTGGCCTATATGTTCGTTGACTTACTGAACGAACGCCCACCAAATTATGAACTGTACTCATACATGTTTTGTTGCGTTATAAAAATGTTTGGAGAATCATTTTACCTTTGCAACTACTGTTGAAACAATCGGAAAATATAAAGGTCCTATGACCTTTTGAACTATGTTATTAGAAAAGTTATAATCCCTCTTTTAATATTAATCGATCGGTTAAATATTTTGTAACTTATGTTTTTATGGAAGACGTCTATATTGAAAAAGTGCGCAAGCCGTTAATAAAAGGTAAGGATAAACTTTCACCCGACAAAAGACGAAGATAGCGTAACATACATTTATTATCATATATCTTTATAGTACTTAATACTAAACTGTCACGTATGGCAACACAGCGAGGTCTATACTTGAATGATTTGACAAAGTTACATCTATTTAACAGACAAAACATTAAAGTATTAATAAAAAAAATTTAAATGCAAATGACAAATTATTCTTCGGTATATGAACTACATGTTATATAAATAAAACAGTTACTACAAACATATTTCAGTGTATAACAATTTTAATAAATAGCAACTGAATTTACAAGTGACCTGTGTTGCCAACTGCCGCGGAACATTCAATAAATACAGAGTAAAATTAGTTACATAACTTCACACTATTTGATAATTACACGGACGTTTAAACTTGGCCGTTTTTCACAGTCGTCCTTTTTACTTCAGCGAAAACTAAATCAGATGTCAATGACAAATAAATTTAAATTGCATAGGTTTTTTTAGTGTTGAACACCTGTCAAAGTAAACAACCATAGGTCGTCCAAAACGGCTGTAACAAACGGCAGGTTATTTAAAACGCCCGAATCCTTACGCTACGTACAGTAGTAATACGTATCCGAATAAATACTTTTAAGTATAAAATTAAAAAAAAAACAACATGCTTTATGCTTCGATATTCGTGCGTTACGTCTGAAGGATTTTTTTATTCGATCACCTTCAACTCTTGAATGACGCACACATTTCTCGTTTGTTTTTTATTCCCCTTTTAACTCTCATCACTGCGCTGTCCGCACGAGCGTTACCACATCTATCGTAGTCGATTTATTTATAGGGCAACACCGTCGCGAGCCTAGCAACCCTAAACATATGGTTTACGTCATTTGATCACATTACACCGCGTATTTGGAACAAATGGTTTTATATATATATAGAACCATTAATCATACTCTACACAAATATTAATTATTAGTTAATTAAAATAATTACTACATAATCAAAAGTGTATAACTAATTACAAACAGACGTAGGCTCAAATTTGTAGTCTCATAGTTATATTTTAAAGTCGTTTTTGTCATACAAAAAGCAGGATTATTAAGAAACTTTATCTATCGTAACAGCATCTCAATGGTGCGACGCAATATTTTCATGGTATTTCAAAATATCAAAATGTTATTATTATTATTTCAACAATATTATTTAATAGCCAGTAATAGATCTTTACGCTTTTAATTTCAATACATATGTCGGAGTCGAATTCCATAGATTTACGAGGAGCAGTGAATTAACGTACCAAAATATTAGCTGAGAGATCGTATACGTACTTGGAAGTCGACGGTTGCTGTTTGCGAGAGAATGAAATAGTGAGATCTCAGTTATCACCGTTGTATCCTCCCCGCTCCTCGTCACTAAGACCAAATATTACAAATAAAAAAATCCAGGATCGTTACAAGACGAAATGTACAAATAACATTAGGCACACGATTCAAAACCGCCCTCGGAGACATAATAGTCGATGACATTAGGCGCCAGTACGGAACATATTTCGATGAGTACGTCCATACATACAAACTCGCTGTAATACAGTATATATGTGTATATATATAAAATACATTTGTCCATCAGTGCGGTAGCAGACTAGTTACACTCTGGGCGCGGCGTGGCGTCCTTACCTGCGCGCAAACTCTGCCTTCATTGCTGGAAATAAATGTCTCTATTAGTATTAGACTTATAAAAATAAGATATATTATAACAGCCGTTTATAGACAACTTTGAAATTATATATAATTAAATTAAATTAAAAAAAATATATATTATTTACGCGAATTAATCCACGCCCAGCAGTAGTCCGCTGTGGGATTCAAATCACCAATTTTTATTTAATCCCCACTTGGACTATAGATCAATAATACCTTGTAGATCCCTCTATAGAGACCCTGTCTGCAACCAACGACGGGTCCCGGGTTCGAGCCCGGTCGCGGCGGACATTTACGCGACAGATAAACATCCAGATGTTGGTGACGTCACGTCGGTGTGCAGTGCGGGGTGGCAGTGTGTTAACGTTTAATTTTCATTATTACTATGTAATGTATATTTAAAGAGTTTATTTTTAATGGGAATGTTATTAATTAATTATTATCATATTGATGACTGATTTTTTTTTAATGAGATCGCCATATTTATATACCAATTTCACCATCATACGCACCAACTGGGACGCCCTTAATTATGACGTTTTATCAGATGCCTCGTCTCCAAGTTACATCCGTTGGTCTACGTTTATATTAATCGCAACCGGTACTCGTTACATAATTTTCAGCGGCGTCATTCTGTATTACCTGTCGCTATTCTCTTTTGAAATAGTACTAGCTTTTACATCGCTACTCTGTGTGACGATCGAGTTATATACAATCGATACAGTTTATCGATTGAGTTATATCGACGTCGCTGTTACATTCAATCAACGGTGCACACACTGCGTTGTGGTATTATTCGGCCCGCAGTGAACGGTACCCACCGTCGAGGATGTCCCGCTTGATCTGCGTCAGCTGGTGGCGCATCTCGCGCAGCAGCTCCTGCTTGAACGCGTCCCACTCCGCCGCCGAGACGCAGCCGCCCTCCGCGCCGCCGTTCACCTGCTGCA
Organism: Megathymus violae; assembly: GCA_003671415.1. NCBI lineage: Eukaryota > Metazoa > Arthropoda > Insecta > Lepidoptera > Hesperiidae > Megathymus > Megathymus violae. Next base: position 10,824,076 of record PDGT01000002.1, read on the forward strand.
ATGACGCGCTCGGTTCGATTGTGTGCTCCTGTGTCTCCGAGGAGACGATTGGTCGACGAACACCATACCGTATTAACATTCATTTTAACCGAAATGTAACAAACTTGTCTAACAGTAGACGGATAGTGTATATAGCAATAGAAATAACCGGCGAAAATATAACCGTCTCGCTCGCACACTATAGACATATTCGACTTTTGGCCGCGCGGCGACCCCAGCGCGACGCTCGGCCCTCGCTGTCCCGGCGAGCACTTCGATATCTATGTGTACTACAACTACATATGGACCATATCATAATGACAATGGAGAACTTTAAATTAGAATTTTAAATTTTTTAATATCTGATGTGAAAACAAGTTAAGTTACCTTCAAGATGGTCTCCTCGCTCGCGGAACCGAAACGTTTGCGCACAGAACGGGGAGACTGCGGCGCCTGAGGAGTCGCCGCCTCGGAGCTCGCTGCGAACGGAGACAAAACGTCGGTCTCATCAACATCACGTCCCTCATCTTCCTCCTCCGCCTTACCTCTTGTCAATTTGGGAGTAATCCCACCGGATTCATGGTTATGAAATACAAGGATTTAGGCATGAAGGGACATGGGGACATATCTTTCACACCAACAGTGTCAATTACGTCTGTGCCGTGTTTGACCTGATTCCATTTTAGCATTTTTTCAAATTTCAGCTTGTTTTATGTTTCAATAACAACTCGATCCCCGCAAAATAATAAATCTGAGAACTGTATTCACAAATTTTACGATTGCTCGTAATATTCAATAAATATAATAATTAAAATCGATTTCATCTCCTTTGTAAAAAAACATAGTTTTGTCTAACAATACGTCACAGTGGATTGTACATACATACATACATACTACGTTAAGCTAATAATACATTCACAGCTAACACTTAAAAAGTAAATTCTCTATCAAAATGTGCTTTACGAGCCTGCAGTGTTGCCACATTTATAGCTTGCGAAGTAGCGTAGTGACGTTGCAACCATACGTAAGTTATATACCGACACCAATATTGACCAATGACAGACACAGACAGACACACACACACACAGCGAGTAGAGTATCACAACATTGATATGGCCGTACCACATACAGTCGACATAATAAATGCATAACCTACAAGCTGGTTATTTTAGTACCCTTCGTCAGTGCCGCAGTCTATGGTCGTTCGAAGGAAATAAAATCATAGAGTTAGATTTGATTAACATTCAGTATTTGAAACAGTGCTATTTAATTATTATTACTTTATATTTATGTAATAGCTTAAAGAGCTGCTCTCTTCACAAATTATCTTGGCATGTAGCAAAGAAATGACGCCTTTGATAATCACGCCCAGTACGGGCGGGCCGGTGTCGTGCCCGTGAACAGTGTCGTCTGTCTGTCTCGCTCTGACGCTACTAAAAAAACACTTTCTCCTTCACACACCCAGTCCACTGCTTCATTTAATACACATATGGTTGCAAACTGACAAACGGCGAAACCGCAAATAATAGAAGCGCAAGCGACTCACGAGTGTTGCCATTACATGCGGCGGGCATCCGATGGGGCAGCGTGGCCGAGCGCTCCCACGTCTTCATTGGCGTTGAATTCACGGAGTTATCGTTTGAGGATTCCTATAAAAAATTGTTAAGTATTTATTATTATTTTTGTACAGTGACTTAATTGTAACTTTGGCACTTTGTTTATTTTGCTAGAGAAACTATTCAAACTAAAAACGTAAGGAGAGGAGAAATGGTAAAATGCAAGCAAGAAGATGTTATTGGGGTAATAGAAACGAAAATGTCACAATTCGAGGCGAGGGCAATTACAAAATAAAGGGTGATTTATTGTATATGGAGTGGGGAGAATGAGCAATAATTATTTTCTTATTATGTCTCGATATCTTTTTATAAAAATCATATAAATGTAAAAATGCGTTCCATGCCCGTCAACGTTGCCCTGACTGGCCGTATTTTTACAGTGGTAAATAATAATGTTAAGTTTCTCAACAACGGTAGTATTTACGGATGCACCAACACGACGACAAACAAGACATGATTTGCACGAAGAAAGACGAAGGTTTCCTGAAGCTTTTAGATCTAGAAGAAGAATAATTATCGGACATACATTTTATTTGTAATGGTACTCCAGCGTTCTGTTTTTTCAACTTCGGACATTAAGAACGAATTAAATGGACAGTGGTCCTGAATACTCGATACAGTTAAAATATATAATATGCGCGAAGATATAAGTATAAAATTATACATATGCTTTATCAGAGAGCTCGTATTTAATATGTCAATAATGACACGAACGTTCTGTCTCGTTTCAGAAAGTAACATGCCAAGCGATCGTCGTATCAACAGCTCCATCCCGCTCTCTCCGTATCTCCGTCCTGCTCCGTCCCCCGCACGTACCTCCGCCCGGTCGAGGTGCGCGCGGCGCCGCGCCAGCGTGCGCTGCATCTCGTGCATCATGCAGTGCAGGTTGCCGCGCGCGCCGCCGCCGCCCGCGCCGCTGCCGCCGGACGACGACGACGAGCCCGAGTGCTCCGCGCCGCCGGGGGGCGAAGCCGCCTCCGCGGGGGCCGCCGCTTGCTGCCAAGAACGAGACGAACATCGAAAATCTTCGCTGTACAGCTTTGATATTTCATTTAGGGCATAACGATTACGGACATGCAGTTCACGGGACGTTATTCGGTTACCGGACCGGTTGTTACTGGTAAGCCTGAGCACTGAGACGGAGCATCTCACCCCCAAACCCGACTGCAGTTAAACAGAACGGCGGACGACCGTGGACCACCACCGTGTGCGTACCGCTACAACACTGCACTCCTGACCACACACGCGTTGAAGCCAGGGATGTTATGGAGCTCCGTAACCATAACCGAAACCAATGAAATATTATTTATATATCCATATCCAGATCCGAAATTTCATATCCATAACATCCCTAGTTGAAACGGTTGAGGTCATTTTTGAACGTGTGATTTCCACCCGGAGTACACATATTTGTGACGGACAAATATTTGTTCTCCTGTTGAGTGTGTTTGGAATGTTTCATTTGTGTGTTAAGGTCACTCACTGCCAGTGCACGTGTGTGTTTATTTATTTGTTCATGTACTGTGTATACAATAGCACA